>OY728130.1:1903387821-1904637821 GCA_963277665.1 Viscum album | reverse complement strand
TTAGAGGTAATTAGTGTAATTTTAGGTAAAAATGATATTATGCAAATATGAAAACACCATGAAACTTGTCCTACCAATATTGGATGAGTCATGGCCGACCACGACAACCCATGGGTCGATTTAGGGGACCCTATGGAGCCTCTTGGGTGAGATAATGACTTTAATGCCTTTTTTTAAATAAAGGTGAAAATGACACTAACATAAATTGTTTTACTAAAATAATTTTTAGAAGGGGTTATTCTAATCATATTTTTGACTATAAATATTCATTATAAAGCTAAAACGATTTCCTACATCACAGTAGTTTTCTTATAATTTTTAGACATTAAATAAATTAATTTATTTTTGACTTCATGATGATGCAGCGATGACCTCATTATTTAATGATTAAAATAAAATGGAAAGATAATGTAATATCTAAGACCTACACTTGTCCAAAAACTATTGGATGGGATTATTTCGAAGCCTTATAATCTTAGATTAGAAATATATCAATGTGGGACCTTAGAAATTCGAAACACTTTTGAAAATAAAATAATAGTTTCACGATTTCCAAAAGTGCCCCTCCTCTCCTCTTATAAAAGGCCCCCACCTCTACCTCATTTCACACACTCCTCAAGCCTTTGGCTCGGCCATACCCTTCCCATTTACTCTCTCCACATCCCTCTCCTCATCCTAGAGGATTACCTTTGGGAATAATCCTTTCAAAGGAAGCCTTTAGGCTCAAATCAAAATGAGTTACACTTTTAAAGGTAATTCATTCTCTCATGTTCATTTGTTTTATTCTACTTCTCTAACCACCTAAACTCTTTTTATTTACTTCTTTTGTAACAACACCAGTATCTTCAATATACTAGGATGTTGTTATAATATTTATTCGAGCTACACTCTCACACAACTACATCAAATGGTTAAAGAACATACGGTTTCCGTGGATGGCAAAATTCTGCCTCCCGAAACGATGATTGTTTAATACTCATTTAACACCTTCAAAGGTGGCCATTATGATGTCACTATTTTTATATATGATATATAATATGTTTATTATTTCCTTAAGATTCTGTATTTTTCATTTATGGCATACCATTATTGTTTCCAATATGGGTAATCACGATATCTTCATTTTAGGAAGTGCGGACTACCGCCCCCTGAAAGTGATTTGATTCGTTAATACCATATGTGGGATGTGTAAAGGATAAAGTTAATGATATTATATATGTTATTATACTAGAATTATAATATACTCTTATATAATTATGATTCTGTAACACCCCGAGATTTTATGAAAAATATTATTTTAATTTCATTAATGTCTTGTGTTGTATTCTACACCAAGATTACCTTGCGCTATACGCAACACCGTATTAGCTTGCAGTATACGCAACACTATTTTTGGACCGTGTTACACACAATTTTGATAATAGTTATTCTACGCAACATTGAGTATATATATATATATATATTCAATGTATAAATGAAATATGGTTGGATTACATTATACGAAACAATGAAGGATTCTTTCACAACACGCAACCCTGAATTGGCTTACATTACATGCAATCGCGACCTTCCTCGATAGCGTGTGTTGTACGCAATACTGGGTTTTAATAAACAATGATATATTATTATAATATTGTCATGAACTATCCGTTATGAATAGTGTTAACTAAATTTTGAATTTTATAACATTATTATTCATCTTACACATTTCTAGAACATGGTATAAGAACAAAACAATTATTTTGGGTAAAATAAGTATTTTAAAAAAACTGCAGTTTTGCCACCTTTTGATGGTGCACCCACTCTAAATCTAGTTTTTGACATGTTTATAAGTTCAATTTGACAAAATAAAATTATTCTTTTGAATCAGGATATAAAAATTTACATTAGATAAAGTTTTGATATTTTTCCAATAACTTTCATATTTTAATTAATAGTAAAAACACGCTATATTTTAATTAAAAAAACTTTTTTCATCATAATATCTTATGTGGTTAAATTATAATATTGAATGGTTTTAAAGTATAAATAGAATATATTTTTACCATTTAATATAATTTATGACATTATCATTGATTTTACCTTGAATTCGTAGGTTAAATCTGTAACACCCGAGACTTTCATGTTATATAAATCATCAAAGGAATCTTTTTCTACACAACACTTGCTTGGCTTTCTTTACACGTAATCGCGACCTTCCTCGATAGCTTGCGTCGTACGCAATACCGAGTTTCACTAAAAAACAATATACTATTAAAACTAGCCGTTATGAATAGTAATAACCACTTTTTGAAATTATATAAATTTTATTTTTCAAAATGGACTTCATTTTTGGACTCAGAATATCGAAATTAGCCAAGGGTGAAATTTTGGTATTTTTCTGAAAACTTTCAATTTTTGATGAATAGTGATACCACTAAGTGGTAGGTTAAAAAACAGAATTTTGCATAAAACTTAATTTTACCGCTTCTGTGAATGTAATTTCGAAAATCCGAGAGACACGGTTAATATCAAGGACTAAAATGTGGTTCAATGAGATGAAAATAATTTTTTGGTGAATAGTAACTTTTTATTTTTTTTACCGCGGTTAATAGTAAATAGGGTAACTAAGGGTAAATATGATATCAATATTACCCTAACACATGTCCTAATTCTATTGGAAAAGTGTAATTTGACCAAAAACAAACTTAGGAATAAAATATGACCATTTAGGCCCACTTGGATAAGATTAGGACATTTATTATTAATTTATTTAAAGAAGGGTTAAATAGTTAAAATCAAAGTTTAATAAGTAAATCATTTTTAATATGGGGTTATACATAAGATAAATTCGACGATAAATATTCATTAGAAAGATAAAAAGATTTCCTACATAATGGTATTTTATTTGTAATTTTTATACATTAAATAATTTAATTTATTTATGACACAATGATGATGCAGTAATTATCTTATTAATGAAATATTGACATAATTGATGTTATAAACACCAAAATAAATGTAATTTGAGACTTTTTATGAATTACAATAATTTTATAGGTTACTATGATATATTAGTGTTGATTCAATTAACATGGTTCGAACATATAATTCTGTTATGACTTTCACAAAAATCATATATCAAATAGTGTCAAAATTGACACAAAATAGTTTTTAAATCAAATATTATATTATTAATTGTTATTTTATTCCTAAAAATCTAAGGTTCGGCCAAATGACTTATATAAGGATATATATATTAATAATAAACAATTTGGGGTTCGTTTGGCATGTTATAGTAAGTGTATTAACCATATAGTGAAAGAAAACAAAAAGACACGGTAAAAGTTAAATTAATTAACTTAGAGTTAAATCTAATTGATAAGGTTAAAATAATACCCTAAACTTGTCTAAATCCTATTGGTTGATAGGATTTCGACCCTTCCCCACTTTATCTTCGAAATAAGACCCTTTGTAACCATTATAAACCGATTTTGACTTTAATATAAAATAATATTTTGAGATATTCCTAAGGTGCCCCTCTCCTCCCTTATAAAAGGGCACCTCCTCCCCCTCCTCCTCACACCAAATTGAGCACTCAAGCTCGGCCAACCCCTGCCATTTTCTCCTCTCCACTTCCCTAGAATAGTCCTGGAGGTCTTGTTCTTCTCTAAAGACCACTCTTAGTTCCTTAAGTGGAGGATTCAAAGAGGTGTTCCAAAGAAGAGGTAATATCCATTACCGATCTTTTCAATTTCTTTCTTCTTCAACTTCTTCTTCTTTAGTTGTTTCATGATGAAGTAATAACATCAGTATTACTTACATACTGATATTTTATTATAAATATGAAGCAAACCTAATTCACCTTCTATCCATCCTACGAAAAAAATGAAATCACCGCGCGTGCGTACGTACGGAATACCGTCTCCACGCCGTGGTGTAATCTATTTTTCCACCATCACTTTACAAGGATGGGTATAATGGTGTAATGAGTAACTATTTATTATTATTATAAAGTAATATTGATACTGAAATAATATATATATACTCCAATACAATTCCACGTTCATAGGAATGATATCATCACTCGTGCGTACGTACGGAATACCGTCTCCACGATGTGATGCGACTCGTTCTACATGATCAACATTACATAGTAATTATATAAATGAATTGAATGATTAAATATGATATATGTTACATTAATACCATTCTGGATATAAGGTATCTATAACCTTAAAAGAAGAATAAGAATTTATTCGACAAAACACGCATAAGAACAAAAAGTTATAAAGACCCGAGTAACAAGTAACAATGAAATATTACTAACAAGAAGCTAATAATATGACCATATATGATATCATATCAATATGTATGATTCTGGAATAAGTCAATAACATTATTTAAACCATTATACAGGAGCTTCGGATACATACAAAGCAAATCGGACCTAAGGTATGGGAAATATCACAATCTCATTTTTATCCGAGATTGTTTATTCGTAAGTATTTACTGGGGTGTATTTTATCATCCACATCCATGTTTCATCAATATGTAATATTATTTCCATCCACCTACAATTGTTTAAATCCATTTTTACCCTTCGGTGAGTTTTTAGTCGTATGTATGAAAGGAATCTTTTGTCGTTTTTCGTACGAGGTACTTTTTGACTTTTCCGACAAAAGTACGAAGAATGTTTTTTTTAACTTATACGGCGTGAATGGATTTTTAAAACATTATTTCCAAGAAGCTTCCTTTACAAGTTTTCAAGTTTATTTTTAATCAACTTCTTTTATTTTAATGTTGTATGACATGTTATGAAAGGAAAAATGTTTTTGAAGAAGAAAGGATATTTTCCTCAAGAATGGAGTTCAAGTGTTTTATACAAATTATTTTCCATCTAAGATAATAAAGGGTTCTGTTTTTATCCCTATTATTAAATTGATTTGATCATGTTGTGATGGAATTATTTTTATGAATTCCTTTATCTTATATGAATTGTTTTATGATGTCATGTTGTTTAAGAATCCCATTTTTATTACATGGGTTATGTGATGATGTAAGATTTATGATTATGTGGCACACATAAGAAAGGATTCATTATAAGATGGGTGGGACCTATATCTCCCTCCAATGCATTGGGTAAAGATTTTATATCTCATGAGATAGACATGGCTGAAACGGAAGGTTATTTCGGTTCAGTGATACAGGACTGAAACGAGGAGTGAACTCGGTTCAGAAAGGGACTTTGTCCACTAAGATAGTCTTGGCAATGAGTCATGACTAACAAGAAATGATTTTCCATGATTATGTGTGCATTCCACAAAGTTTCAAGTTTTATGTTATGATTATGGGGATCTCATTTTCACTTATATGATTTATTCCATGTTAAGATATTATGATCTCTTTTGCAGGTTTTGATTTTCAAAAAGATATGATATGATTTTTATTTCCTTTATTTGCCCTTGCTGAGCATTTGAGCTCACCCTTTTATGTTTTCTTTTCCCCAGGTCAGGAAGATGGATATTAAGTAGAATATGCTAAAAGGGACCCTAGATATGATGAAATAAATGGGAGACACTGTAGAAGATTTATAAACCAGTTGTTTATGTTTCCCAGTTTCTGAAGACACTATACCTATACGGTCCTTTGTGGTTTTGTCATATGTTGTAATAAGTGTGCTTCAATTTTGAAGTATTAACAATGTATGTAAAGTATGGGTCGTTATAGTTGGTATCAAAGGAAAGGTATAGTCAACCTTTGGAAACTAGGATGTGAAAGCCTTAGTAATAACCCTAAGGATAAGTCTAAGCATAGAACACAATCTTAGTGTTTTAGAAATGTCCTTGAATAACCTAGGATAAGACCTTAAGCATGAAAATTTTATTCTTGAATTATGTGGTTTTCCTATTATAATTAGTGTTGCTCACACTATTCTTCTTGGTTTTAGTCAATGGCTGGAACCCGAAGGAACCGTGTTAATGCGGAATGCGATGGGCAATGCAATGATTGTCCCCCTGAGCAACCAAACGATATGGGAGCTGGAATGCAAAATCTTGTAGCCATGCTCACACAACTTTCTCAAGCTATGAATCATGCAGGACTTCCAAACGAGCAAAGGAAGGAGCAACATTCTGTTGAATCCTTCATGAGGCAGCGTCCACCTTCTTTCAGTGGGTCTACTGATCCATTAGTTGCTGAAAAATGGATTAGTACAACTGTAAAGATATTTTCAGTTCTTCAATGTTCTGAACATGATAAAGTCATCCTAGCAGTGTATCGTTTGGAAGGAGATGCTGATCAATGGTGGAATCTTATTAAGAATACGAGGCAAAGGGATGAAATTGCGTCTATGGAATGGGACGAGTTCAAGAACTTATTTTTCAATAAGTACTTCCCTCGTATTCTCCAAACAAAGATGGAGAAAGAGTTCCTTGAACTGAAGCAAAGGGATGATGAATCTGTTAGTACCTATGAAGCAAATTTTACAAGACTTGCAAGGTACGCTTCTGGTATTATTATCCAACCTGAGAGTAAGATCGATCGATTCTTTAGTGGCTTCAAACCAAGTCTTCGAAGGGCGTTATCCATAAGGGACTTCAATAGCTAAGAGGAAATCGTTCGATGTGCTCTCAAAGTCGAGATGGAGATTGGAGTAACTCATCAGTCACATGGGTTTGATAAGAAGAGGAAGATGGAATTCAAAGGAAACTCTAAAGAGCACACTGAAAAGAAGATGAACTTTCCCTTATGCTCAAAGTTTGGAAAGAAACATGGAGGGAGTTGTCTTAAAGGGACATGTAAATGTTTTAAATGTGGAAAGGAAGGTCATCGGGCATTTGAATGCCGTGATAATGGGAAGAAGATGTCTAATGACTCAAACAAAGGAAGGGATACACAGAATGAACCTACTACACTTCAATGTTTCAAGTGCAAGGAGATGGGGCATTATGCCAATCAATTCCCAAATCCAAGGTTTGATGATGATGGTCGACGTCAACAAAATCTTAAGGCTAAAGACAAAGGAAAGTCACATGCAATTTCTATCAGCGATGTGGAGTACGATAACGAAGTGGTGAAAGGTACACTTACCATCCACTCTAAAGTAGCAAATGTTTTATTTGATTCTGGATCCACCCACTCTTTTATTTCTGAAGAATTTTCTAAGGGTATCACTGTATTACCTCAACAATTAGATGTTGAGTTAGCTGTGACAACACCTAATGGCACATCAATCGCATCAAAAGTTTATAATTCTTCTCCGATCGAAGTTTGTGGGAAAGTGCTTCTTGCAAATCTTGTGATCCTTCCTTTAGTGGAATTTGATGTGATTCTTGGCATGGATTGGCTTTCTCTACATGGAGCTCATATCAATTGCCAAAGAAGGGAAATCACATTTCATATTCCAGATCAATCTACAATCGTCTATCAATGCAAGGATGAACATAACCTTCCAGTGGAAATTCCTTCCATCTTATGGGTATTGATTCCACTAAATGAAGGTTATTTATCTCAAATGGTTGGTGAGAAACTCACTATTAAGAATATGCCCATTGTACGGGAGTTTGATGATGTCTTTCCAGAGTAATTACCAGGTCTTCCACCAAATCGTGAAGTTGAGTTTTCAATAGAACTCGTACCGGGTGCTTTGCCTATTTCAAAGACACCTTATAGAATGGCCCCAATTGAGTTGTAGGAATTGAAGAAGCAACTCCAAGAGAATCTTGATAAGGGATTCATACGCCCTAGTGTGTCACCTTGGGGAGCACCTGTTCTATTTGTTAAGAAGTTATATGGATCAATGAGACTCTGCATTGATTATCGAGAACTTAACAAGATCACTATCAAGAAAAAATATCCTCTCCCACGCATTGATGACTTATTTGACCAACTTTGCGGAGCTCAATACTTTTCCAAGATTGATCTTCGTTCAGGGTATCATCAATTAAGGGTCAAAAGGGAGGATATACCAAAGACGGCTTTCCGTACAAGGTATGGACACTATGAATTTATAGTGATGCCATTTGGTCTTACTAATACCCCTGCTATCTTCATGGATCTAATGAATAGAGTCTTTAGAGACTATCTTGATCAATTTGTGGTAGTCTTTATAGACGATATTCTTGTCTATTCAAAGAGCAAGGAAGAGCATGAAGATCACTTGAGAATTATATTAAAGACCCTGAGAAAGGAGAAGCTTTATGCCAAATTTACCAAGTGTGAATTTTGGATTCAAAAAGTTGCATTTTTGGGTCACATAATCTCAAAAGAGGGGATATCTGTGGATCCAGCAAAAACAGAGGTTATCGAAAGATGGTCGAGACCAACAACAGTAACTGAGATCCGAAGTATTCTTGGTTTGGCTGGATATTATCGACGTTTTGTAAAAGATTTTTCACGATTATCTAATCCACTCACCAAGTTGACTCGGAAAGGAGTTAAGTTTGTCTGGACAGAGGAATGTGAAGAGAATTTCAAGGAGTTGAAAAGAAGGTTATCCAGTGCACCTGTGCTCACACTGCCTTGTAGTGGAGAAAGGTTTGTGATCTACAGTGATGCATTCAAGAAGGGATTGGGGTGTGTTCTTATGCAAAATGATATGGTGATAGCTTATTCCTCACGACAGTTGAAAATACATGAGCAAAATTACCCAACACATGATTTGGAGTTGGCTGCGGTAATCTTTGCATTAAAGATTTGGAGGCATTACCTTTATGGTGAAAGGTGTGATATTTATACTGATCATAAAAGTTTAAAGTATATTTTCACACAAAAGGAGTTGAATATGTGTCAAAGAAGATGGTTGGAGCTGATTAAGGATTATGACTGCTCAATCCATTACCACCCTGGGAAAGAAAACAAGGTGGCAGATGCATTAAGTCGACAAGACCATGCTAGTTTATCCATGATGAGGATCACAAAAGATCCAATATTTATGGATTTACAAAGGATGGATCTTGGAATTATAATGGAAGGGGAAAAATCTTATCTTTCTCAAATGAATGTTCAACCATCTATACATGTGAAGATTAAAGAGGCACAGAAAGAAGATGTCGAGTTACAAAAGAAGGTGAGAAATGTTCATGAATTCAACCTTGATTGTGATGGGATAATAAAGTTCAGAAATCGGGTTTGTGTTCCTTCCATCCCCGAATTAAAGAAAGAGCTGCTGGATAAGGCTCATAGTTCATCATTCTCTATTCATCCTGGAAGCACGAAGATGTATAGGGACCTGAAAGAGTACTTCTGGTGGGATGGCATGAAAAGAGATGTTGCTGAATATGTCTCTCGATGCTTGGTTTGTCAACAAGTTAAAGCTGAGAGACAGAATTCTAAGGGGATGTTACAACCATTACCCATACCCGAATGGAAATGGGAAAACATCACTATGGACTTTGTCACAGGACTTCCTAAAACATCCAAAGGCAATAATGCTATTTGGGTCATAGTTGATCGTCTTACAAAGTCTGCACACTTCATTGCTATTAGAGAGGATTTCTCTCTAGATCAGCTTGCCAGGATATATGTAAAGGAAGTGGTAAGATTGCATGGAGTACCACTTTCTATTATATCTGATCGGGATCCGAGATTTACCTCGAAGTTCTGGCGAAGTATTCAGCATACTCTGGATACAGAGTTGAGTTTCAGAACTGCTTATCATCCCCAGACAGACGGTCAGTCTGAGAGAACAATTCAAACCCTAGAAGATATGTTGAGAGCTTGCTCTATGGATTTCAAAGGAGGTTGGGATCAACACCTACCTTTGGTGGAATTTTCTTATAATAATAGCTTTCACTCCAGTATTCAGATGGCTCCTTATGAAGCTATCTATGGAAAGAAATGCAGGACTCCAACTTGCTGGGATAAAGTTGGGGAAAGAAAGCTATTAGGACCTGATCTCGTTGATGAAATGGCAGATAAAGTCAGATCTATTCAACAACACATAAGAGCAGCTCAGAGTCGACAGAAAAGTTATGCCGACAACCGAAGAAAAGACCTAGAGTTTGAAGTGGGTGATAAAGTGCTCTTACGAATATCTCCCTGGAAGAGGGTTATGAGATTTGGAAAGAAGGGGAAGTTGAGCCCTAGATATATCGGTCCTTTCGAAATACTGGATCGTGTTGGGAAGGTAGCTTACCGATTGGCGCTTCCACCGAATCTCTCTCAAGCTCACGATGTGTTCCATGTATCTCTCCTGAGAAAGTACATACCTGATCCTTCACATGTACTCAGCTCAGAAGTTGTACCGCTGGAGCAAGATCTTTCTTATGAAGTACAGCCGATAGAGATTCTGGATCATAGCGAAAAAGTCCTACGAAACAAGACCACTCGCTTGGTGAAAGTTTTATGGAGGAACCACCAACTTGAAGAAGCTACATGGGAGCTTGAGGATATGATGAGGGAGAAGTATCCTCATCTGTTTGTTGCAAAGTGACGAATTTCGAGGGAGAAATTCTTTTTAAGGGGGGTAGAATGTAACACCCGAAACTTTTATGTTATATAAATCATCAAAGGAATCTTTTTCTACACAACACTTGCTTGGCTTTCTTTACACATAATCGCGACCTTCCTCGATAGCTTGCGTCGTACGCAATACCGAGTTTCACTAAACAACAATATACTATTAAAACTAGCTGTTATGAATAGTAATATCCACTTTTTGAAATTTTATAAATTTTATTTTTCAAAATGGACTTCATTTTTGGACTCAGAATATCGAAATTAGCCAAGGGTGAAATTTTGGTATTTTTCTGAAAACTTTCAATTTTTTATGAATAGTGAAACCACTAAGTGGTAGGTTAAAAAATAGAATTTTGCATAAAACTTAATTTTACCGCTTCTGTGAATGTAATTTCGAAAATCCGAGAGACACGGTTAATATCAAGGACTAAAATGTGGTTCAATGAGATGAAAATAATTTTTTGGTGAATAGTAACTTTTTATTTTTTTTACCGCGGTTAATAGTAAATAGGGTAACTAAGGGTAAATATGATATCAATATTACCATAACACATGTCCTAATTCTATTGGACAAGTGTAATTCGACCAAAAACAAACTTAGGAATAAAATATGACCATTTAGGCCCACTTGGATTAGATTAGGACATTTATTATTAATTTATTTAAAGAAGGGTTAAAATAGTTAAAATCAAAGTTTAATAAGTAAATCATTTTTAATATGGGGTTATACATAAGATAAATTAGACTATAAATATTCATTAGAAATCTAAAAAGATTTCCTACATAATGGTATTTGATTTGTAATTTTTAGACATTAAATAATTTAATTTATTTATGACACAATGATGATGCAGTAATTATCTTATTAATGAAATATTGACATAATTGATGTTATAAACACCAAAATAAATGTAATTTGAGACTTTTTATGAATTCCACTAATTTTCTAGGTTACTATGATATATTAGTGTTGATTTAATTAAAAGACAAAAAGACACGGTAAAAGTTAAATTAATTAACTTAGAGTTAAATCTAATTGATAAGGTTAAAATAATACCCTAAACTTGTCTAAATCCTATTGGTTGATAGGATTTCGACCCTTCCCCACTTTATCTTCGAAATAAGACCCTTTGGAACCATTATAAACCGATTTTGACTTTAATATAAAATAATATTTTGAGATATTCCTAAGGTGCCCCACTCCTCCCTTATAAAAGGGCACCTCCTCCCCCTCCTCCTCACACCAAATTGAGCACTCAAGCTCGGCCAACCCCTGCCATTTTCTCCTCTCCACTTCCCTAGAATAGTCCTAGAGGTCCTGTTCTTCTCCAAAGACCACTCTTAGTTCCTTAAGTGGAGGATTCAAAGAGGCGTTCCAAAGAAGAGGTAATATCCATTACCGATCTTTTCAATTTCTTTCTTCTTCAACTTCTTCTTCTTTAGTTGTTTCATGATGAAGTAATAAAATCAGTATTACTTACATACTAATATGTTATTATAAATATGAAACAACCCTAATTCACCTTCTATCCATCCTACGAAAAAATGAAATCACCGCGCGTGCGTACGTACGGAATACCGTCTCCACGCCGTGGTGTAATCTATTTTTCCACCATCACATTACAAGGATGGGTATAATGGTGTAATGAGTAACTATTTATGATTATTATAAAGTAATATTGATACTGAAATAATATATATATACTCCAATAAAATTACACGTTCATAGGAATGATATCATCACTCGTGCGTACGTACGGAATACCGTCTCCACGATGTGATGCGACTCGTTCTACATGATCAACATTACATAGTAATTATATAAATGAATTGAATGAATAAATATGATATATGTTACATTAATACCATTCTGGATATAAGGTATCTATAACCTTAAAAGAAGAATAAGAATTTATTCGACAAAACACGCATAAGAACAAAAAGTTATAAAGACCCGAGTAACAAGTAACAATGAAATATTACTAACAAGAAGCTAATAATATGACCATATATGATATCATATCAATATGTATGATTCTGGAATAAGTCAATAACATTATTTAAACCATTATACAGGAGCTTCGGATACATACAATGAAAATCGGACCTAAGGTAAGGGAAATATCACAATCTCATTTTTATCCAAGATTGTTTATTCGTAAGTATTTACTAGGGTGTATTTTATCATCCACATCCATGTTTCATCAATATGTAATATTATTTCCATCCACCTACAATTTTTTAAATCCATTTTTACCCTTCGGTGAGTTTTTAGTAGTATGTATGAAAGGAATCTTTTGTCGTTTTTCGTACGAGGTACTTTTTGACTTTTCCGACAAAAGTACGAAGAATGTTTTTTTTAACTTATACGGCATGAATGGATTTTTAAAACATTATTTCCAAGAAGCTTCCTTTACAAGTTTTCAAGATTATTTTTAATCAACTTCTTTTATTTTAATGTTGTATGACATGTTATGAAAGGAAAAATGTTTTTGAAGAAGAAATGATATTTTCCTCAAGAATGGAGTTCAAGTGTTTTATCAAAATTATTTTCCATCTAAGATAATAAAGGGTTCTGTTTTTATCTCTATTATTAAATTGATTTGATCATGTTGTGATGGAATTATTTTTATGAATTCCTTTATCTTATATGAATTGTTTTATGATGTCATGTTGTTTAAGAATCCCATTTTTATTACATGGGTTATGTGATGATGTAAGATTTATGATTATGTGGCACACATAAGAAATGATTCATTATAAGATGGGTGGGACCTATATCTCCCTCCAATGAATTGGGTAAAGATATTATATCTCATGAGATAGACATGGCTGAAACGGAAGGTTATTTCGGTTCAGTGATACAGGACTGAAACGAGGAGTGAACTCGGTTCAGAAAGGGACTTTGTCCACTAAGATAGTCTTCGCAATGAGTAATGACTAACAAGAAATGATTTTCCATGATTATGTGTGCATGCCACAAAGTTTCAAGTTTTATGTTATGATTATGGGGATCTCATTTTCACTTCTATGATTTATTCCATGTTAAGATATTATGATCTCTTTTGCAGGTTTTGATTTTCAAAAAGATATGATATGATTTCTATTTCCTTTATTTTCCCTTGCTGGGCATTTGAGCTCACCCTTTTATGTTTTCTTTTACCCAGGTCAGGAAGATGGATATTAAGTAGAATATGCTAAAAGGGACCCTAGATATGATGAAATAAATGGGAGACACTGTAGAAGATTTATGAACCAGTTGTTTATGTTTCCCAGTTTCTGAAGACACTATACCTATACGGTCCTTTGTGGTTTTGTCATATGTTGTAATAAGTTTGCTTCAATTTTAAAGTATTAACAATGTATGTAAAGTATGGTTCGTTATAAAATCAATTCAATCTTTTGCAATGTTTTAAAGAAAATTCGTTTTCTTTCGACAACGGGATTAATTTTAATTTAATTTCTGAAACTTTTGTGTATTGAATTTGGAAAAATGGATTCCATATTTTGAATTAGTGGATCCAAATTATGTTAATAAGCTACTTTTTATTTTTGGGAATTATGAATAGTAACTACGGTAAATTTTATTTACCATAGTTAAAGGTAAATCGGGTAAATAAGGGTAAATATACTATTTTGAAATTACCCTAACAAATGTCAAAATCCTATTGGATGACTAAAATTCGACCCATATCACCTAACGGTCGTATTAAATTCATTTAATTAAATTTTTTCAATGAAAATAATTTAATTATTATTAAAACCAATGAATGTGACAACATGTCACTTTCTTAAATCTTATAAGTATAATAATTTTAATCTAGTGATAAACATCATGAAACTTCGAACATAAATAGTCTCCAGAAATATAATATAATTATATACATCATAAGAATTTATTTAGAATTTTTAGGGATTAAATAAATATCATTTACTATGACACAAAGATGATGCAGTAATTGTCTTATTAATGAAATATTGACATAATTGATGTTATAAATGCCAAAATAAATATAATTTGAGACTTTTTATGACTTAAACTAATTTTATAGGTTAATATGACATTTTATTGTTGATTTAAGTAACTTGGTTCGAACTTATCATTCTGTTATGAATTTCATAAAAATCATGTACCAAATAGTGTCAAAATTGACATAAAATAGTTTTTAAAACAAATATTATATTATTAATTGTTATTTTATTCCTAAAAATCTAAGGTTCGGCCAAATGACTTAGATAAGATTATATATATTAATAATAAACAACTTGGGGTTCTTTTGGCTTGATATAGTAAATTTATTAACCATATAGTGTAAGAAAACAAAAAGACACGGTAAAAGTTAAATTATTTAAGTTAGAGTTAAATCTAATTGATAAGGTTAAAATAATAACCTAAACTTGTATAAATCCTATTGTATGAGAGGATTTAGACCCATCCCCACCTTAGCCTCGAAATAAATCAATTTGGAGCTATTGAAAACCGAAATTGACTTTATAATAAAAGTAATATTTTTAGTTATTCCAAAGGTGCCCCTCTCCTCCCTTATAAAAGGACACCTCCTCCCACTCTTCCTCACACAACTTTGAGCCTTCAAGATCATCCAACCCCTGCCAAATTCTCTTCTACACTTCCCTAGAAACATCCTAGAGGTTCTGGTCTTACACAAAGACTAATTTTAGTGCCTTAAGAGGAGGTCTCAAAGAAGTGCTTCAAAGAAGAGGTAATTTCTGTTACCTATTCTTTCACCTTTATTTCTTCTTCCACTTCTTCTTCTTAGGTTGTTTCATTATGAAGTAATAACATCAGTATCACTAATATACTGATATGTTATTATATGTATGAAACAATCCTATTTCACCATCTATTCATCCTACGAAAAATGAAATCACCACGTGTGCGTACGTACGAAATACTGTCTCCACGCCGTGGTGTAATCTGCTTTTCCACCAACACCTTACATGGATGGGTAATATGGTGTAAAAAATAACTATACAGAGTTATTATAACATAATAATGATTCTGATATATTGTATCATCCACTTCAATTCAATTCAATAATTATGGAAATGATATCATCGCTCGTGCGTACGTAAGGACTACCGTCTCCACGACGCGATGAGATTCATTCTCCATGTTAACCATTTAAGAATGATTATAAAGTATATATAAGCAATAATAATGAAATATATGAAATTATAAAGCTACTGGATTTATGTTTATATATATGTATGTCATCTACGTAATTCCATTCAACTCAATAAGAAAACGAAAACAGCGTTCATGTGTACGAACGGTCGACCGTCTCCATGAACGGTGTATTTTTTTTTCATTTACTGATTTATTATATATATGTATATTCTGATTATATAAGTATATAAATCATGTTTTATATTATGGAATTAAGTAATCACGATCTAAGTAATCATATGAATAATTACAAGTCAAAACATGGACGAGAAATGAAACAATTTTACCCAAAACACTCTTTAACATGGAATTTACAAAAGAACGGGTAGTATAAAGTCATAAGTGAACCATATATGATATCATAACAATGAATATGATTCTGTAATAAGTCAATGAAATTATTTAAACCATTATACAGGAGGTTCGGACACTTACGAAGCAAATCAGACCTAAGGTAAGGGAAATATCACAATCTCATTTTTATCCGAGATTGTTTATACTTTGAAATTTACTAGGGTGTATTTTATCATCCACATCCATGTTTCCTCAATATTTAATGTTATTTCCATCCACCTAAAATTGTTTAAATCCAATTTTACCCTTCGGTGAGTTTTTATTAAAGGATATGAAAGGAATCTTTTGTCGTTTTTCGTACGAGGTACTTTTTGACTTTTCCGACAAAAGTACGAAGAATGTTTTTTTAACTTATACGACATGAATGGATTTTTAAAACATTATTTCCAAGAAGAATCCTTTATAAGTTTTCATGTTTATTTTTAATCAACTTCTTTTATTTTAGAATTGTACGACATGTTACGAAAGGAAAAGTCTTTTTGAAGCAGAAAGGATATTTTCCTCAAGAATGAAGTTCAAGTGTTTTATCAAAATTATTTTCCATCTAAGATAATAAAGGGTTCTATTTTTATCCCTATTATTAAATTGATTTTATTATGTTGTGATGGAATTACATTTTTATGAATTCCTTTATCTTATATGAATTGTTTTATGATGTCAAGATGTTTAAGATTCCCATTTTTATTACATGGGTTATGCTATGATGTATGGTTTTCTGATTTTGTGGCACACATAAGAATGGTATCATTAGGAGATGGGTGGGACCTATATCTCCCTCCAATGGATTGGGTAATGATTTTATATCTCATGAGATAGACATGGCTGGAATGGTAGGTTATACCGGTTCAGTGAAACAGGACTGAAATGAGGGTGACTCGGTTCAGAAAGGGACTTTGTCCACTAAGATAGTCTTGGAAATGAGTCTTGACTAACAAGATATGATTCTCTATGATTATGTGTGTATGCCACAATGTTTCATGTTTTAAGTTATGATTATTGGGATTACATTTCACTGCTATGATTTATCTCATGTTATGAAATTATGATTTCTTTTGCAGGTTAAGATTTCCAAAAGATATGTTCTTATGAATCTGATGTGATTGATATTTCTTTTGTTTACCCTTACTGAGAATTTGAGCTCACCGTTGTTATGTTTTATTTTCCCCAGGATATAAAGAAAGGATTTTGGTAAAAAAAGGGAAGATCTTTATGGGAGATGTTGATGATCTTTCACCATGATTAGAAGATTATATTCCGAGTTTCCAAAGACACTAAACTATTACGATCCTTGTGTGTGTGTTTTTGTTATGTACTAAGTATTCCGCAAATGTAATGTAATTTCAATGTACGTCAGGCTTTGGGTCTCTACAGTTGGTATCAGAGGAAAAGTTTAGTCAACCTTTGGAAACTAGGATGCAAAAACGTTAGTGAGATCCCTAGATATATTTCTAAGGTATGTATAGGGATGTCCCTAAGGATAAGTATACATATAGGATATAGTCCTAGAACTATGGTAACAATATTATATTAAACCAAAGATGTTAGATATTGAAGTTACTCCCCCTTTATTATGATTTTTGCCTCTCACACTATTCTTTTTGGGTTTTAGAAAATGGATGGAAACAAGATGATTCACGATAATGGAGGATATGATGGACAATGGAATGATATTCTTCATGAGCAACCAAATGAAATGGGATTTGGAAGTCCAAACATCATTATTATATCGAATCACCAATCTCATAATATGATCAATAAAGTAAAATTTGGTAAGTTTCCTGACTCGGCTAAGAAGAGAAAGATGGAGTTTCATGATGATCATAGAGGAAAGAAAGTTCAATTTCCCCTATGTAAATCATGTGGGAAGAGGCATCAAGGAGAATGTTTCAAAGGAACTGGAAGATGCTTTGGGTGTGGAAAAGAAGGACACAAAGCCAGTAAGTGCAAATGAAAAGGTTTAGTTAACACTAGGGATGAGGATAATGGTATTGCTACGACAACAACAATGGTTAAATGTTTTAAATGTGGAATGTACGGGTATTATACAAACCAATTCCCTAAGGGAAAGTCTCATGAAGAGAATCAGTATGGTCGTATGGGTAGTATTTATGTGGATGATGATGAAGAGACTATAAATGATATGTGTGATTAAAGAATTGTTGAAGCTCGTTCAATGGTTTAATAATGTAGTGGAATGATTACATGTTTATCATGTGTAATGATGTATAAGTAATCTCATGCTACTATGGAATAAAGAGACATCTATGGATTATTACACTATTGTCTTTCCTTGAGTTTTGAAAGTGTATGATTAATGTTACCAGTATCCATGAAAGGTTATTTAGATATTTTTGGAATGTAGATGATATGCGCATAATGAAGGGATAAGGAGAAAATTAAATGTTTGATAGTATTCATGAGCTCATGACTGATATAAGGAGAAGGTTATATCATGGTTTGAGTATATAGAATTTTTGGATTTTGGTATGTGGAAAGAGTTAACTTTTGACAGCATTCATGTTTTCACTAAGGTTTAATGGGTATTCATTCTTCAAGAGAATACATGATTAAGGTATTCACATGTTTGTAATTTGACCAACAAGATATATCTTATGATATATGGGGGATAAATGATGGCATTCACGTGATTATTCTGTGACATTTCAGGTAATCATTTTCTTTATACTATGATCTTGGACCGAAGTATTTTAGATAATCCTAAAGATTAGAATGGATTATGTTGGACATAATTTAGGATAAAACGTTTTTTGATATTATTGATGGGATGTTATAATTTTAGAAAAAGGACAACCTGTAGGACGGGCGACAGCCCATCGCGTCGGACAACGCTGTGGGAATCGAACCCACAACCGAAGTGCGACTGGCCTTTATCGCCTACCACTGACTACAGGAATTCCCTATTTAGTAGAAACTAGTTTTATTATATTAAGCAGTATGATATATGAAGTATAAGTCCATTTTAGGAACCATATATGATTAATCTCACTATAGAATGACTTATGTATATTTAATAACATTTGCTAACCTTTTGTTTGAGACAGATGGAATGACCCGTCATTCTATCACATGATCTGCTAACACTTCACGAATAACAAATTCAACTTCATTTATTTAAGATATAAAGTAGAAATTGTTCAAAGCACGAACAACAGTGAGATTGTACCAAAATAAAGTAAATATTTATTCTAATTCAAATTCTTCAACTTTAGGGAAACGATCATGAAAACCAAAAAATTTGTCCTAGTGCTCTTATATCTGATTAATCAGATGGTACCTTAGATCGTCACAAATTTATGGATTTGTGATTGTTGGTTTTTCCATAGCCATGTTCTCTACCACTCTCCATCAGAACATGATGGTTAGATTTTTCTTCCATATCCATATTTTCACCTATGTGGAAACCCAGTGATTAGTTTATTTGGGTAACCGTTACGTTTCATACATTCGTTTTTAATGATTGGTTTTGGTATTCCTTTTTACGATGTGGGTTTCTATTAAAGAATCTTTCAAATAGTAAACCATTTATAACCCCGACGAATTTCGAGGGCGAAATTCATTTTAAGGGGGGTAGAATGTAACACCCCGAGATTTTATGAAAAATATTATTTTAATTTCATTAATGTCTTGTGTTGTATTCTACACCAAGATTACCTTACACTATACACAACACCGTATTAGCTTTCAGTATACGCAACACTATTCTTGGACCGTGTTACACACAATTTTGATAATAGTTATTCTACGTAACATTGAGTATATATATATATATATATATATTCAATGTATAAATGAAATATGGTTGGATTATGTTATACGAAACAATGAAGGATTCTTTCACAACACGCAACCCTGACTTGGCTTGCATTACACGCAATCGCGACCTTCCACGATAGTGTGTGTTGTACGCAATACTGGGATTTAATAAACAACGATATATTATTATAATATTGTCATGAACTATCCTTTATGAATAGTGTTAACTAAATTTTGAATTTTATAACATTATTATTTATCTTACACATTTCTAGAACATAGTATAAGAACAAAATAATTTTTTCGGGTAAATTAAGTATTTTTCAAAAAATGCAGTTTTGCCGCCTTTTGATGGCGCACCCACATTAAATCTAGTTTTTGACATATTTATAAGTTCAATTTGACAAAATAAAATTCTTCTTTTGAATCAGGATATAAAAATTTACATTAGATAAAGTTTTGATATTTTTCCGATAACTTTCATATTTTAATGAATAGTAAAAACACGGTATATTTTAATTAAAAGAAACTTTTTTCATCGTAATATCTTATGTGGTTAAATTATAATATTTAATGGTTTTAAAGTATAAATATAATATATTTTTACCATTAAATATAATGTATGACATTATCATTGATTTTACCTTGAATTCGTAGGTTAAATCAATTCAATCTTTTGCAATGTTTTAAAGAAAACCTGTTTTCTTTCGACAACGGGATTAATTTTAATTTAATTTCTGAAACTTTTTTGTATTGAATTTGGAAAAATGGATTCCATATTTGGAATCAGTGGATCCAAATTATGTTAATAAGCTACTTTTTATTTTTGGGAATTATGAATAGTAACTACGGTAAATTTTATTTACCATAGTTAAAGGTAAATCGTGTAATTAAGGGTAAATATACTATTTTAAAATTACCCTAAAAAATGTCAAAATCTTATTGGATGACTAAAAGTAGACCCATATAACCTAAGGGTATTATTAGATTCATTTAATTAAAATTTTTCAATGAAAATAATTTAATTATTATTAAAACCAATGAATGTGACAACATGTCACTTTCTCAAATCTTATAAGTATAATAATTTTAATCTAGTGATAAACTTCATGAAACTTAGAACATGAATAGTCTACAGAAAGCTAATATAATTATCTACTTCATAAGAATTTATTTAGAATTTTTAAGGATTAAATAATTATCATTTACTATGACACAAAGATGATGCAGTAATTGTCTTATTAATGAAATATTGACATAATTGATGTTATAAATTCCAAATTAAATATAATTTGAACTTTTCATGACTTAAACTAATTTTCAAGGTTAATATGGCATGTTATATTTGATTTAAGTAACTTGGTTTGAACGTATCATTCTGTTATGAATTTCATAAAAATCATGTACCAAATAGTGTCAAAATTGACATAAAATTGTTTTTAAAAAAAATATTATATTATTAATTGTTATTTTATTCGTAAAAATATAAGGTTCGTCCAAATGACTTAGATAAGATTATATATATTAATAATAAACAACTTGGGGTTCTTTTGTCTTGATATTGTAAATTTATTAACCATATAGTTTAAGAAAACAAAAAGACACGGTAAAAGTTAAATTATTTAACTTAGATTTAAATCTAATTGATAAGGTTAAAATAATAACCTAAATTTGTATAAATCCTATTGTATGAGAGGATTTAGACCTATCCCCACCTTATACTCTAAATAAATCAATTTGGAGATATTTAAAACCGAAATTGACTTTATAATAAAATAATATTTTTAGTTATTCCAAAGGTGCCCCTCTCCTCCCTTATAAAAGGACACCTCCTCCCTCTCTTCCTCACACAACTTTGAGCATTCAAGCTCGGCAAACCCCTTCCAAATTCTCTTCTCCACTTCACTAGAAACATCCTAGAGGTTCTGTTCTTCCTCAAAGACCAATTTTAGTTCCTTATGAGGAGGTCTCAAAGAGGCGCTTCAAAGAAGAGGTAATTTCCGTTACCTATTCTTTCACCTTTATTTCTTCTTCCACTTCTTCTTATTAGGTTGTTTAATTATGAAGTAATAACATCAGTATCAATCATATAATTATATGTTATTATATTTATGAAACAATCCTATTTCACCATCTATTCATCCTACGGAAAATGAAATCACCGCGCGTGCGTACGTACGAAATATCGTCTCCACGCCGTGGTGTAATCTGCATTTCCACCAACACCTTACATGGATGGGTATTATGGTGTAAAAAATAACTATACAGAGTTATTATAACATAATAATGATTCTGATATATTTTATCATCCACTCCAATTCAATTCAATAATTATGGAAATGATATCATCGCTCGTGCGTACGTAAGGACTACCGTCTCCACGACGTGATGAGATTCATTCTCCATGTTAACCATTTAAGAATGATTATAAAGTATATATAAGCAATAATAATGAAATATATGACATTATAAAGCTACTGGATTTATGTGTGTATATATGTATGTCATCTACTTAATTCCATTCAACTCAATAAGAAAACGAAAACAGCGTTCATGTGTACGAACGGTCTACCGTCTCCATGAACGGTGTATTTTTTCCATTTACTGATTTATTATATATATGTATATTCTGATTATATACATATATAAATCATGTTTTATATTCTGTAATTTAGTAATAATGATCTAAGTAATGATATGAATAATTACAAGTCAAAACACGGACGACAAATGAAACAATTTTACCCAAAACGCTCTTTAACATGGAATTTACAAAAGAACGGGTAGTATATAGTCATAAGTGAACCATATATGATATCATAACAATGAATATGATTCTGTAATAAGTCAATGAAACTATTTAAATCATTATACAGGAGGTTCAGACACTTACGAAGCAAATCAGACCTAAGGTAAGGGAAATATCACAATCTCATTTTTATCCGAGATTGTTTATACTTTGAAATTTACTGGGGTGTATTTTATCATCCACATCCATGTTTCCTCAATATTTAATGTTATTTCCATCCACATAAAATTTTTTAAATCCAATTTTACCCTTCGGTGAGTTTTTATTAAAGGATATGAAAGGAATCTTTTGTCGTTTTTCGTACGAGGTACTTTTTGACTTTTCTGACAAAAGTACGAAGAATGTTTTTTTAACTTATACGGCATGAATGGATTTTTAAAATATTATTTC
The DNA here is from genome assembly GCA_963277665.1 of Viscum album. NCBI lineage: Eukaryota > Viridiplantae > Streptophyta > Magnoliopsida > Santalales > Viscaceae > Viscum > Viscum album. The sequence continues at coordinate 1,904,614,866 of OY728130.1, read as the reverse complement.
CAAGAATATTCATTTACAAGTTTTCATGTTTATTTTTAATAAACTTCTTTTATTTTATAATTGTACGACATGTTAAGAAAGGAAAAGTCTTTTTGAAGCAGAAAGGATATTTTCCTCAAGAATGATGTTCAAGTGTTTTATCAAAATTATTTTTCCATCTAAGATAATAAAGGGTTCTGTTTTTATCCCTATTATTACATTGATTTGATTATGTTGTGATGGAATTACATTTTTATGAATTCCTTTATCTTATATGAATTGTTTTATGATGTCAAGATGTTTAAGATTCCCATTTTTATTACATGGGTTATGCTATGATGTATGGTTTTCTGATTTTGTGGCACACATAAGAATGGTATCATTATGAGATGGGTGGGACCTATATCTCCCTCCAATGCATTGGGTAAAGATATTATATCTCATGAGATAGACATGGCTGGAATGGTAGGTTATACCGGTTCAGTGAAACAGGACTGAAACGAGGGTGACTCGGTTCAGAAAGGGACTTTGTCCACTAAGATAGTCTTGGCAATGAGTCTTGACTAACAAGATATGATTCTCTATGATTATGTGTGTATGCCACAATGTATCATGTTTTAGGTTATGATTATTGGGATTACATTTCACTGCTATGATTTATCCCATGTTATGAAATTATGATCTCTTTTGCAGGTTAAGATTTCCAAAAGATATGTTCTTATGAATATGATGTGATTGATATTTCTTTTGTTTACCCTTACTAAGCATTTGAGGTCACCCTTTTTATGTTTTATATTCCCCGGGATATAAAGAAAGGTTTTAGGTAAAAAAAACGGAAGATCTTTATGGGAGATGTTGAAGATCATTCACCACGATTAGAAGATTATATTCCGAGTTTCCAAAGACACTAAACTATTACGATCCTTGTGTGTGTGTTTTTGTTATGTACTGAGTATTCCGAAAATGTAATGTAATTTCAATGTACTTCAGGCTTCGGGTCTCTAAAGATTCCCTTCCAGAAAATACGAAATAGAAATGGAAGTAGCGTTCATGCATACGTACGGCTTACCGTCTCCATGAACGGTGAATTTCATTTCTTACCTCTAAATGTGATGTAATATTATAAAGTCATGTATATGCTGAATATATATGATATTTATGTTATCCAAATCATTAATATCATTTTGGATATAACGAACCTTTGACCAAATTAACAACATGTAAGTGTAAGAAGTCAATTTTTGACATAAGAACCAAATACCGACAAAATGAACATTATTAACTTAAATGATTACATGATGTTCATAACTTGGTATAAAAGGAATAATGAACTTGAAAAAGGTTCTTAAGCAAGAATAGATTATCTCAAGTTTATTATTCAGGAGATTAAAGAACGGTTGGTTCAAGTCGGATACGAGGTATGGGACATCATCTCAATCTCCTTTCGTTGAGGCATATTTTGTTTTATACACAACCTTCTTTTATACGGTGTATAAACCCCTTTGAATTTTATGCTTATTCAAGACGAATATTTTTTATACGTCGCGTTTACTAAATGACAAAAGGGGAATGTTTTTGTCGTACGTATGCGGCGACAACGACTTCTCCGCCGCCGTGACCGTTATTTGAGTTTCGGCTTCTCTACAATCCATACCTTCTTTTTAAAAGAAAAAAATAAATACCATGTTTTAATTTTCTTTTATTTTGGTATTGAAAATGGTTTTCATTATATTTATATATCAATGTGTTGTATTGATATCTTGTGATTGAAAGGTGGAAATGTTTTGTTTCCTTTATGCATGTTTTATGTGATATGATTATGTTGAGGTTCTTGGGCATTATTATGAAGACGGGTGGTTCTGTGATGAACTAAGGGCGGGTCAGCCCGATATAGCTCTCCAATGCATTGGGTAACGCGAAGGAGTGAAACGTTAAGGTTTCTCCAAAGAGATTTAGGGAATATACTGTGATGGGTATTCCAAACGTAACCAAGAGGGTTACTCCCTACGTAAGAATGTTATGAATGCCTCAAGTTACCTTTATGTCTTATGATTTCTTTGATTTGTTAATGATTTTATGAGGTATGTTAAGGTGCCTATGTTTGATGGTTAAAGTATGATTTCATTCTTATATATATATGAACTCATGTTTCCTTTCATTGTTTTTTTTATATAACCCATACTGAGCTTTTTATGCTCATCCCAAGTTTTTTGAAATGTTTTTCACAGGTCATGGGAAAGGTACATGATATGATGATAGTGTCAAGGAAGTGTCAAGAAATAATCCATGTTTTATTTTAAATATGTTTCCATTGATGGGAATGAAGAATACTATCTTTATGTAACCACTTTGTTTATATGTGGAATGTAATGCATGTTTTATGATCTAATTCTCTAAAACTCTAAACCCGAAAAGATCCTCAATGTGTAATCTTGTAATAACTCAAGATTAATTAACGTTTAAGGCTGGGGCCTTATAGTTGGTATCAAAGGTCGGTTTAGATAACTTTAGGAGTTAGAATTATATTAAATGATTATCCAAAAATATTTTTTATGGTCAAATTGAAGTGATATAGCATTTGAAGATTACCATGTTGCCTCATCTAAGACATGTTTGTTCAGAATGGTTTTCCGCATAGGAAATAGGGAAGCAGTGCTAGGAAGGCATACAGAAGGAAATAACCTTCCGAATCAGCATCCTGAGATGGTCGGAATTGGAACTGAACAGTTTGTTGCAATGATGGCACAGTTGACTCAAGCGATAAATGGTGGTGGTATCCATGCACGAGATCAGCCAGATCAACCGCAGAGGAACATGTCAGTGGTGGAACATTTCATGAGGCAACATCCCCCATCATTCAGAGGATCATCTGACCCTGTGTTAGCTGAACGGTGGATTAAAGAATTGGAGAATATTTTCGATGTCATGGGGTGTTCAGACAATCAATAGGTTAGTCTTGTTATTTACCGTTTGGAGGGTGAGGCAGATCAGTGGTGGTCTATGGTTAAAAATATCAGGGACGCTGATGAGATTGATGCTCTCGAATGGGATGAATTCAAAGGTATGTTTCTTGAGAAGTATTTTCCTAAGGTTGTCGACTTAGGATGGAAAATAAATTCCAAGAATTGAGGCAAGAGGAAGACTCAGTGGCTGCCTATGAAGAAAGCTTCACTCGATTGGCAAGGTATGCTACAAATTTTATCCGAGACCTTGATAGTAAAATCAAACATTTTTACTCAGGATTAAAGCCAAAATATCTAAGGGCATTAGCTTCTCGTGAGTTTAAAAGTTATGAAAAGCTTGTTTGATGTGCTGAGAAGATGGAAATGGAGTTTGCCGATGATCAGGTGTTCTATAACAACCAACAGAAGAAGAGACCGAGGTGGCAGGAGAAAGGTAAGAATTCTTCAAAAAAGTCTGACTGTAAGAAAACTAAGTTTCCAGTTTGTGATAAATGTGGCAAAAGGCATGCTGGGGAATGTATTCTGAATTCTGGAAAGTGCTACCGATGTGGTAAGATGGGACATAAGGCTCATGATTGCACTGAAAAGGATCAAGGTGAAGGTAAGACCAAATTTTATTTATAGTTTGTGAAATGTTTTATGTGAAATGAGATGGGTCACTATGCAAATGAGTGTCCAACAAAGAGCTTAAGTGATGGGAAGCAGTTAGACTATAAGCAAAATGGGGTGGTGAAATCCTTTGCAACTACTTCAGCAGATGTCGGCCCATCAAATGAAGTTTTATCAGGTACTTTGTTCGTTTTTTCAGATTATGCCAGTGTGTTATTTGATTCGGGGTCTACACATTCTTTCATCTCTGAAACCTTTTCTAGTAAAATGGGAATATCGTCTCATGAAATGACTCCTGAACTTGTGGTAAAAACACCTGGGGGAAATGTTGAGGCCAAAAGGATTTATAAGAATCTTCCTATCATTATCTGTGGAAGGAACCTACTTACAAACCTTTTTGTTTTACCTCTAGTAGAGTTTGATGTTATCCTGGGTATGGATTGGCTCTCAATTTACCATGCTATGATTGATTGTAGAGCTAAAGAAGTTTCTTTTCAGAAAGACTTTCAGTTTGTGTACAAGAATGAACCCTTACTGTTGATAACATATCAAGAGGCCGAGAAACTTGTAAAAGATGGAAATGAATGTTACCTTGCACACATTGTTGAAAACAAGGGAACTGTTTAGATTAATGATGTGCCAGTGGTAAATGAGTATCCTGATGTTTTTCCTGATGAGTTTCCTGGAATAATACCATATCCGGAAGTTGAATTTACTGTTGACTTAGTTCCTGATGCTAAGCCAATTTCAAAACCCCCTTATCGAATGGCTCAAATTGAACTTTTAGAGTTGAAGGAGCAATTGCAAGATTTATTAGAGAAAGGTTTCATTCGACCTAGAACATCACCATGGGGTGCTCCTGTTTTATTTGTTAAAAAGAAAGATGGTTCTATGAGACTTTGCATTGATTATAGAGCCTTGAATAACATCACTATTAAGAAAAAATATCCTTTGCCTCATATCAATGATTTGTTTGTTCAGCTCCAGGGAGCTCAGTTTTTTTTAAAGATTGACCTGAGATCGGGGTACCATCAGCTGAAGGTAAAGGAAGCAGATGATCCGAAGACTACATTCTGTACAAGATATGGCCACTATGAATTTTTATTTATGCCTTTGGGGCTAACAAATGCACCTGCTGTATTCATGGACTTAATGAATATAATTTTCCATGAATTCTTGGATAAGTTTGTGGAGGTTTTCATTGATGATATTTTGGTGTTTTCTAAAAGTAAAGAGGAGCATGAAAGACATTTAAGGGTTATCTTGCAAACCTTAAAAGAAAATAAATTGTATGGGAAATTCATCAAATTTGAGTTTTGGTTGCAACAAATTTCTTTCCTTGGTCATATTGTTTCTAAAGATGGAATAACTGTTGATCCTGTAAAAACAAAAGTTGTGGAAGAATGGACAAGACCCAAAAATGTAACCAAGATTTGTAGCTTCCTTGGTTTGGCAGGCTATTACCGAAGGTTTGTTAGAGATTTTTCACGGTTATGTAGTCTAATGACTAAGCTTACTCGGAAGGGTGTTAAGTTTATCTGGACAAATGAATGTGATGATTATTTTCATGAATTGAAAAGAAGATTGGTGAATGGTCCAGTTTTGGCACTGCCTTCCCGGAATGGTGAGTTTGTTATATACAGTGATGCTTCATTGAAAGGACTTGGTTGCGTCCTAATGCAGAATGATCAGGTAATTACTTATGCTTCACGACAGTTGAATACTCATGAGGTAAATTACCCTACACATGATTTGGAATTAGCTGTTGTTGTTTTTGCTTTAAAAATTTGGAGGCATCATTTGTATGGATTAAAGTATGAAATATATTCCGATCACAAAAGTTTAAGTTATATATTAACTCAGAAAGAATTGAACATGAGACAAAGGAGATGGCTAGAATTAATCAAGGATTATGATTGTACAATTCATTACCATCCGGGAAAATCAAATAAAGTGGTTGATGCTTTGAGTCGAAAAAGTAATACTTCATTAGCAATGTTGCGTTTGGAACGTGATCCTGTGGTTAAGGATTTGATGAACTTTGGCATATAAGTTATGGGTGTAGGAAGTTCTTCTGTTTTGTTTCAGGTATCAGTGAGATCATCTCTATCAGATAGAATCAAGCAAGCACAGAAGCAAGATAGTGAGTTGCAGAAAAAGGTAGAGCTGGTTCAGAAAGGTTAGTTGCCTGAATTCAACATTGATAATGATTGTGTTTTGAGATTTGGGAAGAGATTGTGTGTGCCTTGTGATTCACAGTTGAAGAGAGAGTTGTTATGTGAAGCTCATAGTTCTCCGTTTTTAGTTCATCCTGGCAGTACTAAGATGTACAGAGATCTGCGGGAGTATTACTGGTGGGATGGAATGAAAAGAGATATTGCTGATTTTTTTTGTGAAGTGTTTGACATGTCAACAGTTTAAATTAGAGAGGAAGTTACCGAAAGGGATGCTTCAGCCTTTACCAGTTCCAGAGTGAAAATGGGAGAATATATCCATGGACTTTGTTGTGGGATTACCGAAGACATCTCGAGGTAATAATGAAATCTGGGTTATTATTGATCGCTTGACCAAGTCTGCTCATTTCCTTGCTATACGAGATACTTTCTCTCTTGATCAACTTTCCCATTTGTATCTTAAAGATATAGTCAGGTTACATGGAGTTCCTCTCTCCATTGTATCTGATCGTGATCCCAGGTTCACTTCTAACTTTCGGAAAGGCCTTTAGAAGTCGTTGGGTATTGAATTAAATTTTAGTACATCTTTTCATCATCAATCATATGGGTAGTCAGAACGAACAATTCAGACCTTAGAGGATATGCTACGAGCTTGTTCTATGGATTATCAGGGAAGTTGGGACCAACATCTTTCTTTGGTTGAATTTTTCATATAATAACAGTTTTCATTCCAGTACACAGATGGCACCATTTCAGGCATTATATGGGAAGCGGTGTCGAACTCCGGCTTTCTGGGATGAAGTGGGTGAAAGGATATTGATGGGACCATAATTGGTAGAAGAGATGGCAGAAAAAGTTCAGATGATTCAGAAGCACATGAGAACAGCTCATAGTAGGCAGAAGAGTTATGCGGATAACCAGAGGAAGGATCTATCTTTCGAGGTAGGTGATCATTTTTTTCTCAAGGATTCTCCTTGGAAAAGTGTGATGAGATTTGGTAAGAAAGGAAAGCTGAGTCCAAGGTTTATTGGACCATATGAAATTCTGGAGAGAGTTGGATCAGTTGCTTACCGAGTGTCTTTACCTCCGAGTTTATCTCAGGTACACAATGTTTTTCATGTTTCGATGTTGAGAAAGTATATGCCAGATCCATCTCATGTTTTGAGTCCAGAGATAGTTCAGTTGGAAGAGAACCTATCTTATGAGGAACAACCGGTCCAGATTCTTAACCACAGGGAGCAAGTGTTACGAAATAAGGTGATTCACCAGGTAAAGGTTTTGTGGAAAAACCACATGATTGAAGAGGCATCATGGGAATCTGAAAATGCAACGAGGGATAAGTACCCCCATTTATTCGATAAGTAAATAAATTGCGGGGATGCAATTTTCAAAAGGGGGGAAGGATGTAACATACCATGTAGGTAATGAATAATAGATATTTTTATCTATGTCTATTAATGATTAAGATTGTGTTTTAGAGGCTTAAAATCAAAATAAATACAATCTTATGCATGGAATACACTAATATTCTTAAAAGATTGTTTTACTGCCTTTTGATGGAAAACCATTTTTAAATCAATCTTTTGACAATTTTATAATCTATGATTTCAAAATAAACTTATTATTTATGATTGGGACATCAAAATTTGCTTTGTGTGAATTTTTGGTATTTTTCTGACAATGTTCATTTTTTAATGAATAGTGAAAAATATTGCATTTTACATCAAAACTGCTTCTTAATCGCATTTATTTATATTATTAGATTATCTTTTTATTTGGTTTTAAAGTGCAATTAGAATATATTTTTACCATTTTATCCAATGGTGGTCATTGGAATCAATTTCACTTTGAAATTGGACTTAAACTGGTGTCAATCTTTTGATAATTATTGTTTCATAAAAACATGCTATTTTCTCTGACAGCAGGAATTAATTATTAAATTAATTAATGTGAATTATATGTTTTTAATATTGTAAAATAGACTTCATTTTTGAATTCAGAATATCAAATATATCTTAGGGTGAAGTTTTTGTATTTTTCTGAAAAACACCAATTTTTGATGAATAGTGAAACCACTAAGTGGTAATCAAGCAAACTAATTTTCAGTTAAATGAAACTTTACCACTAATGTGTATTGTATTTTTAAAATCCGACATACATGGTTGCATTAGTATGTAAAATGTGGTTCAATGGGATGAAAATAATTTTTTGGTGAATAGTAACTTTTTTTCATTAATCGCGATTAGAGGTAATTAGTGTAATTTAAGGTAAAAATGATATTATAAAAATATAAAAACACCATGACACTTGTACTAACCCTATTGGATGAGTCACGGCTGACCAAGACAACCCATGGGTCGATTTAGGGGACCCTATGGAGCCTCTTGGGTGAGATAATGACTTTAATGCCTTTTTTTTAATAAAGGTGAAAATGACACTAACATAAATTGTTTTACTAAAACAATTTTTAGAATGGGTTATACTAATAATATTTTTGACTATAAATATTCATTAGAAATATAAAACTATTTCCTACATCATAGTATTTTTGTTATAATTTTTAGACATTAAATAAATTAATTTATTTATGACATCATGAAGATGCAGCGATGACCTCATTATCTAATGATTAAAATAAAATGGAAAGATAATGTAATATCTAAGACCTACACTTGTCCAAAAACTATTGGATGGAAATATTTAGAAGCCTTATCATCTTATATTTGAAATATATCAACGTGGGACCTTATAAATTCGAAACACTTTTGAAAATAAAATAATAGTTTCATGATTTCCAAAAGTGCCCCTCCTCTCCTCTTATAAAAGGCCCCCACCTCTACCTCATTTCACACACTCCCCAAGCCTTTGGCTCGGACATCCCATGCCCATTTACTCTCTCCACATCCCTCTCCTAACCCTAGATGATTACCTTTGGGAAGAATTCTTTCAAAGGAAGCCTTTAGGCTCAAATCAAAAGGAGTTACACTTTTAAAGGTAATTCATTCTCTCATGTTCATTTGTTTTATTTTGCTTCTCCAACCCCCTAAACTCTTTTTATTTACTTCTTTTGTAACAACAACAGTATCTTCAATATTCTAGGATGTTGTTATAAGATTTATTCGAGCTTCACTCTCACACAACTATATCAAATGGTTAAAGAACATACGGTTTCCGTGGATGGAGAAATTCTGCCTCCCGAAACATTGATTGTTCAATACTCATTTAACACCTTCATAGGTGGCCATTATGATGTCACTATTTTTATATGTGATATATAATATGTTTATTCTTTCCTTAAGCTTCTATATTTTTCATTTATGGCATACCATTATTGTTTCCATTATGGGTAAACACGATATCTTTATTTTAGGAAGTGCGGACTACCGCCCCCGGAAAGTGATTTGATTCGTTAATATCATATGTGGGATGTTTAAACGATAAAGTTAATGATATTATATATGTTATTATTCTATAATTATAATATACTCTTATATCATTATGGTTCCATTCCAGAAAATATGAAATAGAAATGGAAGTAGCGTTCATGCGTACGTACGGCTTACCGTCTCCATGAACGGTGCATTTCATTACTTACCTCTAAATGTGATGTAATATAATAAATACATGTATATGCTGAATATATATGATATATATGTTATCCAAATCATTAATATAATTCTGGATATAACGAACCTTTGACCAAATTAACAACATGTAAGTGTAAGAAGTCTATTTTTGACTTAAGAACCAAATACTGACAAAATGAACATTATTAACTTAAATGATTACAAGATGTTCATAACATGGTATAAATGGAATAATGAACTTGAAAAAGGTTCATAAGCAAGAAGAGATTAACTAAAGTTTATTATTCAGGAGATTAAAGAACGGTCGGGTCAAGTCGGATACAAGGTATGGGACTTCGTCTCAATCTCCTTTCGTTGAGGCATATTTTGTTTTATACACAATCTTCTTTTATACGGTGTATAAACCCCTTTGACTTTTATGATTATTCAAGAGGAATAGTTTTTATACTATGTGTTTACTAAATGAAAAAAGGGGAATGTTTTTGTCGTACGTATGCGGCGACAATGAATTCTCCGCCGCCGTGACCATTATTTGAGTTTCGGCATCCTCTACAAGCCATACCATCTTTTTAAAAGAAAAAAATCAATACCATGTTTTAATTTTCTTTTATTTTGGTATTGAAAAAGGTTTTAATAATGTTTTTATATAATTGTGTTGTATTGATATCTTGTGACTGAAAGGTGGAAATGTTATGTTTCCTTTATGCATGTTTTATGTGATATGATTATGTTGATGTTTTTGGGAATTATTATGAAGACGGGTGGTTCCGTGATAAACTAAGGGCGGGTGAGCCTGAAATAGCTCTCCAATGCATTAGGTAACGCGAAGGAGTGAAACGTTAAGGTTTATCTGAAGATATTTAGGGAATATACTGTGATGGGTATTCCAAACGTAACCAAGAGGGTTACTCCCTACGTAAGAATGTTATGAATGCCTCAAGTTACCTTTATGTCTTGTGATTTCTATGATTTTTTCATGATTTTATGAGGTATGTTAAAGTGCCTATGTTTTATGGGTAAAGTATGATTTCATTCTTATGTATATATGAACTCATGTTTCCTTTCCTTGTTTTTTTATATAACCCATACTGAGATTTTTATGCTCATCCCATGTTTTTTGAAATGTTTTTCACAAGTCACGAGAAAGGTACATGATATGATGGTAGTGTCAAGGAAGTGTCAAGAAATAATCCATTTTTTATTTTAAATATGTTTCCATTGATGGGAATGAAGAATAATATCTTTATGTAACCACTTTGTTTATATGCAAGTTTTATGATCTAATTCTCTAAAACTCTAAACCTCAAAAGATCCTCGATGTCTAATCTTGTAATAACTAAAGATTAATTAAGGTTTAATGTTGGGGCCTTATATAATGCTTGGTTTGGACAAGTTTTGATTGCCTTGTAATGGATTAATGACTTGTGAAAAATTGTTCAATGCTATAATTGATAGAGTTTAAAACACTTTTTTATTTGAGTAATATATCCCATAACATGTGTCCTACCTGAGGGATAAGGATATATGCTTGTTTAAAATATTTTTTTTATAATGATTCGAGTTATTATCATATTACGTATGATTACATGGTTCTGATGATTGGAAGGTGAAAATTTAGAGCTGCTTCATATTGATTCAATGATAATGATGGGTTCATTTTAGAAATTTGGTGATCTTCATTCCGAAGAATTGGATCATAAACTTTTGGAAAAGCTTACTATTTTAAAAATGGTTGATCATTAGATTGTATTTTAGAGGCTAATGTATCAATTCACCATGTGATACAACATGTGTTAATAGATGAAGTTAAAATAGTTCAAGTCACAATGAAAGGAAAATATTATATTATATAAATTTATATTTTCTTATAGAGTTAATGAAATCCTAAACTATACAAAAAAATGAGTTTTGAAACAAAAAATTTGTCTTATTATCATTATTTCTAATGATTTAATTGAACATTATTCACACATATGATTTTATCATTTTGAAGTCAAAAAATTTCATCTAAACATGTTCTTTAGTACTCACCATCATAACTTGATTGTTGTATTTTTCTTTATATATCCATGTTTCTATTTCCCACCTATGTTCTCCATTTATGAAACTTAGTTACGTAAAAATTGTACTTTCCTTTCTCTTTTTTTTAATTAGATGTGTTATTAACCCAATTATCGATGTGTTTTTTTTAAAATATTTATAATCACAATTCAATCCCCTAATTATAGAGACAATTTTAAAATTGTGAGTATTCAATTTAATTAAGGTGGGATAATGTAACACCTTAAAATTATAATGTACAACTTTATATTCAACACTACTTATGTAATTTAGCACAAAGTGTAAAAAAGGGAATATATTAACACAATATATTCAATATATTTACTATATAAAATTTATATAATATATTATATAGATTTGAATGAATAAAACATTGAGTTATCATTTGTTATAAGTATCATAAAATTCTTTAATGGCTTTCATCACATGCCAGACCAAGTTTTACCGAATTATAATATATAAACTAGATGTCTTGAATAGTAATAAGTAACTTATAGAAATCTAAGGTCAACAAAAATAAAAAATGGATTCATTAGTTACAAACTAATTAGGAATGAAGTTGATAACCTATTGAATGCGAAAGAAAATATTATTATTTTTATAATCATTAAGCTATTTTACCCTTATAAATTAAAGTATATAAAATTATTTAGTGATTTTAGTTTGATATATATTATATACTCAATGAAATATTTTTTATAATCATCCAATTGATTTGATAGGATCAATATAAAAACAAACCAAATTTTATGCATAAAATACTATTAATTTAATTAAAGAATATTTACTATCTTTTAGGGGATAACCAATTTTAAATATGAATTTTGATACTTTATTTGATTTAATATGTCAAAATAAAATTCATATTCGAAATATAAGCATATAAAATAGGTTAGGGTAAATATTTTATATTTTTATGGAACATTTCATTTTTAAATTAATAGTGAAAAATTTGAAATCAAATTAAAAACTTATTTTTCATCTAATTTATTTATTAAGATAAATTATTTTTTAAGTTGGTTACGAAGTTTAATTAGATAATTTTTTTATCAATTAATCCAATTTATATAAATTTAATTAATTTCACATTGAAATTTTATATAAAAACAAAGATAACATTTGGACATTTTTACCTTAAAACCCGCATTTTCACCGCGTCTCCGGGATTAAATTTAAATTAAATTCTTCTACTTATGTTTTTTTAATTTCAAAAAATTTATTAAATAATTTTAATAATAATTATTTAAAATTTACAATAATTCCAACATTTTTTGGCCAAAAATATTAGTTAAATTAATGAAAATTAATTAAAATTATTAAGGTAAAATTTCTATTAATAATGACTAAACCTTTACCTTAAAGGCCCAAATGTCCTAGAAACTTGTACAACACCCATATTCTGTAAATAATTCATAAATTAACCTTAAAATATTGTGTTTTTATGGTTTTTCAATACATTTTTAGGTAAAGGTATTGGTACACCTAACTTCTTTTCAAAAATATCGAATGAGTCCTTTTCCTCCCTCCTAAAAGGCGAAAAACACTCCCCATTCCTCACACCTCTCAAACCACATAGGTTCTAAGAAAATATACCCAACACCCATCCAAAAATCCCTCCCTTACTCTTATAAGACTCTCTACCAGTATAAATTAATACTAGGAAGCCTTTTGTTACAAACCAAAAGAATTTACCAGATTAAGAGGTAACATTTCCTCTCAGACTCTCTTGTTTCATTTGCATTATCCAATGCATAAATATATTTTTATCCATGATTATATAAAAAAATAATAATGAATATAATATTATGTTTTTATTTAAATGTTATGACCTACACATACTCACACCTCCATTTAATGAATAATAAACACATTGTTTCTATGTACGGTGAACTACTACCTCACGAAATGATGATTGTTCATTTTTCCATTACCACATTTCATGCTGGACATTATGATGGAGCCTATGTTTCTATACATTACATATGATATTTATAATTTTCTTATTCTAATTATTTTTTATTTGATACATACCTTTCTAATTTACATCTACTGTAAATATGATAATTTCCCTCGAGGAAATGTGGATTACCACCCTATCAAAGTGATATAACTCATCCATTCAATAAAAAAATGTATAAATGATGGTTTTTATAAACCTATTAAACATATATAACATAGATATGATACTATATTTATAATATACATATTTATCATTTAGTTTTCATGCAATCAATAAAATAATGAAATGAAAGTTTCATTCATGAATATTTACGGCCAACCATCTCCATGAACGGTGCACTTCATTTCTAATCTAAAAATATAATGGACTAATACAAATACATATATAATTATTTTTTATTATAAGTTATTTATGGTTTACATTCTATAGAATATGAAACCTAGATCTAATTTATTATAAAAAAATAATATGTTAAAACTTACTTGTGAAAACTAGGAAATTAAAACCCAAAATAGTAAAATTAATGAAAGTAGTTAAAAGACAAGTAATAAAATGTTATAAGGAATTAATATATGATATTATAAATATTAGTACATTTCTTGAAACATCCATACCTATTTTTTCATTGTTATTATTTTATTTTATTTTATCATGTTGATAGTTTTTATTTCATTCAACACTAAAAATAGTTTATTTTATATTAAAGCACGAAGTTTGGATTGAGTTATATGCAACACCATGTCAATCATGTACTACACACAAATTTTTTTTATCTTTCTATACATGAAACACTATGTTCATATAGCATTACACGCAATAATGACTTTCCTTGTTTGATTATGTAACACACATGGCCAATTATTATCGAACAATAGTATATCATTAAAATATTATTATTTAAAATATTAAGATATAAACTTTTCATTAAATTAATATTTTTTGAATAGTAGAAACCTTTTTAAGAAAATATATTTTTTAGAAAAATATAAAATTAATTCATAGGTTACCAATCAATTATAAATGAATCTGAAAACTGATTTAATTTAAAGGAAAATAATATTATTTTAATAGTCACAAAGCTATTTTAACCGAATAAAATAAATAAATTACAATAATTATTTGATACTAATGTAATATATATTTTATATATTAAAAAAATTTATATTCATCTAATAGATTTGATAGACATAATATATAAACAAACCTGGTTTTATGCCTAAACAGTATTTTTTTATAAAGGTAGTTTTACCACCCTTTTAATGGGGAACCCCTTTTAAATCCAATTATTAGAGATCTAATATAATTGATATGTAAAAATTACCTTTATATTTTAAATAAAAACATAAAAATTAGTTTAGAATATTATTTTTTGTATTTTTCTGTAAGAATTTATTTTTTGTTAATATTTAAAAATATTGTATTTTAATTCAAAACTGCTTTTTGATTTAATTTATTTTTATGGATAAATTATATTTTAAAAAGATTAGAATACTTAATTAGATAATTATTTTATCATTTAATCCAACATAGATCATTTTATACAATTTCACAATTAAATTGGATATAAAAAATTAGCAAAATTATGATTATTTTATTTTAAAAACCCATAGTGTCGTCCGATCAGCAAGATTATTTTTAAATTAATTTCCGGAACATATGTGATTGGTATTGGAAAAAAATAAATTCTATATTTGAAACCAAAATAATTTATAATGACTAATAGGGCCAATATATTTTTTTACCATAAATATTAGTGAATGTGATTTAATTTAATTAAATTGATTAAAGTTAAATTAAGTTTAATAATGTACTAAACCATAACCTTAAGGCCCCAAAATACATATACCCTTGTCCAAAATCCATTATATGTACATATTTCTATCTTAACCTCCCTCTAATTGACTTTGGATAATTATTTTATCCACTTGTTGTAGCAACCCAATCCCAGAAGCTTGGAACCACTATTTTCTATGAATTATATTGGCATGATTACAATGAATCATGCCGTAAATGATAGATCAGTTTTGTAGTCCTGGTAAATAAGATACATAAGTGATTAATTTATTACAAATTAATACACTAATAAGAAAAAAATTTGGTTCATCCTTCTGAATAAATAATTTTGAGGATAACTCTAATCTCTCTAGTAAATCCTTTCATATTTTTCATACTAAGCTAATTGGATTCCTAGGGAAGAAAGAAAATAAGGGTGAGCTCAAATTCTTAGTAAGGTTAAATAAAACAGAATAAATAATGAATCAATAGTAATAAATTTACATGTAATGGTAAATATTTTATAAAATGTCATTCAAATCAATATATAAGGAAACATAAATGTGGAAAGGTGATAAACTGAAACTCATGCCATCTAAATAAAAAAACTGAGAGTGAAATGTATCAATAGATATGTTGACCAAAAATCTCATGGATATATAATAACTAAATGATTAATAATTGTATCCATTTGTATGTGGATGAAAAATCTCATTGATGAATAATAACTGAATATAAATGAGGGCAATTCTTGATTATTGGATGCCATATTTCCTATATACAAGGTACCTTTACCATTAAGACCATTCACAAGCTGATTTAAATCACATTGGGTAAAATACCATCTGAGGTGGCTAGATAATTGACCTGTCCTCTGAGACTACAGATGCATCGAGGGGCTATCTATAACTGGGCCCCACCCATGTCGTACCAGTCCAAAACATTTCTCATATATCCAATAATAACTTTAACAATGTGCCTTATCAAATTACTGAAATGTATAAAGAATATCTAATTATAAATATTTTCCCTAATAATTAAATAATTTCCCAAGTATACACCATATGTAAAATGGTACAATATTTACGAAATAGTAATATCCATGATAAATGATATGGAAAATTATGGAAAATTCAATGATCATAAGAGATTGAATATTTCAAATGGTAAATAGATGTCAAGAAAGCGAATGTGAATAATATCCTTATAAAAATTATACATGAACCATCCATATGAGGATAATGTTTGGAATCAATTAGACATACTATATGAGGTGTAAAATAAAGGTTTGTTTCCATTGATGAATGGAAATATTATTAAAATATATACTGAACACATTTTTGTGGAAAATATCATATTGTTTTGAAAATCAATTTGAAAATGGTTTTCATTGAAAATAAAACATAAAACCATTTCCTTTAAAACATTAGCTTTCAAAAATTAAAAATATTATTCGAAGGAATGATGGATGGTAAATTTGTACATGTCATAGAAGGTAAAAAGAACATTCCTTTTGCATGGTAAAAAGTTAAGAAATATGCCTTATTCAAAAAGTTCCAATAATATTCCTTTAAAAACATTCGTAAAAGAAAAAAGGGTAAAAGTTTCTTTAACAAATAATATTAAAATCATTTTTTAAATAATTTTATCCAAATATTATTTTTAGAATAAAACTGGTTCTTTGACTAGTGAGAGAAATGAAGTTGGGTTTTCATTAAAACATTTTCAAAACACATTGAGTACCAAAGACAGGGAAAATGGTACTAATACTTGAAAAATGTCATTAATTACCAGATGATAGAAAATTTATTGTTTTTATTGAAGAATGGTAATTTAATTTACTTGGATAGTAACACCATCATAATATAATTAATGTTAATATAGAGGAAAATAATCTTTTCAACACTCTAATGTGTCCTACACCACTTTGACTCATTTTATATCAGAAACCTTCTAAATGAAAAATATTAAGTGAAAGTCTTAAGTAAATTTTATATAAATGATTTCATTTTATTTTATACAAAATTGACATTATATACACCATAAAAAATACGTAAGTGTTGATTATGGAATTTTTCTCATAGATATAAAAAGTGAGATGAGATTCCCTTACATTAAACTTCTTTATTTTGTATGGTCTTCATCCTCCTATATTTTGGGTTTAAACATGTTACTAAATTATTATAGAATGATATTAAAATTTATGATATCATATATCATCCTCTTATAATATCTTATTAACCATTTGTTAATAACATTTCATTATTTTATTTATTTAGGGTGTATGTTTCCTAGTTTGTCATGTATGTTTTAACATGTTTTTTTATTCTTGTTAAATATATCATGGTTTAATCATCTCCGATAGTTGATCTATGATTTATATATCATATTTATCAAATAAATATGAATTTATAGTAGTCTATAATATTTGGGGTTTAGGAATGGAGTGCACCGTTCAAAGAGGTAGTGGGCCATACATACGCATTAATGATGCATTCCTTTAATTATTGGGTTAAAAAATAAGATTTAAATGATACATAAGTATATTATAATTAAATAATCATTTAAATAACATATATTCTACATATAATTACTAAAAAAATCCTTTATAAGTTCCATGTATGACATGAATGAGTCATGTCTCTTTGAGGGGGGGGGGGTAGTCAACACTTCCTCAAACGAAATAATCATATTTACACATGATAGAATGCATAAATTCATGTTCTAAATTAAAAATACATAAAAAAAATAAATTTTAAATAATATATATAATATACATAAATATTGTTCCCATTATAACAACCAACCATGAATGTTAGAAATGGAAAAATGAACAATCAGTGTTTTCCGAGGTAGCAGTTCCCCATACGAAGAAACATTATGTTTGTTACCCGTTAGATGGAGGTTTGTGTAAGTGTAAGTATAAATATTATCATAGAAACATAAAATTATATTTATAATAGTATTTTTCATAATAATATAATAATAATAGTATAGGGGTTGAATTATGGAAACGAAACTGAAATGATTTAGTGAATATGTTACCTCTTAATCAAGTAACTTCTTTTTCTTTGAACAAAAATTTTCCATGATTGCTTTCTATATATGTGGAGGCATATAGTATTATGGGATTAATGTTTGAGGAACACGTGGGTAGATTTTGGACGAGCCAATGTGGCTTGATAGGTGTGAGGAAGAGGGAGAGATGATGGCCTTTTATATGGAATCAAAAAATACTTTCTTGGAATTTTTTTAAACATGTTTAGTGTACACATGTTCTTATCCAAAAAGTCATATAAAAAATAAAAATACATTAATGGAAGATTAGTGGCCTAATTAACTATATAAAATGGGTATTATAAAGTTAAATAGGTCATTTGGGCCCTTAAATATGAGGGTTACTCCATATTTAAGCCTAATAAGACCTTAATCACTGTAACTAATTTTAATCATTTTCACTAATCATTTTGGAAAAAATATATATATAAATTATTAGACTCATAATTTATTATTTATTACAAGGGTTTAATTAAATTTTTTTAAAATTAAAATCATAGAAGCAGAAAAATTAAGATTAATTTCAATCTTAAATGCACAGGGTTTAACCAGTTTTATTAGAAAAATGTTCAGAAGATTGTTTGGTTTTTATATTAAATTTCAATGTGAAATTGATTCAAGTAAACTATATTTTATTAATATATTTATAATATATCAAATTATACTTTACAAAAAAATTAAAATCTAATTTAACATTAATAATTATTTAAATGAAAATGTAGTTTTTTACTAAAATTCATTACTTATCACTATTCATCAAAACATAAGGTTTCTTAGAAAAATAGAAAAACATATTAAGATATGTTTTGATATTTTTAATTTATTAATAAATTTTATTTTATGATATTAAATTCATAATGGTGTCAAAATTGATATTTAAAATAGGTCTTCCATTAACAGGAGGTAAAATTGACTTCATAAAAATATAAATTTTTATTTGTGAAATATGGTTTGTTTTTATCTTATAAATATCAAACCTAATGGAAGAATATAATAAATATTTTATTGAATTTATAACACACTCACATATATATATCATTAAAATCATTAACTAATTTTAATTAATTATGTTCATTAGGACAAAACTTGTTTGGAAGCAAAAAATATAATAATCTTTCTTTTTATACCCAATTGGTTCTTATTTTAATTTCTCCATAATTTTTAACCAATGAATTCGTTTTATATTGGGGTTAACCATAATTTTTATTAGTTAGTTATTAATATTAATAAAAACTAATTTAATAGCTAGCTTATATCATATTTTATTAAATAATAATATATTAATAACACTTTGTTATTTGGATAATCATAGTCATGCTTGTGACACAAGATATCGAGGAAGGTCCATATTTGTTGTAAAATAGGTAATGAGTATGGTCTCTTTTCATGTAACATAGGATATCTATGAAGGTATCTCTTGTGTGTAACACAATCTAACTCAGTGTTTCATGCATTATAAGAAATATCATGTGTTATATTTATTTAAAATAGTAAAGATATTGTATTGCATTGGAAAATTATATTCCCTTATGTGATTAGTCTTTCATGTCATATATTCTATTGAATAAAATGTTTTACATTATAATTACATGGTTTCACCTTCTACCCACCTTAATTAAATTATGTCCTTTCAATTTAAGCTCGATCATGGTGATCGTTTTTTTATATTTCCAATGTTTGAAATCCCACATCGTGGGAAGGGTTTGTAAAAAATACTATAGAAAATAGTGAATGTGATGTACAAGGGTCACATGGAGTACCACGTATATAGGTTTATATGTATGAGATAATTCGTGTAATTTTGATATATATACTTATATTAAACACATAAATATTTATAGGAATGGAATAAATTCATCAATCACAAACAAGTGAATGATTTATAGAATATTTAGGTCCTTGGTGCCATAAATTAGTGATGATTTAAGAGGCCATAGGTTCACTAAAAATTATGTTATTAGGAAAACATTTTATTTCTAAGTCATTTTCCTATTGTTGGTAAATTCTTTTACTATCATTCAATATTATGAAATATCTATATTGAATATGATTCAATTTTGTGGGGACACTAAAACCTTTTGGTCATGTTGTGATCAAATTATATTTCATTCCTATAATTGTAGAAATTAATTACGTATAATGAATTTTTTATTGTTGAATCACTAAAAGAAACATTTAATTGATTTTAAGGCCAATAAAAGAGTGAAAAGTCTAACTATTTGTCTTTAATTTTCTTCCAAAACAAATAAGGTTAAAAGAATTATCTCTAATACTCAAAAGTGATAATATTGGTTCATAATTAACATTTATTCACAAAATTTTCTTGTTAAAATCAATAAATAATTAACCAAGATATTGCATAGGTCAGTGGTTTGTGTGAAACCCTTATCGTCCTTCTGTCATGAGTTCATGACCTATGGCCATGACAGATTTTATTGGGTATCACCCAGCGTACAAGATTTACTTTTCAAAAAACAAATTAATATAGTTTTAAAAAAAATTTGATTTACATCCTTGAAATTTAATCATTAAATAGACTTGTAACTAAAGTATTCAATTCATCCTTAATACATAATTACTTCATCCATTTATTTTAAAATAGATCCTTTTATGGTATACAATTTTTCCTCTAGAATATTGAAATGACTTGGGTAATTTCTAGGTTCCCCACAGTTATGACAAAAAACTATAAAAGATTTATTCAAATGATCTTCATTTCCTTCCTTCATATTCTTCCTTTTTCCTCAAAAATCCTTTGATTTATGTCCTTATTTTACACATATGAATCTTTTACATGATCCATTGAGAAAATTTTCCAGGTGTCTCCTTCCACAGTTATCACATGTCAAAAATCAAGACTTCTTTTCCACGTCAACTCCACCACTCAAGCTCTTAGAAACAACCAACATTCTCTTATTTTGTGTGTTTGGGAGTTGGTTAGGGTATATATTGTAAATCTTATTGGGGTAAAACTGATTTGGAATAAACTTGATATCATTCACTCCTATCAAAAAATCATTTGGTTGTCCATTTTCACCACCTTGTATAACATGTTCATTGTTATCATGAATCATTCTGGTTCTAGACATTGGCTAAAACAAGAGTGAATAGTGTGTGGAATAATTTTCAAAGTGATAATAGTGTATAATCGTCTATAAGATATCTAAATCATGAAACATTATTATAAAATTTAAAATTCATTATGTTTATCCTAGAATATTAATTTTCATTTTCAATTCAAATTCATCGTAATGGGTTGTATTGAAAAAGTGGATTATCATAAGATACTCATAGGAGGGTGTCAATCAAGGTGCGTAGTAAGGCTCGTTGTCGTGTACCAGGTTACCCAGAGTCATGCCTTGAACACCTTGTCAGAGTTGTTACTCCTAGGTAAATATTTTATATAACCATATCCACATATAGTATCCAAACATGGATGTATTTCAAAGGTGACCCACAAAATTTATAATTA
Organism: Viscum album; assembly: GCA_963277665.1. Classification (NCBI taxonomy): domain Eukaryota; kingdom Viridiplantae; phylum Streptophyta; class Magnoliopsida; order Santalales; family Viscaceae; genus Viscum; species Viscum album. Next base: position 1,904,593,231 of record OY728130.1, on the reverse strand, counting down.
ACTAAAACTCTATGGATTTCAACTATACTTATCCTCAAATTCATCATTAGGATTATGTTTTCTAACATACACTTTCCAAAATATGGTTCCCATGGTTGTTATTAAACTTTCTATGGTACAAAATATAGAAACCCTACCCTAGAAGTCTGGAGGTGGTGTCTGTTATCAATGATATTGGCATGATTACAAGGAATCAATCCATGAAGGATTGATCATTTAATAGTCTTGGTTATCCAGATACATAAATGAGTATAGTATTAAAAATTAATACACTAATTAAAACATAATTTTTTTCTTTTTTTTAAATTAATAACTTTTTGGTCAACTATAATATATTTAGTAAGTCATTACATGTATTTCATAGTATGATTCTTGGATTCCTTAGTAATGAAACATAAAAAGAGTGAGCTCAAATTCTTAGTAAGGGTAAAAAATAAAAAATCAATATTGAATCAATCTTAATAAATTTACATGGAATGGTAAATAACTGGTAACACTTGAGATTAAAATAAATATATAAGGAAATATCAATATGGAAAGGTAATAAAATAAAACTTATCTCATCTAAACAAAAAAACTGAGAATGAAATGAATCCATATATATGAAGATGAAGAATCTCATTGATTAACAATAATTGAATGAAATTGAAATGTATAAATAGATATGTTGATGTAAAATATCATTGATGAATAATAACTGAATATAAATAAAAGAAATTCTTGATTATTAGAAGCCATGTTTTATAGGAGCTTGGTAATGTCACCGTCAAGGCCTTTCACAAAATAGTTTCAAACATGTAGGGTAAAAATCCATATGAGGTTTCTAGCTAAATTGCTCATCCTATCAGACTACAAATTCATTGAGGGGATATCTATAACTGAGACCCACCCATGTTATAGCAGTCCAAAACCTATCTCATATATCGAACAATTAGTTTAAAAATGTGCCTCATCAAATAACCATATTGGATAAATAATAAAAAAAATTAAATATTGCCCAAAATAATTAAACAACTGTCAAAGTAGACACCATATCTAAAATCATAAATTTTATAGGCAATAGTAGTATCCATGAAAATTGATATGGATAATTAGGGAAAATTCAATAATTATATAAGTTTGAATATTTCACTGTCGAAAAGAAATCTTGGAAGTGAATGTGAATATTATCCCTATAAAAATAATTTATAGAACATTATTAAGATGATAAAGTATGGTATCAATATAATATACTCCATGTGGAGTGGAATAAAAGGTTTTTGTTATTGATTAATGGAAATGTTTTTAAAATATGTTGTAAATCATTCCCGAGGAATATATAATTTTGTTTTGAAAACCCATTTAAAAATAATTTTCCTTACGTTAACTTTAATAGAATTTCCATGAAAAATAACATTTACAAATGAAAAGGAATATTTTAACAAATGACAATGCGTAAAATTTTACATGTCATACAATGTAAAAAAACATTCCTTTTGCAATGTAAAAATGTAACAAAAATTCCTTGTTCAAAAACTGAAAAGTATATTACATTGGAAACATTAGTAATATACAAAAGGATAAAATTAATTTTTAAAATAATTTTAAAAACGTCTTTAAATATGTTTAATAAAACATGGTTTTATAATTAACTTGGTTCTTCGACTAAGGAGAGAAATGAAGTTGGGTTTTCATTAAAACATTTTTAAAACACATTGAGTACCAAAAACTAAGAAAATGGTACTAATACATAAAAAAAGTCATGAATTACCATAATGGATAAAGATTAAATGGTTTATTGTGAAATGGTAATATAATATAAACAAATGTAAATACATTTGAAATATCATTAAAGTTATTTTTGAGGAAAATAATCCTTAAACATTCCAAAGTGTAACATAGAACTTTCAAACATTTTAAATCAAAAATATAATGAAGGAATAATATTAAATTAAATTCATAAATACCAAGAATATAAACTAATTAATGATATATTGTTAAAAAATGGGTAGTAGATACAACACAAAATAGATGTAATTGGTGATCATGACATTTTTCTCACTAATGTAGAAAGTGAGATGAGAATCCCTTACCTTAAACGTGTTTTGTTATATGGTATTAATCCTTATTTATATTGGTTTTAAACATGTTTATAACTTATAATAGAACCATATTAATATTTATGATATCATATAAGACCCTATTATAATATTTTATCACCCGTTTGTTAACTACAATACATTATTTTCACCATTTTAGGTGTCCATTTCCTAGTTTGTTTAATATGTTTTAAAATGTTATTTGTCATTACTATTAAATATATCATTGTTTAATCATCTCCATACTATAAAACATGATGGATTTATTATATATATATATATATTATATATTTATTTATAGTAGTCTATAATATTGGGAGAATAGAAATGTAGTGCATCGTTCATGGAGATGGTAGGTCGTACAAACACATGAACGCTACTTTCATTTCATTGCCATTTTAAAATAATGAAGGATAAATAATAAATATGTATATTATAATTATTTTATAATATATATGTTATATATTTCGCATATTTTTATTAAAATTGTCCTTTATTAGTTCCATGTATTGCATGAATGAGTCATATCACTTTGAGGGGGCGCTAGTCCACACTTCCTCAAATGAATTTATCATATTTAAAAATGACGAAAAGCTTAAAGGAATGTTCTAAATAAAAAATTATATAATCATAAATAAATTATAAATATCATATATAATATTTATAAATAGTTTCTTTATAATAATAGAAAACCATTAATATTTTAAATGGAAAAATGAACAATCATCATTTTGTGAAGCAATAGTTTTCCATAAAAAAAATAGTATGTTCATTGCCCATTAGATGGCGGTGTGTGTAAGTGTAGGTATAAATATTAATTTAAAAAAACAAATTATATATAGAATTTATTTTTATTATAGATTTATATAATAATAAGATTATATGGGTTTAAGAATGGAAATGAAACTAAAATTTTTAAGAGAATACATTAACTCTTAATAAGGTAACTTATTTTGTTTTGAAAGAAAAGAATACTTGGATTGAATTACTCCCCAGGGGATACAAAAATTATGAGTAGATGGATTTTTGAAGACTACGTGGGTGTATTTTGGATGAGCTAATTTGTCTTTAGTGGTGTGAAGAAGTGGTAGAGTAGGTGGCTTTATATTGGAAATGAAAAGGACAAGGAATTTTTGGAAACAAGTTAGGGCGCACCTTTTATTACCTATAATATTCATACCAAACCACAAAAATAAAAAATTGAGGGTTAATGGAACAATTATGGATATAAAATTTGTTTTTGATACATTTATTGGACATTTGGGCTCTTAAATATATGGTTTTGTTCATTTTTATGCCTAATTACACCTTAATCATTTTAATTAATTTTAATCACTTTCACAAAACAATTGGGTCAAAAAATATATTGATATTTTTAGAATAAAAATTTATTCCTTATTAAAATGCATTATTTTAATTTTTTTCATATTCAAATTAGATAAGTAAAACAATTATGATTTATCCAAATATGGCACATAGATTATTTAATCAGTTTTAGAATAAAAATGATCAAAAGATTATTGAGTATTTATATTAAATTTCAGTGTGAAATTTATTCTAATAAGTTCAATTTTATTAATATGTGTATTATTGATCTAATGTTACTTTTAAATTAAAATAAAATATAATTTATCAGTAATAATTATTTAAAAAAAGGAAATTTGTACCAAAAATGTTTTATTTTTCACAACTCATCAAAAAATAATATTTCCCAGAAAAAAGCCAAAACATAACCCTTGGATAATTTTTCAAATATTAATTAAATAATGATGTTTATTTTATCAAAAGAAATTTCGAATAGTTTAAAAATTAAGATTTAAAATAGGTTCACCATGGAAGGCAGTAAAATTACCTTTATAAAAATATAGGTTATTATGTGTGAAATAGGGTTTGTAATTTTCATATGCATATCATACCAAATGTATGAATATAAAAAATATTTTATTCAGTATATGAAATATATATTTCATTAAAATCATTAAAAAAAATTAATTAATTATGTTTATTAAGAAAAAACTCTTTTGGAAGCATAAAAATTACAATATTTATTTTTATATCCAATTGGTTCTTATTTTTATTTCTCATTAACTGTTAACCGATGAATTAATTTTATATTATTTTAAAACATAATATTTATAAGTTAGTTATACCTATTCATAACAATTAATTTAACTGCTAGTTTTAGAATATTATATTAAATAATAATAATTTAATAATACATTGTTATTTGGGGAAACTCATTCTTTCATGTAACAAAAGCTATCAAGTAAGATCTCTCTTGTGTGTAACGCCTGATAACTCGGTGTTGAATGCATTATAAGCAATATCATGTGCTGGTTTTTTTTAAAATAGTTAATATATAGTAGTTTCCTGGGATATTATATTTCATTACATGGTAGGAATTTTATGTCTTACAAGATATTGAATAAAAATTTGTACTTAATAATTTTTGGGTGTTACACTTGAAACATGAAAAAACATGGTAGGAAGTCTTTCTTCAAATATTTATAAGTGTGTTTCTCCCCCATTGAAATAAAAATCCACCAGGTCTCCCTCTTCTTCACACCTCTCATACCACTTAGGTTCATCAAATATCTACCCAATACACTTCCCATCATCCATCCATTACTCCTTGAATCCTACCTTTGGGAATTATGTCTTCAAAGGAATCCTTTTGGCAAAAACCAAAAGGAGTTACCTGATTAAGAGGTAACGCCTCCTCTCAAACTCATTTCTTTTATTTTAATTCTCCTCCACTCCCCTATAATTATTACGTGCTTGTATAGAAACACCAATATCATAAATATACTATAATTACTTTGTTATTAGGGTTCAAACTAAACTTCCAGACACCTCCATCTAATGGGAAATGATCATATTGTTCACATGTATAATGAAATATCGCCTCACGAAATGATCATTGTTCATTTTCACTTTCCACCTATAATAGTGTAAATTATGATGGAAAACCTATTTATATATGTTATATATTATATTTTTTATATTTTTATACTTCCTTATTCCTTTCACAATACATGTATTTGTAATTTCCATTTAGTGTTAATATGAAAATTTAATTTAAGGAAGTGTGGACTACCGTCCCCTCAAAGCGATGTGATTCATTCATACAGTACATTGAATGTATTAAGGATGGGTATATTGAATATATATGATATATCTAAGATATAATGAAGTTAATTTAATAATTATATTTATAGATACATATATATACATATATATCTTTTACTTTCTTTCCACAAGACAATTAAATGAAAATAACATTCATGTGTACATATGACTTACTGTCTCCATGAAAGGAGTATTCCATTACAAATTTATATATTCTATATGATATTATAATATGAATATAATATTTATAAATGATATTTATAACTGGTTTTACTTTATATAAATCTATATATACGTATAAGGACAAAGGAAATTACAAATTAAGACTCATGCGAAGAATAAAGAAAATATTACCTGAAATGAATCATTAACATAGAATTGTTAACAAGAGGGTAATATAAAGTCATCATAAAATAATATATGATATTATATATATAAATATTGTTCTTCAAGAGATTTAAAATATATTTATATTTATTATTTATTTGTTGAATCTGAGTATGAGGATATTAATGACACAAGGTTAGAGGATTTCATCTCACATGTTTTGGGTTCTGTAATATATTTTCTATGTTCACCACTCTTTCCATTTGATTGGTGTATATAATAACATATATTTTATTACATGAATATTATAATATAATTATTGTGTATTAACATATCCATTTTATGATTTTTATATCATGGGTATTATGTTTCAAAAGTTTCCAAATTGGTGAAATACTTTGGCCTCAATTTTCTCTCTTTGAGATTCATGTTTTGGTATGAACCTAAATTCTCATTAAAGGTGTATATACATACATTTTTCATGTTATATAATTATATTACTTATTTTAATTATATTTTTTCTTTAAGGTAATATGCTTCTCTTCTATGGAGAGTATGATCCCAAGTTTCCATGTTATCATAGTTCATTGAGACAATATCATCTCCCTTCATGATTGTTTATGTTTTTGATTCCATTGATGGATATTATGATCCATAAGTCAATAAAATTCATTAATATTATTATACTCTTGTTATTAAGATTTTTTCATATATTGTTACATTTTATTCTACTATTGGGTACATTAGACAGTTAATAAAATGTTTTTTTGAATGCCCGGCTACACCCTCTCTTCATTTGAAAACCATTATTCATTTAAAACTATTTTTTTAAAAAAGGGTTTCAAAGAATGTAATTACATTATCCTTTAATAACTAAAATAAATTTTTACCCTTTTCTTCCTTTTAATAATCTCCTCAATGGAATATTCTTTTCACTTTTGAATAAGGAATTTACTTAACCTTTTTTGAGCAAAAGGATTGTTATTTTTACCTCATATGGAATGTATGGATTTACCCACCGCATTTCTTGGAATATTCCATTTCATTTTCATATGGTTAATTTTTAATAAAAATATTTGAAAAAATAATTTCAAGTAAATTTTCTTCAAAATGATTTCAACCATCTTTTTTTGTTTCAATGAATTTTTTTTCAAAAATCATTCAACCTTCTTTTATAAGATTTCATGTAAAATTGTTTTCAATATATTTTAAAGCCTAATATATATGTTTTAAATGTATTTTCAATGAAATGTTTTGAAGACCATATTCATGGTTCCATGATATATTTTCAATTTAACAGTGGCTAAAAACATTTTCAAGCTCTATTTATATGTTTTCGAAGAGTTTTCAATGAAAAATATTTCTAATTTTTTTTCTTGCTTATTATATAAGTTCTCAAGGAAGATGTTTTTTAAAATTATTTAAAGTAATATTTTTATGATTTCAAGGTATTATTTGGAGTAAATGATTTAAAAATGGTTTTATATATAAAAATGATTTTTTTAAATATGAATGTTTATTTTTCTCAAGAAAAGGTTTTAAAAGATATTTCAAAAATTATATTCCATATAAGATGGAATATTTTTATGTTACTCATGACCTTATAAGAAATGATCTGAAGATTATATTCCTATTAATTATATGAATTCTTAATGATTATCTTTCTTGCCTTTATCCAACATGTTTCTCTTTCATGGGTTATATCTTAAGGTAACCCATTTCTCATCTGAGGTTATATGTTTTTGAAACCTGTTTCACTCACATATGATATATGTTAATGATATCCATTTATCATTAATAGTTATATATTTGATGGAATTATTATGGAACATATATCATTTTCCATATTTTATGATAAGATTAATTATTTATGATACCCATTTCATTTCATTGGTTATGATATGATTTTTCATGATTTTTCAGAACGTGTATGTATGAATTCATTATGGGATAGGTTAGACCTATATATACCTCAAATGCATTAGCTACAGATTTATATATCATGATATAGACAAATATGGTCTTGGTAATAAACATTGACTACAAATATGGCCATGGGAGTGAACCATGACTACAAATATGGTATGAGGAGTGAACACATTCTACTAAGATGGCCATAGGAGTGAACCAAGATTTCCAAGATGGTATGAGGAGTGAACTCATGCTACTAAGGTTTCCCTTGTAGTGAACCATTAAAACAAAGATGGTGTGGGAAGTGAATCTATCCTACTAAGATGGTCTTGGACGTGATGCCTTGGATACTATAGGAATCATATTATAAGCATATGTGTCTGACACAATCCATTATTAAATTACTATGTTATGATTTCTAATCTTACATTATTTGATTCAATATAAATCATGTCTTATGAAATGACAATATTTATTCCATGATTTCTATTTATGATCTTTGATATAGAGTGTATGATCTTCTATTTAAAGGATATCAATTTTAAACCCTTATGCTCATATTTATGCTTACATGTATCCCTTTGTCCCTTAACGAGAATGTATGCTAAGAACTTTTTATGTTTCCTTTCCCTATGTTATAAAGAAATGTACTAGGAAGAAGTACTAAATGTGGAGATCTTTATGAGAGATTTTTAAGATTGTTCACCAGGGTAGAAATTTTTTTTATGTTTCTAAATACACTAAACTATTATAGTCATCAGGCATGTACTATTATATTTTACTAAATATTCATCTAAAATTTTGTAATTTTCATGTATGTTAATCTTGCATCATTATTGTTGGTATTAACAAAACAATTTAGTCAAATTTTTAAAACATGTATGATAAAACATTAGTGAAATCTCTGGGTAGATTTATAAGAATGGAACAACACCTTCCCCAGGGCATGTACAGTGAATACTCTAAACCCTCATTCAAAATTCTAGTGGCTGGTGACCTGCACTGAGTATGAATATCCCAAAAAGGGAAGGCATTACCTTAAAAAATGTATTATCTTGAACTAGCTTGGGTACCCTAGTAATAAGATAACCAAGCAATCCGTGACATTACCCGAAGGGAATTCCTGATCCCCATGGGCTGGAGACTACCTCCTAGCATCGTACAACATACAAGGTAGAATCATTTTTCCACAAGAACATGAAATAGAAATATAAAATAAAGTATGCATATCAATTGACAAACTCCATTGTGATTAGTAGTACCAGAATAAAAAGAGGAATAAAATCCAATGTAATATAACTCAGAGTAATAAACATGAAATTAACCCCAAGGTCTCAAAGGAAAAAACTAACCACATCTAAAGATCAAAAGTATGATCCACCTCCAAGAGATGCCTTCCCTTTTCTCAATCATATAAGAAGAAAGTCTATAAACACCTAAAGGAGAAAGTTTGATGTGATCCAATCCCAGTAGGATAACAAAACATATTCCATAATAGATTCCAAATATATATTATCCAAAAAAAATATTTCGATTTTTCAGAACAAAATTATTTGAAAATGTAAAATCACATTCAAACAGAACACACTACACATGTTCAAAATGATGGAAAATCCATTCAAAGCACAATATTTACATTACAAGAGATGGAATACTTCTAAAATAATGGAATAAGTAAAAAATTTATAGAAAATTGTTTATATGTATTTATAATGCAGGTAATGCAATTAAAACAAACATTTTTCATACATCTATATCTCAAATATAAATAAACAAGCGACCAATATGGTCATATTCCATAAGATATGATAGTATTAACTAGTTATAGGATTCCACACACTCTATGTGGACATAGGAAAATCAATATACAAACGTTCATATGACAATGTCCAAAGGAGACTCGTTAGTAACCCGTCATGGATGTGACCCATTGCACGTATGTTTTAGAATGTTGTAATCGCATAGAGTGTCTCCAAATAACTCACTAACGACATAAGGATTTAATTCTCTCTTTCAATATTGGAGAACTCTTTTATGACTACAACAAAATATGATCAATCCAATTCATCCATTTCAATAATTCCAATTTCATTCCATTTAAAACCAAAACATGTTTTATACAAAAACATTCTTTTTTTTAAAATATAAAACCGCTGGGTTTCTATAAAATCATTTTAAACCATTCGCCAGTTTGAAATTTATTCAAACCCAATTCCATAATTTTCATCCATATTTTTTACAATTAAATTAAACGATTCAATTGAATATATTTCGATCAAATGAAACATTTAAATTCAAAATTTTAAATCAAACAATATTCCCTAAACCCACACCAATTTAAGTGAATTAGGTGTTTTCCAAATTTCATTGCCAAAAGCATTTCCAATACTCCAATTCATTGGAATTTTGTTTTATAAAAGCAATTAAATTCCAGATTGATCATTAAAATTTGAATCAAAATTTGTAATAATTAAATAAAAACAATGGTAATAAATTTGGAAAATAGGTATGGAACCACTAACCTCTTTCACAAAGATCGACACTCACAACAACAATTTTCCACAAGAATGAATGTGAAAGAGTCTTTGTAACACAACCTAGATGAATGATCCAACACCACGTGACATAGATCCATCAATACCAAGATGATCAATTGAAAACCTAAGAGGATATAAATAGAGAAACTCCAAGAAAAATAGAAAACAAGAGAGAACCCTTACCTAGGAATCACAACGAAAGAAAAGTAACAATCCAATATTCATACGGTCAATCCAAAAGGAGGGGATCCTCTAAAAAATGTCTAGATGGATTCTAGGGTCTAGATCCCAAAATTCTAGGAATAAAAAACTGAATGGTAGTACCAAATGATTGTTTTAACCTGAGTGAGGTCCGGGTCACGACGTGTACCCTTTGGTCATGACGTGAAGGCCACACTAGATAAGTACACCAAAAAACCCATCACCTCTAGTTAAAAACTCACTATTTAACCACTACATGGAATGTATCTCATGTACACAATTTGTACCAACTCACATCATGATCTCCCCATTCATGACAAGAAACCAGCACCAAGTACCCGATGTGTTCTTCAGGTTTACGGCATGTACCTATTCTACAGTCTATAATAAAACCAGAAAATTTCAATAAAGTGTATTTTTAACCAAAAATAAATATAAAAAATGTAGAAAATTACCTATTCAAGGTAATAGGATTTTATAACCTCTCCACCATAAAAACATTCTGTCCCCAGAAAGCCTACGAAGAAGATTTCATGCCAAAAATATGAGGCCACTACTCTCTCATCAGTTTCTCCCTCTCCCATGTCTTATGAGCATCAAATCCACGATTCCATAGAACATTAACCAATGTTATCTTAATCTTACAAAGTACCTTTGTCTCAGAATAAAAAATCCGGATTGGTCCCTCAGTCAATGATAAATCATTGTTGATCTCAAGAACCCTTTAGCTCAAAACATGAGTCAGATCATATAGAGACATTCTAAATTACAATACATAGATCACATTATGTATTGATTTCAGCTAAGGAGGAAGTGAAAAATTGTATCCAACCTTCCCCACCATCTCAATAACCTCTAAAGTTTCCATAATTTGAGGAGCTAGCTTCCCTTTCTTCCCAAGTGGTTGATGACCCAACTGGGGTGAAAACTTTAAGAACACCTGATCATAAAATGAAAACTACAAAGGTCTACAACATTGAAAAAAATAATACTTAAATATTATTTGTTCTATCAATATCATCTAATTAATTAGATGAATATTTTTTGTTGTCTCCTACACCATGTTTTGTCTAACCAATCAACATTCACCAACTATCAACCAACACAACGGATACTTACAAGGCTGGACATATAAGTCCTCAAAAGGTTCCATACTGATTGTGGATTGATAATTTTTGTTTTAATAAAACTCAACCAGCCCTAAGTGATCATCACAAGCTATGGAGAGGTGGAGAACACTGGAACAAATCATATCCTCAAGAATCTATAGAGCACTTTCTGTCTAGCCATTTGACTATGGATGGTAGGCCATGCTCAAATGAACCTAATATCGAATTGCCTCTTGAGGGCCTCTCCAAAAGCAATCAGTGAAATGTGGATCTTTTTTAGAGACTATAGAATATAGAACTCTATGAAGACAATCAATCTCATTCATTTATAGATGTCCCATGTCTATAACTTTGGTCGTATAATAAATTTTTATATTGTGAGATGACTTGGTCAGCCTATAAATCACAAACCATTTTGATTTCTTCTTTCTCTAGGTAAAAGGAAACCGAACCACAAAGTCCATAGAGATCTCATCCCACATCCAATTAGGTACCAGAAGTGGTTGAAGCAATCTCAATGGTTTTGGGTTCTTGGATTTTACCTGTTGGAATGTATATCAATGAGATACAAACTCAGCAATGTCCCATATAATACCTGGCCACCAGAACTACAACCTTGGGTCATAGAACATTTTACTGGTTCAAGGGTGCATATCCCACTAAGAATGATTGAAATCCCCCATCACATCCATTCATACTAATAATGGCAAAACGAAGCAGTTTCAATATCCAAGAATACCCACTTTATAGAATGACTAAAGGGTAAATATCTCCCCACCATAAATGGATTATATAATTCTATGGAACTCATCATCAAGATATTGATCATGAAGAATCAAATCGATAAGATTAGACATCAACTACACACTGGCTAAAGAAACCTCAACCCCCTTCTCCTGAACTCCAATAAACAATTGTGCAAAGAGATCCATCAAATTCCACTCTTCTAGAGATTCTTTCACTGTCGGGGTTGGATGTTTTCTACTCATAGAATTGGTGACAACATTCCCTATACCTAGGGTATAAGTGATGTTAATGTCAGAAGATTATAGGTACTCTACCCAACTTCTCTACCGATGGTTCAAATATTTTTGGGGGAAGATATAATGTAATATTTTGTGGTTTGGATACACCAAAAACCATCTTAAAAAAGGTTGTGCTACCAACCCTTAATTTTGTGCATCACAGTTACAAGATCCAAGTCATGGGTAGGATAATTATTCTAATGTAGCATAAGGTGATGAGATCTATATGCAACTACATGACCACTCTTCATTAGAACGTATCCCATGCTTGAACATGATGCATCACATAAGACTACATATCCCTTCTTGGCTTTGGGAAGAGTCAACATTGGTGCAGTAGTGAAATGATGTTTCAGCTCAAAAAAACAACTCTTACATTTATCCTCCCACAAAAACATCACGCCCTTCCGAGTTAGAGCAGTAATCGGTGAAGCTATATTCAATAATTCATTCACTAACCTATGACAATAACTAGCTAAGCCTAATAATCTCCATATATCGAAAACATTTCATGGATTCTCCCACATCTTAATAGATTTATCATTTTCAGGATCAACTGATACACCCTGTTCAGACACCATGTGTCCAAAGAATTTAACTTCCCTAATCTAGATATCACACTTTGATATCTTGGCATAAACGTGGGGATTTCTTAGCCGATTTAGAACTATTCTTAGATGTTTCACATGAATATACTCAGACATAGAGTAGACAAGAATTCCATCCACAAAGACTACCACATATGTATCCAAATACTCATGGAAAATCTTGTTCATTAAATCCATCAAAATAGAAGGAGAATTTTTCCGGCACAAGGCCATAAAAAGGTACTGAAACTGCCAGTACCTACTCCAATAGCAGTCTTCTTAATGTTAGATTATTTTATCCTCAACTAAAGGTAATTGGATCGATAATAGATCTTTAAAATCCACATGGTGCCTTCCAAGTGATCAAATATGTCATCAATCTTTGGCAACATGTATTTTTTCATTGTTGTAACTCAATTGATCTTTCGATAATTAACACGTAGGAGGGGAGTACCATTATTCTTTATAGAAAAGAGAACATGCACTGTCCAAGGTGACACTATTGGATGAATAAAGCCTTCGGCAAGAAGGAAATCCACCTGAGACATCATCTCTTTCAGATCAGTTTGTTCCATGCAGTACAAGGGGATAAGGATAGTTTGAGTTCTGGGAATAATGTCAATAGAATAATCAACATCTCTCCCTAGAGTTAGACTAGCGAAATCTGAAGGATACACATTAGAAAACATGGTGAAACTAGAGGAATATCACTACCCATTGAATATCACTCCAGGTCCACAGAAAACACTAATATCACTTTCCCTAAATTAGGATAAGAAGGTCTGCCTCTACACAACCTTGGGTCCCATTCTCCTTGGAAAACAAGAGTCACACCACTTTCTCTAACAAATTAGATTCGTCGAAGAGAACAATAAATTCGGACTTTATTAGTAATGAGTCAATCCAACCCAAATATGACTTAAATATATTTCATATCAAGATCTAGAAAACTTCTAGTTAGCTCAACATCTGGTAGGGAGAATACAGATGTCGGACTACGGAGACCCTGCTATCTTTTTAAAGAAATGGGTTTAATAATATCCATTACATATGATATTTTCTCAATAGAATGATTAAGAATATTCCTGATACAGGTTGAAATAATAGAGTGAGATGAACCAGTATTAAAAATAGTAGTCACTAATAATGAAGCAATGGTAATGGTACCTCTCACTATCATTGGACCTGTGTCTAGTTCCTCAAGAGAATGTTCCACTACATGAAAAAACATCATTCTACATGCATGTGGCTAGAACCATATTATCGTTGAATCATTTTATTTGTACATAGTTTTAGGAGGAGCTAATGATCATTTTACACTACGTATAGAAGAGAAGTGATGGTATAACCGCTGTAAGTTCCATGAACATATGAAAGAGCTACAGTTCTTCGGTGCCTTAGTAAAAACCATCCTAAAATTTCCATGCTTTCCACATTGGTAGCAAGCCTACATACTTCCTCCTAGAGTGTTAGGAGGTCTAGAATGACTTTGAAATCAAGAACTACCATAAGGATCATCATGCTTATATTTTCATTTGAAGGAAAAAACACTGCCAAAATGAGAAAAAGGGACTCTGGTCAACCGTGGCCTTCCAACCAAGTCTATCTCAACCATCGTCGCCCTATCTTACACTTCATCGTATGTGAGAAACATTAGCCGGAAAATGAAATAATAGATATTTGATCGATGTACCAACTCGAACCATCGATCCTTCATCCAATCATTATATACTATCTCGGGATCAAATAAAACCATCTTGGAAAAGCGATTTGAATACTCATTCATAGTTGTTTCAGCCTACTCAGTCTTAAAAAACTCTATAGACTTTGATAAAATCATTGACTCTACATAGAATTGATTGGTGAAATTAATACTGAAGTATTTCCACTATAATACCTCATGTTTCCCTATCATCACCATTATGTCCCACAATCTCCTTCTCTGTCCCTCCAGCAGGAAGGTGGCATACTTCACCCAGATCACCATTGGAATCTCAAATAACTCTAACAAACATTCTATCTTTCCCATTCATTATTCACCATGTTGTGGATCATTGGATCCTTTGAAGACTGGTGGCTTCTAAAAAAGTATTTCATGGGAATGATTATAAATAACATCGCCTCAGGAACCACAACTAGAGCTTTAGTGGGAACTGGAGATTGTGCATGTCCCAGAGCATTGACAGTTCACACAATAACCTCAACGATATTTAGATCAACAATATGATTTTCCTACTGAGGTTCCACAACAACCATATACTCTATTTGATTTGGATGTCTTCTTGAAGGCATAATGCATCACAACATTAAGAAATGTAAGGAGAACATTAGATTAAGACTCAAACAGAGTAGAAAGTGAAAATATTCTCACCAAAAGGGACAAATAAGATTTTGATTTCTCTCAATCAATCTCTGTATAGAAAAGACTAGAACAATTCCACAAGACATATTTCCCTAACAACCCCTGGTGACATATGGTTCATTGCAGCGAGAGTTGGACATGAACACAATTGCAACTACCTCCCATGTCACGACAAGATTTCAAAAATGCCTACTAAATTCAAAGAAAATATCAGCAAACATCCTCTGATACCAATTTGACATAAACCTGCCCAGGTACCCTAGTAAACCAATAACCATGCCAACCATAACCCGACATAACGGGCATTATCAATCCCTGTTAGCTGGAAACTAGCACATGGAATCATACAACATACAAGTGGGGATGATTTTTTCCATAAGAATGTGGAGGGGAAATATAAAAGATAGTATTCATATCAATAGGAATACTCCACTATGTGTAAAAGTTCCATAATACAAAGATCCATAAAAACCATAGTACTAAAAACCAATGTACTAAAAAGAAAAATATCCCAAATGTCTCTAAACACACAACTCACCAGTTCTAAATTTCTACAGGTGGATCCACCTCCAAGAGATCCCTTCCCTTTGCTCAATCCTGGAAGAAGAAGGTCTACAAAAAACCAATGGAAAAAGAATGATGTGAGAGTAATATCGCTGGTATATCACCAAATATTCCATAAAAGATATCAAATATAGTTTATCTATATAATATCTTTCAATTTTTTAATGCAAATATGATTGAAAATTTAAAATCATATTAAAACAAAACATGCTACACTTTTTCAAAATTATGAAAAATCCATTCAAAACATAGGCTTTACATTACAAGAGATAGAATATTTCCAAAACAATAGCATAAGTAAAACATTTATATAATACATTTTATATAAATTTAATAGACATGTAATCCAGTTCAAATAAACATTGGCATACATTTAAATCTCAAATATAAATAAACAAGAGAGTGGAATGGTCATCTATGAAAAGATATGATAGTATTAACCAGTTATAGGATTACACACTCTTTATGTGAAATTAGAAAAATGTGTATTTACATGCCCCTATGACACTAGCCAAAGGAGACTCGTCACCAATATGTCAGGGATGTGATCTACTGCATGTATGTTTTAGAATGTTGTAATAGTGTATAGTGTATCCAGATAACTCACTACCAACCTATGGCTTTAATGATCTCTTACATGATGGGTGAACTATGATAATACTGCTTAAATATATGATTATTCCCACTCTTCCATTTCAAAATTGAAAATTTCTTTCAATGTAAAACTAAAATTGGTTTTATTCTAAACATTCCTTTTTTTACAAGATAAAACCACTAGATTTCTATGAAATAATATTAATCCATTGAAGAATATGAAATTTATTAAAAACCAATTCCATCATTTTTACCATTACTTTTCACAATTAAATTTAACAATTAAATTGAAAATATTTCCACTAAATACACAATTTCAATTCAACAATTTAAATCAGAAAATTTTCCAAAAACCCACCTTAATTAAATGGTATTTGGGGTTTTCCAAATTTTCATGAAAAAACCATTTGAAATCCTCAAATTCATTGGAATTGGGTTTTATCATTACAATTGAACAAAAATATTGATCATTCAAATTTAGATCATTATTTAAAATAAATAAATAAATATGATGAAAATAAATTTGTAAAATCAGGATTGAACCACCTACATCATTCCTAAAGAACTACACTCGTAATGACATCCATCAACAAGAACGATGGCAATGGAGGACTTGAAACACAAACTAGAAGAAATATTTGACACCACGTGACATGGATCCATCAATACCAAGATGATCCATTGAAAACCCAATAAGAGAAAAAGCGATAAACTCAAAGAACAAGGGAAAAGAAGAGAGAACCCATACCCATGAATCACACCACAAGTGAAGCAATGATCCAAAGTCGATCTAATAAAATAAGGAGGGAACCTATAAAAAATTCATAAAAAGAGCATAGGGTCGAGAGACATGAGTTTTTGGAATAAAAGACTGATCGGTACTTCCAAAAATGTTATTTTAACCTGGAAATTGGATGGGTCACAACGTGTACCCCCTGGTCACAACGTGAAGGCCAAACTTTATAAGTATACTGAAAAACCCTTCACCTCTAGTTAAAAACTGTTATTTAACCACTACATGATGTGTACATCAGGTACACAATGTGTACCAGCTCATGACCTGACCTCCCCATTCATGACCTAAAACCAACACCATGTATAGGGTGTGTACCAATTCTATAGCTTGTCGTAAACTCTATAAAATCACATAAAATAATTTTTAACCGAAAGAAAATTTTTTTAAGGTTGAAAATTACCTGATCAAGGTAACATGTTGTTAAAAGGACACACACACAAAGCTGAAACTTGAAAAAGTAAACGAAATGCAAACCATAACTATCACTAAGACAACTACTGAGAGTATAGTATGAACGGAAGGTAAAAGGGGGGAAAATACTAGCCCAAATCCACAAAGGATCATTCAACATCCATGGTTAATCCACTTGAGACCCTACCTGAAGGGTAGGTGAAGGGTAGTTTCCAGTAGTAATATAAGTAAGTATGTCCTTCCCATCTCAATGAGCTCCACCAGGTCCCGGACCACAAAGGTCTCCATCAAAGAACTGATCACCTACATGAGACACGACACACACGAATGAAGCTCGTGTAGGTGCGTGTAATAGAATACTCTTTAGGGACCCCAAACCTCAAAGAAAATACCAAAATAAAGACCAAAAAGGATGACCAAAATGAAAATACAACTCACACCAGGTATAACTCAAAGTTTAGAAATTAATATTATAAGTCATAACACTAAATTATATTTTACTACTGACGGAATCATCCCTGATGAGTGACGGAGGATCGCTTGACTACTAGTACACTAAGGTCCGCTCAGCTACTAGACCACATAGGTCCCCACGGGCACCGGAACACTGTGGTCCATTGAGCTATTGGACCGTAGAGGTCGACTGAGCTAATGGAAAACTAAGGTCCCCTAAGATACTGGACCACTGAAGTCCTCTTTGCTGTTGGACCACAGAGGTCCACTAATCTCCTAGACCACTAAGCTCTGCTTGGATACTGGAAAACTAAGGTCCACTCGGCTACTGGACCTCTAAGGTCCCGCTCATTGTATCCTTCATTTCACATCTAACAATAGGATTCCCGCTATCTATTGTACTTGGTTTCAGGAAAATATACTCTATAGAAGACATGTCCATCAGACACCTAGTCTGAAATATATTTTTGTTTTAGTAAACAGGGGCTAGTTGCATTAGGGCCAGTCCAACATGGTCAGACTGAGCTGACCAACATGGACCAGGGGTCCTGTATGACTGAACCATGTTCGGTCGAATCAACCAGAATCAGTTGGGTCTGGTCCAACACAGTCAGGCCTGTCCCATTGGGCCAGGCTAGGCCAGACCTAGTTATGTCGTGCCACCTATCCGATGGGTCTCCCAGCAACCTGGTTCTAATTTGGCCAGGTCTGAGTTAGTCGAACTGATTCTGACAAGCTGGGCCGCCCAGCGGCCCGGTTTCCCATCCTGCACATCCCTCAATTTGGGGGGTTGGTTCTTCTCTATCTGGAGTGGCCCAATGGCCATATTTACTCCATCGGTCCAACCCACATTATCGAGCTATCATGGGTCCATCCCAGACACCCAATATCATCTCGTTTGGGTATCCAAATGGCTAGTTGAGGCTAGATGGCTAACTCTGCTTGTTGTCCAGTGTGAATTGCATGCCACTGCAAGTCGTGGGCCGCTCCAATTGACATTGTACCTGAACAGCAATACCACCCTACTCTTTCTCAACCCCTACTGGTCTGGGCTTTCCCCGCCATGGCGCACATGTGGTCTCTTCCGTGGGCCACCATACTTGCTCTAGTGGTCCATTTCTAGATCCTTATACACTTCTGGGATTCATTGGGTTTTACAATCAATATCGCATATTCGTTGCCATTTTTTAATCGCATCGGGGATCTGGCCTCATTCAGATTCCCTCCATTAAAGATCTGACTTGATCTCGTGGGTCTGTCGGTAATGAAAAATGGGAGAGAGAGAAGATCAAAGAGAACATCTAATGAAAAAACCCCTATTTGTTCGTGTTGGTCGAAAAATTTTATTTTCTACAGGATCACAAAGAATAAATAATAATCAATAATATTTACTCCCCATAACCAATCCCACAAGTAAATATTTCCAAATCCCTCAAGGAGAATCCATCCACGGATTAATTTTTTAGATTATTGATTTGTCTTCTTTGTTTAGTGGGGAGAACGGGGGAAAAGCAATCACTATGATTTAAACCCCAACTTGGGAAAAGGACATTTGTCATGGAAGATCAGTTTTCATCATCTCTCGATATCTGGTTCTGATTCCCTATCCATGGGTATTATCACAACCATTCGATTCGCTAACATTAATCATTGAGGTGTTTCATTCATTGTTCGTCAGAGGAATTTGGGTGTTGTTCATCAACCTTGAATCCCCATTTAATTAAATAATAAATATGCACAACACATTGTAGCACCTCCATACGAATTTATTAATGAAGTTCATTAATGGATTTAGAATCACCTCATCAGTGTACCGTAGCGCTGATGCATCTCTGCGTAATGATTAAGAGAAAATAATAAAATAATTTTTTATGTTATTTTATTTTTCTTCTCAACGTCATGAAAATAAAATTTTTTGGTCAACCCATACTGATCAATTTTTGGCCCATCCTAGGCAAATCCAGATGCTCTGAGTTCAATGGCGTCCTTGGATTTTTGATCCAGGAACCAGTTTAAAAGTTAGAAAAACCCACTCTCATGATTATTAATTGAGCTTTAAGAATATTTAAAAAATTAATTCTGACCACTCAAGGCCATATAATCATGTACCATCTTAGATCCAAGTCTCAAAATAATCTCATTTAATTTTAAAAAAATTTACATGGAGTTCCAAGGTATTACATTCTCTCCACCTTGGGGCTTTATATCAACAAAATCCAAACAAAGGCTAATCAATAAAATGGGGAAACTAACCAGAAATCTAATAATCATGGTATCTTGTGCTCTACTGGATTTTCCCATGCTTCCAAAAAACACACACAAGAGAAATATACCTCCCACGAAGGATCCTCTTCTATCAATAATCTTTTAATACTGGGTACACCGTGAATATTTGAACGTCGCCAATCATTATCTTGTTATGGTAGATGATGTGAGTATGGACATGCACATATCTGCTCAGATCGGATATATGGTAGATTTTTTGCACCCTCTCTAATTGTATAGGTAGATCCAAGTGGTACACCACCTCGACCACTCTACATAGTATCAGGAATGGTTTTTTGAACCTTGTAGAAAACATTTCGCCTTATACAAATCTATGTATCACTCATCAAGGAGAGACTCGTAAGAATACATCTTCTCCATCCCCGAATTCCATGGGTATCTATCTCCTATCTTCATAGGAATTATGTAAACTCTGTGCAGACTTCATCTGCTCTCAGATGACTTGCACCTTCTCAGTAGTAGCTTGTACCATCTCTGGACCCGTGAGTGCTGATTCCCCCAGGGTCTTTCTAGGATAAAAATGACTCACATGGCTGTCCATACAGTGCCTCGAATGATTACTTACTGATGGTTGGTGTGCTATCTATTGATTTACACATACTCCACCAGTGGTTGGTGGTCCTCCCAACTGTGACCAAAATCAAGAACACAAGAACGAAACATTCCCTCCACATTCTATATGGTCTAATGTGTCCGCCCATTGGTCTATGGGTGAAAGGTTGTGCTCAGGTTTAGCTGATTCCCAAAAACATCCTACAATCCATTCCACAACTAGGATATAATGTGTCCATCATGATATAAAGCTAATATAGATGGGAATCTATAGAGTATCATTATCTTATACATGTAGAGGAATCTCAATCTCTCTAATTAACCCTACTCTCTAATGAGTAGGAAGTGAGACAACTTGGTGAGTTGGTATATGATCACCTAGATGATATAATTCCCCCTAGAAGATCATGGTAATCCAATTAGGAAGACCATTGATATCTCATCCCACATCCACTCTTATACCTCAAGGGGTTGTGTCAAAATGACAGGAACCAGGTTCTCAGCCTTCACTTGCTGACAAGGGAGACATCTTGAGAAAACATTTTCCACTTCCATCATTATCCCAGAACACCAGTAATGATGTCAGATGTCCTAGTACATCTTCTCCACACCTATATGTACCAAAAAATGGGATGTATCGAACTCCCTCAACAACTCCTCCCACAACGCCACTAGTACTATGGTATGTGCCCTAAAAATTATAATGAGCTCCCCACCATTGGAATGTCCATTTGGACCATTCGCTGTAAACAACTAGGTATGTTTTGTCTCACAGATGGAATCGTCGAGTTGTGACACTCTGACTTGATGTATGATTGGAGGGGAACTAACATTGACTTAAGAAAATCTATATTCTTATTATCCATGAAGGATATATGAATTGATTCCAACTGCCATGAGGCCTCATTCAATAGCTGTGAACTCAATCTATTGATGAGAGAATATTCCACCACATTCCCCTTCTCAGGAGTATAGAATATCTCAGAGTCATATTCCTAGAAGAATAGTAGAAAACATCACCATCTCAAATTAATATTCTTTAGACTCTTGGGATCATAGTATACGATGAATCATTCACACGTATTTTGGTTTCACTACATCTTTAGTGTGAAGACAACCACTTCTAATTCAAGGTCATGAGTATCATATTTCTTCTCATGCGGTCTCAATTTTTGTGAGCCATAAGCAATCAATTATTTCCCCTACCTGAGGAAAAAAACAATCTTGGTTCCTGATGCATCACAGATCACCATATAGTGGGTGCCCTTCTATGGAAGCCTAAATATAGGATCACTCATCAAGATTCGCCTCAACTGTTGAAATAACTGGTGGCATATTTCTGCCCACATGAAGGTGTTTCCCTTCTTCATCAACAAATTCATGGGTTCTTCCACTGTGGAGAAGTTAGGTACAAACCTCCAATAGTACCCAGCAAACCCAAGGAAACTCCACACCTTGGCTACACTCTGAGGTGGCTCCCAAGCAAGTACCACCTTGATTTTCACTAGATACACCACAACATTAGCCTAAAAATGACAGGTCCTAGAAATTGGACCTTTCATATCCAAAAATCACACATAGAAATATTTATGTGAAGATGGTGCCCTTGAAGTGTGTCCAGAACCATTCTCAGGTGCATCACATGCTCCTCCTTGGATGCTGAGAACACTATGATTTCATCAATAAAGACCACTATAAACCGGTCTAAGTACAGATATAAGATCCTGTTTATGACTCCCATAAACACTTCCATGGAGTTCGTCATGCCAAAAACCATCAGTAAGTACTCATAGAGGTCATAGAGACACTTTAAAGCCTTCTTCAAGATATCCTCACACCGTACTCGAAGCTCGTGATAGCCTAATATGATGTCTATATTTAAGAACCATCTCACTCCCTTCAGCTGATCAATGAGGTCATCAATCCTTAGTAGAGGATATGTTGTCTTCACGGTCACCTGGTTTACACATTGAAAATTCATGCATAACCTCATGCTTTCAACTGCCTTCTTGAAAAACAACACCGGGGCTACGCATGGTGAAACTCATGTCCTTACGATCCCCATCCTCTATAAGTCCCCAAATTGTACCCTCATCTCTCAAAGCACTGTGGGTTCCATTTGGAATGTAGGTGTAGATATAGATACCATCCTAGTGTGTAGATAAATGTATAATTCTACCTATATATGAGAAGGTATTCTCGGAACATCCTCTAGAAAGGTTTCCTCGTACTATTCCACCATGGTAGGAAACTATGGAATCATTTCATCCACTACACCAATTTTCATGCTAGAAATCTAATGAATGAGCATATTCACCCTCTTATCTATGAGTAAATCTGGCACTACTCTATTTTCCTTCTCACCAATAGAGGAAAACTGATTCCCATATCTGTGGACACACAGTATTGTGTGTCTAAAACAATCGACATGAGCATGAACTACGGATGGCTAGTCCATACCTAGAATGAAGAAATACTGCTTCAGCACTACTACTATTAGATCACATTCTAAGCTAACACCTCCATGTGTAATCTCACACTATCACCACTAGTTTGTGATCCTCAAATCCCCTCTTGTAGAAGTCTCTAATTGTATGGATTAAGGAAATAGTTTTATCAGAATCTCCTACCTCCAAAGAAGGTCTGCAACAAGGAAAAAGTAACTAGCACATTTTTCTATAAGAATTGAAGTTAAATTGAAGAATACAAAGATCATACATCGTATCGTATCTAGGTTTTGGAGAGCATAGGCCTAAATTTCATAAAGATGATCCCACCCCAATACTTCTTATCTTGGATCTCATGGTGGACCACATGGGGGTGGTGGTGGAAATACCTTGTGCATACACCCACCTATTTCCGCTCATCATGCTCCGTGTTCGTGTCCTCTACCTAGTGGACCACCTTGTTCCTATCTTTACTGTTGCTTTAGCACTCCCTCCACCATCTGTTGGTTCACCATGCAGTTAGCTAGGAAATCCCAAGCCATGTGCCCCGACCCACTTCCAGCGTAGCATACTCCGCACCTTTGATGACTCCCTCTACCCAAAGATCCTTGTACCACCATCCATGAGTCATAGGGTCATCCACCGAATTGTATGTCCCATTTAGGCCTCAGCATAATATGTCGGCTACCCACCACTAATGACTCGTCCACCTATTGCCCAATGGTATCCCCACTGTTAGTGACTTATATGCGAGGACACTCTCCACTAGTAGAGCTCTCCTGAATACCCCAGCCTGAATATGGATGCTGAGGGTAAACATTGATGCCTAGATCTCCCATCAGATTCCTTACTCAAAGGTCGAGGCCCCGAAGAAAGGGTTTCATTCCATATTCATAGAGTAATGAAAGCGGTCTGTGAACCTCACAGCGTACCCATCCATGGTTAGGCTACCCTACTGTATGTGAAGTATCTCCTTTATGTGCACTGAGAAGAAAGTAATAGGGTATAAATCTTCCATGAAAAGTCACCATATTTAATACTAGGTGAGGGTCACCTCCTCATGCATCTGGATCATTAAGATCCACCATCTATTTATTGAGATCTGTATAAGGTTCATATCTAGGACAGCCATCTGGTCACGTTGTGTCCCCACTAATCATAAGACATGAATAACCACATCGAATCAATATTTAGTGACATGAGGATCTATCTATCCCCTAAATCTGGGAGGCAACTGTCTCTAGAGCACGTTTAAGGCCCTAAGCCTATGTAAATCCTCTATCGGTAGAGTTGGTCATAAATACTGACCAACAGGTAGTGGTAAAGATGTGATACTTCCCGAAGGTACAATATCAAGAAACGGTCCATGTACAGAAGCCTAATCTCTTTGTGGACCATCCTCATGGTCACACATGGGAATTCAGGTTGCCTGTCTATATAGAGCCATCCTAAGAGAGATCAAGATGAATCAAGTTTAACAGATTAAACCTGGTGAAGTGACTCCGAATAATAAATATCATGATAAAACATTTAAAGATGCATGCGTCCAGTGTTTTCATGTACCGAGTCAGAAAGAAAAATATAGTGTCCTGGTGTATGGATACATCAGCTGCCGCACCAACACTGGACTCCCTAGCCTGAAAGATAAACTCGAAACACATAACATTGTTGCCCCAAAAATATTTATACACTCTTAGTTCTTCTAGTAAAACTGACCACCCTCTGATACCTCTTTGTCACGACCCGTCTCCATGGCATGTAATGTGATTACTTCAATCCCACCTTCCATAGGTCGGTGTAGAGACCCGAAGCCTGACGTACATTGACATTACATTACTTTTGCGGAATACTTAGTACATTACAAAAACACACACACAAGGACCGTAATAGTTTAGTGTCTTTGGAAACTTGGACTATAATATTCTAATCGTGGTGAAATATCTTCAACATCTCCCATAAAGATCTTATTTTTTTTTACCTAAAACCTTTCTTTATATCCTGGGGAAAAGAAAACATAAAAGGGTGAGCTCAAATGCTCAGCAAGGGCAAATAAAGGAAATAAAAATCATATCATATCTTTTTGAAAATCAAAACCTGCAAAAGAGATCATAATATCTTAACATGGAATAAATCATAGAAGTGAAAATGAGATCACCATAATCATAACATGAAACTTGAAACTTTGTGGCATGCACACATAATCATGGAAAATCATTTCTTGTTAGTCATGACTCATTGCCAAGACTATCTTAGTGGACAAAGTCCCTTTCTGAATCGAGTAACCCTCATTTCAGACCTGTTTCACTGAACCGGTATAACCTACCATTCCAGCCATGTCTATCTCATGAGATATAAAATCTTTACCCAATGCATTGTAGGGAGATATAGGTCCCACCCATCTTATAATGAATCCTTTCTTATGTGTGCCACATAATCACAAATCATACATCATCGCATAACCCATGTAATAAAAATGGGATTCTTAAACAACATGACATCATAAAACAATTCATATAAGATAAAGGAATTCATAAAAATATTTCCATCACAACATAATCAAACCAATGTAATAATAGGGATAAAAACAGAACCCTTTTATTATCTTAGATGGAAAATAATTTTGATAAAATACTTGAACTCCATTCTTGTGGAAAATATCCTTTCTACTTCAAAAACATTTTTCCTTTCATAACATGTCATACGACTTTAAAATAAAAGAAGTTGATTAAAAATAAACATGAAAACTTGTAAAGGAAGTTTCTTGGAAATAATGTTTTAAAAATCCATTCATGCCGTATAAGTTAAAAAGAAAACATTCTTCTCGTACTTTTGTCAGAAAAGTCAAAAAGTACCTCGTACGAAAAAGCGACAAAATATTCCTTTCATATTCTTTACTAAAAACTCACCGAAGGGTAAAATTGGATTTAAACTATTGTAAGTGGATGGAAATAATATTACATTTTTATGAAACATGGATGTGAATGATAAAATACACCCCAGAAAATACTTACAAATAAACAATCTCGGATAAAAATGAGATTGTGATATTTCCCTTACCTTAGGTCCAATTTGCTTCGTATGTGTCCGAACCTCCTGTATAATGATTTAAATAATGTCATTGACTTATTACAGAATCATATTCATTGTTATGATATCATATATGGTTCACTTATGACATTATATTACCTGTTCTTTTGTAAATTCCATGTTAAAGAAGCGTTTTGGGTAAAATCGTTTCATTTATCGTAGGTGTTTTGACTTGTTGTTCTTGACATCATTATTACTTATATCATGATTTACTTACTTCCAGAATATAAAATATGATTTATATATCATATATATTCAGTATATATATATATATATATATAATAGATAGATAAATAAAATGAAAAACACCGTTCATGGAGACGGTAGTCCGTACGTACGCATGAACGCTGTTTTTCTTTCCTTATTGTCTTGAAATGGAAGTAAGTAGATGACATATATATGTATATATATACATAAATCCAGTAGCTTTATAATGTCATATATTTCTTTAATATTTCTTATATATACATTATAATCATTCTTAAATGGTTAACATGGAGAATGAATCTCATCGCGTCGTGGAGACGGTATTCCGTACGTACGCACGCGCGGTGATTTCTTTTTCCGTAGGATGGATAGATGGTGAAATAGGGTTGTTTCATACTTATAATAACATATCATTATATGAGTGATACTGATGTTATTACTTCATAATGAAACAACCTAAGAAGAAGAAGTGGAAGAAGAAATAAAGATGAAAGAATTGGTAACGGTAATTATCTCTTCTTTGAAGTGCCTCTTTGAGACCTCCTCTTAGGGCACTAGAATTGGTCTTTGAGGAAGACCAGAACCTCTAGGATGTTTCTAGGGAAGTGGAGAAGAGATTTTGGCAGGGTTTGGCCGAGCTTGAGTGCTCAAATTGGTGTGAGGAGGAGGGGGAGGAGGTGTCCTTTTATAGGGGAGGAGAGGGGCACCTTAGGAATATCTCAAAATATTATTTTATATTAAAGTCAAAATCGGTTTATAATGGTTCCAAATGGTCTTATTTCGAAGCTAAAGTGGGGATGGGTCGAAATCCTATCAACCAATAGAATTTAGACTAGTTTAGGTTATTATTTTAACCTTATCAATTAGATTTAACTCTAAGTTAAATAATTTAACTTTTACCGTGTCTTTTTGTTTTCTTTCACTATATGGTTAATACACTTACTATAACATGCCAAACGAACCCCAAATTGTATATTATTAATAAATATATCCTTATCTAAGTCATTTGGCCGAACCTTAGATTTTAGGAATAAAATAACAATTAATAATATAATATTTGATTTAAAAACTATTTTGTGTCAATTTTGACACTATTTGATATATGATTTTTTTGAAAGTCATAACAGAATTATATGTTCGAACCAAGTTGATTAAATCAACACTAATACATCATAGTAACCTATAAAATTAGTTTAATTCATAAAAAGTCTTAAATTACATTCATTTGAGCATTTATAACATCAATTATGTTAATATTTCCTTAAAAGGGTAATTACTGCATCATTGTTGTGTCAAAAATAAATTATTTTATTTAAAGTCTAAAAATTATAAATAAAATATCATTATGTAGGAAATCTTTTGAGCTTTCTAATGAATATTTATAGTCGAATTTATCTTATTTATAACCCCATATTAAAAATGTTTTAGTAAATAAACTTTGATTTTAACTCTTTTAACTCTTCTTTGAATTAAATAATAATAAATGTCCTAATCTAATCCAAGTGGGCCTAAATTGTCATATTATATTCATAAGGTTGTTTTTGGTCGAATTACACTTATCCAATAGAATTAGGACATGTGTTAGGGTAATAGTAATATCATATTTACCCTTAGTTACCCTATTTACTATTAACCGTGGTAAAAAAAGTAAAAAGTTACTATTCACCAAAAATTATTTTCATCTCATTGAACCACATTTTAGTCCTTGATATTAACCGTGTCTGTCGGATTTTCGAAATTCCATTCACAGAAGTGGTAAAATTAAGTTTTATGCAAAATTTAGTTTTTAACCTACCACTTAGTAGGTTCACTATTCATCAAAAATTGATGTTTTTCCGAACAATGCCAAAATTTCATCCTAAGCTATATTTCATATTCCGAATTCAAAAATGAAGTCTATTTTACCAAATTCATATCATAGAAGTTGCATTAATTAATTTTATAATTAAATCCCGCTGTTAAAACAAAGAGCGTGTTTTTAAGAAACAATATCTATCAAAAGATTGACACTTGTTTATGTCTAGTTTAAATATGAAATTATATCCAATGACCAACATTGTATTAAATTGTAAAAATATATTCTAAATATACTTTAAAACCACTCAAATTAATAATTTATCAATATTAATTATTTCGATTGAAAAAGTCGTTTTTAACTAAAATTTAGTAATTTTCACTATTCATCAAAATATGAAAGTTATCCGAAAATCACCAAAATTTCACCTTAGGCTAAATTTGATACTCCGAATCCAAAAATGAAGTTCATTTTGAAAAATAAGATTTACTGGATTTCAAAAAGTGGTTATTACTATTCATAACGGCTAGTTTTAATAATATTTTTATAGCATATCGTTGTTTAGTGAAACTCGGTATTGCGTATTACACACGCTATCGAGGAAGGTAGTGATTACGTGTAATGCAAGGAAAGTCAAGGATGCGTGTTGTGCAATCTCCTTTTTGTGTTGCGTACAACACAAGACATTAGTGAAATTAAAAAGAATAATTTTCATAAAATCTTGGGCTGTTACATTCTACCCCCTTAAAATGAATTTCGCCCTCGAAATTCGTCGGGGTTATAAATGGTTTACTACTCGAAAGTTTCTTTAATAGACACCCACATCGTAAAAAGGAATACCAAAACTTGGCTTTAAAAAACTAAAGTATGAAATGTAACGATTACCCAAATAAACTAATCACTGGGTATCCACATAGGTGAAAATATGGATATGGAAGAGAAATCTAACCATCATGTTCTGATGGAGAGTGGTAGAGAACATGGCTATGGAAAAGCTAGCAATCACAAAGCCATAAATTTGTGACGATCTAAGGTACCATCCGATTCATCAGATATAAGATCACTAGGACAACATTTTTGGTTTTCAATATCATTTCCCTAATGTTGAAAATTTTGAATTAGAAGAAATACTTACTTGGTTTTGGTATAATCTCACTGTTGTTCGTGAATTGAACAATTTACACTTCATCCCTTAAAGAAATGAAGTTGAATTTGTTATTCGTGATGTGTTAGCAGATCATGTGATAGAATGACAGGTCATTCCATCTGTCTCAAACAAAAGGTTAGCAAAACTTATATACATAAGTCGATCTATAGTGAGATTGATCATAAATGGTTCCTAAAATGGACTCTATACTTCATATATCATACTGCTTAATATAATAAAACTAGTTTCTAATACACAGGGACTTCCTGTAGGTCAGTGGTAGGCGATAAAGGCCAGTCGCACTTCGGTTGTGGGTTCGATTCCTACAGCCTTGTCCGAAGCGATGGGCTGTCGCCCGTCCTGCAGGTTGTCCTTTTTCCAAAACTATATAACATCCCATCAATAATATCGAAAAAACAAACAATACTAACTTATGTCCAACATAATCCATTCCAATCTTTTAGGCTTATCCATAATACTACAGTTGACTCTCATAATATAGTGAAAATGATTACCAGAGATTTAACACCATCATCGATCCCCATATATCATAAGATATGTTTTGTTGGTCACATTCCAAACATTCAAAGTCCTTAATCGTGTATTCTCTTGAATACCTTAGTGAAAACATGAATGCAGTTAAAAGTTAACACCTTCCACATACTAAAATCCTCAAAATTCTATATACTCAAACCATGATATCACTTAGTCCTTATATCAATCATGAGCTCATGAATACTGTTAAACATTTCATTTTCTCCTTATCCCTTCATTATGCACATATCATCTGCTTTCCAAAATATTTGAATCACTTTTCATGGTTTCCAGTACCTTAAAATTATTGAAAACCACAATAATACAAAAATATTATAACAAACAATAAAATTACCTCAACAACATTATTCTTGAATACCAATACATATACACTTCAATCCTTCCTCTTCAATTATTGTCCTGGAATAAGTCCTTCCATGATTTAGAAGTAACTTTTTAGGTCAGGGCATTGAGTTGGGTAATGCCCATGTTCTCCACAAATAATACATTGAACTCCATAACAGTCTGTCACTCTATGACCCTTATCTCCACACAAATAACATCGGTCCCTCCATTTGAGGTATTCTTCAAGGTTCTTCTTCCCTTCTTTAGAAATCTCAATCTTTCTTTCTTTATGCTCCTCAACATGAGAACATGCATAATATGTTATCTTCCTCTTCTTTGATGAATTAGTCATACCACTAAATTTCACCTTGTTAATCATATATCGCGATGACTGATTCGGCGTAATCACAATATCTTTATCTCTAGGCATCACACAATTTTGTTCCTCATAGTCACCAATTTGTCCATTGGATTCAATGTTAACCGAATTCCTTCTGGTTCCCACCATTAACTAAAACACAAAAAGAATTTTGTGAGAGGCGAAATCATGCTAGGGAAGACAACATTGTAAAGGGGGAGCACCCTCAATATCTAACATCTTAGGTTAAATTCTAAGATCGTTATCGTAGTTCTAGGACTATATCCTATACGTATACTTATCCTTAGGGGCATCCCTAGACATACCTTAGAAATATCTCTAGGGATCTCACTAACATTTTCGTATCCTAGTTTCCAAAGGTTGACTAAACCTTTCCTCTGATACCAACTGTATAGACCCGAAGCCTGACGTACATTGACATTACATTACTTTTGCGGAATACTTAGTACATTACAAAAACACACACACAAGGACCGTAATAGTTTAGTGTCTTTGGAAACTCGGACTATAATATTCTAATCGTGGTGAAATATCTTCAACATCTCCCATAAATATCTTCTTTTTTTTACCTAAAACCTTTCTTTATATCCTGGGGAAAAGAAAACATAAAAGGGTGAGCTCAAATGCTCAGCAAGGGCAAATAAAGGAAATAAAAATCATATCATATCTTTTTGAAAATCAAAACCTGCAAAAGAGATCATAATATCTTAACATGGAATAAATCATAGAAGTGAAAATGAGATCACCATAATCATAACATGAAACTTGAAACTTTGTGGCATGCACACATAATCATGGAAAATCATTTCTTGTTAGTCATGACTCATTGCCAAGACTATCTTAGTGGACAAAGTCCCTTTCTGAATCGAGTAACCCTCGTTTCAGACCTGTTTCACTGAACCGGTATAACCTACCATTCCAGCCATGTCTATCTCATGAGATATAAAATCTTTACCCAATGCATTGGAGGGAGATATAGGTCCCACCCATCTTATAATTAATCCTTTCTTATGTGTGCCACATAATCACAAATCATACATCATCGCATAACCCATGTAATAAAAATGGGATTCTTAAACAACATGACATCATAAAACAATTCATATAAGATAAAGGAATTCATAAAAATATTTCCATCACAACATAATCAAACCAATGTAATAATAGGGATAAAAACAGAACCCTTTTATTATCTTAGATGGAAAATAATTTTGATAAAATACTTGAACTCCATTCTTGTGGAAAATATCCTTTCTACTTCAAAAACATTTTTCCTTTCATAACATGTCATATGACTTTAAAATAAAAGAAGTTGATTAAAAATAAACTTGAAAACTTGTAAAGGAAGTTTCTTGGAAATAATGTTTTAAAAATCCATTCATGCCGTATAAGTTAAAAAGAAAACATTCTTCTCGTACTTTTGTCGGAAAAGTCAAAAAGTACCTCGTACGAAAAAGCGACAAAAGATTCTTTTCATATTCTTTACTAAAAACTCACCGAAGGGTAAAATTGGATTTAAACTATTGTAAGTGGATGGAAATAATATTACATTTTGATGAAACATGGATGTGAATGATAAAATACACCCCAGAAAATACTTACGAATAAACAATCTCGGATAAAAATGAGATTG
Source organism: Viscum album (assembly GCA_963277665.1). Classification (NCBI taxonomy): domain Eukaryota; kingdom Viridiplantae; phylum Streptophyta; class Magnoliopsida; order Santalales; family Viscaceae; genus Viscum; species Viscum album. The sequence continues at coordinate 1,904,560,735 of OY728130.1, read as the reverse complement.
TGATATTTCCCTTACCTTAGGTCCAATTTGCTTCGTATGTGTCCGAACCTCCTGTATAATGATTTAAATAATGTCATTGACTTATTACAGAATCATATTCATTGTTATGATATCATATATGGTTCACTTATGACATTATATTACCCGTTCTTTTGTAAATTCCATGTTAAAGAAGCGTTTTGGGTAAAATCGTTTCATTTATCGTAGGTGTTTTGACTTGTTGTTCTTGACATCATTATTACTTATATCATGATTTACTTACTTCCAGAATATAAAATATGATTTATATATCATATATATTCAGTATATATATATATATAATAGATAGATAAATAAAATGAAAAACACCGTTCATGGAGACGGTAGTCCGTACGTACGCATGAACGCTGTTTTTCTTTCCTTATTGTCTTGAAATGGAAGTAAGTAGATTACATACATATGTATATATATACATAAATCCAGTAGCTTTATAATGTCATATATTTCATTATTATTTCTTATATATACATTATAATCATTCTTAAATGGTTAACATGGAGAATGAATCTCATCGCGTCGTGGAGACGGTATTCCGTACGTACACACGCGCGGTGATTTCTTTTTCCGTAGGATGGATAGATGGTGAAATAGGGTTGTTTCATACTTATAATAACATATCAGTATATGAGTGATACTGATGTTATTACTTCATAATGAAACAACCTAAGAAGAAGAAGTGGAAGAAGAAATAAAGATGAAAGAATTGGTAACGGTAATTACCTCTTCTTTGAAGTGCCTCTTTGAGACCTCCTCTTAGGGCACTAGAATTGGTCTTTGAGGAAGACCAGAACCTCTAGGATGTTTCTAGGGAAGTGGAGAAGAGATTTTGGCAGGGTTTGTCCGAGCTTGAGTGCTCAAATTGGTGTGAGGAGGAGGGGGAGGAGGTGTCCTTTTATAGGGGAGGAGAGGGGCACCTTAGGAATATCTCAAAATATTATTTTATATTAAAGTCAAAATCGGTTTATAATGGTTCCAAATGGTCTTATTTCGAAGCTAAAGTGGGTATGGGTCGAAATCATATCAACCAATAGAATTTAGACAAGTTTAGGTTGTTATTTTAACCTTATCAATTAGATTTAACTCTAAGTTAAATAATTTAACTTTTACCGTGTCTTTTTGTTTTCTTTCACTATATGGTTAATACACTTACTATAACATGCCAAACGAACCCCAAATTGTATATTATTAATAAATATATCCTTATCTAAGTCATTTGGCCGAACCTTAGATTTTTAGGAATAAAATAACAATTAATAATATAATATTTGATTTAAAATCTATTTTGTGTCAATTTTGACACTATTTGATATATGATTTTTTTGAAAGTCATAACAGACTTATATGTTCGAAAAAAGTTGATTAAATCAACACTAATACATCATAGTAACCTAGAAAATTAGTTTAATTCATAAAAAGTCTTAAATTACATTCATTTGAGCATTTATAACATCAATTATGTTAATATTTCCTTAAAAGGGTAATTAATGCATCATTGTTGTGTCAAAAATAAATTATTTTATTTAAAGTCTAAAAATTATAAATAAAATATCATTATGTAGGAAAGTTTTTTAACTTTCTAATGAATATTTATAGTTGAATTTATCTTATGTATAACCCCATATTAAAAATGTTTTCGTAAATAAACTTTGATTTTAACTCTTTTAACTCTTCTTTGAATTAAATAATAATAAATGTCCTAATCTAATCCAAGTGGGCCTAAATGGTCATATTATATTCATAAGGTTGTTTTTGGCCGAATTACACTTATCCAATAGAATTAGGACATGTGTTAGGGTAATAGTAATATCATATTTACCCTTAGTTACCCTATTTACTATTAACCGTGGTAAAAAAAAGTAAAAAGTTACTATTCACCAAAAATTATCTTCATCTCATTGAACCACATTTTAGTCCTTGATATTAACCGTGTCTGTCGGATTTTCGAAATTCCATTCACAGAAGTGGTAAAATTAAGTTTTATGCAAAATTTAGTTTTTAACCTACCACTTAGTAGTTTCACTATTCATCAAAAATTGATGTTTTTCAGAACAATGCCAAAATTTCATCCTAAGCTATATTTTATATTCCGAATTCAAAAATGAAGTCTATTTTACCAAATTCATATCATAGAAGTTGCATTAATTAATTTTATAATTAAATCCCGCTGTTAAAACAAAGAGCGTGTTTTTAAGAAACAATATCTATCAAAAGATTGACACTTGTTTATGTCTAGTTTAAATATGAAATTATATCCAATGACCAACATTGTATTAAATTGTAAAAATATATTCTAAATATACATTAAAACCACTCAAATTAATAATTTATCAATATTAATTATTTCGATTGAAAAAGTCGTTTTTAACTAAAATTTAGTAATTTTCACTATTCATCAAAATATGAAAGTTATCCGAAAATCACCAAAATTTCACCTTAGGCTAAATTTGATACTCCGAATCCAAAAATGAAGTTCATTTTGAAAAATAAGATTTACTGGATTTCAAAAATTGGTTATTACTATTCATAACGGATAGTTTTAATAATATTTTTATAGCATATCGTTGTTTAGTGAAACTCGGTATTGCGTATTACACACGCTATCGAGGAAGGTAGTGATTACGTGTAATGCAAGGAAAGTCAAGGATGGGTGTTGTGCAAGCTCCTTTTTGTGTTGCGTACAACACAAGACATTAGTGAAATTAAAAAGAATAATTTTCATAAAATTTTGGGCTGTTACAGTCGGGGGCTAGGAACTATTATTGAGTAGACATATCCCAAAAAATAGAATCCATTTCTTTTAAACCAGTACACATGCACAAATCATAAATAGTGTAAAGTAAACACAATGTAAACCACATCTGTCACTAAGAAAACTACTATGAAAATAGTATAAACTGAAGGTATAAAGGGGCCAAACTACAATCCCAAAACTATAAAGGAATGTAAAACTACCATGTTCCATCTGATATAGACCCAACATGAAGGGTAGGTGAAGGGTAGTTCTACATAGCCCTAGAATTACCCTCGTTCTTCCCATCTCAATGAGCACCACCTGGTCCCAGACCACCAATGTCTTGACCAAAGTTTCAATAACCTGCCCCGGACACAACAGATGTAGGTGAAGCCCATATAGGGGTGAGTAACACAATACTCAAAAGGGACCCAAAAATAAAATAGAAACACCACAATGTAAGGCCACAAAGAAAACACTTCTCACACTGGGTATAACTCAAAGTATAGAATGTTATATTATCATTTGTAAAGATGGATCATATTATACTGCTGAGGGACTCGTCCCTAATAAGTCTCTAAGGATTGATCGACTACTGGACCACTGAGATCCGATCAGTTGCTAGACCACTAAGGTCCACTCGTCGACAGGACCACTGAGTTTCACTGAGCTACTGGACCAGTGAGGTCCACTGAGCTACTGGACCACTGAGGTCTATTACGCTACTAGACAACTAATTTTCACAAGGATATTGGACCCCTGTTGTCTGCTCAGCTATGGGAAAAATGAATTCCTACTTGTCATATCCTTCTTGTCACATCTTTCCATAGGAGTCCCACTCTCTAGTGTAATTGATTCCAATATATTCTACTCATAAATCCTTCGGTCATATCTCGACTACCACAAAAACTCACTTATATTATACCCAAAAGACCACCTCTTTGCAAGGGTCCCAACGCCACATACGAAACATCAATATGACACCGAGTGTAAAAGATATTGGGGTTTTAGTAAATAGGGACCAGTTGCATTTGGGCCCAGTCCAACTTGGTCAGACTGACCCAACTAACCTGGAGTGGGGGTCCCACATGACCCGACTTGGTTCGGCTGACCAGACCCGACCCGGTTGGGTCTGGGCTGACTCAATCTGTCCTGGCCTAATGTCCAGGCCCATTGGGCCTTGCTGGACCCTACCTGGTTCTACCATGGGTCCTACAGGCATGGTCGCCCAACCACCCGATTCTGATCTGGTTCGACTTCTCATAGTCGGACACGTTCTGAACAGTCGGGCCCCCAGGGGCTAGTTTCCCAACCAGCTTGGCCCGCAATATGATGGGCCGATTCTTCTCCATCCCAGGCCACCAAGAGGCCCAATTTACTCTACCATCCTAACCTGAATTATAGTTCCATCTTGGATCAAGCTCAGATGCTCACTAGAGTCTTGTTCATGGCGGCCACCTCCCCCCACACACGGTCCAGCCTAGACGGTGTATTAGAAAACACCACAGCCCGCCCCCTGGGTTTCTCCACCTAACGTGGCACCTGACCAGTACCGCCACCCTAAACTGTTGAGACCCCTATTGTATTCTCTTGCATCCACCACAACGTGACGCCTCCCACCTGCGGTCATGGTTGTAGGGCACTAGACTTGCTCTAGTTGACTATTTCAGGATTCTTTGTGCTTCTGGGATTCTTGGGTCATCACTGTAACTACCGCATACTCCTCACCAATTTTCCATCACTTTGGGGGTCCATCCTTGTTTGGGATCCCCTTGAAAAAGATAGAACATGACCTTGTGGAACTGTTGGTGAATAATAAGGAGATATTGATAGAATCAAAAAGAACATACAATGAACAAACACACCTTTTTCATGTCGGGTCAAAATTATTCTTGATAGTGGGATCACAAATCATAAATATAAGTCACTTATATTTAATCCCCACAACCAATACCATAATAAAATATTTCCCAATCCCACATGGAGAATCCATCTCTAGATCATCTAGTTAGAGAGTTGATATGTGTTCTTCATTTAGAGGGGAGAACAAGGGAAAATAAATCACTATGATTTAAACCACTACCTAGGAAAAGGAGAACGGTTGAGGAAGATTTCCAATCACCATTCGTTGATCTCTTGTTTTGATTCTCTCTCTAAGGCTATCACCGCAGATTTCTGATTCACTAAAATTTTTCATTGGAGGGGTTTTCTTCATCATTCGTCATAGGAATTCCATTGTTGTCTGTCAAACCATGAATCCCTATTTAATTAATGAAAGAAGACACGTTGTGCATTGTAGTGTTTCCACATTGATTTTTTAATGAGGTTCATTAATGGATTTAGCATCACCTCATCCTTGTACCATATCACTAATGAGTCACTGCGTAACGATGAAGATAAAATAATAAAATAACTTTGTTAAAGTTATTTTATTTTTCTTCTCAATGTACTGAAAACTATCTTTTTCGGTCGACCTATGTTGGTCGATGCTAGGAACTTCCTTGGTGAATCCTAATGCTTTCAGTTCTAATTTCCCTTAGATTTTTTATCCGAGCACCGGTTTAAAAGTTTAAAAACCCCACTTCCATGATTATTTAATGAACATTAAAAATAGTTCTGAAATACATTACAGTCACACCAATCCTGAGAATCATGTGTTTCATCAAAGCCTAATCCTGAAATAATCTTATATAATTTTCAAAAAAATTACATGTAATCTCAGTGTATTAAAAAGAATATATCTAGGGATGACTCTAAGGATACGTATAAGGATGAGTCAATGTTTAGGAAAATGTCCTGGAAATTTTCTAAAGGATAGAAGTAGTAGTTTCCTATATAAACATCCATCTCTGGATACTATAGGTGGATGTGTCTCTCGCACAAGTGTACATAGGGGTAATAACTTGGACAATATGTTCTAGTCCTTACTCAATGTAATCTAGTGCACAATAATGGGACTTACTACACACCTAGTTTGACACACTTGGGTGATATGTTATGGAAATTCAAAAACATTTCATGAACCATTATGAAGGATTTGAATGGAATATTAATATGAACTCTAACACCCCAAGATTTTTTGAATTATTATTTTTTCAAATTAGTTTATGCTTTTTGATATTTTTCATTTCATGCAATACAGAATATAGTTTTTTATTAATGAACTATGTTTTTATTGGGTTATACAGAACTCCAAGTTAATCTTTAGTTACACACAACATAAAATTTTTATTTCTTTATACATAACACTAAGGTTAGCTTGTGATATATGCAATAATAACTTTCCTCAATGACTTTCATAACACAAAATATCAAGGTTTATTAAACAAAAATATATTATTAAAATATAATTTTTTATTATAATAAGATATAACATTGAATTTAAATTAGAGGTTACAACTTGTATTAACTAATCTATGAAAATATACAGTTTAAACAATATAATATGAATTCATATGTTTCCAATTAACTATATATGAATATGAAAACTGATTGAATATAAAAAATATTATTTTGTTCAGAAATCTGTTTTACCCTAATAAATTAAATTGTCCTTTATATCTAGAAATACACTAACTCAAACATTCCATACACATGGAACCAACATGGAATATATTTCACTTAATAATAGATTGGTGTACTACTTGGCATACATTTCATGCAACACTGAATTGGCATACGATGCATGCAACACTATGTTTGTATGAAATATATTTTATTATATTATTATTTAAATGAGATAATTATAACCTAGATGATACACTTAGTTATAGGAATATTAATAACTACTTTTCAAATAGTTTCTATAATTTTTATATATATATATAACATACTAATAATGAGGGATATAGTTTTTGGTAAACTCCATTTATTTTAAAAATATTGTTTCCTTGATTAGACCTCTTTTATTAATAAAATTAAATTTAGACACATTTAAATATTTAATATGATAAAATAAACCTTATTTTTTAATTTCGCATGTAGAAATTATCCTAGGGTGATGTTTTTTGATTTTGTTGAGAAAGTTCATTTTTTATAAATATTGAATAATAGAATATTTTAGTTAAAATCTGTATTTTTTTATTTAATAATTAATGCTAAATGATATTATTAGAAAATTAAGTTCACACCAGACAAATAGAAAATCTATTAATAAAATTTAATTAATTATAATCAATTTTACTCTGAAATTGAACACAAAATCTTAACAATCTTATGATCATTTATCTACTTTAAAAACTCATTATTTTGTCTTATCTATGAGATTAGTACTAATCATAATTTTTTAATTTTGATGATTTGAATTTTTAAAATCATACTTACACCATTTTAATTATTATAATATTTATAATCAAATAATACCATGTTAATTTTTGTTTCCAAGATTATTCGTAAAAGTAATTAAAATTAATCACAGTGATTAGAGCCAAATTTAACATAATAAAGGACTAAACCATAACATTAAGATCCCAAATGATCCAACCAATTTTCCAAAACCCATATTATATACATATTTCTTCAATAAAACTTACCGTTTTGAGTTTTTTGTTTGTTTTGACCTTTTTTATGTAAGAACACGTGTATATCTAACTTGATTCTAAAATTTCAATTGAGTCATTTTCCTTCCTTATAAAAATATTACAACTCTCACACTTCATAACACCTATAAAACCACTTATTTTTGGGTAATAGCATCCCAATAAACCTCATATAAATCTTCCATTCCTCATAGAATAATTTTCATGGGTATAAGGCAATCCACGGTATCTTTTTAAAACAAACCAAAAGGAGTTACAAAATTTTGAGGTGACGTCTTTTGTCAAGTCCTTTATTTTACTTTCCGTCTCCTGCCTCTCTAATTCTTTTCATTAAATTTTTATATAAAAACAGTATTATTAATATAATAGGATGTATCTATGTAAATATTTTGAATTACACTTACACACACCTTAGTTTAAGGGGAAGCAAACAAGTTGTTTCTGTGTATGGTGAACTACTGCTTCAAGAAAAAATGATTTTTCATTTTTCCATTACCACATATCGTAGTGGCCATTGTGATGGAGAATATTTTTATACATGATATATATTATATTTATAATTTATTTATGTTCCTTTATTTTTAATTAGGAACATGTCTTTATTTATTCTATCTTATGTAAGTATGATAATTTCATTTGAGGAAGTGTGGACTACCTCCCCTCAAAGAGATATGATTTATTCATATACTACATGGATTGTGTTAAGGATGGTTTTAAGGAATATATATGATTTTTTTGATATATAAGATATCATAAATATACAGTAATAAAGAGTAATATATATATATATATATATATATGTGTGTGTGTGTGTGTGTGTGTGTGTATGTATGTTTTACATTATTTCTCTCAACATGACAATTAAACTAGAATAGCGTTAATGCGTATATACGACCTACCATCTGTAGGAATGGTGTGTTCTGTTTCATACATATATATTATACAGATTATTATAATACACATATAATATAAATAAATTATATTTTTATCATGTTTTATATTCAGTAGTCATGATATATGTATAAGGACCAACACTATAAAAAAATAAGATCCATATGAAAAATAAAGAGAAAATTACCCGATGTGAACCATAACATTGGATGGTTAACAAGTTGATAATATAAGGTCCTAATAAAACACAATACAGTATTATAAATAATAATATAGTTCTATGAAATATTTAAAATAATTTTATATTTATTAAATATGTGTTTTGAACAAGTACTACAATAGTCAAGATTCAAGGTAAGGGGATTCCATCTCACCCTTTAATTGCATGAGATACATGCTATGATCGCCACTCTTTACTTTTGTGTGGTGTATGTAATGCCTTTTATTTTATTTTATTTGTCTTATAAATAAATTTATGGGTATTAACATATAAATTTTATGACCTTAACTTTTTGGGGTTTATGTTTAAAATTTTACCAAATCGGTAAAATAGGTTTGACTCAATTTTCCTTCTTTGAGACTCATGTTTTGTTATGCACCTAACTTCATTTTTGAGGTGTATATACTCCCATTTTAAAATTTATATCATGAATTACCTAATTTTATTTAATTTTTAATATTCAAATAATTACATTTTTTACATAGAGATTATAATCCCAAGTTACCAAGTTATAAGATTTAATTGAAACAATCTCATCGTTTTTTGAGATTGTTTAGGTTTATTCTTCCTTGGATAAACAATTATGACCAATATCTCAACAAAATTCAGGAAATATATTCTCCCCTATATATTATTGATTTATTCATATATGAGTATGTTTTATTTCACTCTTGGAATCTTAATATTGTTAAGAAAGTTTTTTTATGAAAGTCATACTTTACCCTATCTTTGGTCGAAATTTTATATTAATTCAAAACCTTGATTTCGAAAAAGGGTTTCATGTAATATTATACAATTATCCTTTAATCTAAAAAAATAATTTTTATCATTTTTTTACCAATTTTTTTAATGTAATCATCTGATCAGTTTCTAAATGAGGAATATTTTTAACCTTTTTACAATTCAAAAAAGAATGTTCTTCTCACCTCATATGACATGTACATATTTTCATTCAATCATTCCCTTGAAGCTTCCAATACAAGGTTAAAAATTTATTCTTTTTAAAATAAAAATATCTCCTAATATTATGGATATTAATTATTATTTTTAAATTATTTTTAAATAAAAATATTTTAATAAATGTTTTAATGGGATAAAAAGTAATATAATAATTTTCATGTTTTCTTTATTAGATTTAAAGGAAAATGGTTTTATATCTTTTTTATGCTTATTTTATAAATTTTCATGAAAACTGATATTCAATTTTTTTTAATATTATTTTCACAGTTTTCAAGTAAAATGGTTTTGAAAAATCAATCAAGCATAATTTAAATATTTTTAAAGAAATGGTTTTCAAAAATATTTCAATCATTCATTATATGTTTTCAAAGTGTTTTAGAACAAAATTGTTTTTAAAATGTCTTAAAGCCTATTTTATAAATTTTGAAGGAAAAACATTTTCTAAGGATTTCAGGTTTTTGAGGTATATTCTATGAAAATGATTTTAAAATGGGTTTTTGAATGAAAAATAATTTTTGAATGAAGAAATTTTATTTTCCTCAACAAAAATTTTTGAATGATATTTCAAAATTCTTTTACATATTAGATAACATCTATTGATGTCACTCATACCATTTTAGGATATAACCTAGTTGATCTATTCATATTCTTCCAATTAATCAATTAAATTTAATGTCATGATCTTCATGAAAGCCGCCTCTATATCATGGGTTATATGCTTTTTAAAACACGATTCTATTGACGAGTTATGTCTATAATCAAATGATTATGAAATCTTAATTTTACATAGGCTATGATAGGATTACATTTTTATAATGCACAATTTGATTGCATAGGTTTTGATATGATTATTTATTATCTTGTTTTACATGAATGTATGATTTTATTATCAAATAGGTTGGATATATATCTCCATCCAATGATTTGGGGAAATATTTATATCTCATGAGATAGACTATGATGGTCTTGGAAGTGAAAATTGGCTACTAAGATATCAAAGGGTGTGATCCATGACTATGAAGCTGGAATGAGGAGTGATCTCATGCTACTAAAATGGTCATGGGAGATAACTGGGACTACAAAGATAGCCCTGTGAGTAAGCCACGACTACCATGACAGTCTGGGGAGTGAACACAGACTACCAAGATGGCATCTGTATCAATTCCATGACTACTATGAGTGAACCAGATTACATGTTCACAATGTTATGCATATACATGGTTTCATGTCCATTAATTTATGTGATGGCATGATTTCTTGTTTGTAACCTAATCAGTGAACCGGTTTATACTTATACATGTTTACAATAATGTATGATTATGTGTCTAACACAGTTCCATGTTTTATTCCTATGTTATGATTTCATGGCTTATGTTCTTTGTCTCTTTTTAATTATTTTCTTATGAACCACCAATATTTACTATGATCTCTAAATATGTAGGGAATGATCTTCAAATGTTATACCCTTTTGTTCATGTTATGCATATAAAATTAATTTATATACCCTTATAGAGCATTTGAGCTCATCCCTTTCTTCTGTATCCTTGCCCCATGTTATGAACAAAGGATTTAGGTAGAAGTAATAAATGTGAAGATCTTTATGGGAGATTTTGGAGATCTATGACCATGATATATGCTTCTTTTTTACATGATTTCAATGGAACTAAACTATTACAATCCTCTAACATGTATTTTTTAAATATACTAAATATTCATCTAAAATGGTATAATATATATGTATGTTATTGTAAAGACCCGTAAATTTCAAGTAAAATTTTTTCTTAATTTCTTTGGGATTTTACCAGTACGCAGGTTCTGACGGCACCTGATTCCGAGGCCCGGTGAGCCTGGAATCATTTTCTGAAGTTTAGATCGGGTACGTTCAGTGAATGAATGAGCAGGATTTCCTAACTTTGGATCCGGTTCTCAGAATCGAAATATGAGGGCACCGATGGAACCACAGCGCCAGTAATTGCTTAAGAGGACTTTTACCGAAGGTGCGTTTTCGTGGGAGGAGTTGTAAAAAAATGTGGATTAATTAATAAATAAAATAAAATTGTGAACAATTTTATTTTATCCATGGAAGTTAAACTCTCTCATGGGATGTTGTTGGTGGGGCCCACGACCTCCCAACATCCCATGTATGGTTATGAGGGAGGTGGGGCCCACACGAGCCCCCACCTTTTCACATTCCTTAACTCCATAACTTCCCCTTGTTTTTGTTAACTCCCCTTTAATGTAAGAACACTCAACTCCCCCTATCTCCTCTTAAATCATGCCAGCACACTTAATTAATTAAGTGAGTTATGTGTTCGAATTTTAAAATTGAAATTCTTGGCTTGATGTAATAAAATAAGATAAGTCTTATTTTATTTTTGGGGGGTTAGTTGTTGTGTGAGGAGATTGGGGAGATAGAACTCTTTTCTCTTGGGATGAACTTCATCATCCCACGAAGAGCTTCAATCCTTCCGTGAAGAACATAATCTCTTCAACAGAGAACGCCTCTAGTATCTCTATTCCCTTTCTCCTCCGTGACAAGGGAAGAGACATCGACGCGGGAGATCTCCAATGATGGGAAATCATCTTCTTCTCTTCATGATAAAGAGAAGATGATGTCTACTCAGACACTCTCTATCGACGTCTACGAAACCACGCCCCGCGACGCCATATTTTGGGGTGCTTGACAACTGTGAATTACTTTGCGACATAGAGGTTTGAGATCAAATCTTATGGATTGAATTTGTGCTTGCCTGAAGAGGATATTTAATCTTTTTGGGTCTCCTGTTATCGTTATAATGGGAGGAGGTCAGACCGCATGAACACGGCCGACCCTCCTCCCTCTTTGTTTTGTTCTTGTTACAGCACGAACAAAGGAAGCGCGGTGTAACAGCACTGCGCAGGAACATGGAGAATCACGGCGAGAAAGTGTGGCGCCGTCATGCTGCGCCATTGAGGCCGAACGAACCCGTGGCCAGAGTCGGGCCGCAGCGAAGGGGTGCGGCGCCATCGCACCACGCTGGTCGGACCAAGGGCACGGCCTTTGGCCGTGCTGGAGCCGGGAGCGGTGGCCGAAACCACCAGCCGCTGACGCGTCGGAGGGGCGGGACCGCGAGGTCTCGCGTCGGCAGCACGACCAGCCAGGCCTGCCGATCGAAGAACGCCAGGGGTAGTAACCCCTAGCTGGCCAAAGGAGCGACCCCCCATGTGTGGCCGCCATTTCAAAACAGGTGGGGCAGCCCCCCCCCCTTCCGTGACAGCTCGGCCAGCGCCGAGCTGGCCATTAGGGCCGCGCCCGTGCCAGGCCAACCGGCCGCCCGGGCCGCGCCGGGCCGCTCCAACCGGGCTGGGCCGTGCCCTGTTAGCCCAGGCAGTACATTGTTGTGCCAGACCGTGCCCTGTTGGGCCAGACCCGGACCCGAGTCGGGTCGAACTGGTTTGGGCCGACCGAGGGGGTCTTGGGCTGGGTCGATCCCGGCCCAAAACCCCCTAAAACCGGATAGTTTATTTAAATAACCGTAACTTGGGCTACGGACCTCTGATCGATGCACCGTCAGTTGAAATGCGATCCTTGGATCGAGACGGCTGTTTCGTTATATTACACTCATGGTTTCATAGAGCTTCGGTGATGGCCGGGTTGGTTCGAACACAAAACCAACCGGGCCCTCGGAGCCGAAACACTTATAACTTGAGCTCCAGACGTCCGATTGACATGTCATCGACATTGTTGGATATCTCTTAGTGAGATTGACTTTTTTCCTTACTCTTCTCGAGGTTTGGATGCAGTTAGAGTATAGCCGTGTTGGTTTTGACTTAAAAATCAACCGGTCCCCTGAAATGAAAAGGCCAATAACTCTCAGACCGGGCGTTTGATTGATGCGCCATCTGTCGTATTGAGTTCCCTATGTCGAGACGGAACTTTGGGATAGATCAACTCTGGACTACATGTCATTTGATGTATCAAACCCCTTGGATCGTGGAGCGGACCCTCCCAGAAACGAGCAAGTTGTGTGCGGGAACCCTAGAGCTGGCTGTGACTGCGACGACGATGATGACTGCACTGAAATCCTCCATGGGTTCGGCAGTGACGACGACTGCACTGAAATCATCCATGGGTTCAACAGTGATGAAGACCATACTGAAATCCTCCGTGGGTTCGACGACGTTGACTACTGTTCTTGTATCCTACGTGGGTCTAGTAGTATTACTGTTCTTGTATCCTATCTGGGTCCGACCGTATTTGACCTCTGTTGTAGTATCCTATGTGGGTCGGACAGAGTAGCTGGATTTGTATCCGACGTGGGTCTGACAACATAGCTGGTTTAGTATCCTATGTGTGTCTCAACATAGATGAATCAGTGGCTACATCTGCTCATCTCTATCACCATACGAAGACGTATAAATGTGTGAGTTGAGTCTTGACTTTCAATCATTATCTTCGATATGATTGACATGCTTTCCTATGTGGATTGTGTTGTCCTTTCCTGTGTGGATTGGGTTGTACTATCCTGTGTGGACGTGATCGAACTTGGGCTCGGATGTTGGATCCGAACTGGAATTGATGACTTAGGTATATGTATGGGAATATACATAAGTAGTGTTGGATGTTATTTCGTGATTGTATCGTTCCTTTGTGGATTATCCTTTGTGGATTCTGGGGGACCTTTGGGGGTCTTGGGGTCCCTAATGAGTATCGTATACTCACCCCCGCACGGGCTATGCCATTACTACGTTGTGTTGGATGCAGGCGACGGACATCGTTGATTGTGGTTGAGGCTTGTGGAGCTGGTCAGTACTTGGAGGTGGACCACTCGGTGGGACGTACACGGAGCGGACGGCTGGACCCTAGGAGCTGAGGAGGCAATCTGTACCCATCCTTCAGGTGGGACTACTAGTGGGCAGCTCGACATTGCTGCTTTACTTTCAGTTGATGTACTTTCTTTCTAGTTGAACTTTACATTCAGTTTGGGTTTGTATTCTGGCCCATTTACTTTCCGCACCTACTATTGTACCCAGTTTTACTTAGTGTTTACTTCTACTGGCTTACTCTGTGGTGTTTGTTTACTTTATCAAGCAACGCCTTCCCCTATTTATCAAGATTTATGTCTTTGGTTCTAGTCGCCAGCCCCTGGCCTATGGAAGGCGGGCTTGGGGTAGTCACAGCACGGGTCCCGAGGACGGGTCATGACAGTTAATGATAGGTCTTTGTAATTGGTATCAAAGGAATATTTTAGTCTACCTTTAAAATATTGAATGAGAAAACATTCAGGATATCCCTTCATATATTTCTATGGATATGTCTTGGGATGTCTCTATGGTCACGTATAAGGATGATTCAACGTTTAGGAAAATTTTCAATAATCTTGGTAAATGGTATGGTGAGTGGTTTTCTAAAAATATATCCATGTATGGATAATACAAGTTTATGTGGCTTTGGAAAATATTTACCTAGGTGTAACAACTCAAAAGTTATATTCCAGTCCTGGATTGGTGTAATCTGGGACACAACAATAGGCCTTGCTATACACCTGGTTTAAAACTCTAGAGGAATATGCTTTGGGAATTTAAAAACTCTTCACTAACAACAACGAAGGATTTCAGGATATTTTCGATTTGGATAACATTGTATGAACCTAGGGTTTCTTATATTACGTTAGGTGTCATGATTTTGAAATTTCAAAAGTAAATATTTTCATGACTAAGTGGTTTTCTACTCTGATAAGTAATGCTCACACTATGTTTCTTGTTAGAGTCAATGCAGGGAACTTGAAGTAACTTGATTAATGCTGAATGTGTTGGATAATTTTTTGATGAGTAGTCATGTGGGATGACAAGTAGAGTGAAATACGTTGTTATAATACCTAATCAGTTTTCAAAGAACAAGATTAACAAATATACCAAAACCAATACTTAGACTCACCAAGGAAGAGAAATAAGGAGTTCATTGAGAGTATGGGTAATAGAGACCATGGAGTGGAGAATATTAAGTTTCCTATATGACATGATTGAGGAAAGAATCACCTAAGATAATGTCTTATAAGAACAAGAAGATATTTTGTTGTGGAAAATGAGGGAACCAATCAGGTGACTACAAGGGAAAAATTGACGGGTTCAGTTATTGAAATGGTTGAGAATTGTTGGACTCACCTGTTTTGATAATCCCAAATCATGTTTAAGTATTGATCATGATATATTAAGCCATTTTATAACCCTTTTTATTATGTATTTATATTTTTTATCCTGAACAATTTATATTATTAGTCTCATGACTTTGTTGCATCAGCTTATAGATTACATTTATCTAAATAAAAGATCAATATTAAAGGCTACTGGTAAGAGCCTTCTGTTCAAGGTCACTATCACAAGTCTACCATTGATATGTTTTTAAAAGCTTACTGACAAAGAGTCATAGTCACATGGTCACTGCCATGGCAAGGCTTCTGTTTGAAGTTCACTGTCAGACTCTTTCTAAAGTCTTCTGTTGAGAGATTCACTATTCAAGACTATAGTTGGACATGTCTACCATTAGTAGAAGGCTATTGATAGTAAACTCTTACTAATGAGATAGTTGAGTGCTATGATATGTGTACTAATGGAAAAGTCACTGTTGAAATATATTGATGTTACAGAGCTACCATTAGAAGCTTACTGTTGAAGTCTACCGCTGATGAAACCTACTGACTGAAGCCTACAGATAAAGGTATATTGTTGAGCCTACCAATGAAGTCCACTGATGAGGTTCTACTATTACACAGAGTAACACCTACCGATACAAGACATCCACTGACACAAATTCCACCGTTACAAGCCAACAGATAGAGAGCTACTGATGGAAGATGACTGCTAACTAGTCACTGTTACTCAAACTCTATACCTTTTCAATATTATTAATATTATTAATATAATGATAATGATTATTTTTTATAATTTTAATGCATTTCCTAGTAATTAATTAAGTTGTTTGCTTTTCAAGAACCGTACCTAGTACCTGTAAAAAGGTAATCATTCCTATTGACCGAAGATGAACATGTATAGAAGGAAACCTTGAAGAAGAACAAAGTAGTAGAGAAGAGAGAATTATGTCCATACATACAAGAACCAACCGGATGATACAAACTACTTACATGAAAATAATAAAGAGGGCTACATACTGAATTCAAAGATCCTAAACATTCCATGAGCAAAAGAGCTTCTAACCCGATAAGCTGATTATCTTTATCTGAAAGCCAGAACCTAGAAGTTGTGACACTCTGTTTTGGAGGCAACTTGTATAGAAGGACCAAAACTTCATTTCCTTCATTCCAATGTGTCCCGAGATTATTTTACTTCATATAGAGCTTTCTAAACATCTTTCAAATATCATTATCTCTATTGTGTTTTAGTATTTTACATTGGTGAGCAGTGTGTCTGTGTTACACACACTGACTCTTGTTCTTGAACTGAGGGATACTGAAAATCCCCATACAAAACATTCTTTACATTTTGTCCCACGCATATCTATGGAAGAATCCTAGTGTGGCTTGGTTGTTTATTTTTCCCACATATAATTGTGGTAGAGGTTGAAAATCTTGAACAGTTTGTGAAAACTGTTGTAATGCCCGATACAGGCTGTGTATCACTTTTTAATATAATTTCTTGGTGTAAGGTGATCACCATGTGGAGAGGACTAGGTCTAAACTTAAGACTAAACCTCTTGTTTAATTTTTTGTCTTCATCTTTCACTTACTCTGTTTTATACTTATCTGGTGAGATTATGTTAGAAAAGACAGAAATCTGTTTTTACATTCACTCTGATAGTTAGTTCCTGTTAGTGTGTATATGTGATTTATTTAGTAAACCTATTTCAAAAGTTGAATTAGTTATCATACTGATTCAACGAAGGAGTAATCAACATTTGATAAACCTGTTGAACAATATGTCACTAATATCTCTACTTCCTTAATTGACTCGGCTATTTTAATTTGGTGAATTTTAATCCTAATAGTTTTTAATAGTAATTTTAATTGGAACTCAATTCACCCCCTCTTGAGTATCCACTCAGACCAACATTTGGTATTAGGGGTTTCTTTATTCATACCATCAAACCAGTTTTTCAAGATTATCAATTTCTTTTCAACTATGATTTTAGTGGTATTTTGATGTTCTCAAAATTTATGTTATATCTAAATATACAGTTCTTTAATCCTTTAACATTCTATGGATAACCGAGTTGAGGGTGCTTCTACTAACATTCCACCTTTCATTAACGGTAATAATTATGGTCAGTAGAAATTGAAATTGAAAATGTATCTTGAAAGCTTAAGACCTGAAATCTGGGACACAATTGAAGAAAAACATGTATTACCTGCTACATCTAGGGACACATGGTCTCAAGTAACTAAAACTATTTATAATAACAATTGTAAAGAAATGAATGCCTTATACTGTGCTTTGGGTGATGAAGAATTAAATAGAATATCTGCCTGTAAGACTGCTTTTGATATTTGGGAAACTTTGGTTGATTCTCTCGAAGGAACAACCAATATCAAAGAAATGAGATTAAATACTTATAATATTAAATATGAAAATTTTAAGATGAAGACTGATGAATCTATCTCTGAAATGTATCTCAGGTTCAATGTGATAGTGAACGCTATGAATCTGCTTGGGAAACCATTGGACAAGAAAGACCAAATCATGAGGCTTCTTAGATGCCTGCCTGATAGATAGAGAGGCATGTCTGTATGAATTCAAGAATCATGTGACATCAGTAAGCAACCTATAAATGAGCTAATTAGAAAACATATGATGTATGAAGAAGATCACAAGGTAAATCAAGAAATAAAAGAATAACCAAAAATGAATTCAGTAGCATTCAAGACTTCTGCCTCAAAAAGAAAATACAATGAACAAGTTCAAGTACCTGTAGACAGTTCTACAAGTGAAGGGTCAAACTCAGAAAGTGATGATGAAATTGCTCAACTTTCCATAAGATTTAAAAGAGTCTATCGAAAGAAGAAATTATTTAGGAATTTAAACTTCAAAGGAAAATATGATCATAAAGTAAAATGGAATAAAGATAGTAAGTGGTATGAGAATACAAGTGAAATAGTATGCTATGAATATAAACGAAAAGGTCATGTGAAAGCAGACAACCCCAAGTTGAGATTCAAGAGAAAATATAAGGATAATGGAAAAAGTTATAAAAAGGCTATGAAAGAAACCAAGAGTGCTTCATAAGACAGTTCGATTGAATCTAATGCTTCACACTCAGAACAGAACAATGCTAATCTATGCTTTATGACAGAAACATTTGAGGTTACAATTAATTATCCTCTGCATAATACTTTTTATTCTGAGAATGAAAGTCACTCTCATAATGATGAAGATATGACTAAGGAATAATTATTTGAATATTAAGAAATGCTTGAGGAAACTTTTAATGAACTCGGGGATAAATATAAGTCATTAAAAAGACAACATGCTTTAAATTAAAACTACAAGTCAAATCTGGACATAGAAAAGGATAAATTTTCTAAACTACTAAAGGTAAATACAGAGTTAAAATTATTTAATGAACAATGAAGAAAGGATCTTGAGAAGTTCACTACCGGTAGTGATACCTTGAAATGGTTTCTAGGAAAACATATTGCTCCTAAATATACAACTGGTCTAGGATATCAGCCTGGACAGATAAAAATTTTCAAAACCAAATTTGTTCCAAAATCTGGACAGTTCACTGCTAATTTTGGACCATATTTTGAGAAATTTTCTTTCTAAAGGACATAAAAAAGTATTTATGTCTCAAAATATGTTTGTTGATTTTAGAAAAAACTATAAAGAAAATATGGGTTCACAAAGGTTTACTACCTAACCTCTCTGGACCCAAGAATATCTGGGTACCAAAATTACCCCATGTTTAATCTGTTATGCAGTAAAGTTGTTTAAAGAGCTCCTCTAATACCCTATGGTACTTGGACAGTGGATTTTCAAGATCTATGACAATAGACTATTCTTAATTCAAGAGTCTAATTAATGTTGATGGTGGGCATGTCACCTTTGCTGACAACGCAAAAGGAAAAATCGTCGGCTTAGGCCAGATTGGTATACCTGATAAAATATTAATCTCTAAAGTACTTTTTGTTGATGGATTAAAATACAATTTACTTATAATATCTCATTTATGTGATGATGGATTTAATGTTATGTTTGAAATGATTCATGCCAAGTTTTTAATTGAAAAAATTATTTAGTTTTCACTGTATGTAGGAATGAGAATGTATATGCTGTCGATTTAAATTCCTTAGCCAAACAAAATGTTTCCTGCTAAAATGATTTTCATAAAGAGTCTTGGTTGTGGCATAGAAGGTTAGGACACTGTAATGTGCACTCACTTAGGAAGCTATATAAGAAATGATTAGTTAGAGACATAACTAAATTAGAACTCCCAATAAATAAATTGTGTAATCCCTGTCAAAAGGGAAAACAACACAAAGTTTCTTTCAAACCAAAGAAAGAAGTTTCAACTTCTCAACCACTTGAGTTAATTCACATAGATTTTTTTGGACCATAAGTAGTATTAAGTCTAAATGGGAAGCACTATGTCTATGTCTTAATAGATGTATTTTCTTGATATACATGGGTATACTTATTAGATCACAAAAGTGATGCATGTTCTTACATTGTTAAATATTCCCAATCAGTAGAAAATCATAGTGGACTTAGAATAAAGACCTTGATAAGTGATCATGGGTGTGAGTTTAAAAATCATGAGTTTGAATCTTACTATTCACATAATGGATATAGTCACAATGTTTCTACCCATAGGAAACCTAAACAATATGGAGTTGTAGAAAGAAGAAATAGGACCCTTCCAGAAATTGCTAGAACAATGCTTAATGAGTATGACTTGCCTGTTTATTTTTGGGCTGAAGCTGTAAATACAACCTGTTATATTATCAAATAGAGTTTTAATTAGACCTATTCTAAAAAGGACCCCTTATTAGATTTGGAATAATTGGAAGCCTATTGTTAATTACATTAGAGTTTTTGGTTGTAAAGTCGTTATTCTTAATACTAATGATAATCTTGACAAATTTTCTTCGAAATGTGATGAAGGAATTTTCCTGGGTTATTCTATCTCATGTAAAGCCTATAGAGTGTTCAATAAGAAAACCAAATGTGTGGAAGAATCAGTTCATGTCAAATTCAGTGAGACTGATCCACATTAACCTAAAACCCCTGTTAAAAATCATGAAGAAGATTTGTCAATTCTGGACCTTAAATATAAAGATAGTGAATCCCCTATAAAAGTATCCAGTTCTGGAAATGTTCCAGAATCTGCACCTTCTGATCCTGAACCAACAAACAAATATGAAGAATCTAGTTCAACCCTTCCTATAGTTATTAGGACTCTCAAGAATCATCCTATAGATGTAGTTGTAGGTGATTTAAATAGAGGAACACAAACTAGAGCATCTCTATGAAACCGGGTTGAACATCAAGCCTTTCATTCACAGCATGAACCCAAAAATATTAATGATGCTATCTATGAAGAATGTTGGGTAATGATTATGCAAGAATAAATAAATCAGTTCGAAAGAAACAATGTTTCGGAATTAGTGGAAAGATCTAAGGACACATTGACAATAGGCACTACATGGGTGTTTAGGATCAAAGTTGATGAGTCTAGGAATATAGTTCGAAATAAGGCCAAGTTAGTTTCACAAGGATACAACCAAGAAGAAGGAATAGACTCTGAGGAGACCTTTGCACCTATAGCTAGACTATAAGCCTATAGGATACTACTTTCTTATGCAGCTTATCTGAATTTCAAACTTTATCAAATGGATGTCAAAAGTGATTTTCTAAATGGGTATATAGTTGAGGATGTGTTTGTTAAACAAACCCCTAGTTTTAAAAATATCTATCTTTCAAATCATGTTTTCAAACATTCTAAAGCATTATATGGTTTGAAACAAGATCCAAGAGCATGGTATGATAGGCTCGCCTCTTTTCTGATTTCAAAAGATCTTTCCAAAGGTATAGCTGATCCTACTCTTTTTATTAAAAGGATTTCCAAAGATGTTTTTATTGTACAAATTTATGTTGATGATATTATTTTTGGATATTCTAAAAACTCTTTATGTGTTGATTTTTCAAAAATTATGTAAAATGAGTTTGAAATGAGTTTAATGGGAGAACTAAAATTTTTTCCTTGGATTTTAGATCATTCAAAATAAAAATGGAATTTATTTGAATCAAAGTAAATATATTAAGGATCTTCTAAAAAGTTTTTCTTTGGATGGTAGTAAAGCTAGTGACACACCTATGAGTACCACCTGTAAGTTGGATACTGATGAAGCTAGAGAACCAGTAGATCAAACAAACTATAGAGGAATGATAGGGAGTCTACACTATCTTATAGCTAGCAGAACTGACATTATTTTTAGTGTATTTATGTGTGCTCGCTTTTAATCCAATTCAAAATAATCTCATTTAACTACTGTTAAAAAGATTTTTAAATATCTCAAACATACTCCCAACATAGAACTATTTTATACAAAAGTATAATCATTTGATCTGTTGAGTTATTCTGGTTTCAAGATAGATAGGAAATAAAACTCTGGGACATGTCACATTTTTGGCTTTTCACTAGTATCTTTATGTAGTAAGAAGTATAAGTCTGTTGCATTATCCACTGCTGATGTTGAATACATAGTCGCTGGTAGTTGTTGTGCTCAAATTCTATGGTTGAAACACACTTTACTAGACTATGGATATCAATTCAAACATATCTGTATAAAGTGTGACAATATAAGTGCTATTAACATTTCAAAAAATCTAGTATATCATGCTAGGACATATCATATTGATGTGAGACATCACTTTTTGAGGGATCATTATCAAAAGAGTGAAATCACTCTTGGATTCATTGGCACTGAACATCAATTGGATGATATATTCACAAATCCTTTGAATTATGAGAGGTTAAATTACATAAAATATGAGTTAGGAATGATTAATTTCAAAATAGGAAACGTCACAGTAAGACCTCACTGTTAGAACTCACCATTGGTCCTCACGGTTAGAACTCGCCGTTGGACCTCATAGTAAGACCTCACTGTTAGAAGTCACTGTTGGACCTCACTGTTATAACTCCCCATTGGACCTCACTATTATACCTCATAGTTTGACCTCTCTGATAAATCTAACTATTACACACCATCGTTGCACCTCACTGGTGTACCTCACTGGTACATCTCACTGTTGGATACCTCGCTGTTTTTTTTTATTTTATGTGGGAATCCGAACCGATTTTATTCCTAATTCTATTTTATTTTATTAATCCCTAAATGATAAAACTAAAGGCTACGAACATATCTCAATCCACCTTCCTTTCTCAATTTCGAATCATGCTCTCAAAATATCTAAACCCTAACTCTTCTTTTGTGCCCTCAAACCTCTATCAATCTTGATGGCTAGAACCAAGCGACCCTCGATAGTTAATGAAGATGATCCAAGGACAAAGAGAACTTGATCCGAATCCAGTGTCACTAGTAATACCCCGATGGGACCTGTCAACCCGCATCTGACCAAGAGAGAAATCTTTGCTGAGACGGAGTTATGTGAAGAATGGCTGCTATCGAGAAAGTCATTAGTGCTTGAGGCACTAGATTCACAAGGATGGACTGAATGATTTTCTAATAAAAATGGACCATACTACCCACTGGTTGTGAATGAATTCTATGAATATATGATGTTTGAAGAGAAAGATGATGTGCAGAGGCTAATATCCAGAGTCAATGGGGATGAAGCCAGCTTCTCATCTACTAAGTGGGCTGCCTGTTTGAGAGTTCCTCATGAAGGAGTATATGATTACTACTCTATAGTGGCTCCTCCAGACAGTGATGTTTTTGAGTATGAAAAAGATCTGGAAGAACTCATAGGAAATGGAAAATCAAGGTATATCATTGCAGATGAGATGAATGGAGAAGACATGCTTCTGTTTAAGTTCGTTCATCAGGTGATTAGTCCCAGGAGTGGGGATTTTGTAGTGCTAAAGTATCCAGACATATTCTTGATGTACTTACTGAAGCATGGAATGAATATTAACCTATATAGGTTACTGATGGCACAATTGTAGTATATGACTAGGGCAAGCTCAAATTCCAATGCCCTATTCCATGCCAAGCTAATTTCAGTAATGCTAAAGGTAAGGGTGTGGCTGGAAATCAAGAAGAGATGATAGTGTCTAAGAACAATATTTGTATCTCCAAGGTTAATTGAAAATTCATGAAAATTGGCTGGAATCCCTGGAATATGTCATGGGTGAATGATAAGGAATGTTATATGAAAAGTTTGACCCTATTACTAACCCATCTAGTCCAAAAGACAAGAGAGATCCGAGCCTGAAGACTAATGATCTTGAAACAGCTTATTCACATGATGAGGAGGAAGCTGAAAGAGCTTTGGACCCTGAAAGAGAGAACACCCCCATTGATGATGGGAGTGATCCCGATTTGCCTGTCAGTCCTGTAATGATAGTAGCTTTCGGAGCAGCTAGCCCTCCAAAATAACTACCAAGAAGAGAAACTGTTCTGAATGACAGTGATACTAAGACCACTGAAGAAGAAGAATTCTCTCAGAATATAGTGAGAGACACCTCTGAAGAGGATGAGGATACTGAGTCAGATATTTTTTCTCATGAAGCAAAGTATGATGGTGATAAAGATGAAGGAAATGAAGCTGCTATTGCTGAAGTTGATGATGAGGACAATGAAGAAGAGAATCTCAGTTTGAGCTCTCTGATAGAAAATTCAGACAAGACAGTGTCTGATCAGGAAGTAGGAGTGGCATCTACTTCCATTGATATGGAATTAATTGATAACTCAGTGGAGTATGAGACTCGCCCCACTAGTGAACCAACAGAGTAGACCGTTATTGAATCTGCTGGAGTTGCAGAGGAGGTTGTGGAATTACCTAGAGAAAAACAGATAGAGGATAATTCTCAGGAGAGAGATCTAAGTGAGGGAGAGCGTTTTGGATCTATGTATGTTCTTCATGGCATTGATGAATGGTTAGAAGATCGTAGATATCTCATACTTGGGCTAGATTATGATGATTCAGATTGTGATATGACAAGAAAAATACATCATGTACCTGCTGTTGTAGACCCTGTTGCATTACCTCCAGTGGTTCATCTTCCTGAGAACCTTGCCACTAAGTTTGATCTGGAAAAACTAAAAACCTATCTGTACCAGATGTTTGATAACAGGGCTTCTGAAATGGAAAATACAATGGGATTAATTCAAGAGCTGACTATCTCTGAGATGGCTAAATTTCAATCTTCGATTCAAGCCAGTTTATCCAAATAAATATCTCAAAGCCAGAATCAAATCAAGGATGTTTCTTAGTCTGTGGAACTTCTCAGATAATCCGTGGTAAGACTGACTATTCTTATGGCTTCTAAGGGCCAAAAAGACAAAGACATTCACTACATCAAAGGTGTGGTGCAACATATGGTTACAATGTTTGTACGTTTTAAGGAATCTATGAAATCTCATGTGAAGGTCCAGGATGAAGATGTGAAGAATCTTATTAGTGGGTTGACCAAGACAATTAAGGAAACTGTTGGTTTCTATATAAAGCCTTTGTCTTCCTCTACCTCTTCTTCAACACTCAGTGCACCACCTGCAGACCTTTCAGCTTTTAGGACAGTGATCACTGAACAGTTAGCCAAGATTTCTAGTGTCAGTGCACCCAATCCTCAATATGTGACATAGATTCTCTCCACTACCAAAGAAGATCAGAAGATAGTAAGTGACATCATGCGAGAGGTTGCCCATGACTAGAAGAGTATAAAGGAACAAATTAATTTTTATTATAAAAGGATTTACTCCAAGCATCCTATGGATGCTCATTTTAAGCTTTTGTTGGAAAACCTAAATATTCCACCAGTCACCAGAGCCTTCAAGGAACAAGTTACTCAGTTGGGCCAGTTGACTCCAGCCTTGGAAAAATTTATGGAGAACAAGGATGATTTCATATTAGCTATGGAAAGAGGAGGAAGCATTATTATGGACTACAGAAACCTTCTTCTACCCTTTCTCCATGTGAACTGCACCCCTTTCATCATCCCTCCCGCCTTACCTGCATCTCAACCCAGTAGTTCTTCCACGATGTCTTCTACTGAAGCCATTAGAAGCCTTACTACACTGATACCTCAGCGATCTACCCACTACAGACCCACATGAGCTTCTGTTGCTACCCCTCTAGACATTCCTACAGCAATTCCCAAACTTGCTGATCCACCTGTTCATTCACTCTCTTCTTCATCCAAAGGGAAAGACCACTTTCCTGAGGTTGATATGGATTGAGTTTGTTTGTGTCTTTTTGATAGGGGTGCATATTTGTTTTGGGATCATGTAATATAATTTCATTAATACAATATTTCTCTGTTCTCACTATTTGTGTTTCTTTTTTCTAATCACAATGGGTGAGAAATACTGTTCTAATTCTAGAATAATCATGTGATTGGGGAGAAATGTGCTAATATACTAATATGATCCTATGTTGAATCTTTTTTTCACTTCTCTCTGATACCATGTACCAATATTTTCTATTTTTACACTCTTATTAATCTATGATACTTGAGTCATTTTTTATCTCTTTTTAGTAACTGTATTATATGTGATATCTATATTAATTAAATAATGGCATAATTTGTGATAATCAAAAAGGGGGATATTGTTGGACTCACCTGTTTTGATAATCCCAGATCATGTTTAAATATTGATCAGGATATATTAATCCATTTTCCAATGCTTTTTAATCTTTATTTATATTGTTTATCCTGAACAAATTATATTCTTAGTCTCATGACTTTGTTGCATGAGCTTACAGTTTAAATTTATCTAAATACAAGTTCACTGTTAAAGGAAACTGATAAAATCCTTCTGTTCAAGGTCACTATCACAAGTCTACCATTGATCTTCTTTTCAAATCTTACATACAAAGAGTCACCGTCACAAGGTCACTGTTTTGGAAAGGCTTCTATTAGAAGTTCACTGTCAGACTCTTTCTTAAGTATTCTGTTGGGAGAATCACTCTTCAAGTCTACATTTGGACATGTATACCGTTAGTACAAGGCTAACACTAGACATCTCCTACTGACGAGGTAGTTGACTATTGAGATAAGTATACTGTTGGAAAGGTCACTGTTGCAATAGTCTGATGTTATAGAGCTACTGTTAGAAGCTTACTGTTGAAGTCTACCACTGATGAAGCCTACTGACTGAAGCCTACAGTTGAAGGTCTACAGTTGAGCCTACTGATGAAGTCCACTGATGAGGAGATACTGTTACACAGAGTAACAGCTACCGATACAACACATCCACTGACAAAAATTCCACTATTACAAGCCTACAGACAGAGAGCTACTGATGGAAGATGACTGTTAACTAGTCACTACTACTCAAACACTATACCATTTCAATATTATTAATATTATTAATATAATTCTAATGGTTATTTTTTATTCTTTTAATGCATCTGCTAGTAATTAATGATGTTATTGGCTTTTTAAGAACCGTACCTAGTACTTGTAAAAAGTTAATCATTCCTATTGACCGGAGATAAACATGTATAAAAGGAAACCTCAAAGATGAACAATGTAGTAGATAAGAAAGAAGTATTTCCATACATATGAGAACTAATATTATGATACAAACAACTTACATGTAAAGAATAAGGAAGGCTGGATACTAAATTCGAAGAACCTGAAGATTCCATGAGAAAAAAAGCTTCTAACCCAACAAGCTTCTTATCTCTATCTGATAGTCAGAACCAGGAAGTTGCGACACTCTGTTTTAGAGGAAACTTACAGAGAAGGACCAAAACATCATCTCATTCATTCCAACAAGTCCCGAGCTGATCTACCAAAATAGAGATCATTCTAAACATCTTTCAAATATCTTTAGCTCTTTTGTGTTTTAGTATTTTACATTTTTGAGCAGTGTGTATTTATTACACACACTGACTCTTGTGCTTGAACTGAGGGATACTGAAAATCCCCATACCAAACTCTCTTTACATTTGTTTCCCTTGCATAACTGTGGAAGAATCATAGTGTGTCTTGGTAGTTTATTTTTCCCACATAAAACTGTGGTAGAGGTTGAAAAACCTGGACAGTTTGTGAAAACTATTGTAATGCCTGATACAGGCTGTGTATCACTTTTTGATATAATTTCTTGGTGGAAGGTGATCAACAAGTTTAGATGACTAGGTCTGGAATTAATAATGAACCTCTTGTTTAATTTTTTGTGTTCATCTTTCACTTACTCTATTTTATACTTATCCGCTGTGCTTATATTAGAAAAGACAGAAATCTATTTTTACATTCACTCTGATAGTTAGTTATAGTTGGTGTGTATATGTGATTCATTTAGTAAACCTGCTTCAAAAGTCAAATTAGTTCTCATATTGATTCAACTAAGGAATAATCAACCTTTGAGAAACCTATTGAATAATAAGTCACTTATATCTCTATTGCTTTAATTGACTGGGCTGTTTTAATTTGGGGAATTTTAATCCTAAAAGTTTTTAACAGAAATTTTAATTGGAACACAATTCACCCCACCTCTTGAGTATCCACTCTGACCAACAAGAATTTTGGCCTCAAAATTCATGATCAAATTTTATGTTCTTTAAGTGTTTAATAAATGGTCATTATGAAACTAAATGTCCCATGATGAATTATCTATAAAAAAATTGGAATGATTTTGTGAATAATGGTTTTATTGTTCATGATAAAGAGACTATAGATGAAATGTGAAGGGAAATGGTTATTATGTAATAGTATGAGGTAGCATTGTAAATGGATTAAGGATGATGTAATTGGTGTTTTTATGTATTTGGTTTTAAAAAAATATGACTGATGTTGAGTACATGTATTGTTCTAATTTTGTTTTCTTCTCAGCATTTAAAAATTTATGTTTAATGTTTATGACAGACTAGGGAAGTGATTTATTAACAAGGTGATATTTTTATTAAGGTAAGGTAACATTTAATATGTTTTTTATGTTAATATAATGTTGTTCAGATAACTATTTTATGGTTATGAATAAAGAAATTGGATTGTATAGATTTCCCTAGAGCAAATTATTGACATTGTGTTCTATGTCATCAAGGAAGAAGTTTGAAACATTTTTTGATTTGAGGAAATGATCTAATATAATTTGGGATAAAGAATCATTCATTAATTTGAAAATGATTTATGGTTATTATGGTTGTCTCCATGTTTCAAGATAATATACGATGAGAGCATTCACATGTTTGGAATGTGACAACCAAGTGGTATATCATGATATATGGGGGATCAATGTTATGATGATTTCATGATATTCTGTCTAAATCATTGATTTCCATCTTCCGAAAGGCTTATAAGATTAAGAATTCATGAAAATTTAAGTTAAACTTCAGAGTAGGTATATATGTATTTATTTTTTATTGAAATCATTTTTAAAAGGTTACTTAGTGATTAACCTTATTTCAAGGATTCCCAACATATTTTGGATATTATATTACTGTGGTTTTATAAAAGTACATCATGTATGTCATGTGACAACCGATCAAGTCCAACAAGGTCGTGTGTCTTCAACTAATGACCGAAGGATGGTAAGGGTTTCATGCCAACCACTAACCTATAATATATCTTGGTTAAGGTATAATTATTTATCATGAAATGGTAGTGTTACTTTTTACCTCTAGAGACTAATTTATTGATTTTTTTAGAATAATTATAGATAAACTGTTATACTTTTAATTCTTTTATAGGCCTGAATATTTACTAAATGTTTATTTTAGTGACTCGTGGATCAAGGTTAATTTCTAGACATCCATTTCATTAAGTAATGGATGAATTAGAAATTGATAAAAGCACCACTAATGAATAATATTTTGTTTATAGAAAATTTTCACATAAGTATATTTCATTAAATTCTTCAGAAATCAAATAATTACTCTAAATTTGGATAATTATAAATAGAAATTTTTTTATCCAAATACCATAATTATTGTTGTACCAATGGCCTTATAAATAATCACATATTTTTTAATTTGAGGCCCTCAAATATTCATTAAACATTCACTTGTTTGTGATTGATAACCTCAATCAATACCTATAAATATTTATTCTTTTTCTCCAAGTCCAATCATTACTCCAAATCTTTGTTCTCTTATGTGGAAACCTGGTAATGAATTACTTTGGGTAACCGTTATGGTTCCAACATTACCATTTTAAAGGAATATTTTGTAATCATTTTTACAATGTGGGTTTCAATGAATGAAACATTCTAATATTAAACCATTGATAACCCAAAATAATTTCAAGGGAGAAATTCATTTTAAGGGGGTAGTGTGTATCACCCTTAGATTTTGTGAATTATTTTTTTGAATTAATAAATCATTTTTTATATTTTCCATTTCATGGAACAATAAAGATAATTTATTTTAATAAACAAATATTTTTGGGTTGAATTATACATAATACCATGTAAATCATACTTTACCTACAACATACACATTTTCCTTCTTTACATGGAACACCGAGGGTATCTTGCATTATATGAAACAATGACTTTCCTCGATGACTTCTCTAACACCAAGTCTGAGGTTTACTGAACAATAATATATTATTAAAATATGATTATTTAATATAATAAGATAAATCTACGATATAAATTAGAGGTTATTAATATTATTAACTAATCTAAAAAAATATATTGTTTAAAAAATATAATATGAATTCATAACATACAAATTAATTATAAATGAGTATGAAAATCAATTTAAGAAAAGGAAATATTATTATAGTCACCAAGATATTTTAACATAATAAATAAAATTTTAATTTAATTCTACAATGATCTAATTGAATCATTCCTTATATATGGAACCAACTTTGTGTACATTACACACAACTCCAACTTTTTACATGACTTGGTGTATGTTACACGCAACATCGACTTGGCGTTCGACGCATGAAACACAGAGATTATACAAAATATAAGTTTTAATATAAATATTTCAATGAGATAATTAAAACAAAGTCATTAATAATTGTTTTAGGTATAGTAATAACTAATTTTCAAATATTTTTTTATAATTTTTTTATATAAATAAAACATATTTAAAACAAATGATATGATATTTGGTAAAGTCCTTTTAAGTTAAAAATATTTTTTTCTTCAATTAACCAATTTAAGTAATAATATTAATTTTAAACACATTTATTAAATGAATTTGATAAAACAAACATATATTTTGTATTAAATTTTTTTAAATTATCCTTGTGTGAATTATTCCGGTTTGGTGGAGAAACTTCATTTTTTGATAAATAGTGAAAAATACTACTTTTAGATAAAAAATTTCTATTCTGATTAATTAGATATTAATGTAAAATGATATTGTAATTTTTTTTTAATTTCATATTAGATAAATATTAAATATATTAATTCCATTTTATTCATTATAATCAATTTCAATTTGAAATTGAATAAAAAATCTTTACAAACTTTTGAAATTTTTTCTACTTTAAAAACTTATTATCTCATTATGTGTACGAAATTAGAATTAATATTAATTTTTATGCTTTTGTCATTTAAATTTATAAAAACCAACATAAAACATTGTATTCTGTATAATATTTTTTTCTAATAAGAAAAAGTTAATTTTTACCAAAATATTTAGTTAAAGTGATTAAAATTAATCACAATGATTATGGCCAACCAAAGCTTAATTATGTACTAATCCATAAAATTAAGGTCCCAAATGATCTATACACTTATAAAACACCCAATTGATTTCTATAGTTCATCTATAAACCTTCCATTCAGGATTTTTCTTATTTTTTATGACTGTTGTTAGGTAATAACATGTGTACACATAACGTGTTTCTATAAATTCCAAGTGAGTCATTTTCCTTCGATATAAAAATCCACCACCTCTCCCACATACTCACACCTATCAAACCTATTATTTTCAGACAATAACTACATAATACAATTCCTCTAAATTTGGACTTCCTACTAGAATCCTTACCTCTTGAGAAAGAAATCCAAGGAATCCTTTTGGCATAAACCAAAAGGAGTTACCCGATTAAGAGGTATCATCTTCTATTAAGCCTGTTCTTTTATTTTCCTTATCCACACCCTAAAACTCTCTTTATTATATTATTATATAAAAAAGTAAAATAAAAATAATACTATGTTTTTAGGTAAATGGTTCAACCTATTCTTACCCACACCTCCATCTAATGTGCAAGAAACATACTATTTCTGTTAACATCAAACTTCTGCCTCAAGAAATGATGATTGTTCATTTTTCAATTACAACCTATCACGATGGTCGTAATGATGGAAAACAAATTTATATGTGATATATATTATATTTATATTGTATTTATTCATCTATAAATTTTATTTGTAACATAACTTTATGTTTTCCATGTTATGTAAATACGATAATTTTGTTTGAGAAAGAGTGGACTAGCACCCCAACAAAGCGTTATGGTCTGTAAATAGACTTCATGTATTGTATTTATTATAGTTTTAGTGAATATATGTCACAAACCATCCCCCATGGCCTGTATCATGTCTACCCCAAGCCTGCCTTCCATAGGACAGGGGATGGCGACTAGCACTAAAGTCGTAAATCCCTAAACTATGAAGGCATTGCCTTTAAAACTGTAAACAAACACATCAGAGTACACAACTGGAAGTAAAATAATAAGTAAGACTGTATACAAAAGGGAGTGCTGAAAGTAAATGGGGTTGTAAATACAACCCCAACAATAAAGAACAAGGTAATGGAAAAGTACAAGTACATCTGAAACAAGAAGTAAAGCAGCTACTGGGTCGTCCTCCGGGGTTCCTACCAAAAGGGTAGGTACAGATGGCCTCCTTAGCACTTCACGTCTATTCATCCGCTCTGTGTACCATCACGCCAAGTGGTCCACCTCTGGGTATCATCCAGTCCTGCTACTCTATGCCTCAGTCAGTGCTGTTCGTCGTCTGAAACCAACAGAACGAGGTGTGTGCATAGCCCGTGTAGGGGTGAGTATAACGATACTCAGTAGGGACCCCGAGACCCTCAGGGTCTCACAAAACCCAACAAGGATAAAACATAAGGTATGAAATCAACGGATAACCATTACATAGGTATATTCCCATACATATAACTATGTTATCTATTAACCCATATCAATCAGGAGAAAACCACAATAGTCCTTGACTCAGTTCAAACCAGGATTTTATTATAGGGGGTATTATCAAGTAACAACCCCAGTCACTCTATCAGAACCTCTGCTAATGGTGTGATCCTCCTCTATTGATTACTGTGGGCCTATCATGTCACACAGAGGTTCTTCCCATTATCCTTGGACTAATGAGGTACTCCTCTTGTTGAGTATTGTGGGACTGATGCGTCATATAAAGGCGCTCCCCACCACAGGTCTGCCAAACTCCCACAGAGGCGCTCCCCCTCGTATCTTGGTGAGGTACTCCTCCTATTGTGTAACATGGGTATTCAGCACTCACACAGAGGCGCTCCCCACCGTGGTTCTACCGCATCACACAGGGGTGCTCCCCACTGGGCCAGTTGAGTCACTACGAGTCGAATCGGTCAAGCATTCGCCAGGTCTCAGCCAGCTACTAGGTCTTCGTACTCTGTCTGCTTTCCCTTGGAAGGTTCTGATCCATGAGCTACTATACAATACTCCAACTATCATGAATTCTTATGTAAAATTTTCTAAATGGTCCACCTGTTCATAGGGTTCTCAATGAAACAGACGGTGCATCAATTAGACACTAGGTCTGTGAGTTATTGGCATTTCCATCTCGGGGGCCCAGTTGGATTTTAGGTTAAAACCTACCCGAACATACCCCAACTATTTACAAACCTCAAGTGGGTTATGTCAAAAGAACTGTCTCTCTCTAACCATTTTGTCTCCAATGACGGTTCGTCGATCAGACACCCATAGCCCATGTAATGGGCAAAAAGGTGTGTTTGGGTCAAACGGGTTCAGACTGGGGTCTGACCCGGTCTGCAGGTCCGACCTGGCTCGTGGAGGTGGCCCAAAACGAGGGGGAATCCTAGACCGTGGGGTAGGCCCAGCCCAAGGGGGTGGCCCGACCTGAGGGGACGTCCCGACCCGAGGGCGGCTCCGCCCGAGGGCGGCCCGACCCGTGGGGGCGGCCCAGCGGCCCGCATGGCCTGGCAGGCCAGCGGTCGGTGGCACCCTGCGGGGCCTTCCCAAGCCACATCCAGGGGGTGGCGTGTGCACCATGGACTCCTGTATAGTTGAAAAATTCGGGTTGGGACCCAAAACGGCACCATGTGGCACCGGTCCAGCTCATGCAGAACCCAGTGGGGTCCCACTCCTCCCAGTTGCCCGAGCAACCATCCACGCTGCACCGCTGGGGCCCGACCCGATGCTGGCCACCTCGGCTCCTCCACTGCGGCCTGCCTTTTCCGTGGTCCTGCTCTTCCACGCGGTGTGCTGGCACCGCGCCCTTCCACCGTGGCCTGCCCTGGCCATGGCTCTCCTCCTCCGTGTGGCGTGACAACGTCACGCCCCTTTTGCCGTGGCCTGCCCTGACTGCGTCTCTCCTTCCATGTGGCATGGCTATGCCCCACCCTTTTGGAGACCCTGTGGCCTTGCACACTAGTTTCGTCATGGCCCACCCATCATCGGCCGCCGTTTCTCCACCGTGGTTCACTCTTCAGGCGGCGCCATTGCACCACCGCCGTCATCAACAAACGTGGGAAAAGAGAGGGGGAGGGTCGAGCCGTGTTTGTGCAGCCCAAGCCCTCCACGTTATGGTGGAAACAATCATCCTCATTGAGTACAACTAACAATGACTAATAGAGGGTAAGAATCAATCATAAAACAACCCCTACTTCGGGCTCGTTGATCGTTGACGAAGTCATGGAAAAATATGCATCGATTCGTCAATGTCAGAAAAAGAAGAGGATATCCATATTTAGAGGATGAGTGTTCGGAGGTGACAAACTATAAGACGGTGTTCCTCGCGGTCGTATCCTTCTCTTTTGACACGGTTGAAGTTTGTTCTTCATTGGTGAGTTCTTTCTTTCCCAATCTCCCTCTTTCCCCAAGCTCCACCAAATGAATATGCCAACCAAAAATAATAGATTAGGCTAACCCATTGTTTAATTGTAGGCCAAAAATATTAAAAAGAATTAAAATTAAATAATTAATGTTCCATCAATTAATTTTTGTGGTTTGGACCATTTATGAGGGAATTTCAAGGGTTTCCCCCACTTATGGGGAGTTCAAGGGGTTTGAAGCCCATGTGGTCCCCACCTCTTTAATTGCTAAGAGATGTTTAGACCTCAGGTGGGAACCACCACCATAACCTCTCATGGGAGGTTATGGTGTGGTTTCCTCCACCACTAACCTCATCTTGTATGTTTTAACCACCAAATAAATAAAAATAATCTAACACATTGTTTTTATTTAAATTTGTTAAAAACCCAAAATCTAACTTCCATTCTCAAAAAACTGCCATCGAGGTGATAGTCTTCTTAAGAGAATACTGGAACGGTGAGTTCAAGGATTTCCTCACATTTAAATTCCAATAATTGGTTCAAATGTTATAAAATCCTGCTCATACGTTTACTGAACATACTCGAACAAAACATCAGAAATTGATTCCGGGCACACCGGGCCTCAAAATCAAGCGCCGTAAATTTTCTCGGACTCATAAAAATACCATGTATTTTAAAACAAATCCATAAAATTTCCAGGTCTTTAAAATATATACAATATAACAGTTATAATTTAATAATGATATATATATACATATATTTATTTCTCTTTCTTTCTCTGAACATAATAATTAAATGGAATTAGCATTCATGTTTACGTACATCCTATTGTCTCCATAAATAGTGTTTTACTTTTCATAATTAAATATTATATAGATTATTATAATTAAAATATATAATATATACCTGAAATTTATATCATTTTTTTCAAATTTTCACTCATGATATATGTATAATAATGAACAATATAAAAAATTATGACACATGTGAGAGACAAAGCAAATATTACCCAAAGTGAAACCATAACATAAGATGGTTAAAAACGGGTAATATAAGGTCATAGAAAACCATATATGGTCTTATATATAATAATATAGTTCTATAAATAATTTATAATAAATTATTACTTATTATAAATGTGGTTTGAATGAGTATGACGATAGTCAAGACACAAGGTAAGGTGATTTCATCTCACTCTTTATTTCTTTGAGATAACTGTTATTCCTGCCATTCTTTCCATTTTTGTGGTGTATGTATTGACCATTATTGTATTATATGTATATTTTAATTAAATTTATGGGTATTAACATATCCCTTTAGTTACCTTTATTTCATGGGGTTTAGGATTCATAATTTACTAAATCGATAAAATATTTTTGTCTTAATTTGCATTCTTTTAGACTCTTTTTTTGTTATGCACCTAAATTCATTTTTGGGGTGTATAAAATTATATTTTACATGTTATATAATGAATATAATATTTTTCAGTATATTTTAATATTAAAATTATTTCATTTTATTATATAGATATTATGATCCCATGTTACAAGGATATTAGAGTTTATTGAAATAATCTCATCACTTATCAAGATTTTCTTGTTTATGATTCCTTTGATGAAATATTTTGACCCATATCTCAAGAAAATTCATGAATTTTTCTATCCAAAGTATATTAAAGATTTATTCATATATTGGTACCATTTATTCTACACTTTTATTCATAATATAATTAATAATGTATTTTTAAGAAAGCATGACTTTACGCTCTCTTTGGCCGGAAATCTATGTTCCTTCAAAATCGTGTTTTCTTAAATCAGTTTATAAAAATATTGTACCATTATCCTCCAATCCCTAAAATAGAATTCTAACATTTTTTAACTATTTTTTATAATTTTATATCCTTAATTATTTCTGAAAAATTCATCTTTCCTTCCTTTCTACCATGAAAAGGGAATGTTTTTTTTCACCTCACACGACATGTGTGGATTTACCTGTCATAATTACCTCAATGATTTCTTTTAAATATTAAGAACTCATTATTATTAAAATAAAATTTTCTCCTAATATTATGGTTATTAATAATTATTTTTATATTATTTTCAAAGAAAAATGTTTTAAAAAATGTTTGATTTTTTTCAAATTATTTTAAATGTTTTCATGTTTTCTTTGTAAGTTTTCAATAAAAATGTTTATGAAAATTTTTTCTAGTTTATTTTATATGTTTTCAAGTATTTTTTTGTTATGTTTTGAAGTTATTTAATATGTTTTCCGGGAATTTTTTTAAATGTTTTCAAACCTTATTTATATATTTTCAATGTATTTTCAATGAAATGGTTTTCAAAAAGTTTTCAAGCATTCTTTATAAGTATTCAAAGTTTTCTCAAAGAAAAAGGTTTTTAAAATGTTTTGAAGATTATTTTTAAGTTTTCGAGGAAATATTTTTTAAATTATTTCATGATTTAAATGTATTTTCAATGAATATTATTTTCAAAGGGTTTTATGTTTGAAAAATCCATTTTCAATCAAAAAATGATATCTTCCTGAAGAAACGTTTTTCAAATATATTTAAAAATTATTTTCCATCTATGATGACATTTGTTGATGTTACTCATTCCCATTTAAGTAATCATATAATGGCTTCATTCATGTTATTTATAAAAATGGGTTTCCCTTAATGCCACGGTCTTTATAAAACCTATTTCTCTATCACGGGTTATGTCATTTTGAAACCCATTTATATTTAAGGGATATGTTCATAATGAAATGATTATGAACTCTTCCTTTTTTGACAAGTTATGTCACGATTACATTTTTATAATACCCACTTCATTTCATTGATTTTGATATGATTATTTAGGATATCATGACACCTGTATGTATGATTTCATTATGAGATAGCTGGAATATATATCTCCCTATAATTCATTGGATAAAGATTTATATCTCATGATATAGTCTAAGATTGTATTGGGAGTGAACTATGACTACTAATATTTCCATGGGAGTGAACTATTACTACCAAGATGGAATTTAAAGTGAACTCATGCTACAACGATGATAGTGAAAGTAAACTAAGACTACTAAGGTGGCCATGGGAGTAAACCATGACTACCAAGAAGGTATGAGGAGTGAACCCATACTTCTAAGATGGAATTTATAGAAATTATTTGACTATTATGATTAAACCAGATTACATGTTCACAATGTTATTCATAATCCTAGTTGCATGTCGATAAATTTATTTTAGGGAATGATTTCATGTCTTAAACCTATTTTTTGAACCAATTTTTTCTTAAATATTTTCACAATATTATAATCTTATCTATCTATAATAATTCCATATTTGATTCATATGTTATGCTTTCATGTATTGTGTTATTTTTTTACTTTTGATTCATGTCTTATGAACTAACAATATTTATTATGATCTATAAATATGGAGGGTATGATATTCAAATGTTATACCATTTTTTTCATGTCATGGTTATAAATTACCATTATGTACCCTTACTGAGTATCTGAGCTCACTCATTTATTATAGTTCTTTTCTTAATGTATTGAAGAATGGTTTTATGTAGAATTATTAAAGCTGGAGATCTTTGTGGGATAATTTTATGATCTCTCACTATGATAGACGATTTTGGTTCCAAGATTCCAAAGACACTAAACTATTATTGTCCACTGGAATGTATTTTTATAATTTACTGAATATTCATCTAAAATGATATAACAACCATGTATGTTAATCCAAGGTTTCTATATGAATAACATAGGAGAAAACTAAGGTATTATAGATTATGTAAGTAGGATCCATGATTTTGGAACCATATATTTAATTTTCCAGGATTATATTGAATCTCGATATGTTAAATTATTCCCACACTATGCCTTATGGTTTTTTCAATTGTGAGAAATCGAAGGAACATGGTTTAAATTTAATGTTTTAGATATGGAAAGTTTGAGAATTATGAAAATAATTTTCCCACTTAGATATATCATAAGTAGAATCATGAAGGCGGTATGATAATTTTTTATACTTATGAAGATAATGATACCACAAAAAACATGAGAATGGTATGTGATGTTCTTCCAGTATTGATTATATTTATCATAAGAAGCTTGATTATATTGAGGATGAGGAACCTTAAAATATGATTCTTATTTGATATTATAGGAAAGAGGTTTAAAACAATAAGTTCATGACGCCTTAGTAAGGATTTAATAATAATGTTAGATGAATCAAGTATTTATGTTTTAGAATTCAGAGATTATGTAATATAATTCTGGAAATATATATGTATATTTACTATATTGTTTCATTATGGATTGAAAATGACATGTTTAATGGTGATTAAGACATAGAAATTTTATTTTATGGAAAGGTGATGTTTTTATTAGGTGAAGGTAACCATTGAATAATTATACTTATGATATAATAATGCTTGGATAAAGATATGTTGGATATAAATAAGTAAATCTGATGGTACAGATTACCCTAGAATAGATTATTGAAAAATTGATCTATTTCATCATGGAAAAATTTCAAAACTTCATATATTTGAATAAGGTATCCACTAAACATTTGAAAAATGAAGCATTCATTTTTTCCAAAAGTATTTATGGTGATTTAAGATATTACATTTTTCAGGGGAATATAAAAGTATTGTATTCACATGTTTGGAATGTGAAAACAAAGAGAAAATTTGTGGTATATGGGTGAATCAATGCTATGATAATTTCATGACTCTATTTCTAATTTTTTTTATTTTCATCTTTGATAAGGGTTATAAGGTTAACCATTCATTAAAATATTAAGGTAATGTTCGTATAAATTATTTATAGACTTAGTTTGTTTTGAAAACCTTGTTTAAAATAATATTTAGTGATTAACCTTATTTTTATGATGCCCATCATATTTTGGAAATTATAATATCATGGTTTTAAGAGAGGAAATCATGTATGTCAAGAGACACCTAATAAATCCCTAAATGTTCATGGGTCTTGAACCCACGATCAATGGATGAAAAGGGTTTCATGCCTACTACTAGCCTATGCGATGTCCTAAATAATGTATAATGAATTAGGATAAACTAATATTTATTATGAAAAAGTACTCTTACTTTTATGTTTTGAGATTAATGTATTAACCATAATGGTTTTTTGGAATATCCATAGATAAATAGTAACACTTTTCATTATTTTAGGGGCCTTAAGATCTACTAAAACTGTAATTTAGCACTTTAGAATTCAATGTTAATTTCTGGATGTCCATTTCATAAAGTAATGGATGAATTAGAAATTTATAAAATCACAACTAAAGATTCAAATTTTTTATATAAATATATCAAGTAAATATATATCCTTTTATTCTTCTTAAATAAAAAAAATACCCTATAATAGGATAATTGTAAAAATAAAATATTTTTTCCTAATACCATAATTTTTTTTAACCAATAGACTTTTATATTATCAATGATTTATGACATTAAGGTCCTAAAATTATCTTTGATTAATTAGTTTTTTATGATTGATGACCTCAATCACTCCCTCTAAATATTTACTATTTTTACCATACCCAATCATCACTCCAAACCTATGTTCTCCTATGTGGAAACACAGTTATATGTTATCTTAGCTATCCATTATGGTTCCATGATTCCCTTTATATGGTAAGTTTTAGTATCAATTTTTACGATGTCAGTTTCCATGAATGAAACTGTCAAGTATTAAATCATTGATATCCTAGATTAATTTTGAGGGTAAAATTAATTTTATTTGGGGGGTGGGGGTAGAATGTAACAACCCAAGATTTTGTGAATAATTTTTTTCGGTTTAATTTTTTCATTTTTTTGTTTTTCATTTCAAGGAACTCAAAAAATAGTTTATTTTATATTAAACCATGATGTATTTCTTGCCTTATATGAAAAACCTTGTTAATTGTGTGCTACATGCAACATAAATTTTAGATTTCTATATAATGAACACCAATATTAGCTTCTGTTACATGAAAAAATGACTTTCCTCAATGGAATGTGTAACATGAATGACCGATTTTTACTGAACCAGAGTATATCATCAAAATGATATTATTTAAAATAATAATCTATAACCTAGAAGTTAAATTAGTGGCTCTGAATAGTAGTGAATAATTTATTAAAATATATGGTTTAAAAAAATATAATATTAATTCATAGGTAACCCATTAAATAAAAATTAATATGAAAACCTATTAGATTTAAAGAAAAGAATTATTATTTTTATTGTCACACTATTGTTTTAAACTAATAAATTAAATTAATTACAATTAATTTGAAATATTAATGTGATATATATGTTATATATTTAGTAAAAAAAATTTATATTCATCCAATATATTTTATAGACATAAGATACGAACAAACCCAATTTTATGAATAAACCCTATATTTTTTATAAAATATGTTTTACCACCTTTCAATGGAGAAGTTATATTATATCCAATTCGTAGAAATTTTATAGATTAAATATGTCAAAAAAATAAAATGATTAATATTATCATAAAAAATATTTTAGGATAAATTTTTAGTATTTTTTATAAGGATTTATTTTTAATGAATAGTAAAAAATACTAAATTTTAATTCACTACTTTTTCATATAATTTATTTATAAGGTTAAATTGTATTTTGAATTGGTTTTAAAATTAATAAGATAATAATGTTATCTATTAATCCAATTTAGGTCATTAGAACAAATTTTACATTGACATTGGATATGAAAACATAGAAAACTTTTGTTCATTTTACTTTAAAAACTAGTAGTGTCTTCCAATTAACAGGATTATATTTAAATTATTTTATGCTACTTATATGATTGAAATTTTGATAAACTAATTCCATATTTGGAATAATAATAATTTATATTTTTTAATATGGTAAGCTTATTTTTTTACAAAAAATATTAGTGAATGTGATGAAAATTAATAAAATTTATTTAGGTTAAATTAAGCGTGATAAGGGACTAAACCATAACCTTAATGCCAAAAAGGACATATAATATTGTCCGAAAACCATTTTATTGAAATATAACATTCATATACTCCCTCTTATCAACATTGGATCATTATTGGGTCCATGTCAAACCTGAAAAATGTGGATGGAATTATCTCTTCAAATATTTACAAGAGTGTCACTCCCCCTTACTTATAAAAGTCTTCCTCCTCTACCTATAATTAAAACATATAATACTACCTAGGTTCATAAAATATCATCCCAATACACATAACAACATCCCTAAATTCTAAATTCAATCCATAATTTTTGGAATAATTTTTTCGAAGGATGATTTTTGGCACAAACCAAAAGATGTAAACTGGTTAAGAGGTAACAGCTTCACTCAATCTCCTTTCTTTTATTCATCTTATCCACTCCTTGAATCTATTTATTCCTATATTTTATAAAATAAATAGTTTCATAAATATACTACGATATTTTTATGATAAGGTTTCAACCTAAACATACACCAACCCACCCATATATAATGATTAACAAACATACTATTTTCTTGTATGGTGAACTACTGACACACTAAATGATTATTATAAATTTTTTCTTTACCACAACTTATGGTGAATATTATGATGGAAAATATAGTTATATAAGTGATATATTATATTTATTATATATTTAAGTTTATTTTTTTCTTTATCAAAACATGCCTTTTCAATTTCCATTTTGTGTTAATATTATAATTTTATTTGAAAAAGTGTGGACTACCGCCCCTCAAAGCG
The DNA here is from genome assembly GCA_963277665.1 of Viscum album. Taxonomy (NCBI): domain Eukaryota; kingdom Viridiplantae; phylum Streptophyta; class Magnoliopsida; order Santalales; family Viscaceae; genus Viscum; species Viscum album. The sequence continues at coordinate 1,904,518,486 of OY728130.1, read as the reverse complement.
ATGTGATTTGTTCAGACACTTCATGGAATATATTTGAGATGTTTTTAGTGAATATAGATAATATAATTATAAATATATATATTATAATTAGATTATTTTAATAATGATATATATATATTTATATACATAAATTCCTTTTACATTCATTCTTTCAACGTGACAATTAAACGGAAATATCATTCATGTGTACATACAACTTACCGTCTCCCTAAACAGTGTATCCCCTATAAAACATATATATTATAATGATTATTATAATATGAATATACTGTATTTACATGATATTTATATTCTGTTTTACATTCTGAAAATCATGATATATGTTTAATGACTAATGAAATAACAAATTAAGACTCATGCGAAGAATAAATAGAATATTACTTGATGTGAAACCTTAACATAACATTATTAAAAATTGGGTAAAATAGGGTTATAATAAAACAATATATGGTATTAGATATAAGAATATGCTTCTATAAAAATGTATAATACATTTCTAGTTCTTATACAGGTAGTTTTTACGAGTTTGAAGAGATTCAAGACCTAAGGTAAGAGGATTTCATCTCAATTTTTTATTTCCTTGACATACATTCTATGTTCACCACTCATTACATTTGGGTTGTCTATATAATAACCATGATTTTATTCTATTTATCTTATAATGTATTTTATGGGTATTTGAATATCCATTTTATGATATTTCTTTCATGGGGATTAAGTTTCAAAAGATACCAAATCGGTGAAATATTTTTTTCTCAATTCACCTTCTTTGAGACTCAAGTTATTTTTTTCACCTATATTGTATGTTGAGGAGTATATAATTCTTCTTTACTTTTCATATCATGAATTTATTTATTTTCATGAAATTTTAAGACTCATGTAATTTCCTTTTCTTCTATTGAGTGTATAGTCCCCTATTACCATATTCTAAGAGTTCATTGAGACAATGTCATCACTTTTCATGATTTTTGAGGTTTATGATTCCTTTGATGAAATATTATTACCCATATCTCCAGAAAAATCATGATTTTTTTTCTCCTATAGTAACTAATTATTTATTCATTTATTGGAACTATTTATTCCTCTATTTGGAACACAGGATAGTAAATAAAGTGTTTTTAAGGAAGCCCGACTTTAACCTTTATTCTATCATAAACCAATGTTCCTTCAAATCCATGATTTCTTAAAAGGGTTTCCAATGACATGGTAACATTCTCCATTAATCCTTAAAATAAATTTTTTCCTTTTTTAAAAATCTATTCAAAGTTATATTCTTTTCTCTTCTGAAAAAGAAATTTTTTTAAAACTTTTAACTGTGCAAAAGGAATATTATTTGTACCACTTATAATGAATTTGGATCTACCTTTAATATTTACTTTGAATATACCTTTTCCTTTTTAGAAGGATAATTTTAATTAAAAAAATTTGAAAGTGATTTTCGCAGAAAATTGTTTTCAAAAAAATTTCAACCTTCATTTATAATATTTGAGAAAATTGTTTTCAAAATGTTTTCAACCATCTTTTTTAAGTGTTTAGTGATCTTTTTAAAAGAAATTCAAGCCTTATTTATAGATTTTTAATGTATTTTCAAAGAAATGGTTTTCAAAAAAATTTCAATTGCCTTTAATATATTTTCATGTAAAAGGTTTTCAAAATATTTTCAATATTTATTTGTATGTTTTCAAATTGTTTTCAAAGGAAATGGTTTTTAAAAAAATACGCTTATTTTATATGAATTCTTAAAAAAGGGTTTTAAAAATTATTTCAATTATTATATATATTTCATCATGATATATCTGGAAGAAAATTTGTTTAAAATGGTTTTATGTATTAAAATTACTTTTGTGAAAAATAAAAAATATTTTCCTCAATAAATAATTTTGAATGATATTTAATAAATATTTAACATATAAGATGACATCTATTTATGTCACTCATTACCTTATTGGAAATTATCTAATGGGTCCATTCAAATCATTTCTATGAATGTGTTATTCTTAATTTCATGGGTTTATAAAACCAATTTCTATTTCTTGGGTTATATCATTGTTCAGCCTTCAAGGTTGTCCATTTGGGGTGATGGTAAAATAGTAAAATGAGAATCATCACCAATCTCTTTTTCCAAAGACAGTTTCTTATCAAATTCACCATTTTTTTTGTTTAGACCCATTCTGTGTCATTATCCTTTAAATAAGGTTAGATTAACCATGTGGGGACTAGGAAATTCACCCCTTTCGCTTTGTGAATGAGATGCCACAATCAAATGATTCCAGCGGGTGATTCAATCACGTCAATTACGTATGTAATCCAACCTCCTCAGATATAAATTCCTCGGATTGTCTCTAATAGGTTTATTTGTAGAACCTGGAATTTCCAATTGTCTTGGTATCCATGATTCTTGGACCTGGTTCCCAAAGTTAGGAGCTCATTGATTAATGATGCAGCCAAGGAAACTTGAGGACTCCATTAGTCAAGAGGATGGGAGGTTAGGCTCACCCCACTATTCTGGGGGAATATTATTGCATGTTCTGGGAGTCTCTTATATATTTAAGTCATGTTCTTATTTTTGTGAATCCTTGGTTCTTTCCCAAAGAGTGTGTCCATTGGCTACCCTTGGTTGGTAAGATCATTGTAGGTATGCATATATTTGATGCTAATGAGGGATTGCTAACTTGATCCACATAATAAGGATTTCAAGAGTTTATCTTCATCCAGGGGGGTGGAAGGTGATTTTATTTTGTGTTCAGACACATAAGATGGGTTTCTAGCTTATCCCCAAGAGAGGAATCAGAAACCACATAGTTCAGGTTATGTTTGGATTACGCTTGGGGGTTACCTATTTTAGGGGGACATGGTTGGGTGAACATTTATGGATGGGTACCCTTTTGAGCTTGGGCCTTCAGTTAGGCATCCTACATATACTGGTTTAATCTAGAATTAGATTTCCCATAGGTCAGATTTATGATTGGCTTACGCATGGATGTTTCCCATTTGAGGAGACATGATTATGTAAAACCTTTATGGGAGGGATCCCTCTTGAGCTTGAGCATTCAGGTTGGCATCATATATATCCTGGTTTTATCAAGAATCAGTGTTCTCATTGTTTTGAATTGCTGGGTATTATGCAAAGAGTCTTCCCTTTTGGGGAGACATGATTGGATAAACCCTTTATGAGAGGGAAAACTCTCGAGCTGAAGACTTCAGGTAGGTATCCTATGTATTCTAGTTTTATGAGGAATCAAATTTCTCATAGTTGAGAATCATGTGGATGTTTCAATCATCACAATACTCTAATCACATGTGATTCATTCTCGGTGTAAGAACCAGGAGAAAGTGAAATATTCAACAAAGCACATTCCTCCTTTCCTATTTGTGGGAGAGGGGGAGCCCATGGAGGAAGAGTCCTGAGCAAACACGGGTGAGCACGAAGAATGATGTACCTTTCAATGTGAAATTACATTAAAAGTCATGTGGCTCAGCCTCATCAAATTGGGGACTAACCTTAGTGGGAGGGCCCCAGAATATGACCTTGGAAGGGGATGATTTTCATCCTCGTCAAAGGGGGAGAGAAGATAACTCCTTCAACTTATCACTATTCCACATTGAATGGAAAATATAGTGATCAAACATAATCCCTAGAATGGGGAGGTTCATGTTGGCATACCAAGGATGGACTTAAATTTTCTGTGTGAATGTAGACCCACCAGTTTTCCTGAATCTCAAACTTTTGTGGGGAGAGCCTTTGTGACTAAGCTTACCATGGGTATGTAGACTAAAATAGGTGCACTGATGCACCCAATGGTCTAATCATATGGGACCAGTGGATTTTAAGGATGCATTTTCATGATGCAGGAGGATAGATTAGTGGAGGGATTTTGGAGTACTAGACAGTAATGGAGGGATGTGGTTGGAACTGGATGAAATAATACCATAAAATACCCCATTCCATGTACTGATTTCCAATACAGGATGGGGGAGGCTCAGTATACTATATTGGTATGTGGGAAGAGGGTTCATCCACATACTGATGTGGTATGAAGGCATGGGAATAGATCCCACATACCATAGTGGTGTGTGGAACATCACGCCGCTTTGGATTCCATCCATCTACTGATGCAATACGTGACGTGGGGTCCAATCTATGTATCGGTACACAACATGGAGAACCATATTGAAGGAGGGTTTGGGGGATCATAGTTTACAAGAATTTCATCTACATAAGGTATGAGGTTCTTGGTTCACCAATAGGGTTCAGGGTTCTTTTTTTTATTATTCTATTTCCTCCTTTTAAAAATCATCTGCGAAATTGTATCTATCCAGCACGTGACATCATTTGTTTAGGACCATGAAGAGATATCATGGCCCAAAGAAGAATCAGTCAATCTAGGATTTTTAGAGGCTTCAATTCATGTTATTAGTTTTAAAAAACCTGATGGTTATTTTTGTCCATGAACTGATAAGTTTGTGGGATGGTAAGAAGATGGGCTTCTCACACATGAGTCCTTCGACGGCAATGTTCTTGGCATGCCTTGTTCACTGGACACCACTCCATGGGTCTGTGTCTCTCAGATCTTCCCTTGTACCTATTGGTTCAGGATCTAGGTGTTCTGGTGTCCTTTCCCAGTGATGGTACATGGACATTTTAAAATCCTTGAAAACTTGAATTTTTTTCAGGTTTCTTTGGAAATTTGCAACTTGATTTGATTCCATTCATCCTACTAGACTTGTAGGAGTCATTTCTTCCTTCTGAAAAGTAATTGTGGGGGTATTTTCTTCCTTTGGTTGAATTTACAAGACCGTACAAATTCCCTCTATCAGAATAGGGTCCATTCAGAAGGGAAGGATAATTATTCCGATTTAGAAGTAGACTTGAACTGAAATGGTTTGTGGTAGAATAGATGGGCCTGGTAAGAGGGGACCACACCTTTACATAGGGGCCTATGTCTTTTGTATTTTACCATTTCTCATTTTGAAAAGAACTCTTTAATTCCCCACCAACTACTACTCTCACATACCGTGCTTTGGGAAAAATCTTGTTTGTGAACTACTTCCTACATTCTGCGAACTGAACTTCCTTCCATTTCTATGTCCGTGTAACATTTTTTTTTTGTTTTCGTGAACGACATTATGGAATTTGATCACTAAAATCAGGATTATTTATAGGAGGAAGCTACATAGCTAGCGTTATCTCAAACTGAACTTGGATCATCAAACCAAACATTAAGAATTAGAAATCCGAACATAAACATTAATCCGCAATTTCTGAATATGGACTTAATCAAGGCCTGGGTTCATGGTATCCACCTTCCGCAAACCTTTTTGTTCTCTAGCATATAATTTGCAGAGACCGACATCTCATGGATGGTTTTATTACCATGACTGTACGTAGTGGAATGAATCTGTGTACCATAATAGTAGGAGTGGTTTCTTATGTGTATCATGCATTACATAGATTGTGATTTCCATACACTATACAATACGTGTGATGTGGCTATCACGTACCATTTCTAGAATTTGTATGTAGAGTCTTATGTGGACATATTTGGAGTCCTTTAGAAATTATTCCATAGCCTTTATCAAAAATATTTATTGAAATGACATTTTTTGGGCTTCTGGATGCAGGTTACAATAGCTACTTCACAGGCTGTGATAAAATCAACGAAGACAAGGGCTACCATGGAGGGGAATATTGTGGATCATCTTTAAGCCCACATAATTCCTCATGACTGCTTCTTAAAATATTTCATGATGCTAGAGCTTCTAGCCTATACTCTACATGTATAGTTCCACCTTGAAACTTTGGTCCTCCTAATGTCGTTACTCTACCGTTGGTTGTCCTGGATTCCCCTTTCATCCTCTTAGATGCAATGTAAGGACATGATCACTCCAGAATTTCCCCAATAGGAAAAGTCATCACTAGTATAATTCTTGAGAAAATCTTCATACTAGAAGGCTCAGAATGGACTCAAGGAAATTGTGGGTTTCGTGATGGTGTCACATGACTAGACGCCCGTGATTACCCATCCATTATCAACATATCCCAAGAAAATCATAATGGAAGTTAGAGAATCAAGTGGGATTTCAATGCTAGAGGAAGTTCCTCTGATGAGTGGGAATAGGTGTTCTGGGTTCATCTGACCTGTTTGGTGTCCCCAGGCCAGTTGAAGGTGGTGGGATTGTATTAGGAAGCCTGGGTTTCTCAGTTCTCAGTCTCCTCTCTAGGATAAATCCTTCCGGAGTTGCTGAGCAGCTGGTGATCAAGAACCAACACCTCCCACTTATTGCATGGGAAGGTGTGAATCTTGTTTTGGGATATCCACTAGCTTGGAGGACACCCTATCCTTTGACAGATGTATGATAAGTAAATCCCATCAGTCAGAAATTGGGATGAAACTGACTATGTGTCCCCTTTGATAAGGATTTTACTGGTCCCGGAAGAGGGATTACATGATCATCCCCTTCCAGCTCACTCTCTCATCTTGTTTGAGACGTGGATATGGTTATTCTTACAGGTGAACAGACCCATGCCGAAGGCTTTCCATAGTCGAACTCACCCATCTCGTCAGTCCTACTAGACTCTAGGGTTGTGTTGTGAAACCCATGAAGTAGGACAATATACCTCATGGTGATATGACCTTCTTCCTGACGTATCCCCTATGCTTAGATTATCATGTTTATTGGCCACATTTTTTGTGGATGTCTTTTCCCATCTCGTGGAGTATATACCGAGGTTAGGGCCTAAACATTGATGATGGTGGACATACCGGTAGAGGGTTAACCCATTAATTTGCCCCTTCCTACAAGATTTATCAATTGTTAGGAAAGATACATGAATGTAGGCACCCATACCATCTCAGGGGACCATTTCAATTTCTGTATGTGTGGATGGCAGATCACTTCCTCTGTTATGAATATTGGCATACCGCAAAGGTTCCCCATTTGGACTTTCAACCCACCTTTCCCAACATTTTCACTATCCTTGTTAAACACTAAGTGTTATTTATGTGGTTGGGATATTGAATGATGCTTCTAGATTATCATTTTCACCGCATTCTACCCCTCATGGGTCGTTAATATAACAAACCTTCTCTTTATTTCACACATAGAAATAACTTATTACATAAAATCATCAGTTGTTAAAAGATATATGATTTTGAGGTCTACTTTATTTTGGTATTAGGAACATTACATAACAACATAAAACATGAAATATATATCTTTAATGAAAAATTCTTTTACCTGACCACACACATCCCTTCATACTTAGCATTGCATGAGATAACCTGAGGACATGCATAAAAAAGGGTCATCTATAAAGCCCAGTAAGGGATTAAACAAAGAATAACATTTGAATACAGTACATGTTATGAAATAGACATATCATAGAAGCATAAGAGAAACATGAACATGATGTCATGGTATAGAGTGATTATGGTAACATGGAATTGTGGAATCAATATTTAACATGATATTAGCGTGTGACAAGGCTCATTAAACATAGATCCTGAGTAAAGCCTCATTCCACATGAATTATTAGGATTAAACCCCCGTTTCACTTTAATTAGCATGATTAAACCCACATTTCATATGTCGTTTCATTATAAAATTCTTTACCCAATTCATTGGAGCTCTATCAGGTCACACCCTTTATAAACATTCATTTCATGCAAAAGTGTGCAACGTGGATCATACAACATGGAATCATTCAACATTATCATTTATTACATGATAATGGAATATAGAATACATCCATGAAACTCTATAAAAGATAACAAAATGTTCATAAAGGTAAATACTTTTTATAGTGAAATGGGCATTGTATTCACTACACAATGTCTTTGGCTTGGAAAATCGCACTGCAATTTTGGCATCATAACGACATGAAATAAGAATTCATAAAAATGTTTGATGAGAGATAAATTGGTATCTCATCATATGTACAATAAATGGACATTAAGGGTATTATATAGATATATTCCCCACCATATGTAATGGAATTTAGAGGCATGAAATAAAATAATTTCTTTAATGTAAATGAGGAGAGAGAAATAACATACGGAATTTCAGCAAGGTAACAAGTGTACATGGGAGGAAATAATGGGAGACAAAGGGAATATGATCATTCAAAAATAAGTAGGGGAGTATAGGGGATGTTAAAAATCATACCCCAACATTTTTAATTGAAAATTCAAGGGGATAACAATATAAGCAAACATGGACATAAATAATGTGGCGAGGATACCTTATATGAATGTGTGATCCAAAAGGTTTGGCAGGGGCTTGAGAGAGGATTATTGGGACCTTGGGGTGCGTTAACAAGATTTTAGAGAGAGGATGTTAGTTTAGATATGTGATCCAATGGTTTTTAGTGAAGTGAAGTGGGATCTTGGGTGGGTTTATATAGGAAAAGTGATGAAATTCTTTATTATTTAGGTTTTGGACACCACACATTAAACTAATCAAAACATCAAACCAACACATGGTTTTCTCCAATAGTTTTTTTCCAAAGGGGAGTGAAGAACATTATTATATAAGGCCAATGGGATAAATTATTAACATATTAGGCTTTCAAATGTGGAGGTGTGTCATACTCTCAAAGAAATCATTTTAAAAAGTTAAAATGTTTTTTATTTCATAGAGGGTCCACTAAGGCACCATAAAATTAACAAAACATATATAAAATAATATTATATTAAAGTTAAATCTTATATTGTCCGAAAAGACAATTTATAATATTTTATTACATCACTATTAGGTCATTATGATGTCATAAAACACATTATATATTAAAACGGTATTTAATTCATACACAAAAATTCAATTGTCTCAGAAAAGTATCAAAAATTCACAATTGGATAATTTTGACATCCTGATTGAAAAAATTATATTAATTTTATGAAAATAGTTTCTAAATTTATGAATTTTATTTTAAAATAAAAGCATACATTTTTCAAAATTTCATTGGTTTTTTTAAAAACAGCATTCAAAATATAATAAAAATTACAATTGTGTTCATAAAAATTAAACAATAATTTATATTTAATAAAAAGTAATTTAGTTATAATATTTTAATAACAATTTATTTAATTCAAAAATCCTTTAATTCATAAAAATAGATTTGTTAATTGAATATTATCTTAAAAATACTATTTGTTCTTTAAAACTATTTAATATGTAATAATAATAAATTAAATATATAATATTAATTCTATAGAAAAACAATGCACATAATCATGGTGCAAGGGTCCTGTTACATAACCCATTATAACACCCGCATATGACCTATGTGTAAGGTGTGTGATGGTGACAGACTCTTGGGGTGGCTCAGATAACATCTCTCTATTGTTAATCTCTATCAACTTCCACTCCTCCCGTACGCGGTTTTGTTCAAGATTAACATGTTGAACCTCAGATTGGGCATGGACAAGAGCGAATCCTAGTGACACTACTTCCATTCTGAGCTCTGAATAATGGACTTCATATGGAGAAATTTTACTGGATGAGGCCATCACTTCCTTTGTCCGAGTAAATTGGATTTGTTAAATCCTAATATTTTATACAAATCATGTGATAATTGTTCAATGGATATATTAGCAATGGTTCCAATTCATAATGGTATTTTGAAATCTAAAATCATAAAACCAAATATATGAATAATTTATATAACCATTTTACAAAAAAGACATTTAAATAAGATCAAGATGAATTTTTATTAAAAAAATTTTGGGTCGTTCTCGTTAAGAGGGTGTAAGAATGGTTTTTTAGGAATGTTAGTACCACTTCATGCTTCAAGATGGGATGCTCACTTCTCATATAGATCAAGTATTCATTTTTTATTTATACCTCCCCTACTAGTTTTCAAAGCAATTCGGATTCCTTCAACAGAATGCACTATTCTGGCTGTTCAATTAAGGGTTGAGTCTCACCCCGTTGTTCTTTACCAATTATAGCTCATTATGATGCATGAGTGTGCCACCATGGATGCTATCATCCCTAATACAACAGAATAAAGTATTCTATGATTGGAATATTCTTGAATGTTGGAAAATTGTTACCCCAACGGGGTGCTAAAAGAACTAGTTCGGTGGGTGCATAAACTGTTAAGCATTTCTTACCTTGTTCAGGACCCAATGACAATGCCACAAATTACTTATACATTGAAGTGTGTGATATCTACACCTTCTACTTATGTCCCTAAATCATCCATGATGGATGCACAACCTTTTCCTGCCCTTATAGTAAGAATATGATCGTTTCTTGGCCAAAAACGTCTGTGAGGGGCTTCATCGGTAAAACCAATTTCACTGGGGAGTGATTCAAACTGCTCCCATCCTCCGAATAATACTGAAGACCTTAATGAGGCTGGCACTAGTAGATTCCACCAATTACCCTAGAATCTACATCTTGTCCTTAGCATCCGGCTCAAGCAGTTGAACCATATGAGGGAAAATAGAGTCCTCCCATATTTGGTCACTCATCTTAGGTCCCTCCCCACTCTTTTGATGATGATTCCTACTTATATGTACGTTAAGAAGGGTGGATTAAGGTACTGGTGTTGTAGTGAGGCACCATGCAGTGCTAAAAGAGGCATGGCACCAGTTAGGAACTTCTTCCAAGGAGACACCTATGGCCAATTTTTCTGACAAAGGTGAAAAATTTCAGCGATTATTCAACGAGATGGGTTCATGCGGATTGATTATCGTCATTTACACCTCTACATGTACCAAATAATAATTGATATGGAAGTCCTTACCTCCTTCGAGGAAAATCGGTCCAGGTTCAATTCTTCCCATCACTAGGTGGAGAAATTTTGAGATGTTTCAGAAGAATTTGGTCATTTAATAGCCGGGGAGGTGATAGATCATGATTTGGAGGACATGAAATAAGAATAGATACAAGAGTGTGAATCCCACACCCTATGGTTAGGGGGATCCACAAGAATCTTCACGTGCTGATTATGAAGTTGTTTAGAAGAAGGGGTGGGACTATAATGTTGTTCTAGAGTGGGCGCGTTCGACTGTCAAAGACGACATAGAGGAAATTGATTCTTTGGAGTAAACTAATGATGGCCCACAACAATCAATTTTCATCCTTTTGGAAGGGTTGAATCGATCCTCATTGTAGTTATATCCCAAATCATGATATGTACTCTTTCATTTTTTTATAGTTTAGAGAAACTCCGAACTAGGGATGCTCAACTATTTTTATTGATTTCAATGAAACTAGTTTTATTTTAAATCATATTTCTTTTCCTTTTCCTTTCATGTAAATTGATCATAATCCGTCATATAAACATCATTTTAGCCAGTTATTAATTTTCAAACTATGATTGGAAACTATTAAACAAAAATAATTTACTCAAGCTCTAATTTTAGCCCAAGCCACGGGGCTTAGCGAGCATTGTTCAACTATTGTCATGGGATCTAATTTTTTCCTAATCCATCATACCATGGGCTTAGTGGGAATAAAATTATTTTTTCAATGGCCTCCATTTGCATTTTTTCAACCTTACAAGATTTAAACCTTTTCTAGGGATCATTTTTTTCTGTAATGAACTGATACTTGATTTTTTTTACCCAGAGGTGCCTTCTGTGGATTTTTCCTCTAGAAAGTATGGCATCTTTTTCACTGGAAGTTCAATGTCCATCCAATCAATCTTATCACTGATGTTTTAGGTCAAACAAATTTGTCCAAAATTAATGGGTAAATGGCCACAATTTAGGATTTGTTCCCTAAAAATGTTCTATTATCTTTAAAACATGTATTAGGGATTTTTTGTGACCCTTAATATGAAAATTTTGGACATACATGAATCTTGGAAGTCCTTTTAGACATACCGAGGTAGGAGAGGACTCTCCTAGGGACGAAGTTTCCTTTGATTGATGACCACTTTTTTTGGGAACATGTGTAGAGCCATCGGGGCATGTTGTGCATTATCAATAAAAGCTGTCCACAAGACATGTTCCTTCCATTTCTAATGGCCTGCTTGGGTTATGCAAAATTTTGAATTTATTTTGATGTTAGGAGGCACAGTGGGTCGACAACCTATATAGTGGTGTCTAAAAACATTAGGTATATTCATATTGGCTTTGAGTGGGAAACGATTCCTGCATGATTCTTACATTAATGAGGGAGATCTAGTGAATGGTCGGTTCATTTAGAAATTCACTTTTTATATGTCATGGAAATTTTGGAAGAAGAAGGTATGTAAGCTCTTATTCAGAATTTTTCCAAATTCGGGATGTGACAGAGCATGATTTTTATTTGAACATATGGAAGAAAAAAATGACTCTCTTGAGAATGCATTTTCCTTTGATTGATGATAATTTTTTGGGCATCATATGGAGAGCCATCGGATCATGATGTGAAATTTCAATCAAAGGTGTCTGCAAGACACTAGCCTTCCATATCTGATGGCTATGTAGGATTATGGTGATTGGGAACATTCTAAATACGGCATGTGACCTTCAACAAAGTGTGAACCCAAAAATTAGAAGAGGAATTATGACTAAACTTCTTTAGGGGAACCCTAGAAATTAGTTGGGGAACTCTTCTATGGATGGGGTATCTTTAAAACCTCAAAAGGGTCTAGAGATGATTCAGGATCACATGTTCTGATTTATCTGAGATGTGTGTTGGGAGAAAAATGTCAACCATGACTTTGAGGGGCCTTGAATAAGGAGGGATGAAACAAGGCTTGGAATCCATTAAACGTACTGATAAAGGATAGGACTCTCCTATACATAAAGTTTCCCTTTGATTGATGATCATTTTTGTAGGAAAAAATGGTAATGCCCCTAGGGCGTGATGTGAATAGTCAAACAAGGTTGTCTACAGGACTTTGTCTTTCCGTTTCAAATGGCCATGAATGATTATAGGGGTTCAACACCACTTAGATCATGGAGTTTGAGGTATTGAAAGAGTGTATCCGGACATATTGGGGACATTATGGAATCTATTTACTCATGGAATTAGGTGTTCCTTACGTAGATCTGACTCATATGTAGGGTAAGGCATTAATTCCATTATTGGGGTACCCAATCATTCAACATCGAATGGCCAGGACGTGGGATTCCTCTAGGAAAAGGGAACCGGGATGTGCATTTTTGTGCCGTGCTACTAGGACCAAATTCCTAGACTGTTTTGACATAATGTCACGGTGGATCACTCTCTAACAACCCTAAGTTCATGTGAACTATTCTCAATGTGAGAAACAAGGGATTAAGAGGATTATGGGTCCTTATATAAGATTGTAAAAATCAACTTCATAGGAACTTTAGTCTTAAACCATTGTTATGCAGTTTAACGTCTTACAACAAGGACAATTTTGGCCTTGCAGTTTAATGTCATATAGTGAGGACATGATGATGTTTAGTTTAGAGTATTTTTGTCAGGACAATTATTTTGTCACAAAGATCTTTAATAGTTTTGAGTTAATCACTATTAGGATGTCCTGGTGTTCCTTAGACATGAGTGATGATATAAGGTGTAAACCATAATCCTAGGGAAAATTGAATATGGAGGAATGAATTGGGACATAGAAGCCATTGGGCGTGCTGAGATGGGAGATAACTCTTCTGGATACAAATTTTCCTTTGGTATAAGGCCATTTTTGTGGGTAACATATGTAGATCCCCTGGGCCATGATGTGCATTGTCAAGAAAAGGTGTCTATAGGGCAGTGGCCTTCTGTCTTAGATGGCCTTAAATGATTATGGGGATCCATGTTTTATTGCATTATGGAATTGGACAAATGGGAAAGATGTTCCTAGAAACGTATAGAGTACCCAGACCATGATTAACTTTAAACCAATATAGATTCAACATAGGTCTGACTCATATGTATAGGGGGGAGCAGGATCTTTTCACATCTCATGAATGGGGGGAATGTCCGTGATCTCATAACACCAAGGAATGGGCCACACATAACTTTTATATTCTTTTGTAGTTTATTGTCATGTGATTATCACCTTCTGTGGACTCCCCATACAAGTGTGGTTTATTTATGGTGGAAAATGGGCATTTTTTATGGTGGCTAGTCCGAGATTCCAAATCTCGATGTCACTACATATCCTGCAGTGGTAAGAATAAATCAACATGTATTTCTTAATGTTCCCAACAAATTTTTGCTCGATGTGTAGGGATATTTGAGGTAATTGTTTTTATGAAGGTTGGGTCGGGATGCGAAATTCGGGCTTCACTACATATCTTATGAGAGAAGGAATCAAACTTCATGTAGTTTTGAATATACCCTATAACAATTTGGATCGGTCCATGTGTGAGGAAATGTGATGGAATTTTTGTTTCCTTTTCTATGGGCATCAGGTTTACCATATTTCTTTATAATGTATTTGTGTAATATAATCCTTACCACTGATCCTAAGATCATTTGAGTTATACTCGATGTGAGAAACAAGGAGTATACATAGGGTTTACTTCACAAGTGTTGGGAGGTAGAGGATATTATGGATGCATTTTTTGTGGCGGATGGGCCAAGATTAAGGGTTGAGGCATCATAATGTTTCCCAATAATGAGTGAGAATCAAGTTGTGCATAGTTTTGTAAGGGATCATGTAAATTAGTGTCATGTGATTGGGACACTTTGTGCCACGTAGTTTAACATCATATTTCAAGGACATGAGTCATATTTTAATGTCATGTTTCAGGGAAATTTTTTTACTATTTAACATCATATGGATAGGACAATGAATCATAGTATTTGATCTTAGAGTTTGTACCATGGAATCTGGGTATTATAAATCATAGTTTAGGGTCATAGAGCTTAGACATTGGTGTCATGGTTCAATGTCATGTTTCATGGACTAATATCCTACAGTTTAACATCATGTGGTGAGGACAAAAACTCATTGTTTAGGGTCATAGAGTTTGGACCATGAAATCACGTTATTACTACTCATATTCTAAGTACATAGTGTCTGGACCATGACATAATGGTATTACTACTCATATTTTATAGTCCTAGAGTTTGGACAATGGAATTGGTATTACCATTACACGTAGTACTTATTCTAGAAAATTGCATTTGTGGGTGCAAAGGTGAGTTGTCCATCCATTGATATTAGGGGGTATGCCCCCTTGTAATAGACCCTATGTATGAGACGTGGTCCTCCCCACCATGTTTCATGCATTGGGGGATTATTCCCAAGTATCATCGGGGTTCTAAGGACTAACACTATTTCTCTTTTTTGGAATGATCGAAGGCGAACCTTTTTGTAAAATGCTCGTGCAATTGGATTTTGGTAAATTTCCAAATAGTGCAGAGCGTGCAGCCTATTTCATCTAGTTTCTCTAACTCATCAAGCCACCTTTGGTATTTCTCTTCCACTGAAAATTGATTTCAAATGGCCACATGAAGTGATTGAACTTGGATTTCAATATGAAAAACTTCCTCTACCCTGTGTACTAGTGAGTATGGGGTTTCCTGGGTGGTGGTGTGGGTCATGGTCTAGTAAGCCAACATAGCATTATATATCTTGTTTGGCCACAATTTCTTATCTTTATCAACTATATTTTGGATTAAATTGGATAGAGTTTTGTTTAAATCCACTATCATCCCATTTTCCTCCGTGTGGTATCGGGATGAATAGTCGGCTTTGATTCCATACTCCAGGTATAGCTTGTTAATCTCAGCATAGTAGAAGTTGGTGTCGTTTTCCATCATTATTTTATGAGGAACACCAAATATGGTAATGATGTTTGCCTTCACAAAGATAATTATGTTTTCCCCAACTTTTTTAAGGGTTTGGATTCGGTCTATTTGGAAATGAAGTCGGTTGTTGGGAGTATGAGCTTGATTGTTTTTGTTATGGTGGGAGGATATGGTCCCGTAACATCCATCCCCCAGGTGGCGAATGACCAGGAGTAATTAACTGTATGAAGTTACTCCTGGGGTCATTTTAATAAATTAGAATTAACATGGCATGAAGGAAACTTCTTGGTGAATATGGAACAATTTGGTATCATAGTGGGAAAGTAATACACAAGCCTTAAAATTTGGTGAGAATCTTATTTTCTAATTGGTGTGCTCCACAAGATCTGGTGTGCATTTATTTAATGATAGAAGCAATCTCTTCTCCATCAATGCACCTGAGATGGACTTTGATGAGGCCTCATTTTTAGAGAACCTTTTATTTGTTTACGCCATTGTACCAGATATAGTTGACTACCTATCTTTATGCCTTCTCCCTTCGAGCCCAATCTGGTGGGAGTTCCTCCTTCTGAAGTTAATTTGCATTGGGCTTCAACCAGCTAGTGGTGTTACCATAAGGCTTATAAATAGGGATTATTTCTTCAATTTTGAAAGTACTAATCTAGATGAATGGAAAGAGAATCCAGTGGTGGGAAATTAAAATTACTATTTCATCATGTTCTGGATCAGCCAAGGCTATTACTGCATTTTCCAAAGTGTCGACTCAATCATTTTTGACTGGGGACATAATTGAATATTGGATCTAATGGGAATTCTATAATCAGTTCTTGAACATGATTCATCAAGGGAAAAAAATACATTTTTCATAATTTCATAGTCACAACTGACTTGTTTAATGACTAGCTATGAATAAACCTTTATTTTTAGGTGTCTGGATCGCACATGAAGTGTCAGTTGTATGCCTGCAATTTGGTCCTGATATTGTAATTAAATATTTTTACACCATTTTGAACGAATGAAAGTGTAAGGAAAGACAACCTTCTTTGGGGATAAGATTACAATTCCTAGGTTCACTTTTTTGACCTTGGTATCCTCCATCATTTTTCTTGTCAGGCTTCAAAAAACACCATCGAAGTACATTTCCCATGTCTGGGGGTCCTTAGGGATGAAGAACACTTCTTCATCTGGGAGTTCGGCATCCAACGATATTGTTTCTTCCAAGGGGTGATCTTCAAGGAAGTCCACTAATGTTTGACCTTTCATGGCCTTCTTGGGCATGTACTGTATGCCAAACTATTATAGGATGACCTCCCATTATGATAGAAACCCATTTAGTATGGGACGGTTGAGGATATATTTGAGCGGGTTGCATCGAGAGACCTGTTGGACCTTATGGTGATGTAAGTAATGCATGAGTTTATGAACTACAAAGATTAGGTCTAGGCAGTTCATTTCAATTTTTGAATACCATGTTTTAGTATAAATCATTGTTCATCTGAGCTAATTGAGGTTGTTTTTGGTGCCAACATCATTCTTCTATGCAAGTAAGGTGCCTAATGATTGTTCCTCTGTGGTTACGTACAAAATGAGTGGTCTCCCATCAACTAGCGGAATTAGCACTGGTGGGCTTAATAAATATATTCAGAGTTCATTGAATGCTTCTTGTAAATCACTATCCCACTCATACGTAACTCCTTTATTCATGAGCCTAGTGAATGGTAAACATTTACCTGCAAGGATGTCTATGAAATGCTGAATGTAGGTGAGGTGCCTCTAGAGACCTCTCAACTCGGTGAGGTTGCGAGGTGGGGATGTTCCAAAATTGATTTTTTCTTTTCAGGGTCAAATTTGATGTCACAATAGCGTGTGATGAAGCTGAGTAATTTTCTTTAAGTAATTCCAAAGGATCATTTTAGGTGATTCATCTTTAAACAGGGATGGCACAATTTGTTGAAGAAAATTTCTGTATCATTCAGGTGGTTTGAGTGAAGTCGCAATTTCCCCACTAGGTCATCAACATAATACTGGATGAAATTTCCCATGAAGGGCTTAAATATGTGATGCATGGTGAGCTAGTATGTGGAACTAACATTTTTTAGACCAAAGGGCATCACTTTATAACAGAACACTCTCTGAGGGGCCCTAAAATCAGTAGCTTCTTCATCTCCTCTGGCCATACGTATATGATTGTTTCCTGAATAGTCATCCTTTAAAGAGAGATCTTCATATCTGGATGTCGCATCGATCAACAATTTTGTGATTGGGACCAATAAATTTCCTTTTTGTCAATGCCTATTAAGGTCCTTGATGTCAAGGAATATTCTAATATGTATATTATTTTTTTGGATAGAGGTTATGTTTTTCAACCAGATTGAATATTGGACCTCCCATTTGATGTTAGGTTTGATCAGCTTATCAACCTCATCCTCTATTTTGGCAGAATGTTTCAGGTGATTCCTTCTCAAGGTTTTCTTACATCCCCGGTGATCTTTTGTTTAGCGCAGATGATGAGTGGCTACCATAGGATCGAGGTCTAGAATTTTTATTTAATTCTAGGTGAACACATCTTAATTATTTTTCATGTAGGAGGTATATACCTTTTGCTACTCGACATGAAAAACCACATTGACCAGAGGGGTATGTGGTTCATTTTCATTGCCCATATTTATCTCCCAAATTTTATCGATTAAAGTGGAGAAACCTTCTTTGAATGAAAGAGGGTAATCGTTGAGGTCTTCTTCCTCTTCTTCTTCTTCCACTTCTTCGTCATATTTAACTTCTTCCAATTCTTCCTCTTCTTATGGAGAGAGGATTTTTGAGATGAACTCCCCAATTTGGGGGAGGAATCATCTTTTGCCTTACTGAGTGAGGTAGGGGTAGCTTGAGGTCCTAAGGATGGGATGGGGGCATCATTGATTGGGATTATAAAGACATCTTGGGGGTCGGACTGCTTTTTCATGTCTTTAGACTCGGTGGCCACAACAGAGACAATGCAGATGATTAGGTCTACATCCAGACTTGCACTTGCGCAATCAGCATAGTTGATGGGTTATTCGTACTATTCACTAATATTCTAGAGGGGGGCAGTGGGAGCCATTTCCTATCCATTCAAGGTAGTAATCCAATCAATTTCACTGGATGAAAGATGTTTTTCTTCTGACTCATAGAACCATGCATCGATATAATGTTATTCACAGGACTCAAATGTGGATTTATCAACGTGAAATGTTTCATTTTTTCGATTCGTTCAATATTTGATGTACTTATGGTACGATAAAGGAACTACAATGTGTTGATGCAGCTAGAGCCTCCCTAATAGGATGTTAGAGGTCATACATTTTCATAAAACCAAGAACTCAGAATCCAACAAGAGGACTCTGAGCCGTGTTTTAAGCTTCATTCATCCCAATAGTTTTTTCTCTCTTTTTTCATATCCCAACAGATTTGTATTGAATTGTTTCCAGATTTCTTCATCATAGCCTAACCCAACAAATGTTCACAATGGGAGGAGGTTAACTCTAGAGCCATTGTCGATGAAGATCATCCAGATATCAATTCCCTTTATCTTTTCGGACACATTTAAGGGTTTGATGTGACCTTGCATGATGGTGTCTTCATCCATTACTAAGAAGTAGATGATGGTGTGACATTGTTTCAGACTGGTCTTCATCCGATACACTTGGGCTAAGGCTACTCTATCCTTGAACTCTTGGGGACTTAGTAAGGATTCGATGAGTGCCTCCCTAAGATCTGCAGATAAGCTTAACATATCCAGGATTTACAGTTTTGGTGGTTCTGAAGCTAGCTACATTAGAATATCATACAACTTCTCTAAAATTTGGTACTTCCTAGATCAGTTTTCTCTTTCAAAAACACTTTAAGGGGATGGGATATGAATGTATATGATTCATCCTCTGTTATTGGGGATGGTGGTGCTATGGTATTTTCTAGTTTTACCCAAACTGGTCCACCTGTATTCATAGGGTGATTTGATATTTGTTCATCCACTGATATATATTCTAAGATATCTGGGCTTGGATTTCTTTTGAAGTGGGAAGATGAGTATTTCAGTTCTTGTTGTGTCTTCCAGAGATTTATTCCATGATTTTCCACAATGTTAACGGTTTGACTTATGATGTGTCCATGAATTTGACTCCTTCGATGATCATTCCTTCAAGGAAACCTCCGACCTCTGTGGCCTCTCCCATCATCTCTTCAGTTGGGTGCGGGGAATTTGGGTTTATGACCACAATCTCCATCCAAGAAGGGGTCCATCAAGTTAATAGAATTAAAAGGAGCCTAAGATCATTTCTTAATAGGAAAATATTTTTGTCATAATGTATCCTTATAATGGTATTGTATGGAGGGGCGGTTCCCAAAATACCATTTGGCAGGGTGGTTCCAATTGTACCCTATTTATTATTATGAAGTCTGATAGGGTCCAAACTAACATAGGATTAGGTATCAACTCATATTCTTGATCATGATTTCTTCCCTTTGAACCATTAGAATACCACAGGGTTGAGGAGGATGGTTTTGATGTATTGGGAACTTTTGGGGGAATAGATCACTGTTTAAACTGTTCCTGGAGGATACATTGGACTTGGTTGATGCTCTTATAGGTCATGAAACTGTGACATTTTTTCTCCTTACTGGAGACTATTTCTCATTCCTATTATTTTCATGAGTCTGAGGTGGAAGCATACGACACATGTACTGGAGGCGGGCCTAACATGAATTTCCTGGAGTCCACCATCTCTTGTAAGAGATCCTTGAAAACGAAGCATTATTGGATGGTATGTCCCATTATCTAGTGATAGGTAAAATAATTTAGACTGTCATCGAGACCCACTTCATCGGCTCTCTTTGGATCTGGTAGTTAGAGCAAATTGAAATTCATAGAATTTATCAAATACCTACAGACCCTGCCGTCTTAGAATGAGTAAAATTTATTTATTCGGTCTTCAAACTAAGTTCTTTCAGCACCCCATTGCTCATCTTTCTATGGTGTGGGTGACTATTGGTGTTTAGGGGGTCAGGTACAGTTTGGTGGGGTCCTCGCAACTAGAGCTGGTATCGGGGTGGCTTAAGCATACTAGAAGCCACTTCATCTTTTCATGTACATTTCCAAGGGGATGATGGGGCCACTCGGGACTTAAGATTGGTCTGTTGCAAAGAGTCTTAAATTATTTTGGAAATGGTAGAGAAATATATAAACCCGCTTGTGTACTTCACCGGGATGAGTTGTGTTTTCTATTCTTCCTGAATGTTATCGATGTACATAGTGAGAATTTCATCATGGGGGAGCAGGCGGTTCAGGGAATAATTCAAACCTTTCCATCTAGAAATGAAGTCTGAGACACTTTCATTCTATTGATGTTATTAGTTAATGAGATCACTAACTATCATCCTACGTATTTTCAAACTAAACTAGAAGAGAAATTGTTGTCGGCGGTCCTCCCATCCTATGATTCAATTGTTTGAAAGGCTTGTATAAGATACAAAGGCTATGCCCTATAGGGTTTGTACGAAGCACATTTGTTTTACATTTTCTTGCTTCTCCAAATTTTCCATCATGGGATCCCAATAAGAGGAATAGTGCATAAAATTTTGTTCTGAGTCCCCCCTAGCCATTGAATATTGGGAATATGGGACTTCTAATGTTTGGCGGTGGCGAAACATTGCTCCCCTAATCAAGGTCGTGTTTGCACTCTAGCTATATCAGAGTGTGATGCACATCCCTGGTGTTAAGTCATGTTGTTAATTGTTTGGGAATTTTCAAGATACCATGATACATATCTTTCTAGTCTTGATCTTGGGATGGTGCATTAGTGGCCAATATTGGGCATGATAATGCGGCTCGAATATGGGGTGGATACCCATCCGAAGGTATTATTTGTGGGTTTACCTTAATATATTCTCGTTGCGTTACCAATGGGGGAAAGTCTTTATGTACTTATAGGGATAGGTAGAATGGTCTTTTGATCTTGGCTTCATTCACCAGTATAAGTGGTTGAGGTATGGGAACCTCTGTTGGGAGAACCTGTTACCATTCTACGGGGGGAATACATCTGGAAAGGTATCTCTCTCGATGTATCTGAACATTAATTTTCCTTATCTCTTTCATTTCTTCCTACTTCTTGGAGAAACATTACTTGATAGTGAGGGACTCATTTCTAGGGGAGGATAAGGCTAGTCATAGACAACCTTGGATTTATTCTTCTCCTTTTAGGGGTTTCGAGTGGGAGGTAATTTCAAATTGACTAAAGGGGAACCCAGATTCTGGATTTCTCTCTCGTTTCGAGTATGCACACCATCTATCATAGTTTGGGATGCCGCTGGGAGGGAACCATGTTCCTTTTCATTCTCTCCCTATATGTCATTTCCCGTGAGATCCATGTAGTTTACATTTACCACTTTCACGGAATCATACCGCATTGGGGGTGGTGTACCCAATGTCAAATGGTAGAAAGGATTTCTCTATCCATTGTTGGACTCTATACATCCATTTTGTGGTATTCTTCAGGTTTCGGGGTTAATATTGACATAAAGGGAGCCCTGATATGACCTCATTTTGTGCCCTTGTCTTGGAGGGTATGAACCATTAGAAGGGGTGAAAAGGGTAACTCCTATGTGTATTATTCTTCTTAGATAGTAGAATATAGACGTCTCCTACACAGTGACCTAAGGTAAAAATTCCCTTACTCTTATCGACTAAGGTTCTTCATGTTCTTCCTTTGATGCGCTACAACCTGGATTTTTCTATCTTACGGGGGGAATTTTCATTTAAAAATCACCCCACCCCTATGGGTTGGGGTTGTTCTCACATTGTGGTGGCAGTCACCACTATTTATATCCATTCAATTTCATTTACTCCCATTCATGTGTGAGATTATTATTACATTAAGAATGCACAAAGTCTATGGTCTTTTGAAGACATGACTACTACTTGTTGGTTGTATTTCCTTACATGGGAAGCCCACTGGATGCTCTTGGTTTCCTAACTTAGAAGCTTTTTGATGGATTGATCTCGTTACCCTGATGCTTTTGAGACTTATACTGGGATGGTTTTGTTAATTATCCCATATTTCTTGAGTAGGGGTTTCATTTGATTGCTGACTCGGGTTGATGACATTTCAAGATGTCACTTCGAAAGGGGTTTTCAAGACGAGACGTTGGGTGAAGTGTATAGCTCTATGTTCTCCCCATCGCCAAATGTGAACTCCGGTTGGTGTTTCTCCAATGAGGCGACGCATCTTATACAGTGCATAGAGGCAAGCCATTTCAATTTTTTTATTTAGCCTATCTGATCGTGGCTATCGTGTTGATGGAAGAGCTTCTAGTTTGATTAGACGGAGAATCTCGCTTAACGTGTTAACATGGAATATATACCTTTCATACTGTAGGTATTTTTCTTTTAGTTGAAGAATAGTTATCCATATATTGAGTCTAATTTCATGTGTGCATTCCCCATACTACTCTCCAGGTGTGTTGAAGTGAGATGTGGTCATAGGACAATACATCACTAGTATATTATCCTTTACTAGTTGTCTTATTAGAAGAAAAAAATACCGTTGTTGTTGTTCTAGAGGCTCCTCTACTTGATATTCCCATCTCAACTGCTTCTTAATAATTTCATTCCAACCAACCAGGTTGGTGGGAGCCTTATTGATTTGAAGACGCTGCAAGGGTGGATCAGAAAATGAGTGTGGCCTGGGGCCATCCTCAGGTTGAGAAAGAATATCACTCATTATAGATGGAGTAGTCGATGTGTCAGATTCCATCTTTCCAAGAAACTAATCATTATAGGGTTTTGTCATTTTAGTTTCATCAGGGGAAGGGGCTGCTCGCTGGTATGAATTTTGGTTTTGGGAAGAACCTTCGCAATTGGAGCTGCAATGGAGAGGGATACTATTGCAACTTGATGCCCAACCATGGGAAATTTCCTTAGGTTGTATAGCCTCGGAGGACTTTAAGGGTAGGCTATAGTGAGGGGAGGACCTTATTACTGCACGATGTCACTGAGGGGAGGATCTTCACAATAACTGCCATTGTGGGGAGGGCCTTCATAGTGACTGTAATTATGGTGAGGACTACCATCATGACTTGATAACTGGCTGTAGGGAGAATTTATGCAGTGCATGTCCTGAGGAGGGTCTTCGGGATGTACTACAATGAGGGGAGTACCTTCTTGTTTCAGGGTGTTACTATGGGTAGGACCTTCACAAAAACTGCCATTGTGGGGAGGTCCTTCTCAATGATCGTTATTATGGAATGGACTACCATTATGACTTGATGTACGACTACAGGGAGAAGCATATATATAGTGTATACCCTGGGGAGGACGATCCGGGCAGATGAAAGCATGGGGAGGAACTTCTTGTTGTCTAATATTCAGGTTGAGGAAAATAATACCCCAATGAAAATCTAGAGACAGACTATTATGATGGATCATTCTTGGATCGTTGATTGAGCCACAATGGGTGGTCTATATAGGACCTTCAGAGCTATTGGTAGAGACATTGTGGGGAGAGACTTCGCAACTGCTATTGTCACTCCCATAATATGGTAATGGACTAGCAAGGTCTTGAGATATTATTTTCATCTTTTTGAGGGCGTCAAGAACCCCATCATCCAATAGATTAGGATCATGTATGTGTTCTTCATTTTTTGGTTTCCTTTGGAGCATTTAATTTTTGGGGGCTCTCTTGTGGGTAACCAGGGGCCATCTGATGTTAGTAATTTCCTTCATGTATGGGTACTTGCCTTGTTGGGTCCCATGAAGCTGTCAGAATTTTCCAATGGACATCTTTAGTTTTGTCAAGGATATATGCCTTCCTTGGAGTGGCCACCACGTTGGTCCAACATCCCCCAGTTGGAACAGGTTTTTGACCCTGATATAGTTGTCTGTATATCACATGATATTTTTGTCAATGCTCTAAGACTATATTAGGGATTAATTACTTATTAGGAGTGACTAACTCATTTTATGGGTGAGTCATTCTGTTCGAGGAAACCAGGTTATGGGCCTAGTTTCTCACCTTTTCCACCAATGCAATAATATCTTGCCATGATTGGAGGATATGTTCTAGAATCGACAACTGATATTCCATCATTTATAAGAATTTTTGAGTTACATATTTGGATAGAATGAGTATGAAGTCACATTTTGATGTTGGAGTAGGAGTTTGTTCCTGCTCTAGTCCTCCATGAGTTTCTAGTAAATACTGGTGGTTCTCCTATGATGGGACAGAAGAACGAGTCTGCCACATGGTTTCTTCTATAGATTCCACCATATTTGACATGTGGTCTTCATATTCATGAGTAGGTATTTTCATATACTCACTTTCCACTAATTTTGTCTCATGGGATTTGTATGCATCCACAATAATTTTATTCAACTCATATTTGTTTGCTTCCATATTTCAATTGCAGGATTGAAACACATCAGTAAGTATTTGTTCCTACATGTAGCTAAGTTCCATCCTATTTGGTGGATAGTCTTGGAATTCTTTAGTATGAATTTTCTACTATGGGTATCCAGTTTCGTCCATATTTCTATGGTAGTCATGAAATGCATCTGAAGGTGTTTTTTCCTGCGTGTAGTCGAGTGAGACCCTATTTGGTTGGCAGTCTTGTTGTGAAATGGAAGATATCTGCATCTTCCTGTAGTTTTCTACTCTGTATGCATGGAGGGACTGGTGATCACTAGGTAGAACATGCATGTGCACTTATTGTACCACCCTATTTATGTGGTGGGATTGAGTGGAGGGTGTTGGGTCATATGTATTCCCATTGAATGCCACCTTGTTAGTACAATAGAGTTTCTCCTAGGGAACCCGGTTGATAGTGTGTTCTTAATTATATATTCACCTCCCTTTGCTGGCATCCTGAGGGTCTCGGGTCTCTTACACTTTGGTAGGTTCCCTCAGAATAATGTCTTCTTCAGCTGGAGGAGTTTTGGTCATCTGGTGTCAGCGGCAATGTTCTCTAGAGGGGGCCAGTGAGTAGGACCCATTTATAGTTGAGATAAAGTTATTAGGATCGACATCATCTACCACCCTAAGATAAAGGATATACTCCTTATCATGTTCTGGGGATAGGCTCCCGAAACGGTTTGAGGCGACCACCCGGGTTGCCTTATACTGGGGTGGATGTCGCGGCTGAGGAGCCGGCTAAAGGTCTTTTGCAAACTGGAGGGCTTGTGTTAGAGCCTCTAGAATGGGGAGATTACCATATCAGTGGTACTCCTTCATCAGAGTGTTGGATACCCAGCATTGAAGATGTTGTTTAGGCTAGGGAGTCCTTTTCTTTGTAGGGGCCCCAGCCACTTGTGGGATAGCTGATGCATGTGTCTGCATTGTTTGTTGGTACGTCATTTGAATCAACGGTTTCTCTACGGGAACCTACGACATAGATATATTACATATATACCATAAAAACTCATCAGAGTAGCCTTTTTATAAACATATTTGTATTTAGAGATTCATCTTGGCCCCTTCCCCTTTTCTTTTGCTGTGGGGATAAGGGGATTAAGTGGGGAAGAACCACCACCTTGGTTAAGGATTCATGTCAGGTTCACCATTTTTGTTCTAACTCCAAGGTGGTGCATTTAGCGCATACTAATGAAAAAAAATGGCTGATGTGTAATGACCTTTTGTGTCTTATCCTTAGGTTAGAACCGCCACCTTTCTTAAGGATTCACCATTTTTGTTCCACCTCCGAGGTGGCACATTTCAGGTGATGGTGAAATAGACTGACAAGAATCATCAACCATATCTTTTTCTGGAGACGGTTTCATCTCAAATTCACCATTTATTTTATTTAAACATATTATTTTTCATTCTCCTATAAAGATGTTTGGGTTAAGCCTATAAGGATTGGTCAATTCACCTTTTCTCATTGCCAATGATATGCCACTGTCAAATGGTCCCAGTGGGGGATTGTTTGGGGTCAAGTACTGGTGCATTCAGTTCTCCTCAGATATAACATCCTTATATGGTCTCCAATGGGTTTATTTATAAAGATAAGAATTCTAAATTTCCCTAGTATCCATTATTCAACGACCTTCATTCCAAAGGCAGGCGCTCATTGATTGATGATTCAACCAACGACACTTGAGGACTCCATTGGTCAAGAGGTTGGGAGGTCAGGCTCACATCACCCTTTCGGGGAAGATTATTGCATATTCCAAGAATCCCTTATATATTTATGTGGTTCTCGTATGTTTGTGAATGCTTGGTTCATTCTTAAAGAGTGTTTCCACGGGATACCCTTGCATTGAAAGATATTTATAGGCATGCATATATTTGATGCTACATAGAGACTATTGACTTAGAAACATAATAAGGTGCTCCGGATTTTATCAAATTATTGGAGGGATTGAAGGTGATTTGATGTTGGGATCAGATCCATAAGATGGATTTCCTATGTATCTTTGGGAGAGGAATCAGAACCCACATAGTTCAGATTGTGTGGGGATTCTACATGGGAGCTTCCCATTTTAGGGGGACATGGTTTAGTGGAACCTTTTGGATGGGTACCCTTTTGATGTCGGGCCTTCAGATAGGAAACCTACATATCCTTGTTTGATCAGGAATCAATGTTCTCATAGTTCATATTTACATAGGGCTTACGCATGGAAGCTTCCCATTTGGGGAGATATGATTTAGAAAACCCTTTATGGGAGGGTGCCCTCTTAAGCTCAGGCCTTCAGGTAGGAGTCCTACATATCCTAGTTTTATTAGGAATTAGAGTTATCATAGTTCAAGAATGTTTTTACTTATGAAAAGATGATTCCCATTTGAGGAGACTTGATTTGGTAAACCCTTTATGGAAGGGAACCCTCTTAAGCTCTGGCCTTCAGGTAGGCATCGTATGTATCTTGGTTATATCTAGAATCATTATTCTTGTAGTTTAGAATAATGTGTATGTTGTAATTTTCCGAAACCACTAGGCCCTTGTGAGTCATGCTCGGTGTGAGAAATAAGTGGATGTAAAAGATTCGACAAATCACATGCCTCCTCTCCTATTTGTGGGAGAGGGAGAGCCCATGGAGGAAGAGGTCAGGGTGATCGTGGGATAGGCAGTAGAGCAATGAACCTTTCAATGTGAAATGACATTGAAATCCATGCAGCTCAGCTTTTGAAAACTGGGGATTTACTTCAATGGGAGGGCCCCAAAATACATCATAGGAAGGTATGGAGTTTCATCCTCATCAAAGGGGGGATCGAACATAACTCCTTTGACTAATCATTATTCCTCATTGAATGGAAAAGAAAGTGATCACCATTAATCCCTAGAAGGGGGAGGTTCACGTTGGCATCCCAAGGTTGGACTCCGGTTTATCATGGAAATGTTGACCCACAGGTCGTCCCGAAGCTAGAACCGTTGTGTAGAGAGCCTTCATGACCCTAAATACCAAAGGTATGTAGACTCAAAGGGGTTCACCGATGCACCCGATGGTCTAATCATACAGGTTTTTTGGCTTTGGAGGAGGATTTTTCCTGATGTCGGAGGACTATTTTGTAGAGGGATTATAGAGGACTGGATAGGAATGGAGGGGTGAGGTTGGAACCATAGGAAATGATACTAAAAAATATCTCTTACAGCATACTGATTTCATATATGGGATGGGGGAGTCTCCTCATAACATAATGTTATGTGGGTATAGGTTCCATCCACGTACCAATGTGGTACGTGGAAATGGGTATAGGTCACCACGTACTATAGTGGTACGCAGCCCATCACGCCGATTTGGGTTCCATATAGGTACTTATGTAGTATGTGGCAACGAGTTCAGTCTGTGTATGGGTACACTACATGGAGCACCATACTGAAGGAGGGTTTGGCTGATCATTGTTCATGGGATGTTCATATTTGAGAGGTATGTGGTTCACTGTTCACCAATTAGGTTCACAATATTATTATTATTATTATTATTAAATTTCTCCATTTTATGGTTTGCAGCTGGCTATACCTGTGTAGAGAGTGCTTCATGATTCAGGCTTTGTTAATGAATCGAGAATAAATCTATAGTATTCTCCAAAATTTTTCATCCAACATATGATTCCCCTTAAATATATTGTCATCCATCCTCTCATCCTTCCTATTGTGATCCTTTGTTAGTTCATCAGGGAAACTGTATCTTTTGGGAACATGGATCTATTTGTGCAGGCCCATGAAGATATATCCCGACCCGCTGATGACTTAGTCAATTTGGGGTTTATAGAGGCTTCAGTTTGAGATAATGGTTCACGGAACCCTACTGGTTCGCTTCTTCGGTGAACTAGTATGTTCGCTGGATGGTACGCAAATGGGTTTCTCACTCATGAGTCCTTCAGCGATGTGGTTCACAGTCTACCTTATTCACTATCCATCGCTCGACGGTCCAGTGTCTCACATATCATCCCACGTACCTATTGGTTCAGGAGCTAGGTGGTCCATGAACCTTTCACGGTGGTGGTACGCGGCCAATTAATAATCCATGAAAACATGAATTCCTTCAATTTTATTCTAAAATTTGTATCTTGATTTGAGTCCATTAACCTTTCTAGACTTGTAGGAGTACTTGCATCCTTATTCAAAGCGATCGTGGGGGTATTTTCTTCCCTTGTCGGAATTTTCAGGACCCTACAGTCTTTATGAAACTTGTTTCTCTTTAACAGGTTATATGATTATGAATCTAAGTTCTCATTCCAAAGTTATATATTCATGAAATATATTTCTCTCTAAAAGCTTATTCTTTTGATGAAATGATTAAGAAACATGTATCATTTTCAACCGGTTGTGATAATATTACATGTTTGTGATAAAAAATTAAATTTTAGGGGTTATGATATGGTTGTTTATGATTTTGTGGAACATGTATGTACGATTTAATTATGATATGGGTGGAACCTATATATCCGAAAAATGCATTGGGTAAAGATTTATATTTCATGAGATAGACTAAGACGGCCATGGGAATGGTCCTTGACTACTAAAATGACCGTGGGAGTAAACCATGACTACCAATATGGTATGAAGAGTGATCTTATGATACTAATACGGCCATTGGAGAGAACCATTACTACCATGTTGGTATAGGATGTGAACTCATGCTATTAATATGGCAATGGGAGTGAACCATGACTACCAAGATGTTATAGAGAGTGAACCCATATTACCAATATGGTCTTGGATGAAATTCCTTATCTACTATGGAAATAATATTAAATGAATATGTGTCTAGGACAATTTCATTTTTTAATCCTATTTTTTCCTTCTATGGATTATGTATTTATTTCTATATGATTCTTGTCTTATGATATAGCAATATTTATGTCATGAAACTTGTTTATGATCGTTGATATGAAATCTAGGGTATTTTATTTTATTTTATCTCATTTCTAAACCTGTATTCTCATATTAATGATCACATATCTCCCTTGTTTACCCATTCTGAGAATCCAAAATCACCCATTTTTTGTTTCCTTTCCGTATGTAATGAAGAAATGTTTTGGGTGTCACGAGTTGTCACCTGAGGTCCGTTCAGTGACTACCCCAAGCCATCCATATATAGGCCAGTGATGGTAAATAACACCAGAAAGGAAAAACCCCAAAAGGGAAGGAATTTCCTTTAGAATTGTACACATGTAGATGGGTCACACTGCACACAAGAAAAACACAACATAAAAGGAGTTGCACAACCACCACAGTGAGTAGGAGTATGTACTGAAAGTAAAAGTGGCTAGTATAAAATCCCAACTGAAATAGTTGTATATAAAAAAGAAAAAACAATCTATATGGATTGTCCACCTAGGTTCCTATGTGAAGGGTAGGTACAACTCGCCACTGTGGATCACCCTGTCAATTGGTCACCTCTATGTACTATCTATCCATGGCTCTCTAAAGTGTCATTCAAGATGTCTGACATCTGCACAAGACAAAAAAGGTGCTAGAAAAGTCTATGCTGGGGTGACTGCTACAATACTCAGTAGGTACCCTAAGACCCCCAAAGGTCTCTCAGAATTCGACAAGGAAGAAAATTATGATCTCAATCCCAAGTCACAATGTAAATAAATGATCACACTATGTATACATCTTAAAAACATTAATAAAGATGATTAGTCATAAATCTATATCATCTTATTCTGTCCAGGGGCTTTGATGCTGGTATGTACAGTGTCACTGGCTGCTTACCCACAGAGGATCTCTAGGTGCTAACCCACAGAGGATCGCTAGGTGTTGTCCCATAGAGAATTTCTAGGTTCTGACTTACGGAGGATCACTAGTTGCAAACCCACCGAGGATTTCTAGATGTTGAACCACAGAGGATGGCTAGGAGATGATCCACATATGACCACTAGGCACTGACCCAAAAAGGGTTGCTAAGTGTTGAATCAAAGAGTATCTCTATTCTTTCATCACGTCACAACTATCCATTGGATTCCCTCACTTTTCATTCTAGATTCCCCATGGATTTTCTCCTTAGGCCACTAATCATATCTCAACATTTACGAACATCCACTTAAAAGTAACCCAAAATACCGTCTTGTTGTAAGGTTTCCAATGCGATAGATATTTCGTCAATCGGACACCCAGTCTATATGATATAAGTAAATAGGTAAATAGGGCACAGTTGGATTCGAATCTGATCCAACCTAGCCATACACTAACTTCTTCAAAAACTCATGTGGAGTATCTCTAATGGACACCATCATCGCAAGGGTCCTCACACTACAAACCGCGCATCAATCGAATGTCTGGTCTACAAGTTATATCTTTTTTTTAGTGAAAGAGGGTCTGTCGAAATTGGTCCAGTAAGGGTCAGGCCCAACCAGCTCGTAGGGTCCTTAATTTGGCTTGGTGGTGGGTTCATCCTGGCTGGAACTGGCCGAGCCAGTTGGTGGGGCGCATCCTTACTTGTGGGGAATGGCCCACCTGAGCAACCCCGCCCGCGTGGTGTGGGACGGTTTGCTGGATAGTACACGGTGCGTTTGGTTCTTACCACTGGCGGCGCTAGCAAGCACAACCCTTTCTCCCTATAATGGTTGACAGGAGGTCAGCCATTTCGCACACCCACTGAGTGGTCCGCTCCTCCTCCATGTGGTTGGGGAGATCTGGCCACCTCTTGCCTCCACTGCACTTGTGGGCACCGCCTCTTATACTACAGCGCCAGCGGGCAATGCCTCCTACACATGGATAGTGTGGGCCAGCCACCACCACCGCTCTCTAGTGTTTCTGCACAATTAGCACTTTATGTGGGCCACCAGAGATGCTTTAGTGTACACTTTTCCATCCTGTCTACACCTTCAGGCCTCTTTGATCACCACCTTTATTTCGAATACCACAGAATCTCCTTGCCGCCACATTACTGGATCGCCCAAGAATAATGCACAACATCCAAGATCAGTATATGTTTTAGGCCTTGTTCAGATCGGCCTATACCATTCGTGTTAGCATTTTATTATGGGGTTGAAAACAATCGTCATATAGATTAATAGAAACCCCAAATCACGACCTCTCATGAACTTCCTGCAAGATCTAATTAGTTTAAAATCAACTGGTTAGTCGATTGATCCATGTTCGTTGTATTTTTCAAGAATGAGATAATAGTAATCATTAAACACATAGATAAAATTAATCCCCAACAAGGATTCTGTTTAATTAGTTACAGATGGGGGATGAATTCTGCCTTCGTTGAGGTTCCACTTTCATTGGCCTTTGTCACTACTAGTCAATCACCAGTTCCGATCTTCCAACGATCGATGTTTGTTCTCTATTCTTTTTTAGGGGGATATGTCACCGGTGTTACGTTATAGGTTCCTCCCATGGTTTTTAAATTTGTTCACCAATGGATTGAATAATAAAAATAAAATGATCTATACATTTTGTTCTTTAATGGGGTTCATTAATGAACATTAATTGATGAACCATTTGTTAAATGGGTGTTGCGATTAGAAAAAAAAATAAATGAGTCATTAAATGACGCTCTTTTAATCCTCATCATTATTATGTGGTTTTTCCAGCTATTTTCCAATGGTTGGATAAAATAATAAAATAATTCAATGAGTTATTTTATTATTATTTTTTCCAAAAATTCATAAAGATAACGTTTTATTCCGACCCATTCTGGTCGAAGTTAAACATCTCCTATGTGAATCATGGAACTACAAATACAATGGTGCACTATGATTTTTAATCCAAGAACCGGTTCAAAAGACAAAAAAACCGGATTAAACGTTTATAGAACTTACCTTAAAAAAGTTGAAAACTCCATTCTGTGATCTTTGGGTCTCGAAATCACATGTTGTCAAATTTTGTAGTATAGTAATTGTTCCATATAGTTAAAAAATATAATGAATTTCCAAGCCTTTAAATTATCCCCACAAAAGGGATTCACATCCTTGAAATCCACAAAAAAAGCAAAGAAATCAAATGGGGGTACTGAGGATGAATCTGATACTCCCGCACCCATGTGCTCTCCTAGAGGTTCTTGTGATGCCACCAAACTCACACCAGAGGAATCAACCAACCACGAAGGACCCTCTCTAATCTATCCTCTCTCTCCAATAGTAACTCCACTAACATCCCCCCATCGTCAATGTCTGTATCTCCCTAGTCTATGATTTTTGATGGGTCATACATGTATCTCTTCAGCTATGACACATGGAAAACATCACGATCATGATGCATCTATGGGGGAAGAGCTAGGTGGTATTCCACTATACCAACTCTGTTGAGAATCTAAAAATGTTTGATGAACCCCAGAGATAGCTCGCCACCTTGGCAAAATCTCTAAAATCATCATTGGGGTGAGAACCATAGGAGGACTTAGTCTCCCTATTTGAAATCCAAGGGTCTCTATCTCTTGTCGACAGAAGACTTTTTTTCTACTCTTTATAGTTTTCATCTATTCCTAGATTATTTTCATCTTCTCATGGGTTGCCCATACCAACTCTTGACCCATAATTGTTGAGTCCCTTGTGTCTGCCCATCATTGAGTTGATCTATATGGTTTCTCGTACAAGGACTCAAATGTTGCCATGCTGATGTTAGATTTATAGATTTTTTTTAATGAAAAATCCACTGGTGGTAGGTGGTCCCCCCAACTACAGCCAAAATGAATGACACAAGCATGAAGAATGTCTTAGAGTGTTTGTATGGTATGCTCCGTATAACCTTCTGTTTAAGGTTGAAAGGTGGTGCTTAACGTTGTTGAGTCCCAAATGCCTCCAGTAACCCATTCTACACCCGGGATGTAAAATGAGGGTCATGATCTGAAAATATCATCGACGGTAACCTATGAAACTTTCCTATCTCTTGAACATAGAGGCGTCTAAAACCCTTTACTGATCCCTACTCTAAGATGGGTTGAAAATTTGATGACTTGTTGAGTTGTTCAATGATCACCCAGATAGATTTGTGGCCCCTAGACGGTCATGGTAACCCAGTCACGAAGTACATCGAGATACCATACCACATCCATTCTGGTACCTCCAGTGGTTGTGATAAGCCTATTGGAACTAGATGGTCGGCATTCACTTGCTGACAAGTGAGGCATTATGAAACAAACTCTACAGCTACTTTCTTCTTCCCTGGCCACCAGTATTGATGTCGGATATCTTGGTACATCATTGCTACACTAGGATGAACCGCCAAAGGGGGTGTAGGGAACTTTCTCAACAACTCCTCCCTAAACGTCATTGGTGCCATGATGCATCCTATAAAAAGGATCATGTGCTCTGCAACAATGTAAATCCATCAGGATCTTCTATTGAGGATATCTGAGCAAATCAGTAATTGTATACAACATCCCCAAGTTGTACCTTTTGATCTCACTGAAGGGTGGGGGAGTGACAGTCATATATAGGAGGAATGTTGCCCCATCACTATCCACAAAAGATATCTGCAACTTGGCCAGCTGCTTAGTCACCTCACTCAGCAGTTTTAAACCTCAACTTCTTCTAAGTTTGTCATCTACTATCTTTCCCTTCTCATTATTATAGACTATCTCAAAGTCATAGTCCTGGAGGAACTCCAACCTTTTCCACCGTCTCCGATTCAGGTCCTTCGATGAGAAAATTTACATGAGACTCTTGTGATTGGAGAAGACAATAAACTCTTCACCTTAGTCACGCTCATGGGTGGCTTCTAATCAACAACTGCCTCTATCTTCGCCAGTTCCACTTCAAATATAGCCTTCGAGATAATGCGCCCTAGAAACTAGACCACCCATATCCAGAACTGGCACTTCGAGAGCTTACTATAAAGCTGGGGCTCTCGGAGTGTATCCAGAACTGTCTACATTTGTGTGGGGTGCTTCTCCTCCTACACCGATTACACCAAGATGTCTTCAATGAGAACCACCATGAACTGATTGAGGTAAGGCGTTATGATATTATTCATGAGTCCCATGAACATTGCTGGGGTGTTGGTCATGCCAAAAGTAATCACTATGAAATATTAGCATCTATATCGGCATCTGAAGGCTGTATTTGGTATGTCCTCATCCTACACTTGTGGTTGATGATAGCCTGATCTGAGGTCTATATTTGAAAGACACTGAGATCCCTTCAGCTGATCAAAGACATTATCAATCCTCAGAAGAAGATACGAGTTCTTCCCAGTCACCTAATTTAGGTGCCGATGGTCCATGAAAATCCTGAAGTACCCACCTTCCTTCCTAAAGAACGACATCGGGGCTGCCCATGGAGAAACATTAGGTCTTAAGAACCCCTTCCTCTACAAGTCCTCCAAATGTACCATCAACTCATGAATCTCACCAGGAGAAATTTGATATTCTGGTGTGGAAATCGGTGTCATAACAGGGTACAGTTGGATGTATAATTCTACCTCTCTGTGAGGAGATAGTCCTAGAACATCCTCAGTAAAGGCATCTACATACTATTATACCACTACATGATAGCTCAAACTCCTCTCATCCATTACACTAATGGTGAGGCTAGCCAACTGATGAGCGATTGACTACACCCTCCTCTGAGAAAGTTCATCCTATAGTACAATGGTTCCCTTTTCACCAGTAAAGGAAAACCTGGTCCCATCCTCACAGACACACCACACTTTTCCCCTAAAATAGTTGACATGAGCATGGATCATTGATAAATAGTCCATACCAATGATGATGTCATAAGGTCTCAATACTGCTACTAGGAGATCCTAGCTGAAGCTCTCGCCACATAGAGTAAACACAAATTGCCGACAATAGCATGTAATCCTCGAATCTTTAACCATAAGAGTCATTAATCATATGGATCAAGAAAAGGGATCCACCAGAATCTATGAGCTCCTAACAAGAGGCATGAAATAGAAAGATTTACTAGAATCAGTGTCTATAAGAACTAAATCTTGGGTGGAGAACACAGAGAACGTACCTCAAATATTCTCTAGAGCACCTTGGTCATAGGTCGCTTTCACCTAATGCGAAGCTCATCCTTGTACACCTTCTCCCTATGGTCAGTGTGAACCACCAATGGGTGGTGGCGGTAGTACCTCAAACTTTCGTTCACCACCTACTGCATATCCTACTCTTCTACCACATCTATTGCGCTACCAACCTCTTCACTTAAAACTCTGTCATTGTCTTGGTGGTCCCTCGACTGCCTACTAGTCATCGATGTGGTGATTTGGATAGTTTTGTGCCATGTTCCCTTGTCTACTGTAAGGGTAATATAATCTATTCCTTAGATTACCTGCTCTACCTCGCGAGCTCCCCACCTCCGTCCCTACGTCCGGGTGTTGTGCATCAGATGGTCTGGACCATGTGAGGCTTTGCCTCATCTACTTATTGCCTATTATAGATGACTCAGTTGCATTCTGTCCAGTAGTAACTCTCATTTTTATTGCCTTGTCAGCAAGGAAACTCTCTACCTATAGTAATCTCTCTAGTACTATAGCCTATGTTAGAATATTGAGAAAAATCATCGATAATCTGATCTCTTGTTGGATACCTTGCTCAATGGTCTAGGCCCTAAAGAAATGGTCCCCTTCCACATCAGTGGAGTAATGGGATAGTTTAGTAGATATCACTGAGTACTAGGCTACTATCATGATGCCCTAATGTAAATGATTTAGCTTCTGAATTCACACAGTGCATAGAGTTACTGGTACAAACCATTCCTTAAAGAGGCTCTCGAATTCCAACCAGTAAAGATCCACATGTTCATGGGTATAGAGAGTCATGCTCTCCCATCTCCCTGATGCTCCATGAAGGATAATAGAAGCAAGTATTATCTTCTAGTCTTCTGGTGTCTCAACCAAGCAGAAAACTCATGCCACAGCCTCCACAGAGTCCTCTACTACCTATGGATCTGTCTAGCCTTGAATCCTCAGAAGCCTCTAACTCTGGAACTCGTGCAACTCTCTCAGCTGATCTGCATTGTCCGCTAGTGTGGCCGATGGAAACTACTACCTTAAGGGTGGTGGTGCTGCTGGTACACCACCCAAAGGTGCTATCACCATAAGAGGGCCCTATACCAACCCCTCATCGCTCGGTGGGCCACCGTCTTGACGTCTCACTAGAATCCTTGTTGGCTATCTATGTGAAGGTATCCTAAAAAGTGACAGATGCACCATTGTAAATAAGTTATACATGGTGAGATGACTCAAAATTTCTCAAAATATAACATGACCAAAACACACATAATCAATTTTTTTGTGTACAGAGTTGGAAATTAGAATTCAAAGATCTGGTGTATGGATACACTACAACAACATAGGACTCCGTGAACTGAAAGAAAAACTCAAAACACTTAACACTATTGTCCCATTTAAAATTACAGAGTCTTAGTTGTTTTGGTAGAACTGACCACCTCTGATACCACTTTGTCACAACCCATCCCCAGGGGCCTGTGTCATGACTACCCCAAGCTTGCCTTCCACAAGTCAGGTGCTGGTGACTAACACTGGAATAGAAAAACACAAAAAGGGAAAGCATTGCCTTTAATCCTTTACACACACAAATGGGGAACACTGCACACAAGAAAAACATAATGAAAAAGGACTAGTACAACCACTACTGTCTGTAAGTGTAAGTATTGAAAGTAAAAGGAGCCAGTATACAAGCCCAACTGGAAGAGTAGTACAAAAAAAATGAAAAACATGCTCTATAGATCTTCCTCTTAGGATCATACCTGAAGTGTAGTTACAACTCATCACTTCGGCTCCCCACATTAATCGGTCACCTCCGTGTACCATCTAGCCCTAGATCTCTAAAGTCTCAGTCAAGATGTTCATCATCTGCACAAGAAACAAAAAGGTGCGGGTGATTCCCATGAAGGGGTGAGTGTAACAAAACATAGGAGGGACCTTGAGACCCTAGAATGCCTCTCGAAATACCACATGTAGAAACCACAAAGTATGATCCCAATCACTGGGTACAAAGAAATAGACAACTCACACTTGGTATACAACATAAAGAAAAAGAATAAAGGTGATTAGTCATAAAGATAGTTCATATTTATCTATCATGAGGATTTTATTTTGGTCCGTACGAGGTTAATAGGTATTGAACCATAGAGGATCACTAGGTTCTGACCCATATAGGATCGCTAGGTGCTAACCCATAGAGGATCGCTAGGTGCTGACCCACGGAGGATCACTAGTTGCAGACCCAATGACGATCGGTAGATGATGTCCCACGAATGATCGATAGGTGCTAGCCTATAGAGGATCACCATGAACTGACCAACAATGGGTCACTAAGTGCTGAACCACATAGGATCACAATTCATTCATCACGTCACAACCAGCCACTGGATTCCCTCACTTAGAATGCTTGATTTCTGAAGGATCCGCTCCTCATGACACTCATCGTATATCAAGAATCACAATGTACCACAAATAAATAACCCAATAGACCATCTTGTCATAATGGTTCCAATGCAATAGACCATGCATCAATTAGACACCTGGTCTGTAATATATATTCTAAAAGGTAACATATGGCCTGATTGGATTCGAGTCTGATCCAAACTGGCGGTACAACAACTTTTTTAAAAACTTGTGTGGATAATCTCAAAATTACCGCCTCATCCCAAGGGTCCTCACGCTAAAGATTGAACTTCAATAGGATGTACATATTGTGATTTATAGTTGTCTTACTGAAATAGGGTTGGATGGGACTGGGTCTGGTTCGACCCGGTTGGACTGACTCGACCAAACCCCAGGGTCCGGTGTAGGTCAGGTAAGGGTCTAGCACAACTGGTCCATAGGTTCGGCCCGATGGTGGGTCTATCCTGGCTTGCGTTGTTCCGGCCCAATCCGCAAGTCCGTCCCACCTGAGGAACCTGACCCACGCAATGTGGGACGATTTTTAGGACCGAACATAGAGTTTCTAGTTCTACTAGTTGGTTGTGCCGGCAAGCAATGTGTTGTCTCCCTATAAATGATGGCATGAGGCCAGCCGTTTCACTTTCCCACCGAGCTGCCCAAGCGGGCCGCTCCTCCTCCATGCGACTGATGAAAGTCGGATGCCTCTTGACACTACACCGCCTACAGGCACTGCCTCCTCCACACAGCCAGCATGGACTGGCCACCAGTCATCGGTGCTATCGCGCTGGTGGTTCCACACTGGCACTACAGCGTCGGTGGTTCCGCACCAGCGGCAGCTTCTGTGGTCCATCGAAGATGCTCTGGTGGTTTTTTTCCATCATGTCTACACCTACGTGCCTCTCGGGTCCCCGCCTTCACTGTGAAGGACACATATTCACCTTTCTACCACGTTTCATGGTCTGCCTTGAAGAACACACAACATCCAAGATTAGTGGAGGGTCTAGGACTTGTTTAGATCAGCCCGCACACTTCGCATTAGTGTTTAATTATCAGGGTGATAACAATCATCATATATATTAAGAAAATCCCCAAATCAAGACCCTGTAAGAACCTACCACAAGATCGAATGGTTCATGGATTGTCATGTTAATCAATTGATCCAAATTCGTTGTATTTTTCAAGAACATGACATGAGGAATCATTAAACACTAAGAGTATATAAATCCTCTACCTAGATTCGGTTGAATATGATGTGGATGAGGGAGGAATTCGTCATTCATTGACGTTCCACGTTCTTTGGCGTTCATCACCGCTGGACGATCTCCGGATCAAATCCTCCAATGATCGACATTCATTATTTATTCTTTTTTAGAGGGAGATGTCCTCAGCATTACGTCAGAGGTCTATCGTGAATTCTTTAATTCATTCTCAAACTGATTGATTAATAAAAAAATCGATCTTGACGTTTAGTTCATTAATGTGGTTCATTAATAAACCTTTATTAATGAATTATTTATTAAATGGGTGTTATATTTTCAAAAAAAGAAACAAGTCATTAAATGACCCTCATTTAATGCTCGTCATTACACTGCGGTTTCACCATCCTTTGTTCAAAATTAAGAGCAAAGAATAAAATAACTCAAAGAGTTATTTTATTATTATTTATTTTCGAAAACTCCAAAACATAAATTTTCTGTATGACCCGTACAGGTCAAAGTTATTTTTTTCCTAAGAGAATCTTTGAACTGTGAATTGAAAGGTGCCCTCATATTTTTATTCTGAGCACCTGTTCAAAAGATAGAAAAACATTCTCGTACGTTTATTGAACTCACATTGAAAAAAGTTCAAAACTCAGTTCCAGGTTCTCCAGGCCTCAGAATCATGTTCCATTGAAATTCACTGTCTCGTAAAAATTCCATATAATTAAAAAAATTATACAAAATTTTTGGGTCTTTAAATTAGGTAGAAGTAATGAATGTGGATATCATTTTTGGGATATTTTGATGATATTTCACTAGGACAGAATATTTTCTTTCTAAGTTTCTAATGACACTAAACTATTATATTCCTTTGTCATGTATGATTATAATGTACAAAATATTCATCTAAAGTGGATTAATATACATGTATATTAATCCAAGGTCGTTATAGTTATGGTATAAGTTATTAACATATTTTTAACCACTATTCAGGAGGATAATGACCATAAAAAATGAACGATAAGGTAAGGGGATTTCATCTTAATTTACATTTCATTCAGACTTATTTGTTATTATACACTAATTCAGTTTTACATAGTTTATATTCATTTTTTTTCTTATTATATGACGAATCATCTTATTTTCATGATATTATAATTTTCATTTAATGTCAAAAATTTATATAGATTATGATTCAAATTTTTCAAATTGGTATGAGAAATTAGGGAATATATACATATTATTCTCCCCAAGATTGTTCTAAATGATTATCTGGGCAGTCTCACTTCTTTTTGTAGTTGTTAACTTTCTCATAAAACAATCACTTTATTTTAATCAGTTTTCATTATAAATTTACCTAGATATCCATATTCATATACAATTTATATTCGTATTGATGATATTTTCATTCTATTTTACAAACGGTGAATACTTTTTGATTTATTTGATTATTTGGGGAAATATTGATAATTTTGTACTCTTTATTAATTACAGATATTTGATAAGGAATATTATTTATTTCAACTATTAGATATGAGGAATGATTTGGACATGCAATGACAGGAGGAGGCCAGACTTTATATAGATCATCAATGCATCGACAGGTTCTCATGAAAAAATTTGGTTGCCTAAATTAAATGGGTTTCTATTGATTGTTTAAAACCATCTTCAGAAAGGTCTTGATGGTATAAGATTTTATGTGCCTCAGACATGATGACCAATAATTAAACATCTTTTTCATTTAGATTCAATTATTATTTATCCATGATATTTTTTGTCGACATATCTATGGATACAATTCATTCTCATTTTATTGAACTAGATGGCCCGAGTTTCAGTTTCATAACTTGCCAAAATCAAATTTCTTTATCTAGTTATTTTAATGGCATGTTTTATCATTTATTTCCTTCCCATGTTAATTTATTCCCATTGATTCATTATTTATTCCACTTTACATATCATTACTTATCATTTAATATCACCCTTATTATATTTCAATTCCCTTGGT
Organism: Viscum album; assembly: GCA_963277665.1. Classification (NCBI taxonomy): domain Eukaryota; kingdom Viridiplantae; phylum Streptophyta; class Magnoliopsida; order Santalales; family Viscaceae; genus Viscum; species Viscum album. The sequence continues at coordinate 1,904,476,834 of OY728130.1, read as the reverse complement.
TATGATGAATAAATCATTGAATTAGTCATCAAGGATGCGGTTTATTTCATTTTATTATGTATCAGGTTTGTATTGTCTATTTCCCAATGTATTATGGGAGTAATTTATGTAATATTTCTTTTAAATTATGCTAAATTGATTAGACATTTTTGATTTGATTCTATGTAATCAAGACAATTTAATAAAATTATGCACCAGCTCCGAGATTCTGGGATCATGGAGTTACACTAATCCTGAAAATTCAAGAGTTATACCCAAAGTTGAAACTAGGTTTTTAAACAAATAATTTCACTTAAAATTCATAAAAAATTTCTAAAATAATTTTGAAACATAATGATTAGAACACTATAAAAAATTGGGATATTTTTAAGGGGATGTCATTGTAAATGGCCCATTGTAGAAAAGGCCATAAAAAATCATTTCTTAAGATAAGTCATCACAAAAAAAACTTTTTGCGATGGGATGTAGACCCGTGGGAAATAGTTTCTCAGAGATTATTTAAAAAAGCATTTGTGATGGGTTGTTGCAAATATCATACAAAAATGAAAAAAATATTATTATTATTAATTAAAAAATATTAGAAAATAATAATTAACTAACATTGGATGATTATAATATTAATACCAATATTAATGATAAAAATGCTATTAATATAATAAGAATAATAATAGAAAATAATAATATTCTATTATTAAATAAATAAATATATTAATATTAGTAAAATAAAAAATTAGATAAATAATAAAATATTGAAAAAATTATAAAAACATAAATAAATAGTAAAAAATGAAATGTTCACAACAATATAAAAATGTATTACATAGAAATGTAAATATTTAATACAATAAAAAAGTTTCATTCAAATGTTTTATCATAAAAAAATATATCACTAGGGGGTCCTCTAGATGATGTCGAGAGATGGTGGAGGGATCTCCATCCCTAAAAAACTAATCAAACATCGCTTGTACTTTATCTGCTTGGGTTTCCACTACTTCCATTGAATTATCTCCTCCTCATGTTGTCGTTATTGTCATCATATCTCTTCCTGATATTTCCCCTTTCATTGGCACATCTCCTCCTACAACCATTGACACATATCCTTATACTCTATACACACAGTCTTTATAGGCTCACTCTGAGCTCGTAGTAGCTCATGATATTGTACAACATATGATAATGACTCCACATTTTCTCCTCTTTAGTTGGACGATGACATCATAGTTGTACCATAATAACTCCCAATCATTCATTAAGATTCGTTAGATAATTATTACAATTTATTCCTAATTATTATCAACTATTATTAATTAATTCTAATTATTACTAACTAATCATAATTATTCCTAATTATTCCTAATTTATAAAATTTATTACTAATTATAACTAATTATTAATATTTAATACTAATTATAAATAATTATTACTATTTCTTACAAATTATTACTATTTATAATTATTTATTATTATTATTATTACCAATTATTACCAATTATTACTATTTATTACTAATTATTTCTATTTAATCCTATTTATTTTTATTTTATCCAAATTATTACTATTAATTTCTAATTATTACAATTTATTCTTAATTACTACTATTTATTCATAATTATTACAAATTATTCCCAATTATTACTATTTATTCCTAATTATTAATATTTATTCATAATTAATTATAATTAATAGTAATTAATCCTTATTATTACTAATTAATCAAAATTATTACTAATTAATCATAATTATTACTAATTAATCCGAATTATTACTAATTAATCTTAATTATTACTAATTATTACCAAAAATCCAAATTATTACTAACCAATCACGATTATTACTAAATAATACTAAATATTACTAATTATTACTTATTAATCTTAAATTATTTCTAATTATTAATATTTATTACTATTTACAACTATTTCATACTATTTGTTACAAATTATTTCTATTTATTAGTACTTACTAAAATTTATTACTAATTATTAATATTTATTACTAATTATTACTAATTATTACTATTTATTCTTAATTATTTCTATTTATTCCAAATTATTACTATTTATTCCAAATTCATTCTATTTATTCCTATTTATTACTTTTTATTTCTAATTAATAATAATTATAAATAATTACTCCAATTTGTTACCAACTAACCATAATTATTTCTAATTATTCCAATTTAATTTTAAATATTACTATTTATCAGTAATTAATTCTAGTTAATCTTAATTATTACTAATCAATCCTAATTATTACTAATTAATCCTAATTATGACTAATTATGACTATTTTTTAATATTTATTACTATTTATTAATATTAAATAATATTTATTACTATTTATTAATAATTAAACATAATTATTACTATTTAATCCTAAACATTCATAATAATTTCTAATTATTACTAATTATTCATTATTATTACTAATTATTTTTAATTATTACAAATTCATCATAATCATTACAAATGATTACAAATTAATAGTAATTACAACAAATTAATACAAATTTTTACTAATTAATACTGATTATTACTGATTATTACTAATTATTCCTAATTATACCTAATTATTACTATTTATTACTATTTATTACTATTTATTACTATTTCTATTTATTAACATTTGTTACTATTTATTAATAATTAATCCTAATTATTACTAATTAATCGTAATTATTAACAATTAATCATAATTATTACAAATTAATCCTAATTGTTACTAATTAATCCTAATTATTACTAATTAATCCTAATCATTACTAATTAATCCCAATTATCACTAATTAATCCAAATTATTACTAATTGTTACTAATTATTACTAATTAACCCTAATTATTAGTAATTGTTACTAATTAGTCTTAATTAGTCCAAATTATTACTAATTATTCTTAATTATTACTAATTATTCCTAATTATTACTAATTAATGCTAATTATTACTAATTATTACTAATTTACCGTATTGTTACCAATTACTTCTAATTATTACTAATTAATCTTAATTATTACTAATTAATCTTAATTATTACAAATTAATCCTGATTATTACTATTTATTACTAGTTAACACTAATTATTACCAATTAATCCTATTTATTACTATTTGTTACTAATTATTACTAATTATTACTAATTAATACCAATTATTCCTAATTATAACTAATCATTCTTAATTATTACTAATTATTATTATTATTACAAGTTATAAATATTTATTACAATTTATTACTATTTAAAAACATTTATTACCATTTATTCCTATTTAATACTATTTACTACTATTTGTTACTATGTATTACAATTTATTACTCTTTATTACTATTCATTACTAATTAATCCAAGTTATTACTAATTATACTTATTATTACTATTTATTACAAATTATTACTCTTTATTACTAATTAATCCTAATTGTTACTGATTAATCCTAATTAATCCTAATTATAACTAATTAAACCTAATTATTAGTAATTAATCACAATTATTACTAATTATTACTATTTATTAATAATTATTACTATTTATTACTAATTAATCTTCATTAATACTAAGTATTACAATTTAGTCCTAATTATTCCTAGTTACTCATAATTATTCTAAATTATTTCGAATTATTCCTAATTATGACTAATTATGTAACGTCCTAGATCCAGGTGCTCCGTATCTGTTTGGCCACATGGCCTCAAAAGCCTTTCCCCACACACCAGAGGCTGTTGACGAGTAGCAAGGACCTAAAGTGTGATTGTGGGGAAACTATGCCCTCATTGGTAGAATAAACATATCAGAAACAAATAGAAACAAAAGTGAAAACTGTAATACAACAAAATTAAACAAAGAAATACTGAATGTAAATCCAACAGAATCCATAATACATAATGATTTGATGCATGGAATTTGTATATAAGAAAATAGACAAACAAGTCACAATGCTGGAAGGCAATACAGAAAAAATTTAGAAAAGAAACAAATAATATCTAGGAGAATCACAAGCCTCACATTGGTCTCATGCTCTCTAGCTCGAACAACAATCAAGTACTGGATGATGAAAGGGTGCTTCCCCTTATCTACACCTATAATCATATAATCTGCTTGTGTCCAAAACATGACCCAAACAGGATGTGAGATGAATCCTATTAGGCAACTAGCAATTGATTAGTGCCTAACTGTCAGTAAATATATATAGAAGGTAATGTGCAGAAATGAAGCAATAAACTAGGAATTACTCAAATGTTAACAATCCTATAGTTTTCAATTACATTCATTTACATTTATTAATCATCCTTTCAGTCATGTAATATCGAGATCTAGCCTAAGCTCTATATCACCCTGTGTAATAGTAATAATAAATATGTCAAAGAAGACCATCTAAACAATCAAGTAATGCCAAGTGCAAGCTTGGGCTTTGGCTTGGCAGACTCGTCACAATAATTCAATCATTCATAAATCACCCTCTAGGAAAGCTATCATAATCTAACCACTTTGGTCTAACATAGAACGAATCATTTACAAACGACCTCTTGGGAAACTATTATGGTCAATACCCTTGGGTCAACATGGAATCAATAATTTATAAATCACCTCATGGGTAGCTCTCATGGTCAATACCCCTTGGACAAACATAACATCAATAAATTATAAATTACCTCCAAGGTAGCTCTCATGGTCAATACCCCTGGGTCAACATAGAATAAGGTAATTATAAATGACCTCCTGGGTAGCTCTCACAGTCAATACCCCTAGGTGAACATAGCATAATGTGATTATAAACAACCTCATGGGTAGCTCCCATGGTCAACACCCCTGGGTCAATATTGCATATGGTAATTAAAAATGGCCTCTTAAGAAGCTCTCATAGTCAATTGCCCTAGGTAAACATCTACACCAATGCTCTCACGGTCCATTGGAAAAATTGTATGCATATAATATTAAAGTAGCTCATGTAAAATAAAACTACTACATGGCTAATCATTCATAAGAATATCAAATGCATTTCATGTAATCAATCAAAATCTATCATAATCAACCAAGGCATGGAAAACAAGGCAAGCCTAACATGCATCCTTGACCAAACAACTATAAATAATCAATCCTGGGAAACACACCCATGTGGTGTCCCATAACAAGGTATCTAACCTTAAACATAAAAAACAACCCTTTATCAATCTATCATAACACAATAGATAATAAATTGGGTTAAATATATAATCAAGCAATAACCCAATCATCGGTATGAAAAACATTTATCATATATAATCCCAAGACAAACAACAAAAGGCACAAACCACATACCTCAATATTGTACAATCAATATAGTTGAATGACATCCGTTGAATCAACCTAGAAAAGCATAGACCTACAAAATGGTGAAAAATATGAACCCTAAATAACCCATGAGAGAAGAATAATTTGGAAGAAGGGCTCTAGAGCATTTAACAACTCACTAGTGGGATTCCAACACACCCAACATTGTCTCAATCAAAGCTCAGATGAAGAATTGGGGATTCGATATATGTTTTTCATTATGGAGCGCTTCTATACGAAATAAGGGATAAAGAATATGGTTCTAGACATGAGATGTGACCCCTTCTGATATATCAAATAAAAAATAAAATTACATCGTATGCTCTTTAAATGTACATACCATGTAGTAGATTATGTGAATTTTGCATGTGGATGTCGTTACTTCATCTGGCATGAATCAAATTTAGATTTTATATTTTGGTTCCCAAACCTTTGATAACTATAAATGTGTAGTATAATATTAGTGAGGGGTCGAGTCCACAGGGAGACTTGCATTTTTTTCTTTGAGAGAATCTAGTTTTGAGACCTATAAGGGATTTCTTTCAAAAGTATTATGTTTTGGAATTCTGAGCAATGTTCTAATAGGGATATCTTAACTTATCAAATGACGGATCTGGATCTAGTGAGTTTCTAGGTGAATGATGTATTTTATGTCTAACCTTGGAAATATCCTCTATCATAGTCTCTGAAGTCAAAATGGTAAACTATTTGACTTTAGTCTTAGTCTCCTAGCATTACCTAACAATTAGCTATTCTGTGGTCAAGAGGTACCAATAGCGTAAGTTCATTATGTATGGCTTATTACGATAAACGCTTCTTGAGATAGTGGTCATAGCTCAATTGACATAAACTAGGATTGGGTTGATTTCTTCATTATATCATGGTTACATATGTTTGCACAAATGAGTTATGCCTTGAATTTATATCCTAATTACTATTTCATTCGGACATTCCAAGTTCAGATTTAATAGTGTATGCTAATTTTATAGACACATCGTTCAATCCCTACCATTGAATGATTTATCTACTCATAGCAGGGTAGAATGTAGTTGAATAACTAAGAGATATCATAGCTGATGGATTGATAAACATTGATGAAATCAGGATCATGAAATAGATGAGGAAATTATAATTGGAATAACATGAAAAAAGAAATTCCGAATTATAAAAAGAACGTACTTGGAAAAAATAAGGAAACATGAATTTAAGAGGAACATGATTGTGTTGAAGAATGGAATCTCCTTGGCTATTGGATTATTCAATGTACACACAAATCTAAATAAATTGATAGTTTGTGAGAAACATGGAATGAGAGTTTATAAGGAATCCAAAGGGAGAAAAGAAACTCATCTAGAAGTGTCTCAAAATCTCTATCACTGCTCTGCTTATATAAGAAATTTCAGTGACGACATGTATCATTGATCTGTTTCAACATCCTACAGATCTTCATCATGGAATGTTTTTCTCTTGCATTAAGATGTTTTACTAGGTACACGATGTGTAACAGTTATTCACGACGTACACCCTACATTTATTCTTCCAGTTTGTGGATTCTCTGTAGATTTATCGTTTGAAACATTGACTGAGAATCACATTTTGTACTAGGAGTTCTTGATGTGTAGTGGTTTTTCCCTACTGGTTGTGTGGTTTGGTCATGATTTTCTTCACAACTTGAAGTTAGGATATGATATTTGGTTACATGATGTGTATGAGGAGAACATGTCGTGTAATTCTCCGGGTTTTCAACTTACTTCCTTCACTCTCTTGAATACCAGAAAACCCATTGTTCCTAAAAAATCATACATATACCACATGAATTATCACATATTTTAATTAAAATGAATGCATTAATGACAACAAAATTTATATATGAATTATGCTTATCAAATTTCCATAGACATGAATTTTTTCCTGTCCTGAATCAATAATGTCTCAAAAAAGATTCCATATATGATAAGAAATTTGTAAAGAGAGAAAGAGATATAATGTCCATAAAATTAAATGACATATAAGAAATGAATGGGACAAGTTCTAGAATCAATCCTGCAAAGAATGTCAGTCATGCGTCCTAGTTCTGATTTCTAATACAAATTTTATTCCTTTAATTATAATATTTTATCCATTTCTTAAGTTATATGCCCAATTTGTAATTTACCTCATTATTCCTCTCATCACTCAGGGTGGAAATCAAAATATATTTGTGCTCATACCCAGATTACATATTATTATCTATATGATTGCATTGGTTCTATAATCTCCACTATGCAATGAAAAGTAACAAAATTAATAGTAAGGGCTTAACCAATTGGGTTCTGATGATGATGTGGATGTTGGTAGGTAAGAAGGATATGAAAATTAATGCTTAAAAGGGAGGGAATGATCTACAGTATAATGAAACAAGTGTCTGAACAAGTGTGATGTGATTCCTCCTTCTAGCTGGTCAAATTGGTACTCCATCAGCTCAGGTCGGATCCATATGTATAACAAGTAGGTAAATGAAAAATAATTATATTCCATTTCTATTTCCTTCTTTTTATTTTTCTTTTTTATTATATTTTATTAATTTTGTGCCCAGGATAGATCTCACATCCATCACCTAACCACATATGATCCTTTACGGGATTCATTAGTTTGGAAAAATGGTGATTTTTGACATTCTTAGTACGTAACCCAGGAAAATTTTGTTTATTTCTTTTCTTTTGGTAATATTCAAAGGAATAGAATTTTAATGGAATGCAAAAAATGGTATATATAACATTACCTCGTTGTCTAGAGAGCGCCTCGTACATCTCAAGATGTGGAATAATCCCATGTTGTTTGAATGCCTCCCCACAATTGCTCAAAGGTGGTATTTATTCATAGTACAAGGAGCAGGGTAGGAAGGATAATACGTTTGTAAAAGATTCATTCTAAAATTTCATTCATGGAAACTATAGTATGAATGAGGGATAAATGTCTACTGGACCTCAAGATAGTGGCTATCAAAAGATTCCCCAGTCATTCTAATTTTATACTTGTTCAATAATCGCTTTGATAAGATCTCATTGAATGTTCTACTAAGTCTACAAGACCTAGGTATCTCTTAAGAAATATTATTAGATAAGAAAATGTAATCATATGCTGAGAGTCCTCATAGGTGATGGAAGTCAAAACTAAAATTCCAATTACAAAGGACATACGTCTTAAGTAGTGATTTAATTAATCATAATTTTAATGGTTTGTATTTTAATTAATTCTCTGAACCCAGAAATTGTTCTGGATAGGTCTAGGCTGGAATGAAACACAATCCTTAACACTTTTCCACTATAATTTTTCTTTAATTAAAAGTGAATACAAATTTTTAGGTTTAAAGCCTGCTTAGCTTTATAAAAAATGTCTCATAAACTAGTGAGAACAACAATCACTAGAAGTTTATCATCTGTAAAACATGAGAATCCTCCCTACACATAGAATGAGATTGTTTCCCCACTGTCAGTGAAACATTTTTGGGATTGGTTGTATTTGAATATGAAAGAAGTAGAAATGGAATTGTGTTGACAGAATTTAAATAAGTTGTAATAGAAATCTCCTCGGAGCATTTGGTATGTAATAGAGTTGATTGAAGCTATATAATTGTGAAAATGTATATGAAAATTGTTATAGAAATAAATTCATTAACTGGATAACAAACATTACAACATATATAAACATAGTGTGAATAACATAATATTGGAAAACATGCAAAAAATGAGAAGTGAAGAGACTAATTTTATTCAATATATATAAGATATACATACTAGTTCCATGAAACTCATGAAACAAAAAATAAAAAGAAAAGGATTCAGTAATGATGACTTGATAGAATAGATGTTTAGAAAAGGTGGACAACAAATAATCTAGTGGGGTCCATTGGATCATCGTCTTTTTTCTCTCTTACAGCGCCTAGATGATGTGTCCTCGAGTGTACGTAGTCATTTGGGTGAGTTGATCACCACTGGTTCCACTACGTGGGCATGGATGAGATGTGGTAAGAATGATATTATAGAGACCCAAGCTTGTTGTACATAGACATTACATTAATTTTGCGGAATACATAATACATAAAAAAATAGACACCCAAGGACCGTAATAGTTTAGTATCTTTAGAAACTCGGAACATAATCTTCTAATCATGTTGAAAGATCTTCAACATCTACCATAAAGATCTTCTTCTTTTGTTTTATTACCTAAAACATTTCTTTAAATACTGGGGAAAAGAAAACATATAAAGGGTGAGATTATATTCTCAGTAAGGGTAAGTATGGGGAAAATAAAAAAAACATATACATTTGAAATAAAAACCAGGAACATAAAGTTTAAACATCAAAATCTTGAGTAATGAAATATGTCATGGAAATATGTAAGGCATAGATCACAAAGAAACATTAATCATGATAAAATAACATGGGAATAAAACATGTAATTTTGGAAAACCATTAATCGCATGATATGATTTCTATAGTATCCAAGGAATTTCTTCATTGACCATCATAGAGGACAATGTCCATTACTGAATCGGGATTACTTGTCGTTCGTGTCCTATATTACTGAACCAGATTTACATGCCATTCCATCCATGTATATCTCATGAGATATAAATCTTTACCCAATGAATTAGAGAGAGATATAAGTCCAAACCATCTCATAATGAAATCATTCTTTCGTGTGCCACAAAATAAAAATAAACCATTCATCATAACCCAAAGAATAATATGGGTTAGAAAAACATCAACCCATCAAAACATAATCCATATAAAACAAATGGATATTGTTTCATCAGAATAAAAATCAATCCATGTAATTAATAAAGACATTATACATGAAGCATAAACATACTATATAATTTCATCTTAGATGGAAAATAGTTTTTATAAAACACTTGAAATGAATTCTTGAGGAAAATATCCTTTCTTTTACAAAATAATTTTATTTTCACAAAATTACTTATAATTTTAAGCGAAAAAGATTTTTTTTGAAAATAATCACGATGTATTGTAGATTAAACATCATTAAAATAAGGCATTTTGAAACTGTAAATATCCATTCATGTCGTATAAGATAAAAAAAGCATTCTTCCTGTACTTTTGTCAGAAAAGTAAAAAAGTACCTCGTATGGTAATCAAAAGGAAGATTTCTTCCATACCATGGGGTAGAAAACGGTAAAAGTGAATTTAAACATACATGTAAGAATAGTAAATATTTTATGAAAACATTTTGAGAAATCATGGACAAGGATGATAAACATAACCACAGTAAATACTTATGAATAAACAATCTCGGATAAGAATAAGATTGGAATAATTATCCCTTACCTTAGGTCCAATTTCATCCGTACATTCCCAAAACCCCTATATAGTTGGTTTAAACATATTATTAACTTGTAATAGAACCATTATAATATGTATGATATCATATATGATTCACTTATGACTTTATATTACCCTTTCTTTTGTCAATTCCATGTTAAAGCAGTGTATTGGGTAAAATTGTTTCATTTATCATACGTTTTTGGACTTGTTGTTCTTGATATTATTACATATAACATTATTTACTTAATTAAAGAATGTAAAACATGATATATATATAATATATAATCAGAATATAAATATATATGATAGATCGATAAATGCAATGAAATAAACCGTTCATAGAGACGGTATGTCGTATGTACGCATGAACGCCGTTTTCATTTACTTATTAATTTTAATGGAAGTAAGTAAATAAAATATACATAAATATTGTATCATTATTATTTCACATAATCAATGATTATTTATTATATATACTCTATATTCATTCTTGAATGGTTAACATGGAGAATGAATCTCAGCGCATCGTGGAGACAGTAATCCGTAGGTATGCACGATCGATGATATTATTCCCATAATTATTGAATGGAATTGGAGCGGATGATATAATATATCATAATTATAATAATTTTATAATAATCATATATATTTATTTTTTCCACCATTATACACATCCAGGTAAGGTGGTGGTGGAAAAACAGATTACACCATGGCGTGGAGACGGTATTCCGTACGTACGCACACAAGGTGATTTCATTTTTTGTAGGATAGATAGAAGGTGAAATGGGGTTGTTTAATATTTATATTAACATATAACTATATTATTGATACATATTTTATTAATTTATAATTAAACAAATAAATAAGAGGAAGTAGAAGATGAAAGAAATTTGAAAGAATCGGTAAAGGATATTACCTCTTCTATGACGCTCCTCTTCTAAACCACCTCTTAAGGCACTAAATGTGGCCTTTGAAGAATAACAAGAACTCTAGTATGTTTCTAGGGAAGGTGATTGGATAAATGGATAGGTTTTGGCTGATATTTAAGGCTCAAAATGTTTTGAAGAAGAGAGGGGGGAGGTGCCCTTTTATATGAGAGGGGAGGGGCACTTCTCGAAACCTCCAAAATATTTATTTATAATAAACCCAAAAACCACTTTAAAACATCCTAAATGACTCAAATTTGAAGATGAGATGATATATGGTTTTATTATCTTCAACCAAAAAAATTTAGACATGTTTGGAATTTAATTTTAACCTTATCAACTTGATTTATCCTTATTTATTTTATTTCTTTTATTTGTGGTAATAATATTCTAAATTTGAAATTATTATAAATAATTACTTATGTGTTGTGAATTGTCCATAATTGGACATTTTATGGCTTTTTAGACCATATACATTTCAATTTAAAAGTTTTAAATATTTTTGTGATTTTTAAGAAATTTAATAACATGTTATTTTTATAAAATTTCAATATTGTCAATTTAGACAATATTCAATTATTTGAATCTAAATAAAATTCACACTGAAGATATATTCGAACCAAAATATTTAATATATTCCTAAAATGTCATATGCCTCTAAAAAATTCATGGAGCACATTAATTTGTTAATATAATATTCATTTTATTATTTTTAAAACCATTTATTTGATATTTCAATCAATAAAATAATTTTGACATCACAATTGAGACACCATTAATGATAATTATTTAATCCCAAAAAATTATAAATAAATTAACATGGTGTATATAATTTTATTATATTTATTTTTACTATTTATGTTTGAAGTTTTATAAAGATTATCACTACATTAAAATTATTACACTTATAAAATATAAGAGAGTGACATGTTGTCACCTTCATTGGTTTTATTAATAATTACATCATTTTCATGGTCAAAAGTCCATGAAATGAATCTATTACATCCCTTAGGTGATATGGGTCTAATTTTATTCATCCAATATAATGTTTACAAGTTTTAGGGTAATGTTATAATCTTATTTTTACCCTTAATTCCCCGATTTACCTTTAACTATAGTAAATAAAATTTAACGTAGTAACTATTCATAATGTCTAAAAATAAAAGAAGCCTACTAACATAATTTAGAACTAATGATTAAAAATTTGGAATCCATTTTTCAAAATTCAATACACATAAGTTGCAGTATTTAATTTAAAATTAATCTCGATGTTGAGAAAACGGGTTTTAAAAGTTAAAACATTGCAAAAGATTGAAATGTTTTTACCTATGAATTCATTGTAAAATTAATGATAATGACTAAAAATATATTAAATGGTAAAAATATATTCTATTTATACTTTAAAACCATTCAATATTATAAATTAAACATATAAATTACCTTGATGAAAAAGTTGTTTTTAATTAAAATTTACAGTATTTTTACAATTAATCAAAATATAAAAGTTTACAGAAAAATATTAAAAAATTATCCAAAGTAAATTTTTATATAATTATTACAATGAATAAGTTTATTTTGTCGAATTGAACTTATAAACATTTCAAAAACTAGATTTATAGTGGGTGCATCATCAAAAGGCGGCCAAACTGCATTTTTTAAAAGAATACTTATTTTACCTGAAGTATTTATTTTGTTTTCATACCATGTTCTAGAATATGTGTAAGATGAATTATAATGCTATAAAATTCAAAATTTGTCTAATACGATTAAAAAAGGATAGATCATAATATCATTAATACAATATATCGTTGTTTAGTAAATCTCAGTATTGCGTACAACACACACTATTGAGGATGGTCGCTCTTGCATGCGACACAAGCCAAGAATATTGTTCTGTATAATACAAGCTAATAAAATGTTTCATATAGTGAAATACAATCATGGTGCAGCATACAACAGAAGATATAAATGAAATTAAAAAAGAATATATCTCATAAAATCTCGGGGTGTTACATGAATCATGGGTTGGGGTGGCTACTGGTGAGTTAAGAGGTGCCCAAGTACACTGCATTCTAATACATATGGCGAAATGGGACCATTAAGGATGACTGAGGATTCAGAAAATCTTTACATGCTATAGATAAGAAATGAAGACAGAAAAATGAACAAGACATGAAGTGAAAATTAAATTCCATGTATATAAAATGGTCCATAGAGCATAGAAAACGTGAAAACATCATGACCATGTTTAAAAATATCCTAAAACATGAATGTGTCCCATAAAACCCCAAACGATATAAAACGTGAGACTAGGGGTCCTCTGGGAAAATCTCATCTAGCATTAGTCCAGAGCTGAGCATCTCGACCATCTGGCCCGTCAGAGTAGTGGTAGAAGCAGTTGGTGGTGGAGCGATTGGGGCGGTGAAGGTTTTGGTAACAGATGTAGGTAGATGGACTGGGGTAGGAGGCGGGGTAGTAATGATCTTGATGGGGGCCATGGATATTGATTTGTGATCAATGTATGGTTCCTATATAGGTGTGGGATCAATGAAAACCCCATTTCCCCTCTATGTCAGCACTACCCAGAACTCCAGATGAGTGGCATGGTCAGTGATATCTAGGGGGAGGTCTGACTGGGTGGAAGGGGTGGTGAAAATGTATAAGATGAAGGCCATACCAGAGTGGGTGAGGGTGACGGGGTAAAATAGGGTGTCTTAATGAATAGGAGACACAGATGGGCAATGATCTAGAAACAATTTTACAGAATACACTGATAAAAGATCCACTACTAGGTATGGTCGGGATGCCCATAGCAGGGCAGGAGGAAGGCCTAGGTGACAGTGGTGTGGTAGAGGTGGGCGGCTATGAAGGTGGAGCTGCTACTGCTGTTCCGTCTGTCTGCTCAGGGGGTGTTGGTGCCGATACACCTAATGCCCAAAAGTACTGATCCTCCTCCTTCATCGACATCCTCATCTTTTTCAATAGAACAATATCGATCAGTTCCTCTGGTCTAACATATGTGAGGGGTAGATATTCCTTGAAGGTGCCAAAAGAGTGGTCTAGTCGGGTGACAAATGAGCCTCCCATGAGCGTGGAATGATTTATTTGAGTTAGTGGTCTGATGTAGGAGGCGAACTGGGCAGCCATATTGATTGGAGGACCACCCATGGAAGCTTCCAAAATCATGATGTCTATCTGGCTAATGATTCTATGCATCTCACCTCATGCAAACCAACCATGTGACATGGCACGATGTAAAATGTGCAAAGTTGACCCCTATAGAAGAGTCAACTTCTTGCGTCGAGGATCATGATGTGATTGGGGGTCATGGGCTATCAATGACCACAACTGCTTAATGATATCATGAGGTAGCTAAAGCTGATGTGTCAGGTAAACGTCATAAGTGAAAAACACCTTAGTGTAAATGTCGAACCTGACCCAAAACTCAAAAAGAGATAGCTCCTGTGGGAAGTTGTCAAAGAGAAATCATAGGGTGCCGATTCTAATCTCTAAGGTGGACAATAATTCTAAAAACAACACTCATAATGTTACCTTGTGGATGTCAATAATGGTTCCATTGTGTAGAGTGTCGAAGAGGTCAACAATGATATCGACAATGTTCATCTGGGAGAGTGTTCGGAGGTCCAAACTCATGTTTTTCTACAAGGGTTTTTCCGGAATCTTTAGAGGCATAACCCTTTTCATTGGATTGGAGAATCATAATAAGATGTACCAGTGCACATCCTCGTCACTGAATATTTTCACTGTATCAGACTATGCTTGAAGAGCTTGTGAGGCGTGTGTAGTGTCTGGTGCAGATGGTTCATCTTTGGTAGTCTTCAGATGATTGTAAGTGGGACAGTTCTTGGATGGTGATGATGAGAAGGTGTATATTAATGGGGATGTGGAAGGTTGGGGTAGTTTTGTTCATACCATGTGAACAGAAGGGGGTACGATAGAGAGAAAGAGGGGAGGTGATGAGTATTAGGGTAGAAGGATAGGGGAAGAGGGTGTGGTGAGGGTTTATGAGAGGAGGAGGGTGAAACAATATTTTTAACATATGGGATGGGAGAAAAGGTTGGTGGGGTTCATGGGGTGTATATGGGTGCAATAGGAAGGAGGAGAGGAGGGAGACGAGGGTTCGGGGTTTTAGCGGCAGAGTTCGTGACTATTCGAGTCACGACCTGTGGTGTTTAAAAAAACAAATCGCCCAAGTACTCGATGTATAGAGAGTGGTCATGTCATGTATGGGGAAGAAATCAGAATTTTAAGGGAAAAAATAAGTCATGTCATGTGCCTATGTTACACGACGTGTATTGTGTTGTGGGTAGAATGTTGTAATGATCCACCTTTATTCATGATATTTTTGGATGAGGATCCAAATCTAACCTAACTAGAACATTCCAAACTCGGGTTACCTACCAGTCATCACTTCATTTAACATTAGGAGGATGAATCCATTGATGGTTTAGAGTAACATGAGGCTATGTACATAGCCTTCATGGAATGGGTCCTGAATGATTATTAGTCTTTGTCCATTGACATGGAACCGTTATTATCCATCGGGTTGAATTTCAATTGTACTCTAAGGAAAAACATGGATGACCAAAAAAGTACTATACCATCATGAATTTATTTTTCCTTGAAATAGTTTTATTCTTTAATTGAATTGAAAAACCTTACTTCCTGGAATTAAAGTACATCGTGCCATTCATTGGTTGTTCCACTTTTTCATTTTTTCATTGTAAATCCTTGATTTTTCATATGCATCTCTCTTAATTTCTCAAATTATATCAATTGCAATAACCATTCTTCTACAGCCTTTTCTATATTGAAAATCAATTTATTAATGTCCTAGAATGAATGATGTTCCAATTCCTCTAGAAGATGGCATGGATTTCCATAAACTAGTCTAAATGGGATGGTACCATTGGGTGTTTTATATGTTGTTCAGTACACCCAAAATGCATCATCCAATTTTAGGCTCCAATCACATCGGCTTGTGTCGACAGTATTTTCTAAAATTTAATTCACCTCCCTATTGGACAGTATGAATTTCCCACTTTTTGTGGTTGGTAAGGAGTTCTGGTGTTGTAGAGAATTCCATATCATTCAATCATTTTTTGCCCAGGCTGGTTTATGAAATGCGTTCCGCGATCACTAGTGAGTAACCACGAAAATCCAAACATGCTAATAAATTATTTTAAAAAATTTTAATGATTATCTTGGATGTGTTAAGTGTTTTGGTTTCATCTTCAACCCACATGGAAACATAATCTATTGAAACTAGAATGTAACTCTTAGTATGTATTGAAGGAAGTGGTACAATGAAGTCAATACCCTAGACGTCAAACACATTAAATTTTATAATGGGATTTTGTGGAATCTCAGTTATTTCACTGATGTTCACGGTTCTTTGGAATCTGTTTCATTGGGGGAATAATATCCTAGTATCGTGCTGCAATGATGGAAATAGAAATCCACATTGTAGGATCATTTACAATGTGCAATCTGGTCCTTGATTGTCTCTAGTTGGCGATGGGTGGCACATTTCGATCACATGTTGTATCTTTTCCGTTGAGACGCATCATCACATCAAGCAGTCAACAAAATGATTAAATGGAAATGGTTTGTCCCAAAAGTAGTGTTTGGTAAAAAAAATATTCATTCATTGCTTGTATGAAAGGTCATGATCAAGGTATCTTATGGAAAGACAGTTGGTAATGTTGGAAAACCAAGGATGGGTTCTGACACTAAACAATGTTTCATCGGGAATCTTTACTTCAAAATCATTCCCACTATTTTCTGTGATGATTGTCACGGTTTTCCATGATTGGTGTCCAACAATGACATTTCTGGTTCCCTTGGTGCCTTTGACCATGATGTCAAATTCATTGCATCAAAAGAATCTTGTGGAGCAACCTTGGTTTTTCACCTTTATTTCTCTTCAATTATCAAAGGGCGGAATGATCCATATCGACGATGAATTTGGATAAAATGAGGTATGAATAGAACTTTTCGAAGGCAACAGCTACATCTAGGATATCCTTCTCTATAGTTGTATAATTGATCTAGGATTCATTCAACATGTGGTTGACATAATTGATTTGTAGAAGACGGTGCCTACACACTTCCCAAGTACAACAATTATAGCAAGGTCGCTCACATCACACAGAAGATCGAATTCTTTTTCCTAGTTTGGTGAAATGATAATTGGAGATGGAATCAGACAATTTTTTAGTGTTTCAAAAGCTTTTTACATTCCTCTATGAATTCAAAAGAAGATTCTATGGAAAATAAGTGTGTCAAAGGATGTGACACTTTAGAAAAAAAATTACAAAGTTTCTGTAGACTCCATTATGCCCAAATAAACTTCAGATCCCTTTTATATTTGATAGTTCTAGAAGATCGTTGATGACGTTGATTTCAGTAGGTTCAACATCAATTACTTCATTAGAGATTTTGTGTCCTAGCACAATTCCTCCTTCCACCATGAAATGAAAATTTTCCCAATTCAATACTAATAATTTAAACTGACAAAATTAGAGAAATAGTTCACAATTTCTTAGGCAGACATCAAATGATCTCCCATAGATAAAGAAATTATCTATGAATCATTCATGAAATTCTTATTCCATATCATTAAATATGTGTGTAATGCATCTTTGAATTGTTTTTGGTGTATTTTACATACCTAATGACATGAGTCTATATGTGAAGTTATCGAAGGGGCATGTGATGGTGGTTTTGGGCCAGTCAATGGGTTCTTCTACAACATGATTGTATCGTAAATATCCATCTAAGAAATAGTAGAAATCTTTTCCTATGAGACTTTTAAGAATTTGATTCGTAAAAGGTAATGTAAAATGATCTTTCCTTGTTGCTTTATTCAAACATTTAAAATCCATGAAAACCCTCTATCCAGTTATGGTGTGAGTTCAAATGAGTTCATTTTCCTCTATTCCTGTCACTATGAGTCCTCCCTTTTTGGGAATTACTTAGAGGGGGCTCACTCATTAACTATCTTAAATTAGAAAGATTATTCCAACATCCATAAGTTTTATCACTTTTTTCTTGACAATCTCTTTCATTAGAGGAATGAGTCGCCTCTGAGGATGCATTTTTGGCTTTCCATTCTCCTCGAGAATGATCCGGTGGGTGCATTCTAAAGGATTGATTCCCTTCATATATGTCACTCCCTAGTAAATAAACTACTTGTGTCTTTTTAGGACATCAATAAATTGTTCTTCTTCTTCCTGATATAGCTTTGTGTTGATAATGATGGGTATATAGAATGACTACCCTTAATATGAGTTCATTAATGTACTGGGTTAGGGTTTCAAGTCCATCTTGGGTGGCCAAATGATAGATGGGATAAATTGTGGTATGGTTTCTCTAGTAAGTGGTTCAATAAAGTTTAATTCCTCAATTTCATAGTCGGACTCCTTTTTTAATTCAGAATCATCGGTATCTTCCTAAATACTCATGTACTTCCCTTATTGCTAAGTGACAGAGATGTCATGAAAGTAAACTGGGTCATCTGGTTATTGTGCATTTTTATCAGATTAAACACCACTTGTTGTTCGAAATCTCTGAAGATGATATATCCGAGAATAACCTTAAGCATGGCCTTCCATGTATCTATGATGGTTATTTTTCTAATGATCGGGATATATCCGTCCTCTTCCATGACTAAAACATTAAAGTATACTATGAAAATGAATTTTCCAACATTAACCAGATCATTTACAAGAATACCATGTGGGTATTTAACTGAACAATCAACCAATAGTAAAGATTCTACTATTTCCTTGAGCTCTGGGAGTTTGAGTTTTTGGAAGACACTCATCAGCATTAGATTTATGTCGACTCCGAGATCACAAAGTGCTTTTCCAAATTCACACTCTCATATGGAACAAGGGATTGAAAATATTCAATATATATAATATTTGGTGGGATATTCTAATGTACAACCACAAATCATTCTTTAATTAATGAGATGAATCAGAGGTCTTATATTTTTTTTTTTGACACAAAACGCGTGAGAAATTTCTCCTAAACTAGAATTTGAGCGATTTCCTCAGTAACAGGAATGTTAATATGAAGCTTCATAAAAATTTAGAGTTACATTTTTGTATTGAGCCTCCATAATACCTTTCCTTTATGTTTATTGAATGGAATGATGTGGCTTGTATAGAGGTGGGGATATGTAAATGGGTTCCTTATGTTTTTTGGGGCTATCTCATTCTTAGCTGGAACTATTGTTGATGATGATGTAGGAATGAATTCTTCTTTCTTTTCTGACATTTTCTTGGGTTCTTTCTATGTCATTTCTTCCATTTTTTGTTATAAGTCAAACACTTTTCCACTCCTCTACACTATAGACATAGCCTCCTCTCGTGGATATATCTCAGTGGTACCTGGTAGGATACCTAGTAGTCTCTTAGACATGGTCTTTGAGATTTTATCCATTTGAATCTAAAAATTTCTTAATGATGGTCATTGATTTTGAATCTCAGTCTCTTGTGTTGTCATTAGTTGATCAGATTTCTAGATAAAAGAGGTTTGGATATTCTACAAGTTGGTTTGGGGTAGTGGAGGTGCTTCTTGAGGTCTTGGATGGGTGGGAGGAAACTATTGTTGAGGTCACAGAAAGGGTTATTGTATATATGTCTGCTATTTTGGTCTCAGGACATGGTTTATTGGTGGATACCCTAGTGGTCCCTGACTGCGATACCGGGCTGGACTACTAACCTGCTGAAAATACCCTTGATTGGTCTAAGGCTGCTGCTGAGTAGGCCACTTCTGATAAATTTTTTGTTGTTGTTGTAATGGTGGATTCTGTTGATTGTAATTGATGAAATTTCAATCTTGTGGTTCTTTGTGGCCTGATTTTGTAGTCTTGGTACATGTGTGGTCCACTTGACTTCTCACATGAATGGATCTCCCTGATTGGTGTAGGGTGAAGGTTGCATGGTAGGTACTTGAAACGATTCAAGCATTTTAGTTAGCACCTCAAAATGCGCTGCTAAACTAGTTGTCTCATCATTTTTTTGGATTCCACGTCTTGGTGGTCCATAGTTACTTTTCCATAGACTGGAATTGTGGGAAACTTCATCTAGAATATCTCTTCCTACTTCATGTGTTTTAAACACTAGACCTCCATCTACGGAAGCATCAACAACAGTTTGTGCTGCTGGATGATGTCCTCGATAAAGTTTTTCCATTTGAATCCAAGTTCCAAGTACATGAAATTAACATTTTCTAATGAGTTATTTGAATAGATCTAATGTATCCCATTCATATTCTTCATCTTCTTTGGTGAAATTATGAATATCATTATGAAGTTTCCATGTTCAGATCAATGGGAAGTATTTATCCAAAAACATCTTTATAAATTCATCCCAATTTGTAATGTACTATGGGGATTGGAATATGAGATAATATTTTTCTCGGTCTCAGAGTGAAAATGGGAATACACAAAGTCTTATATCATCATACGAAACTCCCTAGTTGTGAAAGGTATTACATACTTCCAGGAAGATAGAGATATGTTCATGGGGATCTTCGCTTTGAATACCATTGAATTGTACCATTTTCTAGATCATATAGATGAGTCCAGACTTGATTTCAAACACGTGGGATTGAATTGGTGGATGAAATATTCTTGGTGTTTCCCCATGGATTTATTGTAATCCATAACCCATAATGGTTTTTTTGGTTGCATTAGTTTCTATATAACTTGATGATTTTGTATGTTGGGTCCCATGTTGTGAGGTTGCTCGGCCATTGTTGATCAGTGAAGTGACAACAAATGCCTTTAAATCTTGGTATCGAAGGCCAAAGTTTTTGGTACTCTGAGTTTCTAGTATTGGGTCAAGTGATCTTGGTACATTCACATGACACAATAAATAAGAAGACACAAAATGAGTGTCTGTAAAGAAAAAATAGGATGAGGGAAAGGTAATCCTATGTAAAAAACAAGAGTTCTTCAAGAAAAGGGTGTTTCCACCCTGAAAACAAATCCATAAATTTGATGTGCCTTTTTTATGGGGGTTTCATTACATCATACATCATTGATCAAATTTATAATTTCTATTTTTGGACCCAAACATTTCCTAAATATTAAGGTGTAGTATAGTAGTTGTCAGGGGTCGAGTCCACAAGGAGACTTTCATTTTTTTTTCCTTTGTGGGAATCTAGATTTTAGACCTATAAGAGAGTCATTTCTAAAGACTTATGTTTGGGAATTATGAGAAAAGTTATAATTTTGGATATCATAATTTAACAAATAAGGGATCCGGATCAAGTGGGTGCCTAGGTGAATGATGTCTTTTAAGTCTATCCTTAGAAAGGTCATATGTCTTATTCTGCGAAGCAAATACGGTTCACTAGTGGAATTTGGTCTTAGTATCCTAGCTCTAAATAGGAAGTAGCTATTATGTCGTCAAGATATAGAAACATGATATTTGCATTATTTTTGGCTTATTAAGAACAAAACTTCTAGATCTAGGGGTCATAGCTCATTCATCTTCAACTAGGATATCGTCGTTTGATTTATTATCTGTTGGTCAGAGACAATAGAGACCCAACCTTTTCATACTTAACTATTACATCATTTTAAAGATAAACAACATAATGATATTACACATAGAGGATCCATAGTCTTAGTGTCTTGGGAAAAATAGGACCATACATAACAATTACAACATCAAGCATAAATGTTTTTTTTATTTCTTCTTCTATAGCTTGTTATTGCGACATGACCTCTCCTTAGTACATTTTTCTACCTGAGGAAATACATAAAAATGGGTGAGCTAAAATCCCAATAATAGGATATATAATAACAATATACAATGGGGTGAGAATATTCATGGCATAGGAAAATAATCATGAACATGAGAGGAATCATAAATAAAAGACATGAAATGTGGCAGTGCATAAAAATGATACATCGTGTCTTTGTGGTTAACTACCACACATAAATGTGAATAGATCTAGCATCCTGTTGAAAAATAATTTCACATTAACCCACAAAATTCATCACTTTACCCAATTCATTGGAGCTTTTTATAATTTCGGACGCACCTGTCACATTAAAACATTCATATTGCGCTATAAAATTCTAGGTGCACCTGTCACATCATGAAATTATAATTTATCATGCATTACACAATGAACATATAAAAACAAATTAGCATGAAAAACCCATGAAAAGTAATGGGTTTAATCTCTTAATAACATATTCATAAACATTGGGTTTGAAAAAGAAAGAGGGAATAACATACAAGTTACAAGAACCATTAACCTTGAATGAGAAGTAAAAGGTATGTTCTACAGAGAAGAGTTATATGGGAAAACATTTTGTTTGACATAAATACCAGTGAAAAACATGTATATCTCAGAATAGGAATGAAAATAATGAACAATTGATTTTAATGGAGTAAACATATCAAGAAGAAGTGAATGTGGGAGAACCAAATGGATGAATGTTTGTTCAAGAATTTCCCGTTACCTTGTATCAGGATGCTTCCTTCTCTTTAAGGTCCCATTAACCACATTTGATTCATTAATTAACAATTTACGAACCTTTTATACATTAATATGGTTCATTATGGACTCATTAAGTTATTTTATGTGCCTTTGGAAGAGTTATAGAGTTTAAAAACATTGTATGGGAATGTTAGTTTTTATAGTTTTCTTGAGTGGTTCACTTGTATTCTAAAATGAAAGTTTGTATAGAACATGGGTAAACATCAAGAACTGATATTAAATGTTATTAATGATATTATAGGATTATTAATTATCTTATAATTAATTATGATATATACGTTGTTGATGAATCATTAGATAAGAATTAAATGATGAGTGTTTGGGTTAATTTCGACGGTTTTTCGACCAAAACAAACTTGTTTTGTTAAATAATTTAGTAATATGTACATAAATTAGTTCAAGAAATTTAAATAGAACT
The DNA here is from genome assembly GCA_963277665.1 of Viscum album. Taxonomy (NCBI): domain Eukaryota; kingdom Viridiplantae; phylum Streptophyta; class Magnoliopsida; order Santalales; family Viscaceae; genus Viscum; species Viscum album. The sequence continues at coordinate 1,904,453,308 of OY728130.1, read as the reverse complement.
TAATACATATAAATTAATATGGCTCAACCCTAAAAATGGTATCATGACCAGATCTGAAGGTAGAAATGAAAAAATAAATCATGACGTTCTTGAAGGGGATAGATTAACACCTCACAAGCAATGTTTTATTTTATAAAATAAATGAAAGAGGAGATGGGGGTTGGATGGTATAATATCCCATTCGTATCATAAAATTATAGTATATTTATGATACTGGAGTTATCATAACATTTGGACAAAGACATGTGGGGAGAGAATAAAAAAGAACTTGAAATCGAAAGGAATTTAAAGAAAAAGAATGAGAGAAATTACCTCTTGAATCCTCTTCTTAAGATCCTCTATAAGGGGCCTAAGCATGGTATTTTGATGAGACCATAATCTTTTTGACATGGGGTAGGGGCTAGGAAATATTCTTGGGAAATGATTAGACAAGGCATGAAGCTTGAGAGGTTTGAGGAAATGAGGGTGTGAAGGGTGGTATTTAAAACAGAGGGGAGAGGGGTTTTCTCAATATAAAATTCATTAGTTTATTACATCCCCACCAGACAAGGAATAGTGAGTCTTCTATGACCAAGAATAGTAATTTTATAATTTTATGCCAAACCAAGTGGGCATACATCAGAAAAACATCATACATGACTCTATAATAAGCTTATGTAACTTATTTTGTAAATTATGTCATTCCACTATTCATAAAAAATTCCTGTATTTCAAAAAAATTCCAAAAATTAACCCCAATTTTTTTTTGATGTTTAGAATCCTAAAATGTTGTCCTTTTTTTAAAAGAAAATTTATAAATATGATTAATTTAATATTAAATTAAAATATCAATTTACAAGAAAAACAGTTTTAAAAAGTAAAAATGATTTTATAATGCTTCCAAAAATTACTTGTGGTCCTATAAAATTATCTTAAATCTTGAAGACACAGATTTGATAATTTATGAACTATTTTTTAGCAAATAATTTATTTAAATTTATTAATTAATTATAATTAATTATTTAGGGCTTACAAAAATACCATTACTTATAGGAAGCCCAAATTTTATTAAATATTCATGGGTAAAGTTACTATTATTTTGGGAGATTTTCTATTCATAATGGTCAAAATACTATTCATAAGGGTAGGTTACTATTCAAAAGGGTATGTTACTATTCACCAAAATCTTTTTGGGTTTTATTAGACTCCAAAAAGCATCTGGAACACAACTGTGTATGTTGGATTTTCAAAATTCCAAATGCAGAAGTGAAAAACATATGTTTAAAGGTCACTTAGTACTTATTAGTTCATTATGTTGTGTTTTCATGTGATTTTATGACATATTTATAAAAATAGGATTTCCATTGAAAAATGTTGGGTCGTTACATTCATCCCCCCTTATGAAATTTCTCCCATGAAATTTCGCTTTACACAAAGAGGTGAGGGAACTTCTCCTTCATCGCCTCCTCTGGTTCCCATGTAACTTCATCAAACAAACAGTTCATCCAAAACACTTTGATAAGGTGGGTTGTTATGTTGTGTAGAACCTTATCTCTCTGTTCCAGAATCACTACTGGATGGTCCTCATAAGAGATATCATCTTCCAATTATACCACCTATGAGTTTAGTACATGTGAGGGAAAAGGTATGTACTACCTCAGGAGCGATACATGAAAAACATCATGAACCTGATACATATTCAGTGGAAGTGCAAGATGATAGGACATATCTCCTATGCGGTCAAGGATATCAAAGGGGCCAACGTACCTTTGGCATAACGTCCCTTTCTATCTGAACCGCATGACTCACTTACATGGTGATATTCGAAGGAAGACTAAATCTACAACGTCGAACTCCAAGTCTCTTCAACGGTTGTCAGCATAGCTGTTTTACTGACTCTGAGTAAATTTGATGTGTTTCTGGATGACTTGAACCTTCTCTGTCATCTCTTGCACAAGATCAGGTCCAGGTATATTTCTTTCTCCAACATTATCCCAAAAGTTTGGAGTTCTATATTTCTTTCCATACAGAGCTTCATATGGAGCCATATGAATAATCAAGTGGAAGCTATTGTAGTATGAGAACTCAACCAATGGGATATGCTGATCCCAACCACCTTTGAATTCTAGATAGCGGGATCTTAGTGTATCATCATGTGTCCGGATAGTCGTTTCATATTGGCTATCGGTTTGGGGGTGATAGGATATGGTAAAATTTAATTCAGTACTCAAAGCATATTAAAGGATCCTTGAGATTTTAGATGTGATCCTTGGGTCGCGATCAGAGACACTTGAGAGTAGAACACCATGCATTCTCACTACATTCATCACATATATCTTTGCATGTTTTTCAAGTGAGATGTCTTCCCAAATGGCGATAAAATGGGAAACCACAACCCATATAGAATTATTTCCCTTTGACCTATTTGGGAGTCCCATGGAAACTTCCATAGTAACATTCTCTCATTTCCATAGGGGTAAAGGAAATAGATGCATCAAACCATTGGACATTTGTCAATCTGCTTTAACTTTCTGGCATACCAAACACATTGAGATATGTTCTACAATCTCTTTCTTCATGTTATCCCACCAGACGTGTTCTCGAAGATCATGCTACATCCTAGTACTCCTAGAATGGATAGAGAATGTTGAACCATGTTCATTTTCGAATGGATTTTTCTTTATCCCGAGTGATGATGGAACATAGAGCCGCCTTCCAAACCAAATCACACCATCATCGTCGATATGTAACATAGGCAGATTCCCTTCCTTTACTGCATTCACCCCCTTTTGTATCTCCAAATCATACCTTTGTGATTACATAATTTATCTCAGATTGATGGTTGCACAATATTTTGGGAAAAGTTAGGATATATCCCCTACCCTTATGATTTATAAATTCATCCTTTTCATATCAAAGAAGATAGGGCCTTTCTCAATCCATCGCATGGATAGAGTAGCAGGTTATTTCTGCTTAGAGCATCAGCTACCTTGTTAACCTTTTGAGGATGATAGTGAATAGGGAAATTGTAATCATTGATAGCTATAACAATATCCTTTGACACATATTGATATTCTTTTGTGTGAATATATACTTTAGGCTCTTGTGGTCTGTGTATATTTCACACTTCTCGCCATAAAGGCAGTGCCGCCAGATTTTCAAGGCGAAAATCACAGCTAGCAGCTCTAGATCATGCATCAGGTAGTTTTACTTATAGATCTTCAACTACCGTGAGGTGTAGGATATCACATTATCACTCTTCATGAGTACACAACCCAATCATTTCTTTGAATCATCACTATATATCACACAACTTTCTCCACTTTTCAGTAGTGTGAGTTCAGGTGCAGTGATCAGCCTTATCTTTATCTCCGTGAAGCTTCCCTCACATTCTTTTATCCAGACATACTCTACCCCTTTACATGTTAACATAGCTAGTGGGATTTAAAATCATGACAAATTTCTCACAAAATTTTGGTAGTACCCAGCTAATCCAAAAAACCTACGAATTTTGGTGACACTAGAGGTCCTGGTCCATTCCTTAATTTTCTTTTTTTGAAGGATCCACAGAAATTCCATCACTTGTGATCACATGTCACAAGAAAGTGACTTGAATTATCCTAAAGTTACACTTGATGAACTTGGAATACAACCTCTCCATTCTCAATGTCGTCAACACAAGTCTTAGATGTTATTCATGTTATTCCTTTCTCTTGGATTAGATGAAAATATCATCAATAAAAAATACCAAAAAATTATTGAGGTAATGTCCAAAGACTTTATTAATCAAATCCATGAAGATTTTAGGGCATTAGTGAGTCTAAAGGGAATCACTAGAAACTCATAGTGCTCATACCTTGTACGGAAAATAGTCTTCGGAATATCCCCCTTCTTCACCATTAACCGAAGATATCCCAAATAATGATCCACCTTTGAGAAGTATTGAGATCCTCTTAACTGATCTAACAAGTCATCAATCATTAGAAGAGGATACTTTTTCTTTATGGTGATCTTGTTGAGTTCCTGATAATCTATACACAACTACATTGTTCTATCCTTCTTCTTTAGAAAGATCATTGGTGCACCCCAAGGGGATGCACTAGGGCTTATAAAACCTTCATCCAGATGTGCTTGCAGCTGCTTCATTAACTCATCTAGTTTGATAGGATCCATCTTATAGGGATACAGTGAGATAAGAGTAGCTCCAGGTATGAGTTCTATTGAGACCTCCACCTCACGATCTGTGGGAATTCCGAGTAACTCTTCCAGAAAGAGATCATTGTATTCCCTCATGATGGGGATTTCTGTAAGGTTGGAACTTTCCTTTGACTCAACCATTTGGTTGTGGTATGCTTTTTCATAGGGAATCAACACCCCCACCATTGAAGGATTATTAAAAAGAGATTCATGATCTTCCTTACATTTGTAGAGGATCATGGGATGATTCAGAATACGAAAAGATATTTCCTTTTCTTGAGAGTTGATATTTGCTCTATATAACGAGTGCCAATCCATTCGTATTGTAGAGTCGAATTCCCCCAAGGGAAGAATTACAAGATTCGCTGGAAGAATATTCCCACATATGCCGACAGAAGAAGAGTGATACACTTGGGATTCAATGATTGCACCACTTGGTGTTTTTACCGATATCTCTACTTCAGGGCTTCGGTGATTCAATTCTATAGTTATAGCAAACATGCAAGATATAAAGCAACACATAGAACCAAAATCAAATAAGAATCCTTCAATTCTTGAGTGAATAGGAAGTGTACCTGGTAAAACATCATTATCTTTATCCACTTCTACAATATTGATGGCATAAGACTTCCCTTGTTCCTTTGGCTTTGGTGGCTTCTGATGCAGATTACCCTTAAGAACTCGAGGTTTAGTACACTGGCATGCATTGTTCCCTAGCTCCCTACAGTTGTAGCATTAAACCATGGGTGGTTCTCTCTTTTCTTCAGCTATATTCTCCTTCATTTTCATGTCTTTTTGACACGCTTGAGCATGGTGTCCTTACTTCCCACACTTAAAGCACTTCCCCATCCCTTTGAGACAGTTCCCATGGTGTAACATCTCACATTTTTGGTATGTGGGTCATTGATTTTTCTTCCCACCTCTTTCAATAGATCCACCGGCTTCAAACCCCATCTTTCGTTTCGTATCACCATATCCATGAGACCATTCTCCAAACTCCTTCTCCACTTTTATATCACCCCAAACAACTTCTTAATAACTCCCAATGTCTCGAATTGCAAGATCCTTTTTAAGGTGTGGTTTTAATCCACAAATGAATCTATCAATTTTTCTATCATTATTGATAACAAAACCCGAAGCATACCTTGCAATCCTTGTGAAAATTTCTTCATAGGTTGTGACAGATTCTCCTTACTTGTTCTTGATCTCTATGAATTCTCTCTACATCTTCATGCAAAGAGTTCTTGATAAACACTTCTTATGAAACATTATCTTAAAGTCATCCCATTCCATATTTTTAATTTCCTCCCTTGTCTTGGTGTTCTTAATCAAATTCCAACATTTATCAGCCTCTCCATCTAGATGATAAATGGATAGTGTCACCTTCTCCATCTCAAAATGGAGAATAATAGAAAAGATTTTCTCCATGGAGTTGACCCACTATTCCGCAACTAGTGGATCAAAATATCCACTAAACGTCGGTCGTCATTGCAGCATAAAACATTCAATAGCCAGTTTTTCCCTCTGTAGTGACGGAGGATGTTCCCCATTATTATGGTTATTGTTTATAAAATGAGATAATTGTTTAAGCATATCCATGAAGTTTTGAACTCCACATCCCAAATCATTTGGGATGTCGTTCGGGCAATTATTGCATTGGCCCTCACATGAGTTTTTGGCCTAGTTTATCCTGGTTCCCACCAGTTTCTAAAAAAGAAATGGTTAGAACAAAACATAATTCAATAAGTCAATAATAAATAACTTAGTCATTTGCACAATTTATGCTAAATGCAAAACATAGGGGATCCCTATATAAAGCTTCTTTTATGCATATTTGTACATAGTATCATACTAGAGGTTTTCTCTAGGGTTCACAAATCCTAATTCACAAATTAACAAAACTATTCCTCTGATACGAACTATATCAACTCAACCTTTTATTACATTAATATTACATAAATTTAAAGATAAAAAACAAAACGGTATTACATAAAGAGGATCCAAATGTAACATCTCATGTAGATAAAGAATATGACAATTTCATATTTATTAATATTTGTGAATAAAATGTTAATATTCCTTTAAAGGTAATGCTATGTTCTATGGCGTGCCCAACACAGAACAATGAGTTTCTTGGAAATCTTACGTTGAACACTAATAATATAATAATATTATTTTAAATGGTAGTTAACACCTAGTCATTATAATGGAATGAATGAACAGAAATAACTACAAAATGATTATATATGTTTGTTAAATATTTGATTAATTACCCAATAAATGATAGAGGCTTAAAATTCGAATGAATCCAATATTAAGAATAAATATTATAATATTATTTAAAAGGTCGATTAACCTCCTTTTGATGGATAACCATTTTTAAAACTATTTTTTTTCAATTTTATATGTTATATTTGACAAAATAAAATCTTTCTTTAGAATCGGGTCATCAATGTTTAATTTGTGTAAATTTTTGTTATTTTTTCGATAAAGTTCATTTATTATGAATAGTGAAAAATGCTGTATTTGAATTCAAAACCTCTTTTTAAAATAATTTATTTATATGGTTAGATTATCCTTTTAATTGTTTTTAATTTGTAGTTAAAATATATTTTTACCATTTTATATATTAGTGGTCATTGGAATTAATTTCACATTGAAATTGGACATAAGCAAGTGTTAATCTTTTGATAGATATTGTTTCATGAAACATGCTATTTGTTTTGACAGTGGGAATTAATTATAAAATTAATTAATTCAAAATATATGTTTTCAATTTGGTAAAATGGGAATAATTTTTGAATTTGGAATATCAAATTTACTTTGGATAATTTTTTTGTATTTTTATGACAAACGTTGATTTTTAATGAATAGTTAAACATTCTACATTTTACTTCTAAACTGTTTTTTCATCTAATTTAATTATATAGTTAGATTTTTATTTTAATTGGTTTTTAAGTATAATTTAATTATATTTTTATCACTTAATAAAATTTTCTTTATTGGAAGTAATTTCAATTTTCAATTAGATGTAAAAACATGTTGATCTTTTGAGAAATTTTACTTTTAAAAACTCGTCTTTGGTTGTGACAACGAGAGTTTTTTTAAATTAATTAATAGAGTTTCTTTATTTGGAATTGGGTAAAATGGATACCATATTTGGAATCCAAAGGTCTAAATTATGTAATTATGACATTTTTTTGGACATTATGAATAGTAACGATGGTAATTATCTTTAATTAACGTGATTAATTAGTAATCGGGTAGTAAAGGGTAATAAAATAATATCATAATAATATAATAAATTACCTCAACATGTGTCCAAATACTCCTGTTTGAGTCATTACCGACCATGAGATTCTTTTTACCGAACTTGAGGTCCCACTGAGTCACATGGGTGTAATAGTGTCATTTATGACATTATTTTTTAAAAAGAAGAGAAATATAACAAAGGTTTGTATATCCTAAGTAAAACAATTTTAAGTTTTTTTAAATAAATGATCTCTTAGACTATAAATATTAATTGTAAATTTAAAAAGATTTTCTACACCATCATATTTTTTTATAATTTGTATACATTACGTAAATAAATTTATTTATGACACCATGATGATATAGTGAATACCTCATTAATGAACGATTTAAATAAAATTAAAAGATAAGGTAACATCTAATACATAAACTTGTCGAAAACCAATTGGATTGGTGGATTTAGAATTGTTATCACCTTATCCTCAAAATATACCATTGTGGGACCTATAAAATTCGAAAATCATTTTATAATAAAGTAACATTTCAAGACTTTCCAAAAGTGACCCTCCTCCCTCTTATAAAAGGCCCCCACCTCTACCCCCTTACCCACACCTCTAAATCCCTTGGATCATCCAAAATATGCTAATAGTATCTCTTATAATCCCTATGTCACTCCTAGAAGCATCACTTTGGGCAGAAGTATTTCTAGGGAAGCCATTGGCTCAAATAAAAAAGAGTTACCCGATTTAGAAAAAAGGTCTTCTCTCGAGTTTATTTCTTTTATTTTCCTTCTTCACTCACCACTATTTTCTTATTATTTGATCCCATAATAAAACCAATACTCTCAATATACTTTTATTTTTTTATGATAAGGATTCTACCTACACTTACACACACCTTCGTCTAATGGTTAAAGAACATACTCTTTCTCTGGGTGGCGTATTACTGCCTCACGAAATGATGATTGTTCAATATTATTTTAACACCTCTCATAGTGGAAATTATGATGGAACTATATTTATATATGATATTTATTATATTTATATCCTCTCTATGATTCTGTATTTTATATTTAAAACAACCCTTTATGCTTTGCTTGTTGTGAAAATGCAATAATTTCAAATGAAGATGTTCAGACATCCGCCCCTCAAGTGATGTGACTCATTCATTCCAAACATGGAATTTATAAAGAATGTAATTAATGATCTTATGTTACATATATAAAATATATATTATACTGGAATTATAATATATCTCTTTCTCACTTACTTTTAAATTCCATCAGTATCACAAAAAAATGAAAGTAGCTTTCATGCGTATCTACGACCTACCGTCTCCATGAATGGTACATTTCATTTCTTATCTCCAAACATTATAGAATATTACTAAATATATATATACTGGATATATATGATATTTAAATCATGAATACCATTCCAGATATGATGTACTTATAACTACATGGACTATTCTCTTCAAACATGTTCATTCTTGACACATGTACCGAACATCGACAAAACGTATGATATGAACTCACATAATTAAATAATTATTATAAAATGATATGAATTGAATAATAAACATTTAAATAAGTCGTTAATAAAATATAAATTTACCAAATTTATTATTCAGTAATATAAAGAAACGAACAAGACACGTTAGCCTTGAGGTAAGGGTATTTCTTATCCCACTTTTAATTCCATGATATTTCCATTGTTCACCACTTTTTTATTGCATGTGGTGTATTGTGTACTACCATTTCATATATATTATCATGATTATATTTATATTCATGGTATTATGTGATTAATTTGGTGTTTATTATCTTTTGGTCATATGACTCGATTAATTACAACGAGGTAAGGGGTTTTAATCTCACTTTTTATTCCAGTGAGATACATGCGACATTTTCCACTATTTGATTTTGTTTGGTGTATGTCCTTCCAATTATTTTATTCTTTGTGTAATATACTTTAATTTATTTTTATTTACATCTTCATTGAATGACCCTTCTTTCATGGGGTGTGCATTTCGAAAGTTAACCAAATCGATAAGGGAGCCTTTCACCCTCCTCTTTTTAAAAGAGTTCTTTTTGTTAGGACTTTTAATTTACATATTCATTTCTTGTGATATGTTATTATATATCAATATTGCTGAAAATTTTATTTCCAAGTGATTATATACACTTTTTATCTCTTATCAACTCATTTTTTGAAATTTAAAGTGACGTCGTTAGGCTGTCAAATTTCTGTAAGGGATCTTCTTAACCCAATTTTAATTCTTTGGGATAAACCTCTACTTATTGATTATGTATTTCTATGAATATGTGTGGATTAACTACTATTGTTTTACACTTAATATCCACTTATATTGAGTGTATTTATATTTTTCACACATAATTATGTAATTGATTTATCCTTAATATAAGGATACCGTCTTTGTATGAGACTTCGTCTTAATCTCCTTTCGTTGAGGCATACTTCAATTTATATACGACATTATTTTATTAGTTGTTTAATAAATGCTTTTTACTTTTAATTTCATTCAAAAGGAATATTTTTACATTAAGTGTTTTACTAAACGGAAAAAGGAATGTTTTTGTGTCTTACGTATGCCGTGACAATGACTTCTCTGCCGCCGTGACCATTATTTGGGTTTCAGCTTCCTCTAAAATCCATAACTTTTTTTAAATGAAAAATAAATACCATGTTTTAATTTTCTTTTATTTTGGTATTGAAAATTGTTTTGATAATGTTTTGACTATATTAATGTGTTGTATTGATATCTTGTGATTGAAATGTGGATATGTTATGTTTCCTTTATGCATGATTTATGTGATATGATTACGTTGTGGTTCTTGGGCGTTGTTTATGAAGTCAGGTGGTACCTTGATAAACTAAGGGTGGGTGAGATAAAGATATGTCTCTAATGAATTTGGTAACACAAAGGAGCTAAACTCTATGGTTTTTCCAAAGAGATTTAGGGAATATACTGTAATGGGTATTCCAAACGTCACCATGAGGGTTACTTCCTACGTAATAATGTTATAAATGCCTCAAGTTACCTTTATGTATTATGATTTCATTTAGTTATTAATAAATATTTTGGTTTCATGAGGTATGTTAATGTTCTTATGTTTTATGAGTAAAGTATGATTTTATTAATTCTTATGTATACGCGGACTAATGTTTTCCTTCCGTATTTTTATATCCCTCACTGAGTATTTTATTGTCATCCCAAGTTTTTGAAATGTTTTTCACAGGACATAATGTGGAATAAGGTCAAGGATGGGTTCATGGAAATTTTATTCTATCTAAAACATGGAACTATACATGACTATTTTGTTCAAGAGTTTTTACTTTGTGAAAAAATGTAAACTGAGTAGATGTGTCTACTTTGTAATCATTGAGATGTAATAGTTATGTCCTAATTCTCTAGAACTATAAAATTGAAAAGTTCCTCAATGTGAATTATTAATTTAATTCATGATTATTTAATGATTTAAGGTTGGGGCCTTATAACAATGGTTTAGGGACTTGGGTAAACTAGGACCATACATACCAATTTCAACATCGAGCGTAACCTTTTTTTATTTCTTCTTCTCTAGCTTCTAATTGGCACTTGACCTCTCCTTAGTACATGTAGCCACCTGAGGATATACATAGAAAGTGTAGATCTAAAATCCCAGTAAGAGGATAGATAAGAACAATATATCATGGGGTGATAATATTAATAACATAGAAAAATAATCATGAACATGAGTGGAAGTATACATAAAAGAATTGAAATGTGGTAATGAATAAAAATGAAACATCATGTATTAGTGGTTTACTAACCCACATCATTGTGAACATTCATAGAAACTTTTTAACACATAATTTCACATTAACTCACTAGATTCATCACATTAACCAATGTATTGGAGTGCTATATAATTCTGTGCACACCAGTCACATTGAAACATTAATATTTCACTCTATAATTCTGGGCACACCTGTCACATCATAACATTATCATTTATCATGAATTACACAATGAAAATATATCATTAAAATGAACATAACTAACCCTTGAAATGGAATTTATTTATACTCATAATAACACATTCATATACATTGGGTTCCCAAAATAAAGAGCGAATAACATACAAGTTACAAGAACTGTCAACCATGCATGAGAAGTAAAAGGTGTGTTCTCAAAAGAAGAGTTATTTTGGAAAAACATTTCTTGACATAAATACCAGTGAAAAACATGTATATCCTAGAAAATAAAACACAATTATGAACACATTTTATTTATGTAGTAACCATATGATAAAAGAGTAAAAGTGGGAGAAACAAAAGGATGAAGGTTGGGTTCAAGAATTTCCCATCACCTTTTATCTGAATGATTAATTCTATTTAATGTCCTATATAACCTCATTAGATCAATTAATTAACAATTCCAGAACATTTTGTAAATGAATATGGTTAATTATGGTTTAATTAAGTTATTTTATGTTCCTTTGGATGAGTTATAGTGTTTAAAAACTTTATTCGGGAATGTTCATTTTTATGGTTCTCTTGAGTGGTTCAATTGTACTCTTAAATGAAAGTTCGTGTAGAACATGGGTAAACATAAAGAAAATATATTAAATGTTATTAATGATATTATAGGAGTTTTAATTATATTATAATGAGTTATGTTATATACCATGTAGATGAATCATTAGATAAGAATTGAACAATGATTGTTTGAGTTAATTTGGAGGGGTTTTCGACCACAACGAACTTGTTTTTTTAATTATTTAGTAATATGTACATATTTTAGTTCCAGATGTTTAAATAGGACATAATACATATAACATATTATTTTTAAATAATAAATATGGTTTCATGACCAGATCTAAAGGTAAAAATTAAAAAATAAACCATGTCGTTCTTGAAGGTGGTAAATTAACACCTCACAAACAACATTTTATTTTATAAAATAAAAGAAAGAGGAGAAGGGGGTTGGATGGTATAATATCCCATTAATATCATAAAATTCCATTATATGTATGATACTAGTGTTACCATACCTTTTCTCCAAATATTGGTGGGCAGATAATATGAAAAGAACTTGCAACTGGAAGGAATTTAAAAGAAAAGGAGAGAAATTACCTATTGAATCCTCATCTTTAGATCCCCCATAAGGGGCCTATGATTTGTCTTTTGAAGAGGTGATAAGATTTTGGACATGGTGTAGGGGATAGGGAAGATTCTTGGGCAAAGTATAGACAATCTTTGAAGCTTTAAAAGTGTAAGGAAATGAGGGTGTGAAGGGTGATATTTATAATGTTGGGGAGAGGGGTTTTCTCAATATAAAATTCATTAGTTTATTATTTCCCCACAAGACTAGTAATAGTGAGTCTTACATAACAAAAATTGTAATTTTATAATTTTAACTCGAACCAAGTGAGATTACATCAGCCAGTCATCACACATGACACTATAATTAGCTTATTTAGCTTATTTTGTAAATTATGTCATTCCATTATTCATAAAAAATTCATGTAATTTAGAAAAATCCCAAAAATTCACACCTACCATTTTTCGATGTGTAAAATAAAAAAATTAGGTCCATTTTCTGAAAATAACTTTATAAATATTATTAATTAAATATTTAATTAAAATCACAAATTACTTGAAAAAATAGTTTTTAAAATTAAAATTGATTTTATAAGGCATTCAAAAATTACATGAGGAATTATAAAATTATATTAAATCTATATGACATAGATTTTGTTAAAATATGAAATTTTTTTACGAAAATCCTTTTTTTAAATAAATAAATTAATTATAATTAATTATTTTTGGCATACAAAAATACCATTACTTATAAGATGCCCAAATTTTATTTAATTATCCATTGGTAAGGTTACTATTATATTGGGCGATTTTCTATTCATAATGGTCATATTACTATTCATAAGCTTAGTATACTATTCATAATGGTATGTTACTATTCATAAATAATTATGTTGGTTTTATTATACTCCAAATATCATTTTGAACACAACTATGTATGTCATATTTTCAAAATTTCAAACGCAGAAGTGGCAAACTTATGTTTTGAATGTCACTGAACACTTAGTAGTTCATTATGTTGTGTCTTCATTTCATTTTATGACATATTTATAAGCAAGTAATTTCCATCGAAATACTTTGGGTTGTTACAGAGACGTTAGAAAAAAATGAGTTAGGCCTTGAATTTATATCCTAATTTCTATTTTAGTTGGACTATCCTTGTAAATATTTAATAGTGTATGATAATTTTACAGAAACATCGCTTGATCCCTACCCATGAATTATTTATCTACACATATAGGGGAAGAATAAAATTGAATAACAAAGAGATATCATATCTCATGGACTGGTAAAAATTAATGAAATTAGGATTGTGCAAAAGATGTGGAAAATGAGAATGCAAATAACATGTAAAAATCATTTCACAATTATAACTGGAACTAACTTGGAAAAGGAAAAAAACTTGAATCTAAATGGAACTTGATTGAATTGAAGAATGGAAGCCCCAAAACTCTTGGATTATTGAAAGTACACAAAAATGTGAATAAATTGAGAGTTGGAGAGTAAAAGGGTGGGAGATTTTGTAAGGAATTGAAAGGGAGAAAAAACTCATCCATAGGTGTCTCAAAAACTCTACTGATGCTCTACTTATAATGGCGATTTCGGTCATGAAGTGTATCTGCGGTACACCACGTCTTCCCTTGATCAGTGTCAACTTCCTTTAGATCTACAGTGTGGCATGAAGTTCTCGTACATTAAGTGGTTTGACCAGGTACACGATGTGTAGCTATTATTCCAGACATGTACCCCACATTTATTCTTTATGTGGTTAGATTCTTTGGGGATTTCTAATTTGGCGCTTTGACTGGGCACCACGACTTGTACGAGGAGTTCCAGACATATAGTGGATTTTTCCTACTGAGTGCATGGTTTGTTCACAACTGGATTCACAACATGAATTTAGGCTATGAGATTTGGGTACACGATAGGTATGAGGCAAGAACGTCATGTAATCACCAGGGTTTTCTACTTTTGGCCTACTCTATATTGAAAACTATTAAAGCCTTTATTCATACAAAATTAGATATATAACATGCGAATTTTAAAAAATGTTAATGAAAAACAATGGAAGAATGGAAAAATCTATATATAAATTATTTATATCAGTAGACTTAATTGGCCCTGACTTAAGTGGTCTGCTAGGTGACCACACTACCATGTACTCGACCATTATACGACTAACACATGACATGCTAGTTATATGGCATGTACTCAGAAGTAGAAGGCATATATATAGAAAATCCACATTTCTTCCTTTTCCTAAAAAATAGATCTAAAAAAAGATCCATACTTGAAATGAAGATCCTTGTTCATACAACACTACCCCCAAAAAGAAATTCATCCTCAAATTTCCCATGCAAGGGCGGTGAAGAATAATTAGTGAACAACTCTAACCATTGAGATCATATGTCGACCACCCTCTCACAAGTCTCATCCTGTAGTCGCCTGTGCTTCCATATCACCCGTACCTGAGGAATAGATCAGCCACAAAGAATATTCCTGTTGCGATCCAAAATCCAAATAGGGTACTCCTTGAATTGTTCATCCACCTCCAACTCAACCTCCTCCAAATTAAAAACTTGAGACAATCTGAAATGTAATGCAATAGTTAAGAATAATGAAAGACTTCATGCATAGAATGATGCCTATCATGTAACTTCAACCAACAGGAAACCAACCTGACTCTCTCCAAAACCTAAAACAGCCCGATGTATCTCTGTGAAAACATCCCTTGTCTCATAATCCTCATGTGTCCCAACCTCGGTGTGACATGCAGGAAGACCTGATCTCTGACCTCGAACTCTAGAAGTCGTCTTCTTCAACCAACATAAGATTTCTGGCAATACAATGAAGTATCCATCCTCTTCCGAATCAACTCCACCTGCTCAGTGGTCTCCTAGACAAGATGAGGTCTCAACGTAGCTGCATCTCCTACTTCCAGCTGACATAGGGGTGACCATCATGGGCTACTATACAAAGCCTCATAAGTTACCATATGAATCATTTCCTAAAAACTATTATTGTAGGGAAGCTCTACTAGGGGTATATGTCTCTCCTTAGATCCCCTGAAATCTAGGACACATTCTCGTAGCTTTCCCTCCAAAACCCAAATTGTACGCCTTGACTAGTTATCTATCTTGTGATGGGAAGCTATACATCGAAGTACATATGTCCCTAAAGCCAACTGTAGTCCCTGCCAGACATGAGAAGTATACCGGGCGTCCCGGTATAAAATGATATAGTGTGGAACCACATGGAAACATACTATCTCTTTAATGTTCGACATTCCAAACTCATCAGCAATGAAGGTTTCCTTGATCGGTAGGACATGTGCTACCTTCATGAGCCTATCGATAATAGCCCAAACTATATCATTCCCTTGAGGCGACCTCGGTAAACCTATCATGAAATCCATCATGACATCATTACACTTCCACTCGAGAATGGGTAACTTCTATAAAATCCCAGCCATTCACTGATGCTCTGCCTTCATTAGCCGATAGGTGGAACTACACCTAAGAAAACCATCTGCATCCCTCTTCATGGTTGGAAACCAATAATAACGATGTAATTCTTTCTACATCTTAGTGACACTAGGATTAACTTCCCATACTAAGGAATGAAAATCTTACAATGGCTCTTCTCCTATATCTGCAGACACACATTCATGCCTATGAAATCACAAGACCTCATATTCTCCTACAGATCACCCATGATTAGGGTCCTTTCCTAACACACACTCCCATAAGACTAGGACATCCGAATTAGATAGCTACCTCATTAACACTCGATCTAGTAGAGTAGTAGTAATGACTATAGATAACAGAAATGTATTCCCTTGTTTGTTGTGAACCTCCAAAAGAATCTCAGATAATATATCCATACACATCCACTTACTATTGGCCTCTTGAACTACCTGTATATGAGTCCTATTAATTAAGGCAACGACTACTACATTTCCTTTCCTCAACATATAGTCATGCTCAAAGTCAATATACTGAAGGTACTAAACCCACATTTACTAACTCAAATTCAGATCTCATTGAGTAAAGATATACTTGAGTATTTTGTGGTCATTGTAAAAAAAATGATCACCCAAAAGACAATGTCTCTAACTATATAAAGCATGAAAAACTGCATCTAACTCAAGATTGTCCGTTAGATAGTTCCACTCTTGTGGCCTCAACTGCCGAGACCTGTAAGCAATGACTTCATCCCCCTGCATAAGAACTACTCCCTACCTGATACCTGATGCATCATAGTAAATGGTGTAACTCTTTCCTAGCTCCGGAAAAATTAGTATCGGTGCAAAATCCAATATCCCCTTTAACACATAAAAGGTTAAATTGTAGGAATCTGTCCACATGTACTTCACACCCTTCTTAGTCTGGCCCTTAAGTGGCAATGCTATGTGAGACAAGTCTTGAATAATGTGTGTGTAGTAACCATCCAGCCCTATAAGACTCTACACCTCAAATACGTTGTTTGGTTAATCCCAAGAAACTAGTGCTCTCACTTTCTCTGCGTCTACTGAAACTCTTGTCTCTGAGATAACATGACCTATGAAATCAATCTGGTCCATCAAAAAGTGGAATTTGATAGCTTATCATATAACTGATGGTCTCTCAGTGTACTCAATACAAGCTCAAGATGGATGTAATAGTTGTGTTGAGTGCGAGATTACACCAAGATATCATCCACAAAGATTATCAGAAAAAAAATCCATGTAAGGAGGGAACACTCAGTTCATCAATTCCATGAAAACTGTTGGCACATTTGTGAGACCAAATGAAATAACCATATACTCTTCTATACCATACCAACTTAGAATGGTTTTAAGAGATATATATGATGGTGTAATGTGGAAATGATGATAACCAGATATCATGTCAATATTAAAGAACACTTTGACTCCTCAAAGATGATCATATAGATCATCAATCCTTGGTAAGGGATATCATTTCATGACCATCAACTAGTTCTGATTCTGATAATCCACACGAAGTATGAGGTTAATGTTTTCCTCCTTCACAAAAAGAACAGGCAATGCCCAATGAGAAGTAATGGGTCAGATGAAACCATTTGGCTACAAATCCTCTAACTACTTCTTGAGCACCTATAATTCCAGTTTATCCATCCTAAAATGATTAATGGGCATTGGTTTCACTCATGGAATAAGCTTAATAGATAAATCCACCTCTTTATCTGGTGGTAACCCTGAAAAATCATCTAGAAAGGAATATCTTAAATGATTCACCACTAGAAAAAATTACATCTGTAACGCCACAAGGTAATATAGATATAAACTGAAAATATATGCTATAATTCCTCCCAATCCTAATGCTTTGTTCCGACTCCGTTCGCCTAGAAATCCCATTCTCTATTATCTAGAAAATATCCACCCTCTGGTGATGCGAAACACACCCTACAGTGATAGAAATCAATAATGTCATGAAAGGAGACAAACCTGTCTATTCTGAGAATGACATCAAAGCATGTCATCCCTATGTAATAGAGGACCCATTGTAACGCCCCGACCCCAGCTACCCAGAGTCGGTGCATTGCTTCGTAACATTGGCATGATCACAAAAGATCAAGTCTCGAAAGACCGATTAGTTTAGTAGCCTTGGAAACACTAGATACATTCGTAAACGTTACATTACATCATAGAGTGAAAAACTACAATAACAAAGTCTCCATAGTCCACACTCATATCCTCTTCTGACTATCCCTGCAGGTCATTCATAAAATACTTCTTCACATCCTGGAAAATATTAAAACATTGAAAGGGGTGAGCTCAGATGCTCAGTAAGGATAACAATAATGCGGAAGCTTTCATAAATAATCATTAACAATTAAGGCAATGTATAAATAAAACAAAAGCCTTTTAAACATGAACTTCAACATAATATGGCAAAAGTAAAATGAGATAATGCCATTCACTTCTTCACATGGATATTCTACTGGTCGAATAATCACATGCAATAACAATAACCACTTTCATAATGAGGGAATGTATAATGCCGGACATTCTGAAACATTTTGTCAAGGCCTCGGCCAAGACATCTAAAATGATTAAGGCCTCGGCCAAAACCATAAATCAAATTGGGAAAGGGCCTCGGCCAATTCCACGTCTAGTTGTCTCATGAGACCTGCCGATGCATCGAGGAGCTATAGCGGGCTCCACCCGTCACTTATTAAGTCCAATACATTCCTCATATGAATAGGTTCAAACATATCATAAACCATAACATAATTGTATCACATAAAACATGCATAAAGGAAACATAACATTTCCACATTTCAATCAAAAGATATCAATATAGCACATTGATATAATAAAAATGCTTTCAAAACCATTTTCGATACCAAAATAAAAGAAAGTTAAAACTTTGTATTTATTTTTCATTGAAAAAAAAGATGGCTTATAGAGGAAGCCGAAACTCAAATAATGGTCACGGCGGCGGAGAAGTCATTGTCGCCGCATAAGTACGGAAAGAAAAACATTCCCATTTTGTCGTTTAGTAAAACGCTTCGTATAAAAAAAATTCCTTTTGAATAAACGTAAAAGTCAAAGGGGTTTATACACCGTATAAAATAAAGTTGTGTATAAAACGAAATATGCCTCAATGAAAGGAGATTGAGACGAAGTCCTTAAAAAGATCATTTTTAAAATAAAATAGATCTATTATGTGTATTCACTATAGGTACACATAAATAAAGTAAAAATAAAAAATAATACATAATAATATCATGACATAATTGGAAAGTAGGAGATTAACCCAAAGAATGGAAGTTGGGTTAAGAAGTTCCCTTACCTCGTGTCTGACTTGACTCAACTGTTCTTTAACCTCCTGAATAATAAACTAGAGTTAATATATACCTTATTAAGAACCATTTTCAACTTCATTATCCTTATTATATCACTTATTACAATGATATGAACATTATGTAATTATTTAAGTTAATAATGTTCATTTTGTCGGTATTTGGTTCTTAAGTCAAAAATAGGCTTCTTACACTTACATGTTGTTAATTTGGTCAAAGGTTCATTATATCCAGAATGGTATTCATGATGTAGATATCATATATGTCATATATATCCAGTACATACATTCATTTATAATATTACATCACATTTAGAGGTAAGAAATGAAATGCACCGTTCATGGAGACGGTAAGCCGTACGTACGCATGAACGCTACTTCCATTTCTATTTCATATTTTCTGGAATGGAATCATAATGATATGAGAGTATATTATAATTCCAGTATAATAACATATATAATATCATTAACTTTATCCTTCACACATCCCACATATGGTATTAACGAATCAAATCACTTTCAGGGGGCGGTAGTCCGCGCTTCCTAAAATGAAGATATCGTGTTTTACCCATAATGGAAACCATAAAGGTATGCCCAAAATGAAAAAAACAGAAGCTTAAGGAAAACATAAACATATTATATATCATATATAAAAATAGTGACATCATAATGGCCACCTTTGAAGGTGTTAAATGAGTGTTGAACAATCATCGTTTCGGGAGGCAGAATTTCGCCATCCACGGAAACCTTATGTTCTTTAACCATTTGATGTAGTTGTGTGGAAGTGTAGCTCAAATAAATCTTATAACAACATCCTAGTATATTTAAGATACTGGTTTTGTTACAAAAGAAGTAAATAAAAAGATTTTAGGGGGTTGGAGAAGCAAAATAAAACAAAAGAACATGAGAGAATGAATTACCTTAAAAAGTGTAACTCCTTTTGAGTTGAGCCTAAAGGCTTCCTTTGAAAGGATTCTGCCCAAAGGGAATCCTCTAGGATGAGGAGAGGGATGTGGAGAGAGCAAATGGGCAGGGGTTGGCCGAGCCAATGGCTTGAAGAGTGTGTGAAATGAGGTAGAGGTGGGGGCCTTTTATAAGAGGAGAGGAGGGGCACTTTTGGAAAGTAAAGGAACATTACATTATTTGAAAATGTGTTTCGGTTTTAAAAGGTCCCACATTGATAGAATTAGTGGATAAGGTGATAAGGCATCGAAATACACTCATCCAATTGGTTTTGGCCATGTGTAGTTCATAGATTTTATATTATCTTTCCATTTTATTTAAATCGTCAAATAATGATGTCATCGCTGCATCATTATTATGTCATAAATAATTAAATTTATTTAATGTCTAAAAATTATAAAAAAAATACTATGATATAGGAAATCTTTTTATCTTTCCAATGACTATTTATAATCAAAATTTGGACTTGTGTAACCCTACTTAAAAATTGTTTTAGTAAAACACTTTATGTTAGTGTCATTTTCACTTTAACATTAAATAAAAAGTAATTTATGTTATTTCCCAACAAAAGTGGATCCATGGGGTCCCCAAGTTAGGCCATGGCTTGTCTTGGTCGGCCATGACACAACCAATGAGGTTGGGACATGTGTCTAGGTCATTTAATATTATTAAAGTATTATTTATACCTTAAACTACCCTAATTACCACTAATCGCGATTAAGAACTTAATAAGTTACTATTCACCAAAAAATTATTTTTATCCCATTGAACCACATTTTACTTCTTAATGACAACCATGTATGTCGGATTTTTGAAAATCAAATCACAGAAGTGGTAATATTTCATTTAAACGAAAAATCAGTTATTTAACAACCACTTAGTGGTTTCACTATTCATCAAAAATTGAAGTTTTTCAGAATAAGGCCAAAATTTCACCCTAAGCTATAATTGATATTCCGAATTCAAAAATGATGTCTATTTTACAAAATTCCAAACATATTAGTTGCATTAATTAATTTTATAATTAATTCCCGCTGTCACAACAAATAGCGTGTTTTTTAGAAACAATTTATATCAAAAGATTGGCAATTGTTTATGTCCAATTTCAATGTTAAATTAATTCTAATGACCACCATTGGATAAAATGGTAAAAATATATTCTAATTATGCTTTAAAACCACCAAATATTATAATTTATCACTATAAATTATTTTTATTAAAAAAGCTGTTTTAAGTATTTTTCACTATTCATAAAAATTTTGAAGTTCTCAGAAAATTACAAAAAATTCAACATAGGCTAATTTCAATATTAGGAATACAAAAATGAAGTCCATTTTGAAATATAAAATCTCTATAATTTTAAAAAGTGGTTATTACTATTCATAACGGCTACTTTGATTTGTCGCGATGTTTTAGAACTCGAAGTTGCGTACAATGCAAGCTATTGCATTATTGAATGAGAAGCGTATCGTGGAAGCTCGGGGTGTTACATTCTCCCCTCCTTCAATAAATTGCGTCCTCGCAATTTGAAATTTTTCTTGGAAAATAAAAGGTTGAAAATAGAAAATACCTTTGTGGAAAACCCACATCGGAAATACGGTTAATAGAATTTAGTCTTAATAAGAGGGAAATGGAAATAAGAAAGTCACCACCAAATCATGATCTCGATAAGGAGAACATTGGTGGCAATTAGAGACATATAATTTGAGGAAAAACGTAAATATTTGTAGGGATTGATTGAGGTCATCAATCACAATCAACTGTCAAATTGAGGGCCTCAAAGCCTTCAATCTATGTTGATTTAAAATATCATCAGTTCAACAAAACATAAGTTATTAGGATAACACATTTTTTTTTGTTTTAATATCCCTTTACTAAAGTTTAAGAATTAATTTATTCATTGAATAAGAGATAGGTATATATATATATATGTGTTTGACATTAGAGTTTCAACCTTCAACTCATCTTTCACTCAAAAGATAATAGAACTCAAAAATATTATACTTATCCTAATTGTATAAGGTTCCAAATGTTAACACATACCATTTAGATTAGTAAAATTATTTTGTAATAACCGGGGACTTCCTGTAGGCTAGTGGTAGGAAATAAAGGCCTGTCGCACTATGATTGTGGGTTCGATTCCTGCAGCTTTGTCCGACGCGACGGGTTATGCCCCACCCTGCAGATTGTCCTTTTCCTAAAACTATAGTATCATAATATTCCAAAAATAATCTTCATAAATTTTTTAACCTTAAACAATACTATCCATGGTTCAACTTAATCCATTCCAACCTTAATAGTTATCCAAAATACATCTGTCCAACCCACAGTCCAAATTTTATAAGGAAGGTAAACATAATGAAGATCCTTTATCCCACGTAACAACATGTGAGCACCTTCATCATGTATTCTTTTTAAACATACTGAATTACCATGATCCCTTATTCCTTATAGAATACTAGATATACTCCTTCTATCCAAAAATGTATACAAAACATCAATCAGTTTCAAGGAAGTTAAGTATATCCAATATAATTTATCCAAATCAATCACGTCTTATTCCAAAATCACAATCTCAGTATCAAAACCATATTATGGTTTATCTTTCTCTCAACCATATATTTTCCAAAAATTTAACCTACTGTGGAGTCACTTTTCTTGGTTCCACACAATCTCAAGTCCTTGATGAAATAGTACTGCAGTACAATCCTTATATACTCCATAATTATTATAACCAGTACATCATTGATACAACACTCAAATTAAAAAAAAAATCTTTAATAACAACATAAGAACTCTAATCATTACTCCTCATATGTGGTAGTATCATAACTTGATTATTATCCAATAACATCATTTGGGGCATGCTCTGATGATTTGGACATTGGTTTGCGTAGTGTCCCCAATCCTTGCAGAAGAAGCATTGTACATTTGAAACCATTTTCTTACCCTTGCAGTCACGCACTTTGTGTCCTTTTTCTCTACACTTATAACAAACTCCCATTCCCTTTAGGCAAGTTCCATGATGTTTCTTCCCACAATTACCACATATTGGAAAATTCTTCTTTCCCCTCATCCCTTTATCCATCATTCTCTCTTCCATCCCTTTCATCTCTTGCTTCGCTTCAAAGCCATAGGACTCAGAGAATTCTTTACTTATCCTATTAACACATGATACTATTTCTTCATATGTTGAGAACACATGGGAGACTATTTCCCTTCGAAATGTTGGCTTAATACCGTGAAAGATACTATCCTTCTTACTCTTTGGATCATACGTACCGCTGGAGTTCACATTCCTTCTACTGGGCGCCATTTCTATACAACGGCATAAACTAGGTTAGTTTATGAATCAAAATACATAATTCCATACTTGTAAAACACTTTACATAAATTGAACTATTTATGGATATAATCCATAATCATAAAAAGAAATGTTTTCTTTGAGGAAGTATGTACTCATAACCCTTCATAGTGGTTTGTAAGTAAAATGAGAATTATCCTAAGCATATCCCCCGGGAGTGTCGTAACCAAGAGTGCAGCAAGGCCCGTTTTCGTGCACCAGTTCCCGTTCGAGTCTAGCTCAAAGCGGTGTTTTCGGGTTTTACCCCTAGGTACATCTGTGCCAGAGCCGCCTCTACCTGCTCGTATCCAGACAGGGATGTATTGCTCGGAAAAGTCATAACATCTCTATAATACCAAAATTCTAGGAAGTTCTTTTATACTAATCCTCAGAGTTCATCTTAGGTCTACGTGCTCTAATCAGAGTTTATCTAAATCTAGCTTCCAAGGTTAGTACTAAACTGCCTCTGATACCAACTGTAACGCCCCGACCCCAGCTACCCAGAGTCGGTGCATTGCTTCGTAACATTGGCATGATCACAAAAGATCAAGTCTCGAAAGACTGATTAGTTTAGTAGCCTTGGAAACACTAGATACATTCGTAAACGTTACATTACATCATAGAGTGAAAAACTACAATAACAAAGTCTCCATAGTCCACACTCATATCCTCTTCTGACTATCCCTGCAGGTCATTCATAAAATACTTCTTCACATCCTGGAAAATATTAAAACATTGAAAGGGGTGAGCTCAGATTCTCAGTAAGGATAACAATAATGCGGAAGCTTTCATAAATAATCATTAACAATTAAGGCAATGTATAAATAAAACAAAAGCCTTTTAAACATGAACTTCAACATAATATGGCAAAAGTAAAATGAGATAATGCCATTAACTTCTTCACATGGATATTCTACTGGTCGAATAATCACATGCAATAACAATAACCACTTTCATAATGAGGGAATGTATAATGCCGGACATTCTGAAACATTTTGTCAAGGCCTCGGCCAAGACATCTAAAATGATTAAGGCCTCGGCCAAAACCATAAATCAAATTGGGAAAGGGCCTCGGCCAATTCCACGTCTAGTTGTCTCATGAGACCTGCCGATGCATCGAGGAGCTATAGCGGGCTCCACCCGTCACTTATTAAGTCCAATACATTCCTCATATGAATAGGTTCAAACATATCATAAACCATAACATAATTGTATCACATAAAACATGCATAAAGGAAACATAACATTTCCACATTTCAATCACAAGATATCAATATAGCACATTGATATAATAAAAATGCTTTCAAAACCATTTTCGATACCAAAATAAAAGAAAGTTAAAACTTTGTATTTATTTTTCATTGAAAAAAAAGATGGCTTATAGAGGAAGCCGAAACTCAAATAATGGTCACGGCGGCGGAGAAGTCATTGTCGCCGCATAAGTACGGAAAGAAAAACATTCCCATTTTGTCGTTTAGTAAAACGCTTCGTATAAAAAAAATTCCTTTTGAATAAACGTAAAAGTCAAAGGGGTTTATACACCGTATAAAATAAAGTTGTGTATAAAACGAAATATGCCTCAATGAAAGGAGATTGAGACGAAGTCCTTAAAAAGATCATTTTTAAAATAAAATAGATCTATTATGTGTATTCACTATAGGTACACATAAATAAAGTAAAAATAAAAAATAATACATAATAATATCATGACATAATTGGAAAGTAGGAGATTAACCCAAAGAATGGAAGTTGGGTTAAGAAGTTCCCTTACCTCGTGTCTGACTTGACTCAACCGTTCTTTAACCTCCTGAATAATAAACTAGAGTTAATATATACCTTATTAAGAACCATTTTCAACTTCATTATCCTTATTATATCACTTATTACAATGATATGAACATTATGTAATTATTTAAGTTAATAATGTTCATTTTGTCGGTATTTGGTTCTTAAGTCAAAAATAGGCTTCTTACACTTACATGTTGTTAATTTGGTCAAAGGTTCATTATATCCAGAATGGTATTCATGATGTAGATATCATATATGTCATATATATCCAGTACATACATTCATTTATAATATTACATCACATTTAGAGGTAAGAAATGAAATGCACCGTTCATGGAGACGGTAAGCCGTACGTACGCATGAACGCTACTTCCATTTCTATTTCATATTTTCTGGAATGGAATCATAATGATATGAGAGTATATTATAATTCCAGTATAATAACATATATAATATCATTAACTTTATCCTTCACACATCCCACATATGGTATTAACGAATCAAATCACTTTCAGGGGGCGGTAGTCCGCGCTTCCTAAAATGAAGATATCGTGTTTTACCCATAATGGAAACCATAAAGGTATGCCCAAAATGAAAAAAACAGAAGCTTAAGGAAAACATAAACATATTATATATCATATATAAAAATAGTGACATCATAATGGCCACCTTTGAAGGTGTTAAATGAGTGTTGAACAATCATCGTTTCGGGAGGCAGAATTTCGCCATCCACGGAAACCTTATGTTCTTTAACCATTTGATGTAGTTGTGTGGAAGTGTAGCTCAAATAAATCTTATAACAACATCCTAGTATATTTAAGATACTGGTTTTGTTACAAAAGAAGTAAATAAAAAGATTTTAGGGGGTTGGAGAAGCAAAATAAAACAAAAGAACATGAGAGAATGAATTACCTTAAAAAGTGTAACTCCTTTTGAGTTGAGCCTAAAGGCTTCCTTTGAAAGGATTCTGCCCAAAGGGAATCCTCTAGGATGAGGAGAGGGATGTGGAGAGAGCAAATGGGCAGGGGTTGGCCGAGCCAATGGCTTGAAGAGTGTGTGAAATGAGGTAGAGGTGGGGGCCTTTTATAAGAGGAGAGGAGGGGCACTTTTGGAAAGTAAAGGAACATTACATTATTTGAAAATGTGTTTCGGTTTTAAAAGGTCCCACATTGATAGAATTAGTGGATAAGGTGATAAGGCATCGAAATACACTCATCCAATTGGTTTTGGCCATGTGTAGTTCATAGATTTTATATTATCTTTCCATTTTATTTAAATCGTCAAATAATGATGTCATCGCTGCATCATTATTATGTCATAAATAATTAAATTTATTTAATGTCTAAAAATTATAAAAAAAATACTATGATATAGGAAATCTTTTTATCTTTCCAATGACTATTTATAATCAAAATTTGGACTTGTGTAACCCTACTTAAAAATTGTTTTAGTAAAACACTTTATGTTAGTGTCATTTTCACTTTAACATTAAATAAAAAGTAATTTATGTTATTTCCCAACAAAAGTGGATCCATGGGGTCCCCAAGTTAGGCCATGGCTTGTCTTGGTCGGCCATGACACAACCAATGAGGTTGGGACATGTGTCTAGGTCATTTAATATTATTAAAGTATTATTTATACCTTAAACTACCCTAATTACCACTAATCGCGATTAAGAACTTAATAAGTTACTATTCACCAAAAAATTATTTTTATCCCATTGAACCACATTTTACTTCTTAATGACAACCATGTATGTCGGATTTTTGAAAATCAAATCACAGAAGTGGTAATATTTCATTTAAACGAAAAATCAGTTATTTAACAACCACTTAGTGGTTTCACTATTCATCAAAAATTGAAGTTTTTCAGAATAAGGCCAAAATTTCACCCTAAGCTATAATTGATATTCCGAATTCAAAAATGATGTCTATTTTACAAAATTCCAAACATATTAGTTGCATTAATTAATTTTATAATTAATTCCCGCTGTCACAACAAATAGCGTGTTTTTTAGAAACAATTTATATCAAAAGATTGGCAATTGTTTATGTCCAATTTCAATGTTAAATTAATTCTAATGACCACCATTGGATAAAATGGTAAAAATATATTCTAATTATGCTTTAAAACCACCAAATATTATAATTTATCACTATAAATTATTTTTATTAAAAAAGTTGTTTTAAGTATTTTTCACTATTCATAAAAATTTTGAAGTTCTCAGAAAATTACAAAAAATTCAACATAGGCTAATTTCAATATTAGGAATACAAAAATGAAGTCCATTTTGAAATATAAAATCTCTATAATTTTAAAAAGTGGTTATTACTATTCATAACGGCTACTTTGATTTGTCGCGATGTTTTAGAACTCGAAGTTGCGTACAATGCAAGCTATTGCATTATTGAATGAGAAGCGTATCGTGGAAGCTCGGGGTGTTACACCCATAAGAAGTGAAACCCATCAACTTCAATAGGGCACTACTTTTACTAATGTACAATAGATTTCCTAATCCTGAATGGAATATCTAGTGTCATAACATCATCATAGGTAAATATATAGATCCCAAGGTTCTCCACAACAACAATAGATATAAAACTATAAGAAACCCCTATATCAAAAACTGTAGAAGCTATAAATGAGGAATATAGAATCATAACTCTAACTATAGAGGGTTCGGGATCCTACTCTTATTGAGTTTGTTCCATCGCAAAATTCTGACCTATGTCCCACCCCTGTGACCCTTCTTGGATAAACGAAGTTGATACACCCTATTGTCACTAAAAACCTACCATATGGCTTCCTGATCCATGACCACATCCATGGCCTAAATGGCCTAACGAACTCCAGTTCACTGACTAAGGAGAAACTGGGGGTCCTTCTTCTGATCGCGGAGTCAAAATGGTTCCCCTCTCATTATCTGTGAGTGAGAACATCAGGAAAAAATGTTGAGGAATACACATCTTGTCGTATGATCTTCACTCAACTGGGTCTCTCGAGCATTTAGGTCTCATGTTCCCACTCTTCCCTCACTAGTGGAACCTCACTTGGCTAACTAAAGATACATCCATGATACTAGAGAAACCACTTCATATAAACTCTCTATGGTGCTTTTTACTACAAGTTGAAGTGGTATCATCCCTAGATGGTGAACTGCCCTGGATCATAGCTCCAAAATCCCTCAGATTGTGCCCAGTAATCAGCACCTCATTTACTATATTAGTCACTGACATCATCCTAAAAACATTCGCTTATGATCAGATGTTGTACTTGAGACCATCTTCAAAACTAATTGCCACTGATAACTCATCACCCCCAAGAGTAGGTGCGGAGCACTCATGATCTGAAATAGAGAAGAGAAATCCATCACTGAAAGAGTTCCATGCTCCAAATGAATGACATCGTAGGGTCAGTCATCCCTCAACATATTAGGGTAGAAGTAATCATAGAAGTTCTTATGACACTTTTCCTATGAAATATCACGTTGATGTTCTTCCTGTGAAACAACATCCCAACTTTTCTTGGGTGGTATCACATAGCATGTAAGTCACGAGCCTCACACTCATCTCAGGAGGTGTCAAAAAATGAATGAAGGTAGAAAGCATGGCCTCCATCCCTAACTCTATAGCATGTGGTCCTCCATCCTCTAAAAATATGAGAGGATGATGCTTCCCAAACACACACATCAGCTCTGCCATAGTCGGGGTAAGATGTGGTGCTCTCTAAAAAGTCTTCATCATCATCATAAAACCTTCATGGAATTGTGCATCAGTACCTGCGTCCTCTATAACATACGTTTCTAAGACAGTCATGATGAGAGGATCTACTGGTAGTCCTTGATCTTTCATTTTCGGTGTCTGGTCATTACCCTATACCTGGAATACAACTGGAGGACGTCTTGGTGGCATTACTCTACATGGTCAAGAGCACACCTCAGTGTGAGATTAACAGAACAACTACTTAGAAGTGAATGTATTGAATGAATTAAGGAAATAATTCATGTTTTTCAAAAGATGGTTACACAATGTGTTCCCTTAATCCTTAACATGGGAATGTACCACTACCAACCTGGTCGTGTAACACCCCAAACACATGGTGTGTTCATTCTAAGACGAGGAGTGTACTTGAATATTCCCTCCCGCACAAGTAATTATACAAGGATTGAACTACACGGTCCTACTAGTGTAACAGTATACATCATGTTCACTATAGAAATGGTGTGTACTCAAAATTTCTCTCCACCCATGTCATTGGTCAAACATCTGGATACACAAGCGACTATTGTACAATATGTACTCCTAGTACATGAAATGTTATACAAATGGTGTACCAAAACCCATTCCATTTCTCACATAGTCAGTTACACGGTCAAAAACTATATGATGTGTACATACCACACACGACATGTACTTATGAAAAGTTATTTCTTCCAGAACAAAATAACACTTGGCGTGTGTTTATAATATCACACACCGTGTTTTATGTATTTTACAGATGTAATCCTATGAATCCACTCTGGAACCCCAAAAATCCTAAAATTTGGGCCAGGCATACCATGTTATGATCTTTGAGAGCCCATACTCCCCTCAAATCAATGTTTGGAATCCTTATTCATGTTATATCTTAATATAATTCAATAAATGTTCTAACATGATCTGCTAAATTATGATCTAAGAGGGACAATGACACCTCATGGACCAAAGATGGACATCCAT
Organism: Viscum album; assembly: GCA_963277665.1. Taxonomy (NCBI): domain Eukaryota; kingdom Viridiplantae; phylum Streptophyta; class Magnoliopsida; order Santalales; family Viscaceae; genus Viscum; species Viscum album. Next base: position 1,904,423,133 of record OY728130.1, on the reverse strand, counting down.
AGAAATAAAACTTTACATATACCAAAACCCTATTAAAATAGATCGTATTGTTATCATGACATTTATCACAAAAACATGCATATCTATCACAACATCTATCACAACAGCATGCAATCAGTAATGCACCCTTAATGGCGTGACAAGAATGCATGACATGTGATCTCTAGGAAGTGAATAAATGATACATAAGATGGAATACCCTCATATCATTGAGTATAAATTGAAAATGAACCTCAATGATATCAATCATAACAACACACAATAAGTGAATCACCAAATGGTGAAATCAAATCAACTATAAAAATTGGAAAACCAGAAAATTTCAATATTCTAGGTAACATGAATTTTACCTATACACAAGTTATCTACTCCTGATCAAAACTTTTTAACAAACACCTATTCATTTAAATCACAATATGTTATATCCAAATAGTAAGGAAAAGTACAAAAGAAATCCATTAATTCCACTTTGTAACGTCCCAGATATGGGTGATGCCCATAGGTGCCCCATATCTTGTTGGATAAATGGCCTCTAGTGCATTTCACCAAACTCTAAAGGTTTTCCACTACAAGCGAGAGCCTATGGGTTAATAGTAGGGAAAATATTCCCTCATTGGTAGAGTAAACACAGTGGAAAAAAATAGTAACCAAAGAGAATGTAGTAAAACCACAAAAGTAAACAACACAATATTGAACGTAAATCAAATTGAAGCCACAATACCTATAGATATGATTCATGGAATTTGTATCTATGAAAATATACAAAAAAGTCACAATGCTGGAAGGAAATACAAAAACCAATGTTCAAAAGAAAAAAATAAAACCCCATAGCATTGCAAGCCTCATCTTGGTCCCTTTCTCTCTAGCTCCAACAATAATGATGTACCTGGTGAAGAAGGGAACATTCCATTATCTAAACATGCAATCATATAATCTAATTGGGTCCAAAACATGACCCAAATAGGGTGTAAGATGAATCCCATTAGGAAACCACCAAAAGATCTATGCCTAACTATAGGTGAATATATATAGAAGGTAATATGCCGAAATGAAACAATAAACTATGAAATACTCAAAAGTAAACAATCATGTAGTTTTCAATTACATTCATTTTCATTTATTATTCCTCATTTGAATCATTTAATCATGGGATCTATCATATGCCTTATATCACCATATGTAATATTAAAAAAATTGATGTCTAAAGAGACCATATAAATAATCAAGTAATTCTATGTCCAAGATTGTGCTTTGGCAAGGAAGAATTTCCACAATATTTCAATCATTTATAAACAATCCTAGGGGAAATCTCTCACGATCTGACCACTTTTGTCTAACATGAAACCAATCATTTACAAATGACCTCCTGGGTAGCTCTCACAGTCAATACCCCTAGGTCCACATGGCATCAGAAGTATATATACTATAACCTAGATAGCTCTCATGGTCAATACCCCTAGGTAAACGTAATATCAATAAAATATATACAACCTCTTGGGTTTCTCTCACAGTTAATAACACTTGGTCAACATAGCATAAGCTTATTATAAAAACCTCCTGGGTAGCACTCACAGTCAATACCCCTGGTTCAACATAGGATAAGGTGATTATAAATGACCACCTGGGTATCTCTCACGATCAATACACATTGGTCAACATAGGATAAGGTAATTATAATGACCTCAAGGGTATCTAACATGGTCAATACACCTAGGACAACATATACACCATGGCTCTCATAGTCTATTGGAAAATTAGTGTGCATATAATATCAAATCATCTCATGCAATTTGACAGTACTACATGAATAATAATTTACAAGCATATCGCATGCATTTCATAAAATCAATAAAACTCCACCCTAATAATCCAGGTCATGGAAAACAAGTCAATCCTAACATGCATCCTATACCAAATATCCATAAAAATCATTCAAGGGAAACACACCGATGGGGTGTCCCGTAATAAGGTATATGATCTTACACATAAAAAACAACCCTTTATCAATCAATCATACTATAGAAGATAATAAAGAGGGTAAAATTCCAAATCAAGCAATAACCCAATCTGAGGTATGCAACACTTTTAGCATATAAAATTCAAAGATGAACAAAAAAAGGCCCAAACCACCAACCTCGATGCCGTACAATCAATCTACATAAACATTTACCCTTGAGTAGGCCTAGATTTTCCTATATCTACAAAATGGTAAAAGAAACCAACCATGAATAACCCAAGAGAGAGGAGGAATCAGGAATTAGGGCACTAGTGTATTTGAGAACTCACTGGTGGGATTTCAACACACCTGATAATCTCTCAATCGGAGCTCGACTAAATAATTTCGGGTTCGATCTTTATTTTTCATTCCAAAAAGCTTATTTATGAAACATATGAATAATAATACGGTTCCATACCTGAGATGATACCATCTTCTGATATGTCGAATAAAAATAAAACCACATGGTGTGTTCATTACATGTACATGCCTTGTAGTAGCCTTAATAACCCCCCACCTTAAGCAGTCTGACAGGTCACCGCACGACCATGTACTCAGTCTTTACACAGCCAATATGTGGTTGTACGTGACAACCTAGGTACGTGGTGTGTATTCAAAAGTACACAGTGTGTACTTAAGAAATACCCTTTTCTTTATTTTAATAAAAGGCAACCAAAAAAAGAAGATCCTTATATGAAATAATGATATGGGTTATTAAAAATTATTACTAATTATTATTAGTTAATCATATTTATTACTAATTATTAATATTTATGACTAATAATATTTAATAATCACTTATTATTAACAAATATGACTAATTATGACTAATTATTATTATTTATAGATATTTATGTCAATTTACTACTTAATAACACTAATTTTTTCTAATAATTGCTAATTATTACTAATTACGACTAATTATTATTGATTATTAATAATATTTCTAATTAAAACTAATAAATAATAATTAATAATAATTAATATAACTATTAATTAACATTAATCATGGGTATTTGTAAACTAATACAAACAAAAATAATCTAATTCTAATTTTATTTTATTAATGCTAATGAAGAATAATTATAACTAATATCTACAGAAATTAATTAAATATAAAATTAAATAAATAGATAAATACCTTAGAACTGATTATTTCGGAGAATTTAAGCTACAAATATTACTTTGATTTGAAAATTTTTACACCGAAATTTTTGAGAGAGATAATATAAGTGGAGAGGTGGAGAAGAGTAGAGAAAGGAGTAGAATATGAGGAAAAAGGATGGGGGTATATATTGGATAGAGTAGTTGTGACATGACCCATCTCAAATACTAACTCACCTATTTATTATGGGTGGTGGTTAAAAATGTATTTATGACGAGACCAGTCACAAATACCAACCAACATGCATACTATTTTTAACAAGAGATGAATCTCGTTGGAAATACTAAAAAAGATGTTGGATATTTATGACCATCTATTATTCCTTTTGAAAATACCCTTCCCATGGTTTGGAGTGAAACTCACAACAAACCTTTTGTAGGGGATAGAGGGTCTTACTGCAAATAGACTATCCAATTAGGCTTTTTGCAATGGGACCGTTCCCCATCACAAATACCACATCGAAAAAAGCCATTTTTTATGTACAGGTTGGATTTCATCAAATATTATTATATGATAAATAAATATTTTTTCTTAAAATAAATTCCCATATGTTTTCCAAATTAACATAAGTTTAATCTATTAAAATTTCATATCAATCAGGACATCGCGTATGCCAGTGGCGGGTAGTAGACCCTTATCTCTCATCAATTGTTGGTCCAATACCCATGGGTTTACTTAATTACTTAGGTTGTGACACAACCTTCAGGTTTTCCATTTTTGAAAATGAAAAATAATTCCTCCTTAAAAAACACATCATGATGATGCATGGGTATAAAAATATATCCACCCAAAAAACTTCTCCAAAAACATCATTAATAAACTCAAAATTTTTACTACTTAAAAACATAAAATTGGGTGTCTTTGGATACAAAACTTATGATCATACATAAGAATAATATCCAATAAGAATATCCTTAACTTTTAATATAACATCACATTAAAACATCATAATCATAAAAATTTATATAAATCTATATTTGATATAAACTATAATAGCACATGGACCTGCACTCCTAGATCCTATGCAAAAATACATAACATAACATTTCTTTCATTGATTCCAATAACTATGAACCAATTTTTTCATTAAAGACTTACAATACCAAAAGGAAAAAATATATCACTTACATTTTCAAAGTCCATTTATGTAAACAGTTTTAGAGAATTAGGACCAACTCATATCAACTTGGACTCCTAAACAACTGGTTCATAAAAATGAACATCATCACCCATTATAATCAGTATTTCTATTTTAGCATTATGGTATCAACATCATCCTTGTTATATAATTTTTGGAAATAAATTGTTTAACTCCATTCGTTAAAACCTAGGAAATATGAAACATAATGATCTTGATATCAAATACTCGGAAAGGATAAACATAATCATTAATAATTGAATATTGTCATTTAGTATAAGTGCGTGTATGGTTATGATGACACATTCAAAGAGAATGATCAAATAACAAAATAACTCAATCCCAACAATACATTGATCCTAAAATATGAAAACATTGAAATTTAAAATTCATAAATATAAATAACAGTGTTCAATGTTATATTAATCTCAATCATTAGAATCATTATAATACCATATCAATAATAAATAAATTTTATTGGTTTCTTATCACATCAACTCATTGTACCCTTACAAAATCATTATGGAACCCTTCATAATCAGTCTAAATATACAACCAACATCCAAAATAATTGTCCATATAACATAATAACTACCCAACTCATGGGATTGTTATCAATTAACACCCATCATAAAATCTATAAAAGTCTAACCCAGTTCTATCTGGGCACACCTATCATTTATAATGTCCATGAACTAATTTAGTAATAAAGGATATAGAGAATACATATTAACATAACCAATTGAAACAAACATTTTTATTTTCACAATATTATTAACCAATGGAATTAAAATGGGTTCCATAAAAATCTCTTTGAAACGTGGATAAACCATAGAAAAGAAATAGGTTCCACAAAAATCACTTTGAAACATGATTAACCCTTGAAAAAATGGCTTCCATAGAAATATACTTGAAACATGGGTACCATTGGAAAAGAAACAGGTTCTGTAAAATTTTTATTTAAACATTGATAACCTTTGGAAAAAAATGTTCCTTAACTATATCCTTAAAACACAAGTAACCCATGGACAAGAAACAAGTTCCATTACAATCACTTTGAAACATGGTTAAACCACTGAAAAGAAATGGGTTCCATAAAACTTTCATTGGAACAATATTAAACCATCCATAAAATAATGATGATGATAGTATAAATACAAAATATCACAAGTATAAGATAATTAATAATCATGGTTTTTTATTTTGATTAATGAAAATACAATTAAATGATAATTACAAACATTAATAGTTAAAATAATCACTGAACATTCAAAGTACACCATACCACATTGAAATGATTTAATCCTATAACCCATGAATGAATAAATCATTAAAAAACATTAAATAACATTACATTAAATAAATTAATGATATGATATGTCATTGGGGTTATATATATACATCATTAAATAAGGTGTATGGATTAAAAAATTCCTCATTAAAAAGACATTATGTTGAAGTCCCTTACAACTTTAGTAAATTTGAAACCAAAATCCCAATGAAATACTGATCCTAAAATGGTTATTTAAATCACCATAAATTTATTTAAAATAATAATATAATTCATTAAAGGGTATTATATTCCTCAAAAAACAAAAATAAGTGGTGAATTTTACATATATTTGATAGAAATAAAATAGATAAGAAAAAATCATTTACTACATAAGTAAATTATGAATCAGGATCCCAATAAAATAGGAACATAAAATGAAAATTTTTATATCATCATATAAATAAAAATAAATATATACATTTTCATATGTATTTATATATTCCATAGAAAATAAACAAGTGGTGAATAGGGCATAAGTCTCTATGAAATTAAAGTGAGACTAAATCTCATTATTACATGAGTAAATACTAAATCCTGATATTCATGAAAGAATAAAATATATTTAAAAGTTTAATGTAATTAATTTAATGTACATTATAATATTAAATTTCATAATTCTGTATATACATCATATGAAATAAGCTGTCGTGAATAAGGTATATGTCTCACAAAAATAAAAGTATGACTAGAGACCACATTACTACATGAGTAACATTTGAATGATGAGATCCATGAAATAATAACATCGATTGAAACATTTAATATAATCAATTAAATAAAATTATTGATATAAAATTTCAATGGTTAGTATATAAACCACAAAAAATAAAAAAGTTTTGAATATGGAATGAGCCTCACAGAAATAAAAGTGAGACTAGAAATACCATAATACTTATGGTATCTTTTATAACATGAGACCTTTGAAATAATAGAATCAATGTAATATTTTACTATCATTAAAGAAAATAATGTTCATGATATTAAATTTCATATGAAACTATATACATCACACAAAAGAAATGAGTGGTGAATAAGGCATGATCCTCACAAAATGAAATTGAAACTAGAAATCCCTTTACCTTGAGTTTGATTCCTCATGATTATTCTTTATCGAACTGTGTAATAAATTTATATTAATTAATTACATACATTATAACCTATTACAAGTCTATTATTATTTACTTTCACTTATTAACATTTTATACATACTCACATTATCATTTATACTTAAATAAGATGTTTTGAAAATATTTGGATTATATTTCTAGATCAACTTTGGTATGTTGATAGTGGTCAGAGAGATCCTTTTATATATATATTTGTAAAAATAATCATGATATAATCCTAATATTTATACGAAAATTATTCATTTAAACCAATAATGGATGATGGTTATGGAAAATGAATCAACATTATGATCAAGGAGCCTGTAGGTTGTACGTACGCATGAGTAACAATCTTATATTTCAATGACCACTATAGAAAGAAAGAAAGTTACATTTGTGTTTATAGAAAAATAATTATATAATAAATTCCATAATAGTTAATTATATATATATATATAAATATATCATTCTTGTGATGTGGTTATGATAAAAAAAATAACATTTCTTTGAGGAGGCAGTAGTCTACACGCCCTCGAACGAAGTTATCACTTTTTTTAGAGTGCGAAATGGAGTGAAGAAAATGATATATTATATTTATTTAGATAAAATTATATAATTAGTATAATATTTATTTCATGTATATACTATATTTTCATTAAACCTATCTTTAATACATTCCATGTTAAGCTTGAGTGAATCATGTCGCTTTGAGGAGACAACAATCCTCACATCCACAAATGATGTTTTCGTATTCCAATAAATGTAAATCAGGAAGGCATGTGGTAAATAATAATTTAATAATAAAAAATACATTGAAAAAATTATATATCATATAGACTTATTTCTTCCATCATTATTCCCATCCATGAGAGGTGGTAATGGAACAATATATGACCTCATTTCGTGCAGCGGTAGTCCACCGTACACATGACTGATTATTGCAAATCTAGTATAATGGAAGTGTCTGGAATTTCAAATGATACCATTAAAAGAAAAAATAACAAAATATTTAAGATATCTAGGATATTTTATAATCATGATACAAAATGAAATAAAGGGGTGGATAAAAAAGTAAATCAAATGTGGTTGTCGAAAAATATACTTATTCTTTGGGTAAATATTTCTCGTTTCTATGAAAGTAATTCATTGGTTTGATTTAAAACAAAATTAAGGATTCAAGGATGATAGGAGGTATCTTTGTAGTTTATTTTTTCATGTTTTGGATGATCCAAAAGGATCAATAGGTTTGAAGAAGTGGGGAGTTTGAAGGGTCATTTATTGTGGGGGAAAAGTGAAATTCGTAAAAATAAAAATATATAAATATTATTAGGATGTCTCCCTTACATATTTTTCATCCTATAATAAATATAATTTGAAAAAAGAGTGTATATGATCGATATATGTATACAAAATGGGTTTATTACTTGTTTTAAGATCATTTGGAACCTTATGATTAACTGTTAAATAGTGAGTAAAGACATTTTTACTTTAATCACTATAATTAACTATAATTGATTTCACTAGTATATTTGGTAAAAACTATTTTGACCTTATTATTCAGTATAAATTATTATTATTTAAAATATTTAATCAATTTTTCCATATTCAAATCAATGAAATTGAAGAATTTAATTTAAAATCAATCTCGCATAAGGGACTGAAAAACATATTTTTAAAGTAAAAAATTTAAAATGTTTGAAATGATTTTATAATGAAATTTAACATGAAATTATAATAATATTAGTACCCTATGATAAGAGATATACTTTTATCCTAGATAATTATGATCTATATGTCTCTCTTTGTAAGGAGTATGGGTTGATGTTTTCTAATGTGAAATAGACTAATAAATCTTGTAGTTTGAGGTGCGATTTCACTGGGATAATATATTATTTACCAATGGAAGGAAATCCTTGGTTAAAATGCTCTACAAATGATCCTTCCTATTCTGATATTGTGTCTTCTATTGGGAGTGTAATGTATGAGCATACTCATTTGAACTCACCTCCCTATCTAATAATGGGTAATGATGTGATATAGGTGGTTTAAGGCGCAGATCCAATTCAGGGGCCTATAGATCGGTGATACTACCCTAGATCATGAAAACTAGATAACTATTTCTAGATCATGGCTAAACTAGTGGTTAGTGTTTATTATTATAAATGATAGAATATGTTTATGCTTTAGTTGTTTCCCTCGGAATTCGGGGATGACCTCCTGGATGGGAGATTCAAACGTTCCGATCGGTTTCTATCGGGTTTGTTCATAGAACTGGAAACATCCAATGATTCCACATCCATTTGGACCTACTTTCCAAAGGTAGGAGCTCATTAGCTTGTGGACTGATGAGGCTTAGGAATTTGCATTGGTCAAGAGGATGGGAGGTCGGACTCATCACACCTTTTGGAGGGGAATTATTGACTATTTCGGGACTCTCTTTATAGATTTAAGTTGTGTTCGTGAATCCTTATTACATTACCAAGTATAAAATGAGCTTTCCTTCAGTTTAACAATCAATGAATAAATATGTAAGAAATTTAGAGAATCTTTTATATGTATTCGAGGTTCTTCATCAATAGAGAATCATCTATATTTATTTAGAGATTCTTGGTTAATGGTATCCTTCAAAACATTTATATAAAAGTCTCACGGTCATTATGATGACTAGGCTGGTTTTAAAGCCACTCAGTGGGGCACTTGATGTTTGTTTTCATTCAGAAGGACATGAATTATTTCAAAGTTGGGATCGAACCCATAAATGGGCTACCTATGTATCCTTTGTTTTGGAAAAGGAATCAGAACCCACGTAGTTCGAGTAAGGGAGTATGATGTTCATGATTGATGGCTCAAATAAGGATGTCATAGTTACTTTTACACTCTAAGCTGACGTGAGTCATGCTCGGTGTGAGAAACAAGAGGTATTGGTAAAAATTAGACAACAGTGCCATGAAAGATTCAATCATAAGAAATGGTTTGGGGCTTATGTATGTATGATTGCCCTAATTGATAAAGGATTAGGATTTACTTTTAGGGAGAAAATCCAGGAACAGGGTCCATAAAGGTATATGTTCTTCATGGAGATTTGAATACTCTAACTTGGGACTTATTCCTGAAAAGGAAACCCAAATTAGGAGAGGATTGATAACTAGGTTTTACTCCTGAGAAGGAATCCCAGATCAAACGAAAATTAGGACTGGTTAAAGAGAAATTAAGGGACTTGGGGATTACTTCTAAAGGGGATGCCCATAATTATGACTGGGACTTATTCCTGAAAAGGAGGCCCAAGTTAGGGGACGCGGGGCACTCCTGAAAAGGAAGCCCATGATTATAACTGGGACTTATTCCCGAAAAGGAGACCCAGGTTATGAGATTATGGTTTGGGGCTTACGCCTGAAAAAGATGCCCATGATTATAACTGGGACTTATTCCTGAAAAGGAGACTCAGGTTATGATATTAAGGTTTGGGGCTTACTCCTGAAAAGGATGCCCAGATTTGGAGGACTTAGAACTGGGGATTATTCCTGAAAAGGAGACCCAGGTTAAGGATTCTCTCATCTTAAAGGATGAGGTTGAATGAATGAACTCTCAATTTTTAGTGACATAAAGATATGTAAACCACTAGATTTTGAGAGATATTCCACCGAATTCCTTTCAGATAAGGAAGTCTAATCAAGAAATCATGCCATAAATGGATTTTGAGAGTGTCTTAAAGACTGAATCTTGAAAAGAAAAGGTGTAATGGCTTAAGAGGGGTGAAATGGGAAAGAAAGTCACCCAAAAAGGAAGGAGCGTGCAAGTCTTGGAAGGCGTGCAGGTACTGCAGCGGCGCACAAGTATTGGTCGCGCAGGTATACCTACGCGACACATGGGGTACTTGTGCGATGGTCAACCAGCATTGAAATACTTGAGCAACTCTTTTTTAAAGCCTTTAGAATCCTCTCGAGGTTCTTCCAGAAGTGGGACGCGCAAGTTCAATCGAAGGAATAAGGTGGCGCGCAAGTGTGGTCACTTCCCTTAAGGGCTGACCACTCAGGCGCGCAAGTGTTGATGAGTTTCAACACTTAGGCCTTCCTTCTTTTCTTTAGATCTTCCGTTCTAGGTAAAAAATTACAGTAGAAGTGTTCTGGAAGCTTTAAGTAGATACTTGGGCGTCGGGAGCTTCAATCCGAGTTTCGGGAAAAAGATCCTCTCAAATGGGGGGCCCACAGGGTCTATTTATAAGCAGGAGAAGACCCTGGGCATTTACTGGGTAGTTATCACTTAGGTCGCGCAAGTCACTTGCGCGACCATAAGGGCGTCGCGCAAGTCGACTTGCGCGACAATGATATAACTTGTGCGGTGCAGTTGCTTTTGATCCTTTGTTCATGCCTTTGTCGATTTTTGATATTTTCTTCAAAGGATAAATTTCTTTGAGCTCAGATATTCCCCTTTTCCGATCATTAGATTCTGTGACGAAAGGAGCGCCAACAAAAGTCCCCCTTCAGAGTTGGATCCGGAGAGAAATGAGGATTTCACTCTGAGGAAATCAAATAAATCCAAAGGAAAAGGGGGCGCGCAAGTCTTCAGGGCACAGAGGGCGGCGCGCAAGTTCTCTCCACGCAGGCCTTAAACGCACTAGATACGGTGCGCAGATAGGCCTCTTGGCCTATAAATACATGGCCTCACCTCCGTACAAGCATCCGGATTTATGGACTTCATACCTTCGAGCTCTCGCCATGCAGGTTATCTTAGCCACCCAAGTTGCTCTGTTTCCAATGTTTTCCTTGTTGTCGCGCTATTGTAAAGGTATTTTTACTTGCGCAGTTTATACATGCGCGTCAAAAACTAGCGCGGCACACGAATACTTGCACGCCATTTTTTTAGACTTGCGCGCATTAATGCCTTAGCCATTTTTTTCGAAATCTTTCCCAAATTTTATGAAAAAATAAACCCATTTAAGAGTTTAATTTATTCAACTTTTGGGCAGATTCAATGGCTCCTATGGGAATTGGAACGACTGATGAACTAGATAGCAAGCGGATTGATGACATGATGAACATCATTGGCCACGATTACTATGATATCTGTGACAACACTCTCCCAGATTTTGCTAAGTACTTGCAGAAATATCATCTTAATTTCCCACAGAGCATCTACCTGTCTCTATGTGGTTATGATCACCTGCAAGGAGTCAATGTTCCAGATGCAATGAACTATACACCTAAAATGCAGCTGCGCTGCTACTTCTTCATTTCGGTTATGCTGTGCATTTAAGAGCAACAACAATGGTGTGAACTTTCAAATTCTTCCTCCATGTTATTTCCTTGCAGATATGAAAATGGAAAACCCATGGGCTGAAATGTTTTCAACTACCGGTTGGTGGAGAGAAGACAAACATGGTATTAGAGGAGTATCTGAAAAGAGTACTCTCTCCAAATGGCTCTTTACTTCCAATGCTCCATTCTCAAATCCATGTATCCATCTTCCAAGTCTCTTGGACAGAAACAGAGTCACTGTTTGATCGATAGAAAATTTTCTCAAACCGTACTCAAGAACATCCTTTTACAATTGTTCCAAGAAGAGCTGGTATCACTGCATATCTTATTGTATCCAATTGAATTAATGAATTCCAGGTGGTTGATGATGAAGCTCGGGATGCCGTAATTCAAATGAAGTGTTATGTTGAAATCCTCTTGTAATTCTTGAAAAAGGGAAGAGACTCCAGTCTGTGGTTGTCCTTCTAACTCTTATGTATCAATGAAAAACACTTTCATCTTCAATCATTTGTACCTGCATTCTTTCACTACCTGCTTCAAATTTACTTAAGCCAATGGGCTTAGTAAGCATAGTTTGTTTTTTACTAGGATTATTACAAATAACCGTACAAACTTTGAACCTTTTAATTGCTCAATATTACCTAAATCATACAAAAAATGTATATTTAGTGAGCTAGAACTAGACTTTTATTTAGAGTTCCTTTGTCTTTTGTGGGCAGTTTAAAGTCATGCATGTCGGACATAAAGGGGCTAATGTTTAAGGTCGAAATAGCTTTGACCAAAATGGATTAAAATTGATTGAATTCCTTGAAAATTTATCTAAAAACATATTACCATACTCAAGTATGAGAAAAAATATGTAAAATATGGCTTAAGAATATTTGAATATGAGGAATGATATGAAAAAGAGATAAAAGTCATTTGAAGAAGTAGTTTCCAAGAATGAAGTTACTATTATTTAACAAAACCCGTTAGGGGGTTGAATTATGCAGGGCCACCTAAGGGCATTGGATGCATGGTCAAATAAATAGCATCTTTCAGCTGACAATTCTGTTATGTGTACTGTTTATGCAAGGCCACCTATGGGCACGTACTGCATAGTCAGGCAAAAGAACTCTCAGAAAATTACTTTCCTAGTTCTAAAAGCCGGTGAAAGTTTATAGAGATTCAAGTTTTCTAAAGTATAGAGTTTGTTGTATGGAAAGAGGTACTTGAATATGGAGAAGATATTTTCAGACAAGATTATCGAAGAACTGGATAAATATCACTCCTACGAAGGTCTGACCCAAACGTAGAGAAGAAGAATAAACCATATCCTTGAATACTTTCATATCATGAAAAAGGATATGGGACAAATATGTTAAGGATGGCAATTTTTTTGCATATCTCTACATACCATCATTTAAGACAAATAAGGACAAAAGAGGATTATTCCCAAGAATGAAGTTAACATCATTTAACAAACCCGTTAGGGGGTTGAATTATGCAGGGCCACCTAAGGGCATTGGCTGCATAGTTAAATAAAATAGTATCTTTGGCTAACAAGTCTGTTATGTGGGCTATTTATGAAAGGCCACCTATGGGCACGTGATGCATTGTCAGGCAATAGAATTCTCAGAAGTTTGACATTTTTGTGACTAAAAGTCTTGAAAAGGGTTATGAAGATCTAAAAATATTTAATGTTAGGATTATAACACATAAAGATGGGTATTGTCCAATGTATATAGAGATACATAGGTCAATGATAACCATAATTATGTTGTGGCTGGGTCCTGAATTGAAATTTTGGACTTCACTACGTATCTCATAAGAATGAGAATCAAGCCATACGTAGTTCTTGAAATGAAGTTTAACGACGTGCAGGACGAAAATATGAGAGATCTTAGTTTAGGGACATAGAGTTCAGACCATAATAATGAATATACAATGTGTGTTTTCATGAGGACTCTTTAGCTAAGGGACTGAAAGTGAAATTTGGGGTTAGGCCCAAAATACTTGGGGCTGGATTCGAGGGATACTCAAACGTTCCTACGTATCCCATATGGATGGGAATCAAACCCACATAGTTCTAGAACTACCCTTTGTACAAATTTGGATCGTACAAGTGAAGGGTGAAAGGGGACTTTAGTGCAATGATGGTTTAACCTGAGATAAAAAGTTTAGGTATTACCATGCATGCATGTAGTCTTTTGAAATGAAACATGATTGAAAAATCAATGTCAATAATAGTTCTCTCTCAAATGAGGAAATCAAAGAGTATTGTAGTTTATTGTCGTACTGGACAAAAGTGTTGCATAGTTTAACATCATATAACAAGGACGAACGTGAATCAATGTAAAGATATTGATTCTAGGGGAGGTTTCATGAATCAACATCATATGAGATGGTGGTGATCCGATGTGAAGAGATTGTTTTTTGGGCTTGAACCCCGGGAGGTTACCTACATACCCAACTTGGAGGGCAAGGATCAAAGTCCGTGTAGTTCAATTAAAGAATTAATTAATGATCAAGTTGTTCTTGGGGAGAACGATCTAATAAATAAAAAAATGTTGTTGGGACTTATACATGGTTAGCGGCCCAAAGAGAGTGTTACAGTTGAGGTTTTCTCTAAGCTCATGCGAGTCATACTCGGTGTGAGAAACAAGAGGTAACAACAACCTTAACGATGCATAGTTTAATGTCATGTAGGACATATAAAGGGACTATGAAGTTTAAAGTCTTGTAGTTAGGACTATTTGTGCTGCGCAGTTTAGTGTCATGTATTAGGGACAAAATACAGCTTAATGTCATGTAGGACGTATCATGAATTTTCTGTACATTTTAGCATCATGTAGTTAGGACGATGGGAACAATAGAGTTTAACAACATGTTGGACGAAAGGGGGACTGCGCAGTTTAATGTCATGTAGTAAGGACAAAATAACACACCATTTACGTCATGTTGGACACATTGGGGATTTTTTTCCCACAGTTTAACGTCATATTAGACAAAAGTGTGAATAGTTTAATGTCATATGCATGGACCGTGGATGGTGTAGTTTAATGTCATGTTGGACGGTGGTGTAGTTTAAGGTCATACAAGACCTTTGATGATTATATAGTTTAATGTCTTTCCGGACGTAAGGGACTTCTATACAGTTTAGCGTCATGTAGTTAGGACGTCACAGTTTAATGTCTTGCTGGATGTAAGGGATTTTTAAATAGTTTAGGGTCATATGTATGGACCATGGCTGGTGCAGTTTAATGTCATATAGGACCATGGTGTAGTTTAATGTCATATAGGACTTTTTAGGGAACTTTTTCACGGTTTAATGTCGTGTGGGACAAAGTTGCAGTTTAAGGTCATACTGGACCATTGTTGTATAGTTTAACATCATATAGAAAGGAAAAAATGGTGCTGCACAGTTCAGAGACATGTTACAGGGACATCTTCTTTTCTACAGTTTAACGTTATGTTGGACGAAAGAGGGATTTTCCTACAGTTTAACGTCATGTTGGACGAAGTTGCAGTTTAAGGTCATACTGGACCATGGTTGATGCAGTTTAAAGTCATACAAGACCTTTAAACGCTTATGTAGTTTAACATCTTTCCGGACGTAAGGGACTTTCCTACAGTTTAACGTCATGTTGGAAGAAGTTGCAGTTTAAGGTCATACTAGACCATGGTTGATGAACCAATTGTAAGAATTTTGTTTCTGGGGACCATATTTTGTGTTTATACAAAATATTTCTTCAGAAATCTGGCATTGGTTGGAGTCGTGATGAGTTCTCCGTCCATTGAGATTAATGAATAAGCTACATTGGAGTAGACCTTATGTATTGAATAAGGTCCTTCCCATTTTGGTTCAAGCTTGGGAGGCTTCTTTCCTGGTATCATTGGTGTTCTCAGAACCAATACCAATTCTACCTGAATGAATGAACGAATATGAACTTTTTTGTTAAAAGCTCGTGCTATTCGATTCTGATAGATTTCCAAGTGGTGCAAAGTGCACAATCTTTTCTCATCTAACTGTTCCAATTCATTCAATCTCTTTTGGGATTTCTCATCTATAGATAACTGATCACAAATGGCCACTCTGAGTGAGGGCAATTGAACTTCAATTGGAAAGACTGCTTCTGTTCCATATACCGATGAATATGGAGTTGACCGCGTTGCATTGCGGGTGGTAGATCGATAAGCCCATAAAGCATGAACGAGTTTATCAGGACATGACCTCTTATCTTTATCCACCATCTTTTGCAGTATATTTGAAACAGTCTTGTTAAAGGCTTCTATTTGGCCATTGGCCGCCGCATGATACCGAGATGAATGGTTGGATTTAATGTTGTATTCTTGATACAATTTCTTCACCTCTTAAGAACAAAAGTTGGTGCTGTTATCTGTCAATATGGTATGAGGGACACCAAATCTAGTAAAGATGTTAGACTTGATGAAGCTAACAATGCATTTAGAACTGAATTCTTTGAGAGGTACTGCCTCTTCCCATTTGGAAAAGAAATCAGTAACAGTAAGAATGTACTTAAACTACTTGGATGTAGCTGAAGGATAAGGTCCCACCACATCCATTCCCCATGTGGCAAATGGCCACGAGTATTTAGCTGTATGAAGCAACCCTGGAGGTTGATGAATGAAGTTGGAATATACTTGGCATGAATGACACTTCTTTGTGAAATTAACACAATCTTGTATCATTGAAGGCCAAAAGTATCCAAGCCTTCGAATTTGATCAGACAACCTATGTCCAGACTGGTGGGAACCATAGACTCCTGCATGCACTTCTTTCATGATAGCCATTGTCTCTTCACCATCAATGCATCTAAAGAGAACTCCATCAAAACCACGTTTGTAAAGAATTTTCTCTAAGTGGTTTGGGCTATCATAAAGAATAAATTGACCACACATCGCCAGATTTGTTCTTTCTCAGCTCTATCAGGTAGAAGTGTTCCATTTTGAAGGTATTCCCTGATAGGTGACATCCATCCTGTAGTATGACCATATGGTTCAGGAATGGGACTAATTTCATTAATTTCCTCTATTCTGGCTTGAACATAAGGTGAAATTGCACGATGGTGGGAAATACTGATGGTCGTCTCGTCCCGATTTGGATCTGCTAAAGCTATGGCTATATTAGCCAGTGCATCAGCTTGAGCATTTTGTGATCTTGGGAGATAAGAAAATGTCAATTCTGAAGGGAATTCCACCATTAACTCTCTGACGTAATCATACAAAGGGATTAATTCTTCTTTTCTGATGGCATAATCCCCATTGACTTGTTTGATTACCAGGTCTGAATCACCTTTCACCTTTAAGTGATTCACTTGTGCTTGGATCGCTAACTCCAAGCCTGTAATGAGAGCTTGGTATTCAGCTTCATTATTGGTACCACCTTCCCACAATAAAAAGGAATAAGGTAACACTGCCTTATCTGGAGAATTGAGTACAATTCCTAAACCAACTTTGTTGAATTTAGGATTTTCCATTTTCTTCCCTGTTGGACTTCTGGAAGCACCGTCAAAATACATTTCCCATGTTTGAGGACACTCTTGAATAGAAAAAACTTCCTCATCAGGGAGTTCAATATCTGAAGATGTGTCTTCCAATAAAGGATATTCAGCCAGGAAATCCACCAGAGCTTGGCCCTTTATTGCCTTTTGAGACACATACTGAATGTCGAACTGCTGCAAAATAACTGCCCACCTTGCTAGACGTCCTGTAAGCATTGGACGACTAAGGATGAATTTGAACGGATTATTGAGAGATACCAATTGGACCTCGTGATGTTGCAGTTAGTGTCTTAGTTTCTGAACTGCAAAGATTAATGCCAGGTAGCACTTCTCAATACATGAATACCGGGTTTCTGCTTCAAGCATAGTTCTACTGAGATAATAGAGGCTATTTTCATTCCCAGCATCATTCTTTTGAGCGAGAAAGGCACCCAATGATCGCTCTAGAGCTGTCACATAGAGGATAAGTGGTCTAACTTCAACAGTTGGCATGAGTACTGGTGTACTCAAGAGGTATTTCTTGAGAACATCAAACACTTCTTGACATTCTTCTGTCCACTGGTAAGTGACTCCTTTCTTTAATAATTTGGTAAAGGGTTAACTTTTGCCTGCCAAATTGGCGATGAGATGCCAAATATAGGCTAAGTGTCCTTGAAGTTCTCTAAATTCTTTCAAATTCTGAGGAGGTGACATACCAAGGATTGATTTAGTCTTCTCAGGATCGACTTCAATACCATGATGGCGTACAACAAAGCTGAGGAATTTTCCTGAGGTTACCCCAAAAGAACATTTTAAGGGGTTCATCTTCAAATTATGTTGTCGAAGATTGTGGAATATGACTTCTAAATCAGCAAAGTGATTATAACTTTGTTTGGATATTACCACCAAATCGTCTACATAGCATTCAACAAACTTCCCTAAGAAAGGTTTTACGATAGGATGCATGGCGCATTGATATGTTGCACCTGCATTCTTTAAACCAAAGGGCATCACCCGGTAACAAAACACACCTTGAGGGGCTCTGAAGGCTGTAGATTCCTCATCTTCTGGGGCCATTTGGATCTGATTATATCCGGAATATCCATCCATGAAGGAAAGTACTTCATAGCCAGCTGTCGCATCAATTATGAGTTCTGTAATCGGAACTGGGAAATAATCTTTAGGACAATACCGATTAAGATCTCTGAAATCGATGCAAACCCTAATTTTTCCATTCTTCTTATTTACAGGGACAATATTAGCCAACCACATGGGATACAGAACTTCTCTGACAAAGTTAGCTTTGATCATCTTATCCACTTCAGCTTCAATTTTGGAAGCATAAGTTGGGTGTGTTCTTCTCGCGGCTTGCTTAAATCCTCGATGTTCTTTTGGTAAACCCTAATGATGAGTAGCAATATTAGGATCAAGCCCAGGCATTTCTGTATAGTTCCAACCGAAAATATCTTTATTTTGCTTTAGAAAAGAAATATACATCTCTTGCTCTTCAAGGGTCATGGCCGCACTAATTAATGTGGGGCGTGGATTTTTCTCTATACCCAGATTTATTTCTCTGTGTTCATCCACAGTGGTAGAGATACACTCTTCAAATGTTGGAGGAGCATCTCTAAGATCTTCCTCTTCCTCTTCATAATGTCCTATTTCTTCCATTTCTACTTGCATAGTAGATGACAAAACGAAATTTTCATGATCAGAAGAGATGTCAAAATTTCCACATTTTGAAGAAGAAGCTTCCATTTCCGACCCTATTGATGATAAAGGGCCTTCTTTGGGAAATAAAGAGGAGATGATGGATTGAGAATCGACATCATTATTCACCTCTGATGTTACTATAACTTCTTTTAGCATGAATGGCGAAGTATAGACTTGTTGGACTTCAGCAGATGAAATGAAAACATCACCACTTATGCTTTCATCACGGTTTGGTAGGTTACCAATTTCTCCCATGTTGTCTGGCTCGATTTCCGTAATTGACATTATGGATCTTTCCATAAGAGTATTTTGATTTGGGCCTATTTTGTCAATTTGACTGATAGGTAACACATAATCTGTACTCACATGTGTAAATGGATTTATTGGAATTTTCTCCAAACCATATGGAGCATTAACTTTGGTGATTTCCTTCATTGTAGATTTTTCTATTCCCTTCATGTGATAAAATTGTGCCTAAATGTATTGAGACTCACATGTCTTGAACTGGGTTTTATCACCATACAATGTTCCAACTTGACCATTGAAATAGTATTTGAGACATTGATGGTATGATGAAGGGATAGCTGCATGCTGATGTAGCTAGGGTCTTCCAAGCAAGACATTGAAAGCTGAGTCTTGATCAACAATCATGAAATCCAAATTGGATACAAGATCTCCAAACTGAGTTCTGAGTGTAACTTCGCCCAGTGGTTCTTGTTCATTTTTATCATATCCTTGTAACATCATGGTAGAAGGAGATAAATCAGATTTCATGAGGCCAATTCGATGAAGTGTACAAATGGGCATGAGGTTGACTCCTGAACCATTGTCAATGAAAGCTCTTCGGATATCTACACCATTGACTTTTCCAGATAAGTACAAAGGTTTTATGTGCCCATGCACAACATCATCTTCATCTTTATCAGTAAAGGATATCACTGCATGGCATTCTACAGGATTATTCTCTATGTGGTAGACTTTAGCTGGAGCAATTTCAGTTTCAAACTCTTGAGGACTTGACAAAGCTTTGATGAGTGCTTTCCAAAGATCTTTTGACAGATTCAAAGAATCCAATATTGATAACTTCTCTAGTACTTGGGCCAAGTTTTTCAATATATCATACTTTTGATCTAAAGGTCTGTGTTTCCCAACAGGAATATGTGGTTTAGCAGGTACCTTGGAAGCAGATGCTTTGGAAGCTGATGCATCTTGTATTGGGATAGAAGTTGGCAAAATCCTTGGTTTTGGAAGATTAGACCAATTAGATCCATTTACTTGCTGAGATAAAGAAGATGGAACCTTTAATCGGTCTTCCAAAATAACTATGCCAAAACTGAGTTGGCCATTGGTAGAAGATCTTGCTTTTTCTTTTTGATCTCGCTGAAGGGCTTTACCACAAGTTTCTACTGCATACACAGAGCTAGTAGGGGTAGAATTGGAGTAGTGGCTTCAGAAACATCCACGTCTTCCCCTGTATCCTGAACCTCTAGAAATTCCTCAGATTCCCTTATTTGATACAGGGAATTTAGTCTCATCTAGACTAGAATATGGATCTGTTAATTGAATCATATTAACAGAACCGAAGATTAACTCTTTGACTGATAAAGACTCTGCCTGATTAGCCTCTTTAGGCTGTGCCGTTTGATGGGGCGGTGCCCGTGGCTTTGAAGTAGATGGCATAAAGTCTGCTAGAGTCAAAGACAATTTAGGCTTTGACACATACTCATCTTCTTCTGATTCTTTTTTCTTCTTTGAATCTAGCTGTTTCTTTGAGGATTTTCCCTCTGATGAAGAGGGTTTTACCGCAATATTCACGGTAGAAGACACAATTGGTTTCTTTAATTGCATTCGCAAAATGGAATGAGTCCGATTGATTGTCTTTCTGACCATCCAATCATCATATTTCTGTGCATTTCTGCTTTTGACTTCTTGCCATTCACCTGCCTCCTCTGGAATTGTAGCATTAACACATGCTATCTGAGTCGAAGAACCTTTCAACTTGACTTGTCCCAAGTCGACCATCTTTTGCAGGAGGTCCGTAAAGACAAAACACTCCTAGATGGGATGCCCCAACATTTTATGAAAGTGACGATAATTGGGATTGTCTTCATCTCTTTCCTTGTTTGTCCTCTTGGGCAATGGTAATTGAACCAAATTATTTTCCAGAGCTGAAATGAAGTAACCAGGAACTTGCTCACTTCGGAAAGAGTATGTTTTACACTTCAAATCCTCAAATTGTTTTCATCGTTGATCTCTTTGATCATTTGGACAAAACGACCTTTGTTGTTGGCATTCAAGAGGTGTATCCCTTCTAGAAGATGAAGGTTTTGAAGTAGAAATAGGTACAGGTGCTTGTTTAAGCATAACTGTAGAAGTTTCTACATTACCCATTCTCCTTCCTGGAGCTGATAGAATTACACGAGATTTAACCTTAGCCTGTATAAGGGAATCTTCAATCTGCTGAGCGATTGAAGTAAGGTCTCGAAAGCCTCCTGTGTATTTCACAGGGATCAATGGTGTGCGTAATTCGTCACGCAAATTTGCCACATAGATTGGCAACAACTCTTCCTGAGGGAGTGCTAAACTCAGGGAATACGTTAATCCCTTCCAGCGAGCAATGAAATCAGAGACTCTTTCATTCTCTCTTTGCTTGCAGTTTGTAAGATCGAAAACTATCGTTTGGCAAAGTTGAGCTGAACTGAAGAAGGAATTTTTGACCAAGATCCTCCCATCTGATGATTGACCGGGATTGCAAGCTTCTATACTAGACAAAAGATGGTCCTTGCAAGGTTCGCATGAAGTATCTGAGTTTCACTGCTTCTTGCTGCTCTGGAGTTCCCATAATATGATCACAACAAGACACGTAATGCGTCAAATGTTGTACAGGGTCGCCTGATCCATTGAAAGTAGGGAAAACAGGGTTTCCAAAACTGGATGGAGGAGAAATTGAATCTACCCATTCAGGGTAAACTTTCTTTTCAGGTTGAACTTGCGCCCGTTTTTCTTCCATAGTTTCTAACTGAGCTGTTAATGACTCAATAGTAGTTATCAAATTTTGAGAAATATCCGGTTGAACTTGGTTTTGGGTAGGTGCAATGAATGTAGCTTGGACAGACGTGGTGGTTGGTGCTGCAACTAATGGTAGTGCTGCCAACCGTTGTTGCACTTGACCCATAGGATTAGACTTCTGAGGGTGTACTGATAAAAGAGGATATTCCTGATCCATCTCAGTAGTTACAACAAATTCTTTTGGCTGTCGGACTTCAGCATTCTTAAGAAGAAGACTACTCTGAAGTAGTTCTGCATTCAACCTTCTTAATTCTTTCATTTCTTCCTCTTGTTGTGCAAACCTTTGCTCTAACGAGAGCAATTGACCTTATCCAGAGGAAGGATATGTAACCTAATTCTTTCCCTTCCCTTTTTTGGATACCTTTTGGAGAGAGGGAAGTGGATTACCTAGGTTCTGAGTAATCCTTTGACTTCGTGTACGCACACCTTCTTCATTTGTATCGGTGCGTACATTTACTTGAGCAGGACGCTCTTCATCTGAGTCCCCTGAGTGAGTCTCCTCTGGTGGATTAGCAACAACGGCATTGATGACATTGATTGATGCATAATGCATCGCATCCCTTCTATCAACATTCCTGTGATATTTTCTTCTTTCATGTCTTTGATGAGACATTGCCTTCTGTTGATTCAATATTTTAGGAACTTCTAGACGAGATATAACTTGGAGGGAATCTCCTAATAACTTGGCTATTCGTTCCTCTTGGGGCTTCTTCCCCAATCGAGAAAAGACCGATATTCTCTGAGGAGGGGATTGATGATTTGAATGAGTCCCCAGTCTTGTGAACTGGGGATGTTCCTACTGATTCCACTCAACTCCTCGAATCCCATTTGTTGACTCTGAGGGTTGGGTTAAAGAAGTCCCCAGTCTAACAAGCTGGGGTGGCTCTTGACATGCTACGTCTGAGATCTTCTTAAAAGATCTCTTGATCTTGAGAATCTTAGTTCGGAAATTAGCTGGATGCATTAGCCTGTATCCACTTTTATCACCTGGTTCAACAGACCGTTGGATGATTTTCGAAACATCTGTCATTTGATGATGTGTTTGCTCCATACGAGAGGCTTGTGCAATATTCTCGCCTGCTTGATATAGGATCAATTCAACAACTTGTTCTCTATATGCTTGATTTTGAGAGGAACCAGTTGAGGCCTGTTCTTGAGCAAGCTTTTGATTATGAACAAAGCCCATTGACTATGGCCGACCATGGGTAATAACATTGCATGAGACCATTTTCGGCGGGCTTTGCTAACTGGAAAGCACTGTGAAATGTAGTGCTCCGTGAATACCCCATCCTCTGATATGAACATCAGATGGAGAATTGGCTATTAAATGACACATTTTTCTTAGTGCACCAAGGCATGAACGTTGAAGGGTTCTCTGTTGCTTTTCAGCCTTCAGATACCGAGAGACAGATAGAGATGCCAAATCAATATGACGTTGTAGCCCTTCTATTATCTTAAGATGATTTTCATATTCATCATAAGATAATACCTTCTTCTTCAATTGACAAAGAGTTTTCCATATGTTGAGACGAATATCATGGACTCCATCTTCCGTCAACATCTTTGGAATCTCATACTGGGAGTCAGCCAAAGGCCAAAACATGACTGGTACCTCACTTTTCGCCAGTTTTTTTCTCATGTTCAGCATTTCCTCTTTATCATTAAATGAATATTATTCAACCTTTTTTGACCAGAGTTGGTGTTTCCTTGTTGCTTCATCGGATTCAACAAGATTGGTAGAGTGATCATTGATCAAACTAAAAGATGCATGACTTAGGGATGGTTCGGAGAATGACCTACACCCAGGGCTATCTTCTGATTGAGAAAGTATTTCACTTGCTAGCGATAAAGCATCAGACATGACTGGTTTCACATTTGAAAGTGCCTCAAGATAAGAGGGCTTTCTCGGCACTACATTGTCCACTGGAGTATTTTCCAGGCAATGTGAATCACTACTACGGAGAGGACTTGCGCAGTGAAATTCATCATCATGGGGATGACCACCATAATGGGTTACAGCAAAAGATGACATCTCTTGCTCCTTGGTCTTCTGACCACACAGAGGGTTCATGTGGCTCTCATCTGAAGAAGAAACATCAAGATTGACCGAATTTTCATGAAGCAAGCCTTCATGAGGATGTGTCTGTTGAAGACATTCAGAATTAATGTTCTCTTTATTGGGAACTGAGGGAGTATAATCTTGAATTCCAACAGATAAATGTCTGAGGGATTCAAGAACTCCAGCATCGAGCAAAGCCTTGTTGCAGATTGTCCTTTGATCTCCTGACTGTGCTGGGCGGATCTTTTTCTTAGATGCCTTCTTACTCTCTTTGGAAACCACTTTTCGACGAAAGTGGTTACTCTGAGCAAGTGTATGTGCCTGATCCGGAAATATGGTCAGGTTAGGCTGACAATATCCACTCAAATCAGCTGTATGTGACTGACTTGGTTGTCCGTATGATATGGGGGAGTATGCCCCATAACCCTCTTGGACTGGAACAGATGTGTGTGTCTATTACGGAGTGAATCATTGATGTGTCACTCCACTGCTAGGAATAGATTTATGTGTTTGTCCCTGAGATGATGTTGAAGCTATTATGATATCCTGGCAAGCATCCAGAATATGAGCAGGAATTTGCTTCTGCTCTTTCACCATTGACAAAATATGTTTGGTGACTTCAGCCGCCGGAACGGGGATATACGTCCATTCTGGGATTGGAGTAGGTGTATGTGCCTTCTCCTGTCCTCCTTTTCATGTTAGTGAATCCTGGCGGTACTCAAGTGTGGAGGCAGAGAGTTGAGTCTGCTCCTGTTTGTCATCGGAGCATTTCGACTGACTTCTCCATGCGCTACCAAGCGAGACTGTTGGTAGGATTGATTAGTACTAGTAGGTGTATGTGCCTGCTGATTACACGTCGCCAAATGCGGTTGACGAGATCCATCACATGTAGTCAGGCGAGCTTGCTGACTAACTGATGATGTATAAGCAGGTGTATGTTCCTGCCTATAGTACTCCGCCGGAATTGGCTGGTGGGATTAGCGTGATGCTGTTAGACGAGTCTGCTGGACAACGGAATTAAAACGGATAGGTGTGTGTGCCGGCTCATTTTTCGCCACCAAGTTAGGTTGGTGGACTTCTTCGGAGATGGCAGGGATGATAACCTGACCATTGTTAACCGGATTCCACCTCTGCCGGTTCGTCTTGCCTGCTCGGGTTCGAAGAACCTGAGCCGAACGCCTGGAGTCAGTACCCTCATCATTTTGAGGGCACACTACCGCACGAGTCTGGCGGCGATTGTTGATGGGAGCCCTCGGGAAGGACTCCTGTATTTTTGGATTAAGGTCCTGAGGGACCTGCTCATTCACTTCCTCAGAGTAAGGGAGTGAATGGAAATTGCATTCCGGGGATAACAACCCGAAACGGTTGGAGATGGTAGTCAGCACCGCCTACCTCTTGATCACTGGCCGTCATTGTCCGGATGACCTATGTGAGTTGTTCACATGGAGGGCCTGTCGGGCAGCCTCCAGAGTTGGGATGGTACCGTGTTGACGGTACTCCTTAACCAGCGCATTTGATACCCAGCGTTGAAGACGCTGAGTAGGTGATGTCATCCTCAGAGCGGATGACGATCCAGTAGGAATAGCAGCAGTGGTATTTGCAGCAGCAGTATTCACAGATGTGAATTTAAGAGCATCCATTATGGAAATACAGTTGATCTAGGAAAAGAGTGCCTATTTTATATAACAGACATAATCACGATAAAATTCAGCCACTTCATTCTTTGGATGAGCATGCATGTCAATGATTGTTTTTGTTAGCCCTCTTATTGAGTTTTAAATAGGGGCTTAACAAATAGGTAAAACATCATTTTAACTTGGTTAAGGATTCACGTCAGTTTCACCATTTTTTGTTTCCCTCGGAATTCGGGGATAACCTCCTGGAAGGGAGATTCAAATGTTCCGATCGGTTTCTATCGGGTTTGTTCGTAGAACCGGAAACATCCAATTATTTCACATCCATTTGGGCCTACATTCCAAAGGTAGGCGCTCATTAGCCTCTGGACTAATGAGGCTTAAGAATTCGCATTGTTCGAGAGAATGGGAGGTCGGACTCATCACACCTTTTTGAGGGGAATTATTGTCTATTCCGGGACTCTCTTTATAGATTTCAGTTGTGTTCGTGAATCCTTATTACATTACCAAGTATAGAATGAGCTTTCCATCAGTTTAACAATCAATGATTAAATATGTAAGAAATTTAGAGAATCTTTTATATGTATTCGAGGTTCTTCATCAATAGAGAATCATCTATATTTATTTATAGATTCTTGGTTAATTGTATCCTTCAAAACATTTATATAAAAGTATCTTGGTCATTATGATGACTAGGCTGGTTTTAAAGCCACTCAGTGAGGCACTTGAAGTTTATTGTCATTCAGAAGGACATGAATTATTTCAGAGTTGGGATCGAACCCATAAATGGGCTACCTACGTATCCTTTGTTTTGGAAAAGGAATCAGAACCCACGTAGTTCGAGTAAGGGAGTATGATTTTTATGATTGATGGCTCAAAGAAAGATGTCATAATTACTTTTACACTCTAAGCTCATGTGAGTCATGCTCGGTGTGAGAAACAAGAGGTATTGGTAAAAATTAGACAATTGTTCCATGAAAGATGCAATCATAAGAAATGGTTTGGGGCTTATGTATGTATGATTGCCCAGATAGATGAAGGTTTAGGATTTACTTTTAGGGAGAAAATCCAGGAACATGGTCCATAAAGGTATATGTGCTTCATGGAGATTTGAATACTCTAACTTGGGACTTATTCCTGAAAAGGAAACCCAAATTAGGAGAGGATTGATAACTGGGTTTTACTCCTGAGAAGGAATCCCAGATCAAATGAAAATTAGGACTGGTTAAAGAGAAATTAAGGGACTTGGGGCTTACTTATAAAGGGGATGCCCATAATTATGACTGGGACTTATTCCTGAAAAGGAGGCCCAGGTTAGGGGACTTGGGGAACTCCTGAAAAGGAAGCCCATGATTATAACTGGGACTTATTCATAAAAAGGAGACCAAGGTTATGAGTTTAAGGTTTGGGGCTTACTCATGAAAAGGATGCCCAAGATTATAAATGGGACTTATTCCTGAAAAGGAGACCCAGGCTATGAGATTAAGGTTTGGGGCTTACTCCTGAAATGGATTTGGAGAGAGTCTTAAAGACTTAATCATGAAAAGAAAAGGTGTAATGGCTTAAGAGGGATGAAATGGGCAAGAATGGAACCCAAAAAGGAAGGAGCACGCAAGTCTTGGAAGGCGTGCAGGTACTGCGGCGGCGCGCATGTATTGGTCGCGCAGGTATACCTGCACGACACGTGGGGTACCTGCGCGATGGTCAACCAGCATTGAAATACTTGAGCGACTCTTTATTAAAGCCTTTAGAATCCTCTTGAGGTTCTTCCAGAAAAGGGATGCGCAAGTTCTATCGAAGGAATAAGGCGGCGCGCAAGTGTGGTCACTTCCCTTAAGGGATTACCACTCAGGTGCGCAAGTGTTGATGAGTTTCAACACTTAGGCCTTCCTTCTTCTCTTTAGATCTTCCGTTCTAGGTAAAAAAATTACCTTAGAAGTGTTCTGGAAGCTTTAAGAAGAGACTTGGGCGCCGGGAGCTTCAATCCGATTTTCTGGAAAAAGATCCTCTCGAATGGGGGGCCCATAGGGTCTATTTATAGGTAGGAGAAGACCCTGGGCGGTTACCGGGCGGTTATCACTTAGGTCGCGCAAGTCACTTGTGCGACCATAAGGGCGTCGCGCAGGTGGACTTGCACAACAGTGATATAACTTGCTCGGTGCAGTTGCTTTTGATCCTTTGTTCATGCCTTTGTCGATGTTTGATATTTTCTTCAAAGGATAAATCACTTTGTTCTCAGATATTCCCCTTTTCCGATCTTTATATTCTGCGACGAAAGGAGCATCAATATTAGTGTAAAAAGAATATTAATAGTTCTAAGGATTGAGATGATTCAGTGGATAGTGTCCGAGGAACATATGCTTTACCAGTTTCTGATGGAATGATAGATTGTCACATGTCTGGATATGAGATGTATAGTAAATATTTAGTGTAAAATGTTGATCAAATTATTGGAAGGGTTATTTATATACCTCTGGGGATGAAGGGGACGAAAGAAACCCACACCTAGGTTGTCATGCCGTCCTTAATGTAAAAAATCAAAAGGGTGTAAGGACTACACTTACCTGCCTAAGACAATTGAGGAAAGGTCATCTAAAAAATGTGTGGACAACAAGGAATAACAATTTTGAGACAATATTAAAGTTCATGGTCCTGATAATAATATTAATCTCCAAGAGGATAATTACTTTGAGGAGGGTGAGGTTTTTGAGATCTATGAGCCGACAAAAGTCCCCCATAACATAGTATCACAACAAAAAGTTCCTATCAAATACTTGAAGAGAATGTCTAAAATAGTGGAAATAGAAAAAGTAAAATTCCTAGATACCATTATCCACTAAAAAGAATAAATTACCAATGTTTATTTTATATAATTTGTATAAAGAAAGAGGTTAACCAAAAATATGAAATAATTATTGATTTTGAAATTTAAAAGAATTAAAGGGTATGGATCAACAAACAAGACCAAATTTTGTGTATAAGGATTCAATGGAATAAAGATCAATATGTGGGAAAACATTCATACAATGGAAAATTTGTCCCGCCATTTTGATGAAATCACGAAGGAAGACCCATAAACTAAGGAAACGTTATTATAATGGGGATTATATAGAGTGACTAGTCTTAATAATCTTATCCTTGTATTTAATAATTTTATGATTTCCATATATGTTAAATGATCTTATATCATTCCATTTTTAGGTCTAAAAATTTTCCATAAATTTTATTTTGAAATGAAAATAGATAGCTTTCATCAGTGTTTCTCATTATTCATCAAAAAATTGAATCTTCCTAGAAATATTTAAAGAATTTAACCAATGTAAAATTTGATATTCATCATTAAAAAAATAAGTTAATTTTATAAAAAAAATTCTAAAATTGAAAAGATTTTTTTTTAAAAAAGTTTATAATTTAAATGAATTAGGAATTCCTTATAGAGAAATATATATTTTTAGCCCAACCAATGGTAAACCAAATTTTACCTTAACCATGGTAGTTAATTTTTACTCCATTCAAATTAATTTATGTCAAAATTTAATTTTAAATTATTTGAAATTATAAATATGATGATTCCAAATATTGAGTTTATTTTTCCAAATTAATCTCACAGAAGTGAAAAAATATTTTATATAATTAATCATCAAGTTGTCATGAAAAAGTTGGGTTTTAAAGTGACATTGTTCAAAAGTTAACAATATTTTAATATCAAAATTCAAAATTAAAACGATTCCAATGCTGTAATGTGGATTAATTAATATAAAATTGAATTTATTTTACTTTAAAACCAATTCATAATTTTATTTAACATTGTAAATTAATTAAAAAAATTGATGTTTGAATTATGATTCAGTTTTTTTCACTATTTTTTAAAAATTGATAATTCTCTAAAAAATTAAAAAAAATCACCTTATGATAATTTTGACATTCCAATTTAAGAAAATGAAGATTATCTTATCTATTAATGTTTCAAAATATAGTAAAAATACGTTTTAAATTATTCTCTCGAAAAGCGACTATTCTGCCTTTTAGAAAAAAAATACAGTTTTCAGAAAACATTTCTTAATCATGTTAGTAATTATTATTTTGTTACTATTAAATATATAACCATATTTTCTATAACAAATTTAGTAATATTAAAATATTAAACTTTAATTCCTAGGTTTTAATAGCTATATTAGTTAATATCATTTAAAAAACATGTATAATATCATTTAAACATGGTGCTGTGTAGAACACATGAAAAACTCTGTGTTTCAAATTCTGAAATATATTAAATTGATTTAATTTATTTACAAATAAATATATCATAAATTATCTAGGTTTTATATTTTTTTTCTAATAATTTTGTCTCATTTCACATATTCTATCAACCATAATGTTCTTATTTAAAAATCTTGGGGTGTTACATTGCCCCCATCTTAAATAAACTACATCCTATATATTTAGACATAATCATGGTAATGAATGGTTTTACATTTTGAGACACCATTTTGACAAACCCACATCATATAATGGTTAATATAATTTCCTCTTAATATTATTCATAGGGAAGAACCATGGTCATATGGAATAACGCATAACTAAGATCCTATATAGTAGAACATTGGTGGTAATTGAATATATGGAATTGATAAAAAATTAAATAATTACCGAGAATTATAGAGGTCACATATCATATGAAAGTGAATAATAAATTGATTATTAAAGGATACAATTCATATATCTATAATTTTATAAAATAAAATTGGTTCAACCTAAATGAAAGTATTGTGTTTGAATTTTTTTCAATATATTTTTGCTAGAATTTATGAATTATTTTACTATCAATAATAGAAATATAAATAATTGATAAAATTTTATTTCATAATAATAATTTCATCATATGGTTATAGTAAATTAAATATCCAATCCATTTCTTACTATAATAAATTAAAATCTAAAATGATTTTTTATGCATGAAGAACTAAAATTTACATATAAGTGATTGTAATATCCATAAAAGATTAACAATTATTTTCTGTTGTATCTAACAATTTTTAAAAACCAATATGGTTTGAATATGTTATCTAATATTCATAAATACTCATATGTTGTAGTAAAAAATCAATCTCAAAAACCTCTTCCAAATTTAATAATAAACAATTTCATAAATGGTAAACGTTATGACCATTTTCCAAATATTACGATCAAAACATTAGAAAGAAGGTCAATAAATTTCTAAAATAAGCTTAACATTAATCTATAAATAATATTCGGTAGCCTCTTATTATCACATACCAATCATGGGGATACATTTATCCTGTATTCTCTTGAAGAAGGTTAATAGAACAAATTACCCTAAAACCTTATTGAAAACTTGAATTATTTCTTATTCCTTGAATAAAAAATATATCAATAGACATATTCTAAAAATATAAAATGTTATAAACTCCATCAATGATAAAAGAAACCACTTCTTCAAAAAATAATTAATTAGTTACAAGGAATTGGTTCTGCCCAATTTTATTTACCCAAATTACTAATCTCTTTATCCTCACATAATTATCTCATCATTAGGAACATATTAAGAACTATCTTTCCCTCAATCATGTGTTTAATAGTGAGTTACATTTTCTAATGAATTACTTTTTTTTCATTAGTAACATTCAATATATGATTTCAAATCCTTAATGAAATAGTATGGCATTACAATGCATATATATTTTACAATACTTAGGATGATAATATCATCATACAAATAATTTTACAAAAAAAATTCATGGTTGAAAATAAAAAACCACAATAATCATTCCACTTCAGCTGTATTAATCTTATAAGCTATATCTTAATCCCATATATTCTTCTGAGGCATATTCCCATGAAACTTGTGGAATTTATTTGTGTAGTTCCCCATTTTCCTATCGTTTACAAACTGAATAATTATTTATCTTTATTTCCATTTTATTATTTTTCTTGGTGAGAATTTTCATGTAACTTATAACTTTGTCCAAATCCCATCAAGAATTTCCCAAGGTGATTCTCTCCATAGATATAAATTGTGTGAAAATCCTTCATTCCCATCTTCCAAATATCTATTTTTCCTCATCCATATTCTTCTTCTATTCATTCCCATTGAATCTACTAGACAAGGGTAATATTTATCTATCTCTGTAACACATAAAAAAATTTAATCATTTGAATAAAACTTATGAGATACCAATGCACTTGAAAGACATATTTTAATCCCTTTAAATAAATGACCAATCATGTTATCCATTTTGCATATGTAATCCATAAAATACCCAAATAACAAAATAAAGGTATCTTCAGGTATCACAACACATTATTATTACTTTTTTGAGCTAATGAAATTTCTATTCGTATCAGTTCTTCCCTTGAAGTAAATATTCTTCAAATAATTTGTCCTTAAAAGCATTAAATTATATCTGTTATATTTCATCTTTCTCTATAGTAATATAGATAAATGGCCACCATTTATCATCATATCCCCTAATATAATATACTACAAGTATAACCATTTACTTTTCACTACCTCCCAATTCTATAAATATATTCTCTGGATATATAATCCTTCACTCAACATCCATTGTATAAATAGTCCCACATAATAATGGGGGTTTCTATCGTATAATGTGATGTAACATTATAAAATCTCATGTTTGAATTGGTTGCTACATCTAAGACAACACAGTTATCCGATCTTGATTAATATGTCCAAATATAGCCACAACATTTTCAACTGAAGAAATAGTTTCATATTCATCCCTGGTAGGGAAATATTTACATTGGCCATGGGTTTTTATCCCATTAATCCTTCTAGGTTTTATTTTTAATCAATTTATTGTAAAAAAATATCTTGTAAAATTATGAACATTAAATAATAATTTATAATTCGAAATATGGTGTAACACATACCATAAATTAAAATTTCTTCATTTGTAATCATAGAATCACAAAAATTTGTTTCATTTGGGATATATATTTTTTAAATCCTCCGTTAATATTATTTAAAACTAATTTAAATTATCCTAAAATTATCCCTTGAGATTATAAATCTAAGTGTAATGTAAGGCCCATTGTCATTCACTAGGTGAATATGGTGTCAAGGGTAATGTTCCCTTTTCATAGTTATTACACATAGGATCATATTTTCCAAAACCACTTCCACTAGAAGTATCCAGACATTTATGTATTGTAATAAAAATCCACATAATATATTTCTTACCAAAACATTTGGATTTTCATCCATTCTTATCCTAAAACATTACCACAGGGTTATGATATGTAATCTATGTCTTTTCTAAATCTTTTTCCCATGGTTCCTGTTAATCATTATATGAAAAAAGTATTATTACATTGAACCTAGTAGCCCGAAGATGGGGCCTACATTATTTCATTGAAAAAAAATTCAATGAATCGTATCCTGATGGGACAAATTTTTTAGCAGTCTTGGTAAACCGGATACATACTTGAGTTTTAAAATAAAATTTAAAACCAAAATTACAACATATTACTTTCGTTAGAGAATAACATTTTTCACTATAGCATATCATTTCATATCAATCATAGTACACCTCATGGATTCCTATGTAAAGGAAAAAAATAAGGGTGATCTAAAATGCATAATAAAGGCTATGTACAACTAAAGATATCATGAATCAATAAGGATAATCAACATGTTATAGTATGTTACTAAAACACATTCCATTTAATCAATAATGTGAGTGTAATATAGGAGGAATAAACAATTATCATGTAATTAAATATAAATAATCACATGATGTTGAAAATTTAACCATTTATATTATAACTAATTTAATAATCTCATAGAATATTAATAAATGAATTCAAAATGATAAAATTCATAATATTTGATTTCTGAACTATTATGATCATTCCTCAAGATAGTTACCTTCATGATCAATCCTCAGTATATTTTAAATATGAGGGTAGAAACCCATCAGATATGTCCAAATTATTTTTTTCTTGATACCTATTATTGCAATGAGGAGATATATAACGTCTAGTATAACGACCCATACTTTACATACATTGTTATTACTTCATAATTAAAGAACACTTATTACAACATATAACAAAACCATGAAAGGACCGTATAGGTATAGTGTCTTTAGAAACTGGGAAACATAAACAACTGGTTCATTAAGCGTCTACACTGTATCCCATTTATTTCATCATATCTATAGTCCCTTTTAGAATATCTTAATTAATAACCTTCTTCCTGACCCGGGGAAAGAAAACATACAAAAGGGTGAGCTCAAATGCCCAGTAAGAGTAAAAAAAATATTAATCACATCATATACATAAGAACATAACTTTTGAAAATCTTAACCTGCAAAAGAAATCATAATTTCATAACATGGGATAAATCATAGTAGGGAAATGTAATCCCAATAATCATAACTTAAAACGTGAAACTTTGTGGCATACACACATAATCATATACAATCATTTCTTATTAGTCGAGGATCATTACCAAGACTATCTTAGTGGACAAAGTCTATTTCTGAACCGAGTACACTCCTCGTTTCAGTCCTATTTCACTGAACCGGTTTAACCTGCCGTTCCAGCCATATCTATCTCATGAGATATAAAATCTTTACCCAATTCATTGGAGGGAGATATAGGTCCCACCCATCTCATAATGATACCATTCTTATGTATGCCACAAAATCATAAACCATACATCATAGCATAACCCATGTAATAAAAATGGGAATCTTAAACATCATGACATCATAAAACAATTCATATAAGATAAAGAAATTCATAAAAATATTTCCATCACAACATAATCAAATCAACATAATAAAAGGGATAGAAATAGAACCCTATATTATCTTAGATGGAAAATAATTTTGATAAAACACTTGAACTCCATTCTTGAGGGAAATATCCTTTCTACTTCAAAAACACTTTTCCTTTCTTAACATGTCATACAATTCTAAACTAAAAGAAGTTGATTAAAAATAAAACTGAAAAATTGTAAAGGAAGATTCTTGGAAATAATGTTTTAAAAATCCATTCATGCCGTATAAGTTAAAAAAAACATTCTTCGTACTTTTGTCGGAAAAGTAAAAAAGTACCTCGTACGAAAAACGACAAAAGATTCCTTTCATATCCTTTACTAAAAACTCACCGAAGGGTAAAATTAGATTTAAAAAATTGTAGGTGGATGGAAAAAACTTTACATATTGAGGAAACACGGATTTTGATGATAAAATACACCCTAGTAAATACCAATGTATAAACAATCTCGGATAAAAATGAGATTGTGATATTTCCCTTATCTTAGGTACGATTTGCCTAGTAAGTGTCTGAACCTCCTGTATAATGATTTAAATAATGATATTGACTTATTACATAATCATAATTGTTGTTATGATATCATATATGGTCATATTCTTAGCTTCTTAGTAGTAATATTTCATTGCTACTTGTTATTCGGGTGTTTATAAGTTATTGTTCTTATGCGTGTTTTGTCGAATAAAATCTTATTCTTCTCTTTAGGTTATAGATACATCATTTCCAGAATGGTATTAATGTAATATATATCATATTTATTCATTCAATTAATTTATATAATCATTATGCAATGAAGATCATGCAGAAAGAATCGCATCACATCGTGGAGACGGTATTCCGTACGTACGCACGAGCGATGATATTGTTCCCATGATCGTGGAATTGTATTGGAGTGTATGTATACTATTTCAGAATCAATATAACTTTAAAATAATAATATATAGTAATTATTTACACTATTATACCCATCCAAGTATGGTTGTGGTGGAAAATAGATTACACCACGGCGTGGAGATGGTATTCCGTACGTACGCACGCGCCTTGATTTCATTTTCCATAGGATGGATAGATGTTGAAATAGGGTTTTTTCACACCTATAAAAACATATCAGTATATGAGTGATACTGATGTTATTACTTCATAATGAAACAACTAAAGAAGAAGATGTTGAAGAAGAAATAATTTGGAAAGGATCGGTAATTGATATTACCTCTTTTTGACGCGCCTCTTCTTAACCTCCTCTTAGGGCACTAGGGTTGGTCTTTGAAGAAGACCAGAACCTCTAGGATGATTCTAGGGAAGTGGGGAAGTGAAATGGTCAGGGTTTGGCCGAGCTTGAAGGCTCAAATTGGTGTGAGGAGGAGAGGGAGGAGGTTCCGTTTTATAAGGGAGGAGAGGGGCACCTTTGGAAATATAAGAAATATTAGTTTATATTAAATCCCAACCCCACTTAAAAACTTCCAAAATGACTCATATACGAATATTAGATGATATAGGGTTGTAATATCATCAACAAATAAAATTCATACATGTTAGGAATTTATTTTAAACATTATCAACTTGATTTGTCCTTATTTATCAATTTAATTTTATTTGTGGTAATAATATTCTAAATTTTAAATTATTATTAATAATTACATATGTGTTGTGAATTTTCCATAATTTGACACTATATTACATTTTCGACCATATAAATTTTAATTTATAATTTTTAAATATTTTTGTGATTTTTAAACAATTTTATAATATGTTATTTTTATAAAATAAAAATAGTGTCAATTTTGAAACTATTCAATTATTTGAATATAAATAAAATATATACAGAAGATATGTTCGAAATAAAAGCTTTAATAGATTAATAAAATGTCATATGTATCTAGAAAATTAGTGGAGCACATTAAATAGTGCATATAATAATTATTTTAATATTTTAAAACCATTTATTTGATATTTTAATTAATAAAATAATTTAAACATCACTATTATGTCATAATTAATGATAATTATTTAATCCATAAAAATTCTAAATAAATTCCTATGATGTATATAATTGTATTAGATTTCTGGATACTATTTATGTTGGAATTTTCATTAAGTTTATCACTAAATTAAAATTATTATACTTATAAGATTTGAGAAAGTGACATTTTGTCACATTATTTGGTTTTAATAATAATTAAATTATTTTGTTCTCTTACCATGTTCTAGAAAATGTGTAAGATGAATAATAATGTTGTAAAATTTAAAATTCAGTTAATACTATTCATATCGGCTAGTTTATAATATTATAATAATATATCATAGTTTAGTGGAACTCGGTATTGCGTACTACACATGCTATCGAGGAAGGTCGTGATTGCGTGCAACGAAAGATTCATTTGATGATTTATATAACATAAAGACAAAATATTTCTCATAAAAGTCTCGGGTGTTACATTCTACCCCCCTTAAAATGAATTTTGCACTCGAAATTCGTTACTTTGTAACAAACAGATGATGATACCTCCCCCTCATCATATCCTCATGCTCCCATGTAGCTTCTTCTAATTGGTGGTTCCTCCATAAAACATTCACCAAGAAAGTGGTCTTGTTTCGTAGGACTTTTTCACTACGATCTAGAATCTCTATCGGTTGTTCTTCATAAGAAAGATCTTTCTCCAGCAGTACAACTTCTGAGCTGAGTACATGTGAAGGATCAGGTATGTACTTTCTCAGGAGAGATACATGGAACACGTCGTGAACTTGAGAGAGATTTGGTGGAAGCACCAATCGGTAAGCTACCTTCCCAACACGATCCAGTATTTCGAATGAACCAATATATCTAGGGCTCAACTTCCCCTTCTTTCCAAATCTCATGACCCTCTTCTAGGGAGATATTGGTAAGAACACTTTATCACCCACTTCAAACTCTAGGTCTTTTCTTCGGTTACCGGCATAACTTTTTTGTGGACTCTGAGATGCTCTTATGTGTTGTTGAATAGAATGGACCTTTTCTACCATCTCATCAACAATATCAGGTCCTAATAGCTTTCATTCCCCAACTTCATCCCATCAAGTTGTAGTCATTCATTTCATTCCATAGAGAGCTTCATAAGGAGCCATCTGAATACTGGAGTGAAAGCTATTATTATAAGAAAATTCCACCAAAGGTAGGTGTTGATCCCAACCACCATTGAAATCCATAGAGCAAGCTCTCAACATATCTTCTAGAGTTTGAATTCTTCTCTCAGACTGACTGTCTATCTAAGGATGATAAGCAGTGCTGAAACTCAACTCTGTATCCAGAGTATGCTGAAGACTTCGCCAGAATTTTGCGGTAAACCTCGGATTCCGATCAGATATAATAGAATGTGGTACTCCATGAAATCTTACCACTTCCTTTACATATATCCTGGAAAGATGATCCAGAGATAAATCCTCTCTAATAGCGATGAAGTGTGCAGACTTTGTAAGACGATCAACTATAACCCAGATAACATTATTTCCTTTGGATGTTTTACGAAGTCCTGTGACAAAGTCCATAGTGATGTTTTCCCATTTCCATTCGGGTATGGGTAATGGTTGTAACATCCCCTTAGACTCTTGTCTCTCAGCTTTAACTTGCTGACAAACCAAGCATCGAGAGACATATTCAGCAACTTCTCTTTTCATGCCATCCCACCAGAAGTACTCTTTCATGTCCCTATACATCTTTGTGCTTCCAGGATGAATAGAAAATGAAGAACTAGGAGCCTCATCCAGCAATTCCTTCTTTAATTCGGGGATGAGAGGAACACAAACCCGATTCTTGAACTTTATTATCCCATCACAATCAAGGTTGAATTCAGGAACATTTCTCACCTTCTTTTGTAACTCGACATCTTCTTTCTGTGCCTCTTTAATCTTTACATGAATAGATGGTTGAACATTCATTTGAGAAAGATACAATTTTCCCCTTTCATTATAATTCCAAGATCCATCCTTTGTAAATCCATGAATATTGGATCTTTTGTGATCCTCATCATGGATAAACTGGCATGGTCATGTCGACTTAATGCATCTGCCACCTTGTTTGCATTCCTAGGGTGGTAATGGATTGAGCAGTCGTAATCCTTAATCAGCTCCAACCATCTTCTTTAGTGCATATTCAGCTCCTTTTGTGTGAAAATATACTTTAAACATTTATGATCAGTATAAATATCACACCTTTCACCATAAAGGTAATGCCTCCAAATCTTTAATGCAATGATTACGGCAGTTAACTCCAAATCATGAGTTGGGTAATTTTGTCCATGTATTTTCAGCTGTCGTGAGGCATAAGCTATCACCATATCATTTTTCATAAGAACACACCCCAAACCATTCTTGGATGCATCACTGTAGATCACAAACCTTTCTCCACTATAAGGAAGCGTGAGCACAGGTGCACTGGATAACCTTCTTTTCAACTCCATGAAGTTCTCTTCACATTCCTCCGTCCAAACAAACTTAACTCCTTTCCGAGTCAACTTGGTGATTGGATTAGATAATCTTGAAAAATCTTTCACAAAACGTCGATAATATCCAGACAAACCAAGAAAACTTCAGATCTCAGTTACTGTTGTTGGTCTCGACCATCTTTAGATAACCTCTGTTTTTGCTGGATCCACAGATATCCCCTCTTTTGAGATTATGTGACCCAAAAATGGAACTTTTTTAAGCCAAAATTCACACTTGGTAAATTTGGCATAAAGCTTCTCCTTTAAATGGGTCTTCAATATAATTCTCAAGTGCTCTTCATGTTCTTCCTTGATCTTTGAATAGATAAGAAGATCGTCTATAAAGACTACCACAAACTGATCAAGATAGTCTCAAAAGACTCTATTCATCAGATCCATGAAGATAGAAGGGGCATTAGTAAGACCAAATGGCATAACTATAAATTCATAGTGTCCATACCTTGTACGGAAAGTCGTCTTTGGTATATCCTCCCTTTTGACCCTTAATTGATGATACCCTGAACGAAGATCAATCCTGGAAAAGTATTGAGCTCCTCGTAGTTGGTCAAATAAGTCATCAATGCGCGGGAGAGGATATTTCTTCTTGATAGTGATCTTGTTAAGTTCTCGATAATAAATGAAGAGTCTCATTGATCCGCCTTTCTTCTTAACAAACAGAACAGGTGCTCCCCAAGGTGACACACTAGGGCATATGAACCCTTTATCAAGATTCTCTTGGAGTTACTTCTTCAATTCCTGCAACTGAATTGGGGCCATTCTATAAGGTGTCTATGAAATAGGCAAAGCACCTGTTACGTGTTCCATTGAAAACTCAACTTCACGATTTGGAGGGAGACCCAGTAATTCCTCCGGAAAGAAATCATCAAACTCCCGTACAATGGGCATATTCTTAATTGTGAGTTTCTCAACAACCATTTGAGATAAATAACATTCATTTAGTGGAATCAATACCCATAAAATGGAATAAATTTCCACTAGAAGGTTATTTTAATCCTTGCATCGATAGACGATCATAGATTGATCTGGAATATGAAATGTGACTTCCCTTATTTGGCAATTGATTTGAGCTGAATGTAGAGAAAGACAATCCATTGCAAGAATCACATCAAATTCCACTATAGTAAGGATGACAAGATTTGCAGGAAGCACTTTCCCACAAACTTCAATCGGAGAAGAATTATAAACTTTTGATGCAATTGTTGTTCCATTAGGGGTTGTCATAGCTAACTCAACATTTAACTGTTGAGGTAATCCAATGATATCCTTAGAAAATTCTTCAGAAATAAAGGATTGGGTGGATCCAAAATCAAATAAAACAGTTGCTACTTTAGAGTGGATGGTAAGTGTATCTTTCACCACATCGTTATCGTACTCCAAATCGCTGATAGAAATTGCATGTGACATTCCTTTGTCTTCAGCCTTAAGAGTTTGTTGACGTCGACCATCATCATCAACCCTTGGATTTGGGCATTGATTGTCATAATGCCCCATCTCCATTCACTTGAAACATTGAAGTGTAGTCGGTTCATTCTTTGTATCCTTCCCTCTGTTTGCATCATTAGACATCTTCTTCTAATCATTTCGGCATTCAAATGCCCTATGAAATTATTTTCCACATTTGATACATTTACTTGTCTTTTTAAGACAACCCCCTCCATGTTTCTTTCCACACTTTGAGCATAAGGGAAAGCTCATCTTCTTTTCAGTGTGCTCTTTAGATTTTCTTTTGAATTCCATTTTCCTCTTCTTATCAATCCCATATGATTGATGGGTTACTCCAATCTCCATCTTGACTTTGAGAGCACATCGAATGATTTCCTTGTAGCTATTGAAGTCCCTTATGGGAAACACCCTTCGAAGACTTGGTTTTAAGCCACTAAAGAATCGATCGGTCTTACTCTCAGGTTGGATAATAATACTAGAAGCGTACCTTGCAAGTCTTGTAAAATTTGCTTCATAGGTACCAACAGATTCATCATCCTTTTGCTTCAGTTCAAGAATCTCTTTCTCCATCTTTGTTCATAGAATACGAGGGATGTACTTATTGAAAAATAAGTTCTTGAACTCATCCCACTCCATGGACTCAATTTCTTCCCTTTGCCTCTTATTCTTAATAAGATTCCACCATTTATCAGCATCACCTTCCAAACGATACACTGCTAAGATTAATTTATCATGTTCAGAACATTGAAGAACTGAAAATATCTTTTCAGTAGTACTAATCCATTGTTCAGCATCTAATAGATCAGTAGACCCGCTGAATGAAGGTGGACGCTGTCTCATGAAGGATTCAACAGAATGTTACTCCATCCTTTGCTCGTTTGGAAGTCCTGCATGATTCATAGCTTGAGAAAGTTGTGTGAGAATGGATACAAGATTTTGAATTCTGTCTCCCATAACGTTTGGTTTCTCAGGGGGGACAATCATTGCATTTCCTATCGCATTCCGCATTAACACGGTTCTTTAGAGTTCCAGCCATTGACTAAAACCAAGAAGAATAGTGTGAGCAACACTAATTATAATAGGAAAACCACATAATCAAGAATAAAATTTCATACCTAAGGACTTATCATAGGTTTTCCATGGCCATTTCTAAAACACTAAGATTGTTTTCTATGCTTAGACTTATCCTTAGGGTTTTTACTAAGGCTTTCAGATCCTAGTTTCCAAAGGTTGACTATACCTTTCCTCTGATACCAACTATAACGACCCATACTTTAAATACATTGTTATTACTTCA
Organism: Viscum album; assembly: GCA_963277665.1. Lineage (NCBI taxonomy): Eukaryota > Viridiplantae > Streptophyta > Magnoliopsida > Santalales > Viscaceae > Viscum > Viscum album. The sequence continues at coordinate 1,904,381,138 of OY728130.1, read as the reverse complement.
GAACTGAAGCACACTTATTACAACATATAACAAAACCAGGAAAGGACCATATAGGTATAGTGTCTTTAGAAACAGGGAAACATAAACAACTGGTTCATAAAGCGTCTACACTATCTCCCATTTATTTTATCATATCTATAGTCCATTTTGGCATTTATTACTTAATAACCTTCTTCCTGACCTGGGGAAAGAAAAAATACAAAAGGGTGTGCTCAAATGTTCAGTAAGGGTAAACAAAAGAAATATTAATCACATCATATATATAAGAACATAACTTTTGGAAATCTTAACCTGCAAAAGAAATCAAAATTTCATAACATGGGATAAATCATAGTAGTGAAATGTAATCCCAATAATCATAACATAAAACATGAAACTTTGTGGAATACACACATAATCATAGAGAATCATTTCTTATTAGTCGAGGCTCATTGACAAGAATATCTTAGTGGACAAAGTCCATTTTTGAACCGAGTTCACTCCTCGTTTCATTATTGTTTCACATAACCGGTTTAACCTTCCGTTCCAGCCATGTCTATCTCATGAGATATAAAATCTTTACCCAATGAATTGGAGGGAGATATAGGTCCCACCCATCTAATAATTATACCATTCTTATGTGTGCCACAAAATCATAAACCATACATCATAGCATAACCCATGTAATAAAAATGGGAATCTTAAACATCATGACAACATAAAACAATTCATATAAGATAAAGGAATTCATAAAAACATTTCCATCACAACATAATAAAATCAACGTAATAATAGGGATAGAAACAGAACCCTATATTATCTTAGATGGAAAATAATTTTTATAAAACACTTGAACTCCATTCTTGAGGAAAATATCCTTTCTACTTCAAAAAAACTTTTCCTTTCTTAACATGTCATTCAATTCTAAACTAAAAGAAGTTGATTACAAATAATCATGAAAAAATGTAAAGGAAGATTCTTGGAAATAATGTTTTAAAAATCCCTTCATGTCGTATATGTTAAAAAAACATTCTTCATTCTTTTTTCGGAAAAGTAAAAGAGTACCTCGTACGAAAAACGACAAAAGATTCCTTTCATATCCATTACTAAAAACTCACCAGAGGGTAAGATTGGATTTAAACAATTGTATGTGGATGGAAATAATATTACATATTGAGGAAACATGGATGTGGATGATAAAATACACCCTATTAAATTCCAAAGTATAAACAATCTCGGATAAAAATGAGATTTTTATATTTCCATTACCTTAGGTCCGATTTGCCTCGTAAGTGTCCGAACCTCCTGTATAATGATTTAAATAATGTGATTGACTTATTCCAGAATCATAATTATTGTTATTATATCATATATTGTCATATTATTAGCCTCTTAGTAGTAATATTTCATTGCTACTTGTTATTCGGGAGTTTATAACTTTTTGTTCTTATGCGTGTTTTGTCGAATAAATTCTTATTCTTCTCTTTAGGTTATAGATACATCATTTCAAGAATGGTATTAATGTACTATATATAATATTTATTCATTCAGTTCATTTATATAATAATTATTCAATGCAGATTATGTAGAACGAATCGCATCACATCGTGGAGACGGTATTCCGTACGTACGCACGAGCGATGATATCGTTCCCATGATCGTGAAATTGTATTGGAGTGTATGTATACTATTTCAGAATCAATATCACTTTACAATAATCAAATATAGTAAATATTTACACCATTATACCCATCCAAGTAAGGTGGTGGGGGAAAATAGATTACACCACGGCGTGGAGACAATATTTTGTACATACGCACGCGCGGTGATTTCGTTTTCCATAGGATGGATAGATGTTGAAATAGGGTTGTTTCATACTTATAATAACATATCCGTATATGAGTGATACTGATGTTATTACTTCATAATGAAACAACTAAATAAGAATATGTTGAATAAGAAAGAATTTGGAAAGGATCGGCAATGGATATTACCGCTTTTTGACGTGCCTCTTCGTAACCTCCTCTTAGGGCACTAGGGTTTTTCATTGAAGAAGGCCAGAACCTCTAGGATGATTCTAGGGAAGTGGGGAGGTGAAATGGTCAGGGTTTGGCCAAGCATGAAGGCTCAAATTGGTGTGAGGAGGAGAGGGAGGAGGTGCCCTTTTATAAGGGAGGAGAGGGGCACCTTTGGAAATATAAGAAATATTAGTTTATATTAAATCCCAAACCCACTTAAAAACTTCCAAAATGACTCATATCCAAAGATTAGATGAGATAGGGTTGTAATCTCATCAACCAATAAAATTTAGACATGATAGAAATTTATTTTAAACATTATCAACTTGATTTATCCTTATTTATCAATTTAATTTTATTTGTTGTAATAATATTCTAAATTTTAAATTATTATTAATAATTACATATGTGTTTTGAATTTTCCATAATATGACAATTTATGACATTTTCGACCATATAAATTTTAATTTATAATTTTTAAATATTTTTTTGATTTTTAAACTATTTAATAATATGTTATTTTTATAGAATAACAATAGTGTCAATTTTGACACTATTCACTTATTTGAATTTAAATAAAATATATACTGAGGATATGTTCAAACTAAAAGCGTTAATAGATTAATAAAATGTCATATGTATCTAGAAAATTAGTGTAGAACATTAAATAGTGCATATAATAATTATTTTAATATTTTAAAACCATTTATTTGATATTTTAATTAATAAAATAATTTCAACATCACTATTGTGTCATAATTAATGATAATTATTTAATCCCTAAAAATTATAAATAAATTCTTATGATGTAGATAATTGTATTATATTTATGTAGACTATTCATTTTCGGAGTTTCATTAAGTTTATCACCAAATTAAAATTATTATACTTATAATATTTAAGAAAGTGACATGTTGCCTCATTCTTTGGTTTTAATAATAATTAAATTATTTTGTTCTCATACCATGTTCTAGAAAATGTGTAAGATGAATAATAATGTTGTAAAATTTAAAATTCAGTTAATATTATTCATAACAGCTAGTTTATAATATTATAATAATATATCGTTGTTTAGTGGAACTCGGTATTCCATACTACTCACGTTATCGAGGAAGGTCGCGATTGCGTGCAGCGAAAGATTCCTTTGATGATTTATATAATATAAAAACAAAATATTTCTCATAAAAGTCTCGGGTGTTAAATCTAGGCCCCACCCACATCATATGAATTCCATATAATTCTTTATATTGTGTGTATAAAAATAAACAACACATAAATTTTTATTCCAAAACATGCATATGAAATGTGAATACATTCCATAATCAACAAAAATAAACATAAACAATCCAGATTAATATGGAAAATGCTATCAAAATATCACATCCCTAGTCAAACTAATAATTATCAATCCATAGAATGAATAAAGGTAATATCAATGAAAAATTTCCTTATAAGATCATTTGAACAATAAACGGATGATGTCATTGATGAATTGCAATACCATAAATATTTCATTAAAGATATTCTTGAGTAAAATAATCATTTCAATTTTAAAATCAAATTTTAAAACATAAATAATCATGAAAATAATTTTCATTGATAATAAACCTGAAAACATATAAAGGATTATTTGATAAAGTTTATGTCTGTGATGGTGGAAAATATTGTACATGTCATAGATGTTAAAACAATGATTCATATAATATTTTATTACGCAAGTAAAAAAAGAAATTGTTTTGAAAATGACATAAATATTCTATAGAAAAAAAAATTATATTAAGTTAATTTTTTGTAAAAATGTATTTAATTAATAATTTTAAAAATGTTAAAACATTTTTGGTAAGCATGGGGTTGGATAAAAAAACATTTCCAACTGAAGAGTGAAATGATGTTATATTTTATTAAAAACATTCTTAATTATTTTAATTACCAAAGAAGTAGAGATAATATTATTATTTATAAATTTTCATTAATAACTAAAGGATTTGAAAATAAAATAGGTTAATTAATAAATGGCCAAACAATTTCCTCTGTATGAAGGTTAAGAATAAACAGTCTCGATTAGAATTAGACTATGAAATAAACTCTTAGAACGATCATAAAATTGAAGTGAGAAATAATAGATGAATAAATAATTCTTTTAAACTTTAAATACACATAATAAAGTGTAAATATATTTTAAGTTAATCAAAAGTCATTATAGACATATTAATAGAATTTCATCACCATGAAAGTGGAGTTTGAAAACTTTGAATGGAAATATAGATATGAAATCACTCAACTCAAGCTTGTTTTTGGTCGAACATAATTTAACCTACTGTATAGTTGTATTAAACATGTTATAAACTTATACGATAACAATATTAATATCTATAATATCATCTATAATCTTTTTATAACCTCTTGTAACTCATTAGTTAATAGACATTCTTTAATTTGATTTTTTCATGTGCAAAATTTCTTTCTCTTTTCAAGGATGTTTCATCATGAATGAACCAGTTCATGAAAATACTACATAGTTATATAATATCCATAATAATAATAATCAAGACATAATTATTATATTTAAACATCAATTATACTATTACAGACTATCATGAATGATGGTTTTTAGGAATGAAGTATGCTACGGTCATGGAGACGGGGGGTCATACGTATGCATGAGTTATATTTCCATTTATCGATGATCATTATAGAAAGGTGGTAAGTAATATTTTGAAATACAAGAATTATCACAAAATTATATATACCATATTATATATTTCTATTTATCATCCATGTTTTTAGGTGATGAATAGATAGTCACTTCACATTGTGAAGGAAATAGTTCACACAAACATGAATGATGTTACCATATTTTAGTGAGTGAGATAGAAAATGATACATATTGTCAATATGAAATGAAACATATTTCATTATTATCATAATTATTTCATTTATGAAACATATAATCATTTAATTTAACATAATACATTCTATGTAAATGTTGGTGAATGAAGAATCACTACACTTCAAGAGGGGTAGTCCACAATACACACAAGCGATGTAATTGTACCCCCTATGGAAATAGAAGTAAATATATATATATATATATAATAATTAATAAATTGATATAAATATGTCATAAATAATATATATATTCTTTAGATCCATCATCATACCTATATTTAAATTATGATAACGGATGAACTAATGACAATTGTTCGGGACACGGTAGTTTATCGTACATTTAAATGATGATTTCATATCACATTTGATTGCAGTGGAGGTGGTTGTGGGTCATTACCTTACTATAGAAAAATAATATTATATAGAGTATACTCAGTCTATTAAATCATCATGGTTTAATAAAAATATAATGTTGTCGATGATGAAGAAAACTATAGTCGTTGCAGAACATTAACTCTTTTTCAGCTATCATCATTAGGATTGCATTAATTCCAACCTAGGTTAGATTTATTCCCCAAAAAGGATTGTAATATGGGTTATATGTAATTTCTATAGTAATTTGTGAGGGTTTTTTTTGATCCAAATAGGTTTGATGGATTGAATAATTGAGGAGAGGGGGTGTCCTTTCATATGTTGGGGAGAAGACCCGCTATGTTTTTTTGAATATAATTTAGTGATCCCATATTTTTAATATGTCAAAAGGGTCCAAAATAGAATATTACTGATAAATTTAGGTTTAATTATCAAAATATTTCCATCTAATAGTATTTAGACATCTTTAAGATCATATGTATCCTTATCGTTTTAGTTTATCCCCCAGTAAACCCATTTTACTGTAAACACGATAATTAATTTTTATTTCATTCACTATTCACATTGGTAAAAAATTATAATGAAATTATTATATATTATTAATTAATAATATCAAAAATATTTATTCAATTTTTACAAATAAAATTCACTTTAGTGGAAAATTTTAATAAAAATTAATCCTGCATAAGTGATGAGAATGAAGGTTTTTAATGAAAAAATGTTCAAAAGTTCATATTCTTTTTATATCTAAATTAAATATGAAAATGAAAAAAATGACATAAATTTTTTAATTGATATAAAAATGATGAAATTTTACTTTAATTAAATTAAAATAATAATTTAACATTATAAATTTCTTAAATAAAATGTAACGTTTCGTTCGGAATCATGTATTTTTCACTATTCCTTAAAAAATAAAACTTTTGATAAAAATATAAAAATTTATACCTAATATAATTTTGGTATTTTTAGTTAAAAAATATTTTATTTCATGATAGAAGTTTTCAAAATGTGGTAATTTGTTTTTTAATTTATGGGCACCAAGCATGACAAATCATTATTTTCAAAAAAAATCATTTTTTAGAAAGCATTTTTTCCTTCTAATTGATTCTTATTTTATTACTAATCACTAGATAACCATATTTTTCATAATTTATTTACTACTATTCATAACCTATAATTTAACATATATTTTATATCCAATATAATTATTAATAATGTTTTAATAACATTTCATGTCCCATTTAAACTCTGTGTTACATAGAATCAAAGTTAAACTCATTGTTGGATTTAATAAAACAGATTCAATAGATTGAATTAATTGAAAAATAATTATATTGTTAATTATCAGGGTGCTATATTTTATTCTAAACATGTTATTTCATGTTTCATGGACTACCAAATAAAATGTTTAATTTTAAAATCATGGGGTTTTACAATAGCCCCATAACTAACGTCACAACACTCGCATCTCCCCCTAAGTCATCCTATGATGTGGGTTAGACATTAACCCTATCCACCCAAGTTCCATGAAAAGATCATCATCTTGTTATAGATTTATATCACATATATCTATCAGCATGACATCTTACACCTTGTACGACACATTACATCCATATCATCATCATAGCTACTAACCAAGTAGTAAGTCCAAAAGCCACCACAATTACATACCATAAACTACAAATCCATCAATTATATCTAATGAATGAGTATTTATAACAAACTAATGTTTCATAAATTGAATTCCATTCTTATAATTATTGTTTATATAATAATCAAATAATACTACATATATAAAATAATAGAAATATTATAAATGAAGAATGAGTAAAATAAAAGGTATCTCTATAGGGTATGGAACAAATACTGATGAAATACTAAATTGAACTTTCGAATTGTAAAGTGAGGATTTTAAATTAAAAACCAGACAATTGAAAATTAACCTCACTAATGAAAGTATAAAAAAAATATCACATCTTATAAGTGACAATATGATAAAAATATATCAGAGTATAAGTAAATAAATATTATAAACATTATTAATTAACTGTTGGTATTTTTGTAAGTCTTGTATATTTAATTATAATTTAATGATTAATTTAATAATTTAAAATATAATTTAATTTCATAAAATTTACACATTCATATGTTTTTTATGTCTTATGATTATAAGATAATTTTAAGAGACCTTAATTAATTTTTCAAAGTGTTAGAAAAGTAGTTTTAATTTTTAAATTTGTGCCTTTCATGTAAATTATGATTTTAATTAAAAATTAAATTTATCATATTTAGAAAATTATTTTTATAAAATATAGTTAATTTTTTAATTCTAAACATTGAAAAATAGTTGGGTGAATTTTTGGGATTTGTATGAAATTCATTATTTTTTATTAATAGTTAAATACTGTAATTTACCGTGTATAGATATTATGTGTTATGTACACAATTCCTATAATCATGGATAATTTAATCACCATTGGGTTTAATTTACATTATATAGTTACCTTTTTAATCTAAATAATCAGAAGTATTGATTTCCTTGTGCAATTTAATAAACTAATGAATTAAATATTGAGAAAAAAATTCTCTCATCCACTATAAATACCACCCTCCTTAACTCTTCTCTTCACACCATTCAAGCCTTGTTCCAAGTACATATTCTGCTAAAATATATCTCTAAGACCGTATAACACATATAGCATACCTTTTTCTCTTCAAAAGTCCAAATTCTCTCGCCTAAAAAGGATCTTATGGAAGATAAATTCAAGAGGTAAATCCATCTTTTCATTTCATTTATTTTATTTCAAGTTCCGTTCTTTGTTTTTATTTCCTCTCCTACTTTAATACAAATGTTACGATAACTACTTTACATTAAATGTAAAATAATATTGTTATTATAATTTAATATTTCATCGTCATATCTCCTTTACCCTTCTTTTAAACTTGAAATTAAAACACTATATGATATTTGTTATTTTATCACATTCAAGGAAGACAGGTTTTAAATTTCTATAACTATCATCAATTTTGGTCATAAAAAAATTTCTATGGTTTAACATGACAATAATATATTTATTATAACTTATTTAAGGCTTTGTAATATTTTTTACCGATGATATTGATTTAAAAAGAAAAATTACCGTGTTGTGATAAAAAACGGCCAATTAATCAAAACGATTTTCTTTAAAATTTTATTCAATGAGTCATCTTTAATCCAAATAACCAAATGAATTTTAGAAACATGTAATCTTCTGGATGTTCACTAATAACATATAACTCCAATTCTGTACAACCATTCTCATCTTACATGTTTATCCTTACATGTGTATTTGTAAACCAATTATGAAAACCAAGGAAACACACGCTCCCAAACAATGTAGTTGAAGCTCTTAACCCATAAAAAATGTCATGAATAAACATAATAAGGTTATAATAAATCAATTAAATATAGAATAGTTTCTATTAATATTAGTCAATGAATTAAATATGGTCATCCTAGACATTAATATAATGTGAATTACACGCTCAGACTTAAGGTTATAGATTATTCAATAACCTCCATTATTCATTTGGGTTTCCCTATCATTATTTTTTCCCAAATGATGATATATGTTATTTTTATGTGCATATTATAAATTTCCTATAAATTCACTAAACCCATGTATAATTTTCCATTAATCATTCTATTTCTAGTAAATTCATGTTTTTATGTGGTTCTGTCCTCCTTAGTTATTGAAAAGAAAACCTTTTTTAAGGGAACTGAACAAATTCTTACCCATTTTCAATTGTTCACTACAATTTTTTAAACAAAAATTATTTTCATAAACCCAATTATTTTATGAAAACATTATTGGTTAAATTATGGTTTAATATAAAAGATTACGTCATTCTATGTTTTAAATGATCGTGGATGTTTTCCTTAAACATCAATAAAATGTTTTAATTATAATGTTTCATAATACACTTTTTACATGTTATTAATTCAATTTGACATCACCTATCTTGATATTTTACTATTATAGCATATAATTATCCATTAATGATCAAATTTATTTATTTTAAGTACATTTTTATAATACTCCCATTTTTTATGATTTATGAGAGAATTATGATTCCCAAATCGTACCATGGGCAACCCTTATGTTTATAGATGATTGATTGTGTATGGTTATATATGTGGAAAGAATATTTAAGAACATTTTATGATGGGTGTTCCGAAATAGCATTCAAATTCAAGGGGTAACGTTGAGTCTCATGATACGTTATGTGCATTAGTCATAGCGGTTTCCCTTGACTCATGCTTCAATATGAAATAGTTGTAACGCCCCGACCCCAGCTACCCAGAGTCGGTGCATTACTTCGTAACAATGGCATGATCACAAAAGATCAAGTCTCGAAAGACTGATTAGTTTAGTAGCCTTGGAAACACTAGATACATTCATAAGTCTTTCATTACATCAAAAAGTGAAAAACTACAATAACAAAGTCTCCATAGTCCACACTCATATCCACTTCCGACTATCCCTGCAGGTCATTCATAAAATACTTCTTCACATCTTGGAAAATATTAAAACATTGAAAGGGGTGAGCTCAGATTCTCAGTAAGGATAACAATATTGCGGAAGCTTTCATAAATAAACATTAACATTTAAGGAAATGTATAACTAAAACAAAAGCCTTTTAAACATGAACTTCAACATAATATGGCAAAAGTAAAATGAGATAATGCCATTTACTTCTTCACATGGATATTCTACTGGTCGAATAATCACATGCAATATCAATAACCATTTTCATAATGATGGAATGCATAATGCCAGACTATCATAACCACGTAGTCAAGGCCTCGTGCCAAGACCACAAATAAGATTTTGTCAAGGCCTCGTGCCAAGACACTAGTTTGTCTCATGAGACCTGTCGATGCATCGAGGAGCTATAGCGGGCTCCACCCGTCACTTATTAAGTCCAATGCATTCCTCATATGAATAGGTTTAAACATATCATAAACCATAACATAATCGTATCACATAAAACATGCATAAAGGAAACATAACATTTCCACAAGATATCAATACAACACTTTGATATGATAAAATGCTTTCAAAACCATTTTCAATACCAAAATAAAAGAAATTTAAAACTTTGTATTTATTTTTCATTAAAAAAAATGATGGCTTGTAGAGGAAGCCGAAACTCAAATAATGGTCACGGCGGCGGAGAAGTCATTGTCGCCGCATATGTACGGAAAGAAAAACATTCCCTTTTTGTCTCTTAGTAAAACACTTCGTATAAAAAAGATTCCTTTTGAATAAACATAAAAGTCAAAGGGGTTTATACACCGTATAAAAGAAATTTGTGTATAAAACAAAATATGCCTCAATGAAAGGAGATTGAGACGAAGTCCTTAAAAAGATCATTTTTTAAAATAAAATAGATATATTATGTGTATTCACTATAGGTACACATAAAGAAAGTAAAAATACAAAATAGGACATAATAACATCATGAAATAATTTGAAAGTAGGAGATTAACCCAAAGAATGGAAATTGGGTTAAGAAGTTCCCTTACCTTGTGTCTGACTTGACTCAACCGTTCTTTAACCTCCTGAATAATAAACTAGAGTTAATATCCACCTTATTAAGATCCATTTTCAATTTCATTATCCTTTTTATATTACTTATTACAATGTTATGAACATTATGTAATTATTTAAGTTAATAACGGTCGTTTTGTCGATCTTTGGTACTTGAGTCAAAAATAAACTTCTTATAATTACAAGTTGTTCATGTGGTAGAATATCCATTATCTCCAGAATTTTATTAATGATTTAGATGTCATATATATCTTATATATCCAGTATATACATTCATTTATAATATTACGTAACATTTAGAGGTAAGAAATGAAATGCACCGTTCATGGAGACGGTAAGCCGTACGTACGCATGAACGCTACTTTCATTTTAATTTCATATTTAATGGAACGAAATAATAATTATATAAAGTAATAATATAGTTCCAGTATAATATTATATATAATATCATTTACTCCATCCTTTATACAACCCACATATGGCATTAACGATTCACATCACTTTGAGGGGGCGGTAGTCCGCACTTCCTAAAATGAAATTATCGCGTTTACCCATAATGGAAATCATAAAGTATGCCATAAATGAAAAATAAAGAAGCATAAGGAAAACATAAAAATAATATATATATTATATATGAAAATAGTGTCATCAAAATGGCCACCATTATAGGTGTTAAAAGAATTTGAACAATCATCGTTTCGGGAGGCAGAATTTCGCCATCCACGGAAACTGTATGTTCTTTAACCATTAGATGTAGGTGTGTGTAAGTGTAGCTCTAATACTTCTTATAAAAACATCCTAGTATATTGAGGATACTGGTGTTGTTACAAAAGAAATGATTAAAAAGAGTTTAGGGGGTTGGAGAAGAAAAATAAAACAAAACAACATTATAAAAGACATTACCTCAAAATCGGGTAACTCTTTTTGATTTGAGCCAAAGGCTTCCTTGGGAAGAGTTCTGCCCAAAGTGAGGCTTCTATGAGTAAGGGAGGAATGTTGGGAGAGTATTTGGGCAGAGGTTGGCCGAGCAAAATGGCTTGAAAGTGTAATTGAAGTGGGAGAGGTGGGGGCCTTTTATAAGTGGAGAGGAGGGGCACTTTTGGAAAGATTGAAATGTTACATTATTTCAAAATGCTTTTCGGATTCTAAAGGTCCCACACTTATATAATTCGAGGCTAAGGTGATAAGGTTTCGAAATCTCCTCATCCAATAGTCTTTGGACAAGTGTAAGCCTTGGATTTTGCATTATCTTCTCATTTTATTTAAATCGTTAAATAATGAGGTCATCGCCACATCATAATGATGTCATAAATAATTTAATTTATTTAATGTCTAAAAATTATAAAACAAATACTATGATGTAGGAAATCGTTTTAGCTTTCTAAAGAATATTTATAGTCAAAATTTGGACTTGTGTAACCCTACTTAAAAATTGTTTTAGTAAAACATTTTATGTTAGTGTCATTTTCACTTTAATATTAAATAAAAAGTAATTTATGTTATTTCCCAACAAAAGTGGATCCATGGGGTCCCCAAGTTAGGCCATGGCTTGTATTGGTCGGCCATGACACAACCAATGAGGTTGGGACATGTGTCTAGGTCATTTCATATTATTAAAGTATTATTTATACCTTAAACTACACTAATTACCACTAATCGCGATTAAAACTTAATAAGTTACTATTCACCAAAAAATTATTTTTATCCCATTGAACCACATTTTACTTCTTAATGACAACCATGTATGTCGGATTTTTGAAAATCAAATCACAGAAGTGGTAATATTTCATTTAAACGAAAAATCTGTTATTTAACTACCACTTAGTGGTTTCACTATTCATCAAAAATTGAAGTTTTTCAGAATAAGGCCAAAATTTCACCCTAAGCTATAATTGATATTCCGAATTCAAAAATGATGTCTATTTTACAAAATCCCAAACATATAAGTTGCATTAATTAATTTTATAATTAATTCCCGCTGTTACGACAAATAGCGTGTTTTCAAGAAACAATTTATATCAAACGATTGGCAATTGTTTATGTCCAATTTCAATGTTAAATTAATTCTAATGACCAACATTGGATAAAATGGTAAAAATATATTCTAATTATACCTTAAAACCACTAAATAGTATAATTTATCACAATAAATTATTTTGATTAAAAAAGTTGTTTTAAAGTATTTTTCACTATTCATAAAAATTAGAAGTTCTCAGAAAAATACCAAAAATTCAACATAGGCTAATTTCGATATTAGGAATACAAAAATGAATTCCAATATAAAATTTCTATAATTTTAAAAAGTGGTTATTACTATTCCTAACGGCTACTTTGATTTGTCGCGGTGTTTTAGAACTCGAAGTTGCGTACAATGCAAGCTATTGCATTATTGAATGAGAAGCGTATCGTGGAAGCTCGGGGTGTTACATTCTCCCCTCCTTCAATAAATTGCGTCCTCGCAATTTGAAATTTTTTTCTTTGAAAATAAAAGGTTGAAAAGAGAAAATACCTTTGTGGAAAACCCACATCAGAAATAAGGTTAATAAATATATAACATTAAAAGAAAGCAGGATAAGTACAAAGGTCACCCGAGATAGCCCATTCTAGGATTATATGAAAATATGGATATGGAGGAGAAACAAACCATCAATGTTTGATGGAGAGTTATAGAAAACAGGATTAGGAGAAAGTTTAACCATAAGAAAATCACAAACTTGTGATTGGTTAAACGGTCATTGAATCCCCAGTTGGAAAAGTTAACCGACAACATTTTTGTTTTAAGTTACCTTTTATAATGTTGAGGAATTTATTTAGGAGATTTACCTAGAACGTAAGGGATTACACATACTTGTTATGTATACTTTCATTCTTTAATAGATTTTTACCACAAACCCAACTTTTACTCCAAATGGTAACGGAACTCAAAAATATTCTATTTATCCTAATTGTATAAGGTTCAAAATGTTAACACATACCATTTAGATTAGTAAAACAATTTTGTAATAACCAGGGACTTCCTGTAGGCTAGTGGTAGGAAATAAAGGCTTGTCTCACTATGGTTGTGGGTTCGATTCCTGCAGCTTTGTCCGACGCGACGGGTTATTCCCCACCCTGCAGGTTGTCCTTTTCCTAAAAATATAGTACTATACTATTCCAAAAATAATCTTCATAAATGTTTTAACCTTAAACAATACTATCCAAAGTTCAACTTAATCCACTCCAACCTTTATAGTTATCCAAAATACCTTCATCCAGACTTTCTCTAAAAGGTCTCTAAATTCCAAAATCAATTGTAACATCAGATTCCCCAAACAAAGAAAATTTTCTCTTATTGTCACATACTAAAAATATGATTACCTTAATCATATTAAAACCTTACTGAAATCAAAAAGTACTGCAGTACAATCCATATATATATATTACATTATTCTTATAACCAGAATATAATCCTTGAGTCCAAAAGCACCAATACATTAGTTATTCTGCTTCAACTGTAGTAACAGCATAAGATTGTCCTTGATCCCTTGGCCTTTTCTGAGGTAAGTTTCCCTGACGCTTAGGAAATTCATTTGCATAATGACCCATTTCTCTACAATTGTAGCATTCAACTTTGACAGCCTCTTTCTTTCCCTTGCAATCACAAGCCTGGTGACCCTTTTCTCCACATTTATAACAAACTCCCATTCCTTTTAGGCAAGTACCAGGGTGATTCTTCACACAATTATCACATAATGGAAAATCCTTCTTTCCCTTTTTCCCTTTATCTGTCTCTTGTTCCACCGTTCTCTTCTTCTCTTGCTTTACTTTGTTGTCATAAGACTTAGAGAATTCCTTTTCTGTCTTGATAGCACACGAGACAATATCTTCGTATGATGAGAAGGATTGTGATACCAAATCTCGACGGAGAAATGGTTTTAACCCATCAAAGAAACGATCAATCTTACTCCTTGGGTTACGTATGTAATCTGCAGCATACCTTGCTAACCTTGTAAAGTTAGCCTCATACTTTGCGACATTCTCATCCTCCTTCTGCCTCAGACTCAGAAATTGACTTTCCATATCTGCTCGATGGTCACGAGGAAAGTATTTTTCTAAGAAAAGCTCTTTGAACTCCCTCCATTACATATTCGATACGTCATCATCTTCCTTTGTGTTTTGAATCAGCGACCACCACTGATCGGCATCTCCAGTGAGGCGGTAAACTGCCATGACAACCTTCTCCCTTTCACTACTCCCCAAGGCATGGAATATTTTCTCTAAAGAATTTATCCATTGCTCAGCTACTAGAGGATTTGTACTCCCATTGAAGGTTGGTGGTTGTTGCCTCATGAAACGGTCTAACATTGATCTTCCACGTTGTGGATCAGGGTGATCCATACGAGTAAGGTTATTATTCATAACTTGAGTGAGTTGTCCCAGTATGGTTATAAGTTGATCAGCACCAGTTGTATCTCCTGATCCACAATAATTATCTTGAGTAGGAGGGCAATCCCTACACGGAGTGCGTGCATTGATACGGTTTCCATTCCTTCCACTAGGCGCCATTTCTAAACAATGGCATAAACTAGATTAGTTTATGAATCAAAATACATAATTCCATACTTGTAAAATACTTAACATAAATTGAACTATTTATGGATATAATCCATAATCATAAAAAGGTTTTATTTGAGGAAGTATATACTCATAACCGTTCATAGTGGTTTGTAAAGAAAATGAGAATTATCCTAAGCATATCCCCCGGGAGTGTCGTAACCAAGAGTGCAGCAAGGCCCGTTGTCGTGCACCAGTTCCCGTTCGAGTGTAGCTCAAAGCGGTGTTTTCAGGTTTTACCCCTAGGTACATCTGTGCCAGAGCCGCCTCTACCTGCTCGTATCCAGACAAGGATGTATTGCTCGGAAAACTCACAAAATCTCTACAATAACAAAATTCTAGGAAGTTCTTCTATACTAATCCTCAAAGTCTATCTTTGGGCTATGTGCTCTAATCAGAGTTTATCTAAATCTAGCTTCCAAGGTTAGTACTAAACTGCCTCTGATACCAACTGTAACGCCCCGACCCCAGCTACCCAGAGTCAGTGCATTACTTCGTAACAATGGCATGATCACAAAAGATCAAGTCTCGAAAGACCGATTAGTTTAGTAGCCTTGGAAACACTAGATACATTCATAAGTCTTTCATTACATCAAAAAGTGAAAAACTACAATAACAAAGTCTCCATAGTCCACACTCATATCCACTTCCGACTATCCCTGCAGGTCATTCATAAAATATTTCTTCACATCCTGGAAAATATTAAAACATTGAAAGGGGTGAGCTCAGATGCTCAGTAAGGATAACAATATTGCGGAAGCTTTCATAAATAAACATTAACATTTAAGGCAATGTATAACTAAAACAAAAGCCTTTTAAACATGAACTTCAACATAATATGGCAAAAGTAAAATGAGATAATTCCATTTACTTCTTCACATGGATATTCTACTGGTCGAATAATCACATGCAATATCAATAACCATTTTCATAATGATGGAATGCATAATGCCAGACTATCATAACCACGTAGTCAAGGCCTCGTGCCAAGACCACAAATAAGATTTTGTCAAGGCCTCGTGCCAAGACACTAGTTTGTCTCATGAGACCTGCCGATGCATCAAGGAGCTATAGCGGGCTCCACCCGTCACTTATTAAGTCCAATGCATTCCTCATATGAATAGGTTTAAACATATCATAAACCATAACATAATCGTATCACATAAAACATGCATAAAGGAAACATAACATTTCCACAAGATATCAATACAACACTTTGATATGATAAAATGCTTTCAAAACCATTTTCAATACCAAAATAAAAGAAATTTAAAACTTTGTATTTATTTTTCATTAAAAAAATGATGGCTTGTAGAGGAAGCCGAAACTCAAATAATGGTCACGGCGGCGGAGAAGTCATTGTCGCCGCATATGTACAGAAAGAAAAACATTCCCTTTTTGTCTCTTAGTAAAACACTTCGTATAAAAAAGATTCCTTTTGAATAAACGTAAAAGTCAAAGGGGTTTATACACCGTATAAAAGAAATTTGTGTATAAAACAGAATATGCGTCAATGAAAGGAGATTGAGACGAAGTCCTTAAAAAGATCATTTTTTAAAATAAAATAGATATATTATGTGTATTCACTATAGGTACACATAAAGAAAGTAAAAATACAAAATAGGACATAATAACATCATGACATAATTTGAAAGTAGGAGATTAACCCAAAGAATGGAAATTGGGTTAAGAAGTTCCCTTACCTTGTGTCTGACTTGACTCAACCGTTCTTTAACCTCCTGAATAATAAACTAGAGTTAATATCCACCTTATTAAGATCCATTTTCAATTTCATTATCCTTTTTATATTACTTATTACAATGTTATGAACATTATGTAATTATTTAAGTTAATAACGGTCGTTTTGTCGATCTTTGGTACTTGAGTCAAAAATAAACTTCTTATAATTACAAGTTGTTCATGTGGTAGAATATCCATTATCTCCAGAATTTTATTAATGATTTAGATGTCATATATATCTTATATATCCAGTATATACATTCATTTATAATATTACGTAACATTTAGAGGTAAGAAATGAAATGCACCGTTCATGGAGACGGTAAGCCGTACGTACGCATGAACGCTACTTTCATTTTAATTTCATATTTAATGGAATGAAATAATAATTATATAAAGTAATAATATAGTTCCATTATAATATTATATATAATATCATTTACTCCATCCTTTATACAACCCACATATGGCATTACCGATTCACATCACTTTGAGGGGGCGGTAGTCCGCACTTCCTAAAATGAAATTATCGCGTTTACCCATAATGGAAATCATAAAGTATTCCATAAATGAAAAATAAATAAGCATAAGGAAAACATAAACATAATATATATATTATATATGAAAATAGTGTCATCAAAATGGCCACCATTATAGGTGTTAAAAGAATTTGAACAATCATCGTTTCGGGAGGCAGAATTTCGCCATCCACGGAAACTGTATGTTCTTTAACCATTAGATGTAGGTGTGTGTAAGTGTAGCTCTAATCCTTCTTATAACAACATCCTAGTATATTGAGGATATTGGTGTTGTTACAAAAGAAATGATTAAAAAGAGTTTAGGGGGTTGGAGAAGAAAAATAAAACAAAACAACATTATAAAAGACAATACCTCAAAATCGGGTAACTCTTTTTGATTTGAGCCAAAGGCTTCCTTGGGAAGAGTTCTGCCCAAAGTGAGGCTTCTAGGAGTAAGGGAGGAATGTTGGGAGAGTATTTGGGCAGAGGTTGGCCGAGCCAAATGTCTTGAAAGTGTAATTGAAGTGGGAGAGGTGGGGGCCTTTTATAAGTGGAGAGGTGGGGCACTTTTGGAAAGATTGAAATGTTACATTATTTCAAAATGCTTTTCGGATTATAAAGGTCCCACACTTATATAATTCTAGGCTAAGGTGATAAGGTTTCCAAATCTCCTCATCCAATAGGCTTTGGACAAGTGTAAGCCTTGGATTTTGCATTATCTTCTCATTTTATTTAAATCGTTAAATAATGAGGTCATCGCCACATCATAATGATGTCATAAATAATTTAATTTATTTAATGTCTAAAAATTATAAAACAAATACTATGATGTAGGAAATCTTTTTAGCTTTCTAATGAATATTTATAGTCAAAATTTGGACTTGTGTAACCCTACTTAAAAATTGTTTTAGTAAAACATTTTATGTTAGTGTCATTTTCACTTTAATATTAAATAAAAAGTAATTTATGTTATTT
The DNA here is from genome assembly GCA_963277665.1 of Viscum album. Classification (NCBI taxonomy): domain Eukaryota; kingdom Viridiplantae; phylum Streptophyta; class Magnoliopsida; order Santalales; family Viscaceae; genus Viscum; species Viscum album. The sequence goes on along the minus strand of OY728130.1, from coordinate 1,904,362,457 downwards.
CCCAACAAAAGTGGATCCATGGGGTCCCCAAGTTAGGCCATGGCTTGTCTTGGTCGGCCATGACACAACCAATGAGGTTGGGACATGTTTCTAGGTCATTTCATATTATTAAAGTATTATTTATACCTTAAACTACACTAATTACCACTAATCGCGATTAAAACTTAATAAGTTACTATTCACCAAAAAATTATTTTTATCCCATTGAACCACATTTTACTTCTTAATGACAACCATGTATGTCGGATTTTTGAAAATCAAATCACAGAAGTGGTAATATTTCATTTAAACGAAAAATCAGTTATTTAACTACCACTTAGTGGTTTCACTATTCATCAAAAATTGAAGTTTTTCAGAATAAGGCCAAAATTTCACCCTAAGCTATAATTGATATTCCGAATTCAAAAATGATGCCTATTTTACAAAATTCCAAACATATAAGTTGCATTAATTAATTTTATAATTAATTCCCGCTGTTACGACAAATAGCGTGTTTTCAAGAAACAATTTATATCAAAAGATTGGCAATTGTTTATGTCCAATTTCAATGTTAAATTAATTCTAATGACCACCATTGGATAAAATGGTAAAAATATATTCTAATTATACCTTAAAACCACTAAATAGTATAATTTATCACAATAAATTATTTTGATTAAAAAAGTTGTTTTAAAGTATTTTTCACTATTCATAAAAATTAGAAGTTCTCAGAAAAATACCAAAAATTCAACATAGGCTAATTTCGATATTAGGAATACAAAAATGAATTCCAATATAAAATTTCTATAATTTTAAAAAGTGGTTATTAATATTCCTAACGGCTACTTTGATTTGTCGCGGTGTTTTAGAACTCGAAGTTGTGTACAATGCAAGCTATTGCATTATTGAATGAGAAGCGTATCGTGGAAGCTCGGGGTGTTACAATAGTGTTGGGGGTTAACTTTGACTTATGCTGCTCTTTGTGAAACAAGCCTTGACTCATGATAATTTCTTGTTTTATGTTAATGTCAGATTAATATTATTAAATGATTATATGATCCCATATTCTAAATTTTATGTTTTTTTATGTTTAATCATGTACCAGGCCTCTTTATATCATTATATTATGACCTCTAACCCATGTGCTAAAGCAGTATTCTTATGTTTATTCCCATTCTGGGATTTTACCTCATACCTATTTTCATGTTATCTCTAGGTTATACTATGAATATGTATGAGTAAAATAGAAGTTAAGAGCTCTTTCTGAAGATTATATAAATAGATGGTTCATTTAGTTTCATGTTTTCAGTTTTATGTACCTAGTATTTAGAGACACTAGAATTTTTGATACATGGACTATAATATAATGTTTAATTATTCTTAAAATCATTTAATGTTAGGTGTAATAGGCCAGGGTCACAATAGTTGGTATCATATGATGGTCTACTTATTTTTGGAGATTATGAATATAAAACATCACTAAGAACCATAGGGATGATACTAAGTATAATAAAACATCCCTAAATTTTGGTAAGTATATATTCTATGGTTTAGCAAGAAAATATATCCATATCTTGATATTAACAAGTGGAGGTGGACCTCACACATATGCATTTAGGGGTAAAACCTGAATGCACCTGTTTTATCTATACTCAAACAGGAAGTGGTGCATGACAACGAGCGTTGAAATACTCTTGGTTTGACACTATCGGGGGATAAGATTTAGTAAATTCATAAGCTCATTATGAAATTTATTAAGGGAACAAAAAAACAGCCCATTAGAATATAAATTAAGAAAATGATAAAGGATAACCTAGATTTAAACCTTGGGAATCCCAAGATTGGATATACTCTTCCTTTATAAGTTTTTCCTTTTATGTTTGAAGTTTCCTTTTATTCTTATTAGATAAATATTAACTCCCCATAACTGATCATTATTTTCTTAGTTAATAGAGGGAAATAGGAGAACACATGATAATCATCAATGTGATAAGTAATGTGAATATTTTCCTAATGATATTTTAAATATGATGGTAACAGGTGATCAAAACAACATGACAATACATTCTAAACTGGATCAAGTTTTCTATAATAACATGAATCATGTGGAATTACCTCCTCCTCCAAGGAAATAGATTTTTGTCATAGAATCATTCATGAGGCAAATGCCTCCCATGTTTAGTGGATCTTCTAATCACCTCCTCACGGAATAGTGGATTAACTCCATTGAAAAAATATTCTCTATCCTCCAGTGCTCAATATAATAGAAAGTAATACGAGAGGTATATACTATTGATGGGGAGGCTCATCATTGGTGGTTAATTATCAAGTATAGTATGTCCTAGGTTGAAATTGATTCCATGTATTGAGGAATTTGAGAAAAAAAAATTATAAATATTTTCCAAGAATCCTCAATCTTAAGATAGAAAGTTTTCCGTAGACTTAAGAAGAAGGAAAATGAGTCTATCGGGGTGTTTGAAAAAAACATCACAAGGCTTTAAAGATATGACTCCAGCTTTTTCATGAACACCGAAAGAAATTAATATCTCTTCTTTAGCTGACTAAAGCCAATTATATGAAAAAGGATTGGCGATTCGTGACTATGACAATTATAAGAAGTTATTACATTGTTCTCTCAAGGTTGGAATAGAGATCCAATAATCTCAATAGTCTCGTTGACCTGATAAAAAAAAGAGGAAAATGAAGTCTTATATGGGTGGTTTGGAAAATAATCCTTAATATGGAAATAATATCAAACATCCCACATGTAAAAATATGAGATGAAGCATCCTAAGAAATACTAAAAGGGATCCAAGAATTGCTTCAAATGATGAAGAATGAGACATATGGATAAGAACTTTTGAAGGGAGATGAATAATTATACTATTTTAAAAGGATAAAAGATGGTTCAGATCAACACTCAGCATGTATTGCAATGCTAAAACTTCCTGTAACATGTGCATTATGTGAAAAACTTCCCTAGGCCAAGGGTTATTTGAGGAAATCAACAATAACCTCCATGGCAACATGGAAGGGCTTATTCTATCAAAATTGATAAGGAGGATCTAGAAAATGATGTGGTGATAGGTACGATCATTATTAATTCAACAATAGAGAATGTAGTATTTGATTTTGGGGCTATGAATTCTTTCATGTCTTCTACATTTAGTAGAACTATTCAAAAACCCCCTCAAAATTTGAAGATTTAGTTATATATGAGAATATAAAATGGGAAAAGTATTGCATCGAAAGTATATAATTCCTCTTTAGTTATTGTTTGTGGGAAGAACATCCTAGAAAATATCATCAAAATTCCTTTAGTCAAATTTGATGATGCTTTGGGCATGGATTGTCAATATTTATAAAAATCTAACACCAATTTTCAGGAAATGGAGACCACTCTTCTCACCCCAAAGAATCATACAATTCCATACAATTTTTAAGAGGTAGATGAATCACTTTTAGGGTCACTATCTAATGTATGGATATTGTTACCTTACAAGCAAGCATATCTAGCTCAAATTATTGAGACATAAGATATAATCATGCTCGAAGACATTCCCATTGTAAGGGACGAAACTATTGTATTTCCTGAAGAATTTTCTATTCCTCCTCTTGATCTAGAGGTTGAGATCTGAAATGATATTGTTCTTTGATATCTACCTATGTCATGGAAAACTTATAGAATATCCACCATAGAGTTGGAAGAGCTAAAGAAGCTGTTACAGAAGAATCTAGAAAAGTGTTTTATACCCCTGAGTGATTCACCTTGGGGGTATTAGTACTCTTTGTCCAGAAGAAGGATGATTCAATGTGACTCTTCATAGATTATCATGAGCTCAAAAAATCATGATAAAGAACAAGTATCCCCTTACTCGGATAGGTGGCTTGTTCAATTGGATTCATGGGGAATGTTATTTCTCTATGATGGACCATCAGATGGGATATCACCAATTAATGGTTGGGAGGGAAGACATTTATAGGATAGCCATTCGAATGAGGTCTGGACACTCTGATTTCATAGTGATTCCCTTTCAAACTCACTACTAATTCTGTTAATATTTAGGTCATGGTTATGATTTGGGTCTTGGATATAGTAATTCGTACTATCTTATCACGATATAAACAAGGATCTTATGAATTTTGTACGTAGCTCAACATTCTCTATTCACTCAAGGAGCACATGGATGTATCAACATCTCCCAGATAACGTTTTGTGGGAAAATATGAAAAATGAGATTTCAAAATATAATTCAATGTTCCTAGTTTTTCAACATGTAAAGGTTGAAAGTAAATAGTATAATGGGATGATGGAAACACTATCCATACCAACATGGATATGGGAGAAAATCACCATGGACTTTGTCACTGGACTCCTAAGGAAATCAATTAAAAACAATTCTATATGTGTTATTGTGGATTATCTTACAAAGACAGTTCTCTTTATCACAATTCTAGAGAAATTATCATTGGATCAACTTGACGTGATATATATCAAATAGGTGGTAATGATTAATGGAGTGCAATGATTTAATTTATCTGATAGAGATCCAATAATCTCCTCAATGTTCTGGAAAAGTCTCAAATATACTCTAATCAGTGAACTGAACTTCAGTATGGCCTATCATCCTCAAATTGATGGAAAATCTAAGAGAACTATTCAAAATCTAGAAGAAAAGATGAGAGTGTGTTCTATAGTATTCAAAAGATGATGAGACCAACATCTTCCACTAGCTGAAATATCCTATAAAAATAGTATCCACTCTTGCATCCGAATGGAACCATATGAAGCCCTTTATGGTAAAAAGTGTAGAATATTAGTATGTTGGGATGAATTCAGTGACTGTAATCTTCTAGGACCTAAAATTGTCGAAGAAATGGGCGAGTAGGTGAAAACCATTCAACAGCACATCAAGGGACCCTGAAGTCAACAAAAGTGCTAGTCATACAATCATCAGTGAGACCTTGAGTTTAAAGTTTGAGACATGGTATTTCTCTGCATATTTCCATGGAAGAAGTTCGTGGGTTTTATGAATAAAGGAATGATATGTCCCAGGTACATCAACCCCTTTGAGATCCTTGATCATGTGGGAGTTGTGTCCTGTCAACTAGTACTTCCACCTACAATGTCTAAATTATATGATTTATTCCACATATCCCTCTTGAGAAAGTACAAACCAGATCCATCACATATACTCTCTTCAAAAATGGTATATTTGGGGAATGATCTTTTATTTGAGGAGTAGTTAGGGAATATCTTGGATCATAGAGATAATGTTCTATTTATTAAGAGTACTCAAGTTCACTAATGAAAAACGAGTAAAATAAAATGTATCTCTATAATATAAGAAATTAATATCGGTGAAATAGTAACATGTCCTTTGTAATAGTAACATGATCCATATGAATTGTAAACTGATCAATTGAATAGTAACATCAGTAATAAACTTATAAATAATATTTTCCCATGTTATAAGTTACAATATGATATAAATACATCGTTGTATACCCAAATAACTATTTTAAAATTTATTAATTAATTGTTTGTATTTAATTTAGTTATCAATATTTAATTACTATTTTATGGTTAATTTAATAATTTAAAAGAAAAATTTATTTTGGTAAAATATATTCATAAATCAGTCTTTATTTGACTTATGATTATAAAATAATTTTAAGAAACAATAATTAATTTTTAAATGTGATAGAAAAATAGTTTTAATTTATATTTTTTATTTTTCATTTAAGTTATTTTTTTTAATTAAACATTAAATATCTCATATTTAAAAAATTATTTTCATAAAATAGTTTTTATTTTTGAATTATAAATGTTGAAAAATAATTGGGTATAATTTTTTGAAATTTTTCTAAAATACATGATTTTTTATGAATAATGAAATACAGTAATTCACCGAATCTATACATTATGAGTTAAGTACACTATTCCTATCATCATGGATAATTTAACCACCCTTGGTTCAAATTCACATGATCTTGTTACTATTTTAGTTACAATAATAAGTAGTATTTCTTGTCTTGAGAAAAATAATAAACTAATTAATTAAATAGAAAACACTCCTCTCCTCCAATATAAATACCAGCCCTCATTACCTCATCTCATCACTCCTCTAATTTTTTTATAGTATAAATTCTTCTAAAATATCTCAGTAATCCACTATTAAATGTGAAACAGACATTGGTCTCTTCAAAATACTAAATCCTTTCCCCTAAAGAGGATCTTAAGGAAGATAAATTATAGGGGTAAATTCCTCTTTACATTTATTTGGTTTTCATACAAGTTCTTTTCATTTTTTTATTTCCTCACCTCTATTCATCCAAAGGTTGTCATAACTACATTACCATATATGTATTTTCATATTAATATGATATGAAATAATTCATCATAATCTCTCATTTACCCTCCTTTTATACTAGAAATGAAAACAGCATATAATATGTGTTAATTTATCACATTCAAGGATGACAAGTTTTCAATTTCTATTACTATCTTATATTCTCGTCATGAAATCATTTATTTGGTTGAACCCAAAAATAACATATTTATTATTTATTATTTATGGTTTTTGAATCTTTTGTAGTTATGATATCAATTTATAAATCAAAATGAGTGTGTTGTGATAAAAAACCGCCAATTAACCAAATATATTATCATTAGAATTTTATATAATGAATCATATTTAATCCAAATAACTGAATGATTTTAATAACCATGTAATCCTTTGGATTTTCACTAATATCATATATCTCTAATTCTAGAAAACCATTATCTTCTTACATGTTATTTTTCTTCACATATTCTAAATTATATGTACATTATCAAAAATTATATATCTAATTCTATTTATCATTATCTTTAAGGGATATACATATTTTTAAGTGGTTCCCTCCACAATACATTCAAATAAGCAAACCCTTTTTAGAAAAATATACAGAATGCTTAAACATTTTCAATTTTTCTCCATAATATTTCAAGTAACCATTATTTTAATAAACCCAATATTTTTATTATGAAAACCTTTTTGGTTCACTTCTGTTTTTATATAAATGATCACTCCCTTCTATGTTTGAAATGGTCATTTATTTTTTCCTTAAACCTTACAAAAAAAATTTATTTCTAGAGTTTCTTAATACTATTTTTAAATTTTATTACTTCATTTTGACATCACTTATCATGATATATGCCTATTATATATATAATTATTCAGGAATGATCTAATTAATTTCTTTCATGGACATTTTTAGTATACTCCTATTTTTTATTCTTTATGATAGGATTATAAATCCCATATCTTACCATGGGTATCGCCAATGTTTGTGTATAACTGATTATGTATGGTTAAATATGTTGAAAGCATATTTTGTATGATTTTCTGATGGGGGAACCCATATAGCACACTATATAATTCGGTAATGTTGAGTCTCACGAGACTTTATGTGCTATGGTCTTGGTATTTAGCCTTGAATTATGCTACCATGTGCAACGGTCTTGGTGGTTAACCATTACCTGTGCCCATTTATGTATAACAAGACTTGACACATACTGAATTCATGTTTTTTATTACATGTAAATTACTATTATTCTATGATTATATGATCCCATGTTCTAAATATTATGATTCTTTATGTTTAATCATGTACCATTCCTCTTTATATCATTATGTTATGCCTTATAAGCCATGTGCTAAAGCTGTATTCTTATTTTTTTTTCATTTTGGAATTTTAGCTCATCCCTTTGTATTTGTTATCCCTAGGTTATCCTATGATTATTTATCTGAACAATGGATTTTTGGAGCTATTTATATAGATTAAATAAAAAAATGTTTCATTTAGTTTCATATTTTTTGTTTTATATACCTTGCCTTACAAGACACTAGACTTTATGATCCTTGCCTTTTAATATGATGTTTAATTATTATTAAAATCAAGTAATGTTATGTGTAAAAGATCAGGGTCACTATAGTTTGAATCAGAGGATAGTCTACTTATTTTGGATATTAGGAATAATGAACTTTAGAAAGATCTGTAGGGATGAGACTAAGTATAATAAAAAATACCAAAAATTTAGTAAGTCTAGAGTATGTGTATTATTAGTAAAATACATATCTATCTAGATATGAACAAGTGTAGAAATATCTTCATAGAATTATCTAGTGGTAAAACCCCAAAACAATTCTTTTATCTTTAATCGAATGAGAACTACTGTACGACAATGGGCCTTGCTGCACAACTGGTTTGACACTCCTAAGTGATATACTTCGGTAAATTTATAAGCTCATTACTAACCATTATTAAGGAAAAAAAATCCAATAATAATATATGTTAAGAGAAATATCATGGATAACCAAGATTTAAACCAAGGGAATCCCATGTTATGATATAATTTTCCTTTACAAGTTTATCCTTTTATTTTATATGTTTCCTTTTATTCTTATTAGAAATGTATTCAAGCCCCAAATTACCCTTTTTTTTAATTAATGGTGGTAAATAAAAGAACATGTTCCAACTAAAAATGTGACAGAGAATGTTAATAAATCAATAATGATATTCCAAATATGATGGGAATGGGTGCCCAAAATTTCATTCCAGTGCCTTTTCAGCTACCTCAAGTTATAAATAATGACATGAATCAAGTGGAATTCTTTCATCCTATAAATAAAGTAAATGTTTATGTAGAATCCATCATCCAAAAAAGGACTCCCATGTTTTGTGGATCTTATGAACCCCTCCTCATTGAAAATTAGATTAACTACATTGAAAAGGCGTTCTACTCCATCCAGTGCTCATAAGAAGAGAAAGTCATGCTGGTGGTCTATCGAATTAATGGGGAAGCTAATTATTGGTAGAAACTGATCTAGAATACAAATTCAGAAGATGAAATTGGTTCCATGGATTGAGAGAAATTCAAGAAGTTTTTTTTTCAATAAATATTTTCCCAAAACACTCTGTCTGCAGATGGAAAGATAGTTCCTCAAACTCAAGAATAAGGATGATGAGTCTATTAGGGTGTATGAAGAAAATGTCACATGGCTTGCAATATATGATTACAACGTTTCCATGAACACCAAAAACAAGGCGAATCCCTTCTTTAGAAAAATAAATTTGTGTCTATAAAAAGTATTGTAGATTCATGACTTCGACAGTTATGAGGATATTTTCTATTATTCCCTCAAGGATGAAATGGAGATCAGAGACTGTCAATGGTCTCATGGTCCGAGTGAAAAAATATGAAAATGGAGTCAAATAAAGTTGGTTTAGAAAATAAATCCATTGATGGAAAAAATATCCAACATCCAACGTGTAAAGAATGTGGGAAGAATAATCCTTGGGACTATGTAAGGGGAACCAATAATTGCTCAAATGTTAAAGAATGAGACATTTGGCTAATAACTTATAAAGGTATATAAAGAATTACACTAATGTGGTAGAATAAACGAAGGTTCATCTCAACACTCAACATGTAGTGAAGTACTAGAATAACAAGGAGCATGGGCATTATGCGAACAATTTCCCTAATCCATGGTTTGTTAGAGGCAATCAACAACAACATCCAAGGAAATTATGAAGGGATTATGTTATCACTACTATTTAGGGGGAGATAGACAATTATGTGGTGATAGGTAACCTAGTTATTCATTCAAGAATAGTGAGTGAACTATTTTATTATGTTTCTACACATTCTTTCATATCATTCAAGTTTAGTACTATTATTCAAACATCATCTTAATATTTGGAGATTCAGTTATATATTAGAATATAAAATGGGGAAATTATTGCATACAAATTATATAACTCTGCCCTAGTTAATGTTTGTGGATTGATCCTCCATGAAAATATCATAATACATCCTTTAGTGGAGTTTGATGTGTTCTTCTGCATAGATTGCCAATATTTATACAAATACAACATCAACTACCCAGAAAGGGATATCACTCTTCAAACCCCAAATAATCCTCCAATTTATTACTAATGTATGGAGAAAGATGAATCTCTTTTAGAATGATTGTCTCACACATGGGTATTAATTCCCTACGAGCAAGCATATCTTTCTCAAATGACTCAGACAAATGAGAGAATCATGCTTGAAGAAATGCCCACTGTAAGAGACTATGTTGATGTATTTCTAGAAGAATTTCCTAGTATTCCTCTTGATTGAGATGTTGAGTTCTCAATTGAACTTATTCTTTAATCACAACCTATATCAAAGACACCTTAGAGAATTTCCACAATAGAGTTGGAAGAGCTGAATAAGCAGTTAGAGGAGAATCTAGAAAAGTGTTTTATATTCCTAAGTGCATCACCATGGGGAGCACCATTATTAGTTTTCAAGAAGAATATTGGTTCGATGCACTTCTTCATTGATTATCATGAGCTCAATAATGTATCGATAAAGAACAGGTTTATTATGGCTTAGATAGATGACTTGTTTGATCAGCTTAATGGGGAAAGTTATTTCTCTAAGGTGGAACTTTGGCTGGGACGTCACCAATTAAAGGTGAGGAAAAAAGATATTCCCAAGAATACCTTTCCAACAAGGTATAAACACAATGAGTTCATAGTGATTCCCTTCGAACTCACTAATTATCCTTTAATTTTCACGGATTTAATGAATAGAGTATTTAGATATTACCTCAACACATTTGTTGTACTCTTTATCAATGATATTCAGATATACTCTAGGTCCGAGGACCAAGATGAGCATTTGAATAATTTCTTGAAGACATTGTAAAGTGAGAAAATTTATGCAACATACAATAAATGTCAATTATAGATATAGAATGTATCATTAGTGGGGAATTTTATCACTAGCAAAGGGATATCTTTAGATCCATCCAAGACAAGGGTAATTTAAGAGTGGACCAGAACAACATCTATAACAAAGATATTTGGATTCCTAGTTCAAGATGGGTATTAGTGACAATTTTTGAAGATCTTATCACAATTTTCACACCTAATCACCAAGATAACATGGAATGGATTGATGTTTTTATAGACTCAAGAATCTGATGTAAGCATTAACGAGTTAAAAAACATGCTTATCAATGCACCATTACTCACACTCCCAAAAAGTGTAGAACTGTTTGTGTTGTACAACAATTCATCAAAGAAAGGATTAGGATGTGTACTGATGCAAAATGATAAGTTGACATCCTATGCCTCAATATAGTTAAAAATCATGTGAAAAATTATCCCAAACATGACCTGGGGTTTGATGTTATGATCTTTACATTGAAAATCTAGCGACATTATCTCTATGGGGAGAAGTTTCAGATATATGAAGATCACAAGAGACTCAAATATATATTCACATAGAAGGATGCTAATATGCACTAGAAAATATGGGTTAACCTCATCAAGGATTATGGCTTCTCATTCAATTACCATAATTGAAAGGGAAATAAGGTGGTGGATGATCTAATTAGAAAGGATCATGTAACAATATCAATGATGAGAGTTGAGAAGGATCCAATCTTCTTATATTTGTAGTGGATGGACATGGGAATTATTAAGGTAGAAACATCTTCAATCATTTTTCAAATGGTTTCACAACCATCCATTATGGAGAAATTTAATGATGCTCAACGAAAAGATGGTGAAATTCTAAAAAGGGTGGAAGATATTATAAATGTGAAATATTCTTAGTTCAATATTGATGAGGAACAATTTGTATGATTTAGAAAAAGATTATGTATACCATCAAATCTAGAGATAAAGATAGATCTTCTTAATGATTCAGATAGATTAACCATCTCTATTCACCAAGGGAGAACAAAGATATATCGATAACTCTAGGAGAACCTTTGGCGATCAATATAAAAATTGAGATTTTTGAATATACATCAATGTGCCTCATATGTCCACATGATAAATATGAAAGAAAAAAGTACAAAGGGGTGATACAACCACTATCCATACTAACATGGAAGAGGTAGAACATAACCATTGACTTTTCCACTAGAATTCCAAGGACATCCAGAGGAAACAATAATATATGGGTTATTATGGATCGTCTTACAAAGACAAATCACTTTATCAAAATTTGAGAGGAATTATCATTGAATCAACTTGCATAGATATATATCCAATGGGTGGAATGGATTCATGGAGTACCGTGATCTCTTGTATCTGATAGAGATCCAATATTCACCTTAATGTTCTGAAAAAGTCTTCAACATACACTAAGCAATGATATAAACGTCAGTATCTCATATCATCCTCAAACTGATGTCCAATACGAGAGAACTATTCAACCACTAGAAGACAAGTCGATAGTGTGTTCTATGGAATTAAGAGGATGTGAACAACATCTTCCACAAGTTGAATTATCATACAACAATAGTTTCTAGTCTATAATCTAAATTGAACCATATGATGACCCTTATGGGAAAAGGTTTAAAATACAGCTGTGCTGGGATGATGTTGGTGAGCGTATGTTTCTAGGACCAAAAAAGAACCATGAAATGGTATAGAAGGTGAAAAACATTCCGCATCACATCAAGGAAGCCTAGAATTGAAACAATAGCTATACATACAATCATCGATGATACCTTGAGTTTAAATTTGTATAGGTAGTATTTCTCTACATCTCTCTATGGAACATAGTCAAGAGGTTTCGAAAGAAAGGAATGAAATATCCCAGGTAAATCAACCACTTTGAGATCCCTGATCATTTCAGGGTTGTGGCATATTGACTACTACTTTCACCTGTTATGACTAATGTACAACATGTATTCCACGCATCTCTCTTGAGGAAGTACATACCAAATCCATCACATGTACTCCCTTCAGATATTGTAAGATTAGAGAATGATATTTCTTATGAGGAGTAGCCACTGAAGATCTTGGATTATATAGATAACATTCTATACAATAAGACTACTCACCTGGTCTAAGTACTATGTTGGAACCATAAGTATGAAGAAGCAACATGGGAACTGGAGGAAGTAATGAAGTAAAAATACCCACATCCGTTTACAACATAGAATGGAAAGCAAACTTTCAAGGAATAAATTAAATAAGGGGAAGAGTATAATGACCTAATTTTTTATCAATGAAATTTCTTTCTTATAATTGGGTATTATAGATTAATCAAATAATATTACATATAGAACACAGTCCAAACCTTATAAATTAAGAATTTGTAAAATAAAAGGCATCTATTGAATTTAAGGAATAAATACCAGTGAAATAATAACATGACCTTTGAAATAGTAATGTGACCATTATGAAGACTAAACTGAAAACATGAATAATAAACTCACAAATGGAAGTATATATAAAATTTACTCGACTTTTAACTAACAATATGATATAAATATATTATAGTATAAGTAATTATACATTTTAAAAAATATTAATTATGCGTTGGTATTTCTGTCAGTCATGTATCTTTAATTACAATGTGATGAATAATTTAATAATTTAAAATAAAATTTATTTTTATAATATGTATTCATAGATAAGAATTATAATAACTTATTGTTATATGATAATTTTAAGAGACCATAATTAATTTTTCAAAGTGTTATAAAATATGGTTTAATTTTATATTTTTTATTTTTCAAGTAATTAATGATATTAATAAAAATTAAATTTATAATATTTAGAAAATTATTTTCCTACAATAGAGACTATTTTTGAATTCTATATGTCAAAAAATGGTTGGGGTTAATTTTTGGTATTTTTTTTGAACTACTAGATTTTTTTATGAATTGTGAAGTACTATAATTTAACGTATATATACATTATAAATTAAGTAAACTTTTACTAGAATAATGGTAGATGTAAGAACCATTGGTTCGAATTCACATGACCTAGTTACTGTTTTTTGTTTCAAGAATCATCACTATTTCTTATGTTGAGAAAAATAAATATTTGATTAATTAAATATTGGGAAAACTCTCCTCTTATCAACTATAAATAACACCCCTCTTTACCTCTTCTATTCATTCCACCCAAGACTTGTGCCTTGACCAAATTCTATAAAAATGTCTCCCTAAGACCCTCTCCCACGTCTCACATCCATTGGGCTCTTAAAAAGACCAAATCCTCTTCCCTAAAGTGGCTATGTAGTAATATAAATTCAAGAGGTAAATTCCACTTTTTGTTTCTTTTATTTTCTATCTTTTTCATTTATTTCTTTTTCTTTCATCGGATATTTTCATCCAAATTTTCTGATTACACTAGTAACATACATGTATGAGAAATTTTTAATTATAATAGATTAATTCATTATCATCTCTCCTTTATCCTCCTTTTATACTAGAAATTGAAACACCACTCGATATGTGTTAATTTATCACATTCAATAATAACTTGCCTTCAATTTTTATTACTATCTTCAATTCTAGTCCTGACACCATTTTTATAGTCTTCCTAGAAAATATTATATGTATTATATATTATGTAATGTTTTTTAATATTTTTGAAATATGATATTTATTTATAAAGTGAAATGATTGCATTGTGATAAAAACAACGAATTAATGAAAATAATTATCATTGAAGTTTTATATAATGATTCATCTTCATTCCAAATAACGAAATGAATTTTATAACCATGTAATCTAATTGATGTTTACTAATTACTTATAAATCCAATTCTGTACAACCATTCTAATTATACATGTTTATCCATACATGTATATTAGTAAACCAATCATGAAAACCAACAAAACAAACGCTCCCAAAGCACAAAATTGAACCGCTAAACCCATCAAAAAGGTCATGAATGAACTTAGTATGGTTATAAAAAATAAATTAAACACATAATATGTTCAGTTAATTATAATTATTCAATTTAATTTTGTTATCTATGAAATTTTGATCAAGTGAATGACACCCTCAATCTTAAGGTAAGGGATTCTACGCAAACCTCCATTATTCCTTAGGATTTCACTATGTTTCTTTTTTACCCAAATAAAGTTATCTATTATTTTTATGTAAATATTATAAATTTTGTGTAAATTATCCAAATTGATATTTCAAGTCCTATTCATTGTTCTCTTCTGTGGTTATACTTTTTTTAGGTAGTTCCTTCCTCAATACTTCTTGATAAGAAAACCCTTTTTAAGGAATCTTATAGAATTCTTACCCATTTTTAATTATGCTCCATAATCTGTTTTAAGAAATAATTGTTTTCATAAAAAACCTATTTTTATTATGAAAACCTTATTAGTTAACTTCTAGTTTTATATAACAGATTATTCCCATCTCTGTTTTAAATGCTCATTGATATTTTCCTTAAACCGCACTAAAATGTTTTAATTCTAATGTTTCTTAATACACTTTTTACAAGTATTTACTTAAAGTTGAAATAATTTATAATGATATACACAAATTATATCTTATGGTTATCAATTCATTATCTAATTACTTTCCTTAATAGATATTTTTATGATACTCCCATTTGATATGCAGTATAACATGATTATGATACCAAAATCATACCATGGGTAACCCTTATGTATATATATGTTTGATTATGAATGATTATATATGTGGATATCATATCAATTAATATGTTATGATGGGTTATCCTAGATAGAGCTCCAATTAATTGGGTAAAGTTGAGTCACAGGGTACTTTATGTGAAACGGTGTTGGCTATTAGCCTTGACTCATGCAACCATGTGCAACAGTCTCATTGGTTGACCTTGACTTGTGTTCCTCTATGTGAAACAAGCCTTGAATAATGATAAAGACATGTTTTATGTTGCTTCCACATTGTCATTATTCCATTATTATATGATCCCATGTTCTATAATTTATGATTCTTTATGTTTGGTCGTGTACCATGCCTATTTATATTATTAGGTTATTACTAATTATCCATGTGCTAAAGCTGAATTATTATATTTATTCCATTTCAGCTCTTTAAGATTATCCATTCTTTCATGCTATCCCCAGGTTATCCTATGACTATGTATGAGTAGAATGAAATTTAGGTTCTCATTATGAATATTAAATAAATAAATGTATCATTTAGTTTGGGTTTTCAGTTTTATGTACATAGTATTTCAAGACAGTAGACTTTATAATCCTTATCTTGTAATATGAAGTTTAATAATGCTTAAAATCATCTAATGTTATGTGTAAAAGTATAGGGTAAATATAGTATAACTGTAATAACCATCACAATTTAATCCAAAATAAATTTATATATTACAATCTCTACCCACAAAATCCCACATATTCATGTATAGTGTAACCAAAAGCTATCATATTCTGAATGTGAAAAGAGCCTATGTTTGTAAGTGATCGTAATGAAATTATGGATACATAGATATTTATCCTAGAAGATAGAGTGGGATAGGGGTAAATTCATTTATTTGATCCCTTGAGAAACTAGATATTGTGAAACACTTGAAACCCAATTCCGAAATGGCTGTCAAATTCCCCAATCGACATCGGTGGGGGTGAAATAAATAAATGAACATAAATTTATATATATCACAAATCGAAACTATATAATAATCCCTAACATAGGCTCGAGATATAGATATTTTCCAACATGAAATAATGATTTCCTTATCTATGACATGACCACTAAAACCCCAATCACCCTATCATCAATGTTTCCTCATCTAATCAAATAATAAATTTCATAATTACCATTTCCTCTATATAACCCCAATATGATATGATTAAATTACTTTTTAATAATAAAAATACCAAATGATTTACAATAAAATTTAGTTTAATTTTGTATTTTATTAAAAATATCTCCTATATTTCTAAATAATCGTGTAGTTTTCAATTATCTTATAATTCATCATTAACACACAATATAGTGAGATTAAGAATAATTCAATTAAAAATCTATATCCAAGGTATTCTATGACCTGACTTGATCAACCACAAGAGTATATATACATAAATAAAATAAGAATCTATATTTTGAATTTATAAAACGTGAAACATGCATCAAGAAAAACAACCAAATAGGAAATCATAACTCTTATCCCAAAGAATCATTCCTAATATCCACCTCATCACATCTAAGATAGTATAAAAGTGTCACACTTATCATATTCCATAAATCCTATTAGCATCAACAACCCCACAATTACAGAAACACCATATTAAATCCATCCCATATCCCATTTAACATGTTATTGATATCATTTCCCTTTAAAAACACAGTTATGGATTTATTATATGAAACATGGTAGAAAAATATAATACTCTTAGACGAGTTTAAAATACCATCAAACATTTATTCTTAGGTTAAATTATTTTATTTTTTTAAATCAATTATTTAATTTTTTATTTATAGGTTACCAAAAAATAAACCCCAAATTAAAAGTAGCTGCTGTTATCTAAAATAATAATTAAAAATACTCAAATAAAATTTTCTCCATTCCAACAATTTCACGGAAGAAATGTCTAGTCCGTGGAATATCTAAATCATTATCTTTTCTAATATAAAAAAATAATTACATTTTACTATTTTATCTAATCAAAATTACCAATTCAAAAAATGATGAATTTTATTATAATATTATATATAATTTTTTCATTGGAAATAATCAATATCATCCTAATAATCATCCTTAAACATTGGCTTTTCATGTAAGAAGTTAATTAAGTATCAATAAACTCAAAAAATACACAATTAACATATCATGACTACTTGATGTTTTTTTTCTAATTTATAACCACACAAAATATGTTTTGTAAAAATAATAAAAATATATAACTCAAATAATAAACACTATAAAATAATTAACATAAAGTAAAAAATAATAATTAGCCTGTTTACATGTATCCTTTTTATCATCATTTTTAAATTATACTGGTTTTTATCATGATTAGTATTATGAGAAAATTTATCTTTTTAATAAATGAGAATTATATTTCCACACATAACATTAATATAAATATAATGTAACAGATCCATTACCAAAAATTTTCTTCTAGGATGTCTCCCTATACATTAGGAGGAAGGAGAGGAAGAGGGAGAGCTCATACTAACATTAAGTTAAAATAACATAAGATTGAATCATATTAACATGAAATTCAAAATATAAGAAGCTAAATTTATAATGAAGTTATCTTGAACTATAGGATTTTTCCTTTACTCATGCAATGCTAGCGAAAAAGAAGGAGAAAAAATTAGTTTGAATGAAAGTGCCCACCTAAAAAAAATTCATTCATCAAAGAGGATTACTAAAACATCAATATTTGATAAAAGTAATATGGGAATTTGATGATTCAATGTTCTATGTTTAAATATTATGTTAATGATATTTATTACACCTATAAGTAATTTGAACTAAAATATACATATTTATTGAATTTTATTCATGGATTAATATTTAAAATTTACAAACATTTAATTATCTATATCTCTATTTAATTCATGTGTTTTAATTAATTAAATTATTACATTATGACTCCATGATATTAGGTAATTTATTCCATGTTTTTTATGTTTAATTACTCATATTACATATGATAAAGTGAGTTACTGTTTAATGTAGGAACAAGGGCAATATATTCAGAAACAAAGGGATACCCATACATGAGTTCGATGTGCTATATAAGAGATATTATAACTATATTTTCACAATGAAAGATCAATCCTCATAAAGAAAATCAGACCACCCTAACATGACATCTAATGCACCCATATGTACAATCTACCATTATATAACTCTCCCTTAATATCATATTAGGTATTCATTTATGAGAGTCTACACATATGCAAAGACTCAAAGCAAACATTACACAAAAAATGAAAAAGTATCATTACTATTATAGAATATATTACCTCATGTGAATAACTAGAAATGAGGAACGAATCCCCCCACTCAATCATAACCTAACATAATTTATACTAACATAATGTGAATCATGGTCTACATTAATGGAAGATTCATAAATCATATAGTTACCAAATAGAGACATGCCTCCAGAATGTTCAATATGTCTTATCATTATCAATTGATAGAAAAACCATTCCTAACAATAAATATTGAATGAAAAATGGGATTGTGTATGGGTAACGGTGGTTTTCCTTTACTTGATCTATATAATATCTTTATATAGTATGAACAATTATCTTTACATGGATTGGAACTCATATGAATTTTCACTACTCAACAATAACTATTATGAAGTGATGGGAACACATGACTTACCCATATGTGAAATATTACTATGATTAAATAGATAAGGTAAATGGGATTTTCATTGAAATGAGGATTAAATATACCTTTAGATGTTGCATTAAGAAAAATGATCACATTGGTAAATTATTTTACTATTTGTAGGAAAGGGTTCCTATATATGGGTAAAAATATTATTAATTTGTTTTCAATTACCAAACATATCATTAATAATGAATACACACTCTTTACCTTAATGGAACAACAAAAAGAAAAAGGTGGTGTTTGATAAATACAAGAACCATATATTATATACCTCTCAAATAATTTTCATCCATGATATTTAAAACTAAAAATAAGAAATAAAGTGAAATGGGTGTAAAAAATCACTCCATGAGATACCTCTTTTGAAAATCATCACATTTGGAACATAGAAAACTCACTTAATGAAAAAACCACATAAACACACAAAATCATAAATCAATATGAAAAAAACACTTAGGGTATACATTCAAAATAAAAACAACTCTATTGATAATCAATATATTAAGAAAGAGAATAACAAAAAAATCAATATCAATCTAATTATTCATAATCACATAATGGAACATTCAACAAAAGAGTTTACTGAGAAAAAATCAGTATATCACACTCTCATATACTCTACTCTAATCCACCATACCACTATATGACATAATCTAAGGGCATAACACCCACCCCCTATAAAAAATACTATAGAGTCTGGAAAATCTAATCACCCATATCGTCCATCTGTATATGAAAATAAAAGATAGAGAATAGTTAATATTACAATTTCCAATTACGTTCCACATAATCCTAGAAGGTAAAATGGGGATCATGGTAAGAGAATATTGCATTTGTAAACACATGAATTCTCAAAAACTCTTATAAACATTACTTCAATGAGGAATCAACTGATATTGACTCCCAAATGATGATGTAGTGGGATACCATCATAATGTAGTCCGAAAACACCCAAATGAAATCATATCCACATAGTGATCATTATAAACAAGTGACGAAGATCAATGGGATAACATCTATCATATAGTCGGTAATATTTCAAAAAAAAAGAAATCCTCCATGAATATGATGCTCGACCTTAACTATTTGGAATACCATGCATTGAAATAGGCACTATACGACCAACCTCTTCATCCCAGACAACAAAAAATAGTCCCTCCAAAGATGATACCTATTTTCCACACCAATATGTACCACTCGAGGATAATGGTGTAATCCTTAAATAAATCCATCAAGAATAATCAAAGGAACAAGGATCCACCCCTGATACAACACCAGAGGATGAACATCCTCAAACCATCCCGTATGAGAATTACGAAAAAATACTCAATCTCACTAATCATATTAATCAGAATATACTACCTATGAATCCTCCACAAGGGAAAAAATTTTATTCACATTCATCTATAAGAGATGCCCTCTACCATCAGTTCCTATTAGATATTGGATTACCACTGATATATCCTCCATCACTCCCTTGGAATAATAAGACTCTTGAAAAATATATCTTCATGACCTTACTCCCACGGAATCAATGATAAAATTTATTTATGTAGTGACAAGGAAATCCCAATGTCATAATCTTACATGAATTAAATCCATAATATTTGTTTATAATTTATGTCACAAAGTGATAAATTATACTTATACATCTTCATATCTATGAAGACCATGATTTATTCACTATTGAGGTAATTCCATCAAAACATTGAATCCAAAACCTCCAATACATGATCAAGATAATGGGTGGTATAGTTATTCTTCTAAGATCATAACTTATAATATAAATAATACATAACAACTCACTATAAAATCAGTAATAAAACTAACCCAAATTATGAAACATCATTATAAACCTCCAACAAAACTCATTCATACAAATATAGAATAGGAACATTTACCTTATTATCCTTTAAATACTCAAATGTATCCTGAAATTGGACAATATATAAAAAATATGATAGTTATTGGTCAAGTATGTTGAAGGAGTTTCAATTAAAAAAATAATGTGGGAATATCCAATAATATACTATAGTAACATCGAAACTCTATACCTTAGATAAATTCATTGGTGCTACCCCATAAACTACTACTTCAATCATCGAGGAATGGAAAACAACACCCAATTAAGACATAAAAATCCTCATAAATGGACATCAAAATGAGAATAATACAAATTGACTAATTTCAAAACATTAAATGATTTTATAAATTACCAAAATATATATCTAATTCTCTACAAGCTCATCTTGATATATAAAAATCACCATAATTTTTTTTCTATCAATACTGCAAAAAATAGTGTAGTAAATCATGAATTTTTTTGTTAATGAGTCATAATAACAAGGATAAGGCATTAATAATACCGAATGGAATCATTGAAAACTCATAATTCTAATAACAATATCAGAATTTAGTCTTTGGAATATCCTCATAATTTACATACATGTAATGATTAACCAGAAATAAGTCTTTAATAGGTAACTAGGTAACTACGTTCAATTGATAAAATATATCATCAATTAGTGAGAGGGGATAGTATTTCATCACAGTCACATGATTGAAGTGTAAAGTATCAATTCAAAAATATAGGTGGGAATCTTTCTTTAACAATTATAAAATCAGATCTCTCCAAGGTGATACACTGAGCCAAATAAAACCTCTCTCAAATAGTTTATCTATATATACCCAAAACTATATCAATTCACAATGTTTCATTATTTAAAATGAAATGACATTAGAGAGAAACCCACTTATATACTTATATTGAACTAAATATCTCACTGAAGAGTAGAATCATACCCTTTTTCAGGAAAGTCGTCTTGTTACTTTTCCAATACCCTAGGAAACACCATAAGATGATCGTATGTTAAATATAATATCACCTCTACCATTGTGGATGGAAAAGACCTAGTATTCCTGTATCATATAGAGTATCCACAAACACCAAATAACCGGCTATACATACCATCATCATCATAAAAAATTCAGAGACTGAAAAAATTTGTGATATCTTATACCATGTACAATCATTCCAAACCGAAGATGACTTCATATAGTAGTATCGACAGATATATATAATCTTGTTAAAACTGAAGCTTCCCTAGAATCAAGTACAGAATATAAAAACATCATACAATGCATGATGTCTATCTTTATCCATCCTCGACAAAAAAATTGAATACATCTGGTCGTACTAAGATTTATTACCTATGTATACCTAATATAGTCTTTCATTATAGAAACAATGTGATTTTAATCCTGGGGATTTGGTGAATCATGGGGATATCCTTTCCCTAAACCATCCCCTCTCTACTAATCACTATAGGAAGAACCCTTTTGTTGGTGGAACCTCATAGGATACTACTAAAATGAATGAACCTTAAGGGGACCTCCTGCTCTTTGTTGACTCCCTATGAAGTTTTCGAAATATATCTTCTGGTTTTCACAACATCATTCTAAAAACCAATTACTTATTAACCTCCAAAAATTTTATTAGAGGTACCACCCCTCTTGAAATGAGATGAAATATGCATGAACCATCATACAACAATATAAAACATAATATGAATTAGAGACTTGTGAATCCTTGTCCAAAACACTTCTCTATGGAGATTCTAGATGAGTTGACTCCCTTAATGATCTTATACTTGAAAACATCTTCCCAATAGCCTCTACCTGCACCAACACATCCGAATATGTATGTAACAATTAATGGTGTAACCTATTATAAGATATTTATCTGAAAAGAATCCTCAAGGGGGATCATCCAATCCTCCACAAATGAAAAATATATAGAAAATAATAATTTAGTTTTTTAAAACGGATTCCAAACTCCCGCACACATGAAATCCCATGGTAAATAGTATGAATATCACTTAAAAAACCTTCCTCAGAATTTGAAGATTGGAACATAGTCTAAAACGTCTAAAAACATATCTTAAGAGTCTTATGACTCTTTATGGGCACTAAAATTATGCACCACCATAATTGATATAACGAATTAAGTACATTAATGGATAAAATAACCTATTAGTATCTTTGAGCATAGATACACTACTCGAAAATCTCCCAAAATGAACAATTTAAAATTATTGGTATATACCATATAATTGTTGTTATGGGGCATACAATCAATTCTGTAAACTATGGGGTCATTAGTTTGCACTATAAGGGCTATAAAACATGTTTTAATTGAATTAGTAATCACAAAAAATTAGATATTTTGAATATAATCGGTCTAATGTAAAGAATCGATATAGATATATAGCAAAAGTTTAGATAAACCATTGGTATTTTTTATTCCCATCTTGAACTATCATCCCTTCTAGCAACTCCACACAATCAATACAAAAACATATAAAAATAACAATCATAATAAATATTTCATGAATCAAATATATTTTATTTTTATAATTTAATCAATCAATAAATATATAAAAACATTTGAAACCATTCAAAATAATACAACAATAATATATAATACACCTTATAAATTAGTTTTAGTCATTAATGAAAATCCTAAAAACTGAATCATTATATTCATCTAAAAATGGAGGGGATCAATATCTCCCTTATCAGCACTAATGCAATCATAATCATGAATTGTGACAATCGGGTCACGATGACCGCACAACCACCCTGCCTTAACATTGTCATCGGGTCCTAGCCCGCCAAGTTCCACCAGTAGCCCCGTAGACACGTGGTCTTCCCCCAAGGGTCCACCCACTTACATGAACGGGTCATCTGACTAATGAAATTCCACACATGCCAACAAATTTCATTTCCAGTGTGATTTCAATGTGATTTTTCTTCACTCACACACCCTAGGAAGCTTCCTTGAATGTTCCTCCTACTTATAAGTACTCCAGGCCATAAACGCTCAACTATTGAGTTTTAATCAGGTAGGCTCTTGAAAATGAAGGTGCACCTTGATGACATTAGTCATATGACTTAGTCATTTAACCCTTTATCATTTGAGGATGTTAAAATCACCCCTCCCCCTTAGAGTATAACACCCTCATTGTGGACCCTATATCTCAACACAGACAGTGCACCGCACTTAAGGCTGGGTACCACCTATGATACCAAATTTAACCACAAGGTCCTAGTGATAGCACATTCTCCCAACCTTAACATGGCCTTTGGGTCCTAGCCCGACACGTACCACCAGTTTCCCAACAGACACGTGGTCCCCTCCCAAGGGTCCACCCACATGCTATCATGGGTTATCTGGAAAATTACAGTCCCCAGATGCCAGCACTTTTCCTTTCCAGCGTGCTTTTTCCTCACTCACACACACCCTGGGAAATATCTTATAAGGTCACCCATCCTTATCACAACTCCAGGCCAAGAACCCTTAACTGTGGAGTTATAATTAAATATGCTCTTGAAAATGAAGGTTCACCTTGTTGACATGAGTCATATCACTTATTCATTTAACTTGTTATCATTTAGGGATGTTACACGAATCACTTCACAGTAAACCTTACCAGAATCACCATCTTCAGCATCATCACCATCACCAGGAAATTTATTACCTAGATTTACTCTAGGTCTTTTATTACCATCACTCCATGGATCATATAAATATAGAATTATTTAAATACATGAATAAAAAAATATAAACCTCTTATAAAAATAGTGGAGTAGAAGTTAAAGGTGTTAAATCATCATATCCTTCAATAAGAATATTCTGAAATATATGTTTCATATACTTGTAGGATAAGTATATATTGTATTAGGATACATCATATATTATAAAAAAATTATCTAAGATGTAGAGCCTACAAAACATGATGGTGGAGGAACATTTGAGAAAACTCATAGATCCTTAAGTGGAGGAGGACATATTGCAGTTGATGGGATCTCGACAAGTGGGTATAGGTGTGAATGGGTATGATGATTGAACCATATATCTCTAGTAGCACCCACATTTGATTGGTCATTATACTAACCCATAATAGTAGGCTACATTGTGTTCAATTATTGATCAATTATATGCCCTAAACAATTATAATGAAAAATAAAATGGAATTAAATGTAATAAAAAAGAAAAATATTACAATAATTATTCTAATAATGGGAACTAGAGGACATATCCAAATCTCTCATAGACATACTTCATTATGAAACAATAATTTCCTTTAAATTTATAATGGTCACTCATAATCTTAAATGTAATTAATTGTACATTATTTAAAAATATTTTTCAAATATGATTCATAAAAATCATATGTCAAACATCATATAAACCATATGATAAAATCATATTGTATACAACCTATTTAATACTATTTTATGAATATGGATTAAAAATTTATGATAAAATGGTTTTAAGTAGTTTCATAATATTTTTTAAAAGTTCATTTTTTAAGAACAGGTTTTAGAAAATATAATTTAAAACCAAATGATACATTTTTTTAAAATAGTTTTAAATTTTTTTTCATAAAATAAAATTTTCATAATTATATGGAATGAAAACAAGAAAAACTAAAACGAACATACCATTACAAATTGAAATAAAATTAATGTTATTATAAGAATACAATCCTTTAAAATGAACATCATGATAAACTAAATGAACTATGATTATATATGTTTTATTATATATATTACCCATCACTTTATATTTTTCATTATCTATTCTGAAAATGGAACACATTGAGTCATCAAATGAATTATTATGGTTATCACCTATGGGGGAATCAATTGTGTCGATTTTATCCCCTCTATTGTAAAATATATATCATGCTATTAATTAAATAATGACACTATAATCATATCAAAAATGTTATTTCACATAATCTTTTTCCATTGATCCCAAAACATATGGTCCATCGGTATCCAGAAATGGATTCATCCAATAACTCTAAGTCGATATTCATCAACCATTATACTGTGTCATTTTAATGAATCAATCAATTTCAATTTCATCATATTTACTTGAGAATGAGGTTAATTAAACAATAAAAATATATTATCAACAACTATATAATAATGACTATTTCCCAATCAATTTCCATTATCTAATTTAATATTATAATAGTATTTTTTGTAGTTAACATAGAGAAATTATTTTTTAATATCATGTTCATAGCTTGATCAGTTATAATATGTTTTTACACATTGATATTTTTTGGATTTTTAATCACAACCCAACAAATTTGGACTGAAATACATCAATAATAATTATTGAGAGACACATTCAACATGAAAAAAATAATTGATATATATATATATATGAATAGTACAATTAAGTAAATATTTTTATTTTATTTCAATAAAAGTAATGGTTGTACCTATTATTACATCTAAGAAGGAAACTCATTCTTATAAAAAGTCTCTTTTATTCTCAAAGGAAAATAACAATTACGTCTACTAATAATATGATTTCATTCCCTACATAAAATTATAACATAATTTTAATGTATCCGTAAAAATATAATGTATGAGAGAAAATATAAATATTCAAATTAATTACTATATATGATTATCAAAAAACCATAACTAAACAATGTAATCTGATATACCTTATCCTACTCTTCAAGGCTCCATGTTTCTATTTTATATGACCCAAGAATTTCTCCTTTTTTGGGAAATGATGAAAATGAAGGTTCAATTTCCAAATATATTTCAAATTCATTTCTCATTGGACATTAACATCTTGGTCTTACATTAAACACCTACATTGAAAAAAAAATAGACTCATTCTTCTGTTGGATAACATCTCACAATGGAACCTTTGAGATAATTTTTTTTCCAAATATAAGAAATCATTGCGCATATATTCCCTTCAGTGGAATATATCCATTGAAAATAAATGGGTCCCCCATGATGTGTTTCAGTTAGAATATGGATTGTTAGAACTCCATAGTTAAGCGTGCTTGGCTTGGAGCATTGATTAGGATGGGAGACCTTCTTGGAAGTTTCCCCAGGTGTGTGTGAGTGAGGACAAAGAACACTAGAAAGGACATGTGTTGGCTTTTGGGGCCTTCATTAAACAGATAACCTATTCAGGTATATGGGTGGGACCTAGGGTGGGGCCCACATGTCATCTGGGCACTGGTGGGGGGGGGGGAATTTCACATTTGGTATCAGAGGTCGATGCACTCTTTGTGTTTATTTATAGCTGTTGGTACTTTACATTCCTTTTTACTTCGCACTTCTGTATTGAGTGGGCTACGTGTGTGTGTGTTTTGGTACTCAGGGAAAGGCATCCCAGAGTTTTATAGCGTTCGGCGCTTGTCGGCCTCCCCTGGACTATAGAGGTGGGCTTGATGTAGTTGCGGCTCGAGCCACGGTAGGATCGGGTCATGACAAAATCCAAGTGAAAATTATGGATTGATAATTTTATCTTGATCACATAAAATTAATACATCTTGTTAATCATTTTTTATCAAAAAATTCATGGAAAAAATTTTAGTAAATTTTTATCTATAGAAATGAAAAATTCAAAAAAAAATCACCCTTAAATTTTTGGGTATATAATAATTCAATATTATTGAAATCAATTCATAAATAAGGATGTCATAAAGATGAGTTTTTTTTCTATTCCAGTTTCAACTATCTCTTGTTAACTAATTTAGATATATTGGTATAATATACATCAGAATTGTGTAATAAGATTTTGTGTAAGATCTTATTCCTCGGGAGTTTGAAATTTCATAATGAATTTTAATTATTAATAAATTGAAATCTCAGACCTCAATCAGAGATTTGGAACATAATTGTAGTGGTTGGATGCTGTAATGTGAGTATCTTAGACACATAATTATGATTCTTTTGTATTTTTGAATTTTTTGGATCATCCAAGGGGTTTGGGACCAGATTTAAATTTTTGAAAATTTACAACCAAGGTCCCATGGTTTGAATTTATTTAGTGTTAACTGGGTAGGCTAATCGTGTAGCCATGTTTTTATAGTACCACATGTTGGGAAACTATATGAGAGGCTAGAAGAAACCATGTGGGTGTCCATTATAAATTTAATTACATCTCAATTGGGTTTTAATGGTCTATTAAACCGAATGATATTAGAATACATGGTAGATGGGATAGAAAAAGTTCCAACGGAACGTTTTCGGCACATCTTGGTTACCCATCTAGATAACCATGTTGACCATTAAGAGGGTGAAATAACCTTTTCTATATTATAGGGTTTTTTATTAAATAATTTTATTTTCAACACTTTCCATCCCTCACATGATGTGGCCCACATCTCATATTTTTTCCTTCTTCAAACCCCAACCTAGCGGGGGTTCATAACGACCTTCCATGGTGATTTGAGGCATGATTTCATCTTTGATAACCACTATTTCTCTTATAATTATTTTGTAATGAATTTATAATTACCTAGATCAGGTTTTTGATTCTTATTTAATCAGATCATGGTGTATTTTGATACCAATTATGGGGCTCTTACTCTTTAGTAGAAGTGGGTGACCCGGGAAGCTGTGTTCAAATCTCGATATGACTTTTTCGTTAAGGTATCTTTCCATGGTGAATTTACTATGAATTTAATAGTAGTTTAAATTTAATGGGTAGTTATATTTATTATTATTTTATTGTTTTGTGCCTAATTCAATACTTAGGTTGTTTCTTCTATTCTTGGAGAGTGTTATGTTGCAGTTCTGTTGCAACATGATTGTCTGGTTAGGTATTAGACACTATGCATTTATAAATTATTCAATTTCCTTATTTATAACAATTTAAGATTAATTAAATAATTATAATTTTATTTTGATTAATTAAATTTGGTAGTTATAATATGATATTCCTCATTTTTATGTCTTGGATGATCTTAAACAGACATTACAAGTTACTATTATCCCTTACAAAATAAATGGAATACTTCTTATAAGGTAAGCAGCCTATCAATCCTACCATTTATTTTTATGAATGTTTAGGGTAGTATATACAGTCCTAGGATCTACAATAATTTTGGTCCCATTATATACATATATTCTTATTATTTGAGTTATTTAATTATTTTTAATAATTTAAATAGATGAACACCAAAAAAACTGACATTTTATGTGTGTTATCAATTTAACATTCCATATAAATGACGAGACCAATAAACATGATTCACTGACTAGTATTCCAATATATTATAATGTTAGGATACACATGGAATGTAATTTAATCCCTCACTTTGGCCTAGATGGATAGAACCTATGAATACAAATAGTGGGTTGGTTGTGTAGACCATCCTAGAGAGTCCATGGGAACTAAGAATAGGGAATGAAACATGTCCTTAAAGTAGACATTGTATAAATTCAATATGTGGTAAGATAGTCTACTCCCCCTATTATAAATATTTGGGACATGATATCCACGTGTGTTATGTGTTAACCAAAAACTATGATCATGTTTGGAGAATTCATGATGGATGCATTCGATTATGTTTGGACCATGAGGATTCCCCAATATATGCCTCTTTAGATTACAGACCTAGGGGATTCTAGTGGGTGTACTGGTGGTTTATAGACCCTAAACAAGTGTGTCATGAGTTTTGGCAGATATGGTAGCATGTGTCACATTGTAACTTGTAAAAAACATGTGAATCTAGGAGGCTATGTCGATAGTGATCAGTTCAGTCCTTTAGAAAACTTACTCTTTTGATTATGCTTTCACCTAATTACAATTGATATTTCCCTGATTTCTAACTCATTTCCCTCAAACTCATCCAATAGGTCCTGATGTGGTGTAATTATTGAGTGGAATAACCTAGAGTTACATTTTAAAATCTACTTCATTATCCCTAGTTGTTTTAATGTTATCTTTTCCTTAATTACAATTTGTAATGAGGATTCTTCCCTTTATAGGTATTATAAAGGAGGTTGATGAGAGTGTCTTGGAATGTCTCTTACATTAGTATTTATCTATGGATTCCTAGATCTATAGGTTTATGGTGATGGTATAGGATTTGATATGGGATCCATTCCCTCATGAAAATGATTCTTATGTCATCCATAAGTATTGATTCTGGTCTCTAGGACACAAGTCCAATGATACTCCCTAGGATCGGTTGGATGCACCATTACTACATTTTGATGAATTTAATGGGAATGCATTGTTGAGGTAATTATTGAATTGTTTTCATGTTGTTATCTTTTATCTTATAGACACTTCCTTACATATCTCTTATAGTTCATCATCCAAATGGATTATTTGAGAATCAATGTATTTATGGTCTATGAAATATGACCTAGGACTCAAATATCAAACTGGATTTTACATGGATTCAGTGGTGGGAAATCCAAATCTTTGAAATAACTATAATATTTCCACTACATACTTAGAATCCATTTTCATATTTAATATATGGAAGTGGGGTTGATCCCATTTATATTAATATTATCCCCCTATGGTGATATTTCTTTCCAAGAGATATCCTAATGATGACCAAAGTAGGTAGGGTTGATCGGGAACATAGACCCAATGATAAACATAATTTCACAAATTATTATAGGAATTATATATTTCTTAATTCCTTTTTCATAGGATATCCAGTTGATTTAGAGAATAAACCCAAGGATCAACTATGGAACTATATTATTTTTTTAGATATCGTTTTATCATAGTTATACTGATCACAATTCAGGAGAACACACCAATGATAAGAGGACTTGATAAGAATTTTTTGTTTTGTTTATTTTTTCTAGGTAGTTATTATTAATTTTATCTTTATGGTAATATGATATATACATACACCATATTTACAATATATGAGTGGGAAAACGTTTTTAGCTCCATTATGTGTTTTGTACTCACACATGACTCAGGATATCATAAAACAAGGACTCCCGAGATGACGTTCAACTAGTTTCAGTTATAATTTGTGTTAAAGATCAGGACTAACTGAGTAGACTAACTCAGATGATTACATAGAGAATGAATATTTGGATCATCATGTAGGAGTATATGATATTTTTATATTTATTTTCCTTATTAAATTTTACATTTGATTTCCCTACTTGTTGACCTCTATTTTATATATGGCATGGTTATTCCTACCTTTTCAATATTGCATAATTTCTTATAGCCTTGTTTATATGTATTTAACATGATATTGAATTAATTACTTCTATGGATGATGATTTGTTATTATTATTATTATTTTTCATTTATATAAGGGTATAGTCTCAATACATATGTACCCTAGGACCTTTCAGATTGTTTACTACCTCTAGTGTATGTGGAGGAACACATTAAGCCCTATCACCAATCAATTCAGCTACTTTTCATAGATTGAGGTAGGGATGGATGTCTAATATAAGTGTCATAGATGTTCCTTTCCTACTATATTACTATTTTTGACATGTTAGACAAGAGTGTTAAGGTAGTGTTGATCTTGCAATAGATACTATAGTAGTGCTTTGAGAATTTTTTTTATAATAGTAATTATTGATTTTTAGTGTTATGGGATAATTGTTTTCGATATGAGATGTTAAATTTGAATGTGAATTTCACTTAAAAAGATGCACATGTATTATGGATTTTATGATTTATTGTGGAATTTTGGATCAAGGACCATTTTTTAAGGGTCAGTAGTTTATTTTTTCCCCTACGTCATAGAATAATGGGTCACTTTTTTGCGCATCATATTTGGAATGTTGTTTCCACAAGTTATAATACTACTAGCATGTGATTTTACTATCTGAGGAGTTATATTATTTAATGTTTCTGAATTAATAAATTTTTTGTTTTTACATATAGGTTTTTAGTTGGAATCTACTCAGCAAAACTTTTTTATTTTATCGCTATAATAAAAAATCAGAATAACGATATGATATAACTTGATTATAGTGATACTGGTATATTACCATCTACACATGAGGTGTAGAGACCCTTGGTAGGTCAATATTATTTCTAATTGATTCTTTAGTTTCTTTGATACGTCTCTAGTGGCATGTGACTCTATAAAGAGGTACCGTTAGGGGAACCATTTTGACCTAGGAAACTAATTCCCTTTTGCATACCATTTGTTGGTGGAATCATTTACAGTTTAGTAAAATAAATATACATAACAACCTACATGGTGTTTCCCCATATATAATGGTATGAAATATTTCATAAACAACAATAGATTATGGTTATCTTGTCATATACTCAAATGTGATGTTTATAGGAAAGAAACCATTTTTTTGTCAAATGGATACTTGAGAAGTTATTTTCATATATAAATTCCTAGGGAAGATTAGTTCATTATACTTATTATAAATAATTTTATGATCCTTTAGGGAGAAATATCTTCTATTGATGGTCAGAAATGATCTAGGCCTAGAAGAACATTCTATGGCATGCGATCAAATATATTCTTAATGAATTAAAATTCACCCTCATTTATGAATAACTAACGGGATTCCAATTAAAAGGTAAAGGGTGTTTTCCTCTATAAAATGAAATAGAAAACCTATATAATTAAAACCATGTTGACAATTTTTTACCCTTATTGGTTGATGATATCCTCAACCTTAAATTTAGTTTACTCTTTTAGATAAGGTTTTGAGGAAAATTAGATTCCTTTTTATGTGCCTTGATTAACATGGATGGGTGGAAGACCTAGAGTCCGTTAGTTCTAAGTTTAAACATTACATGTCTATATTTAGTATGATCGTGTGAAACTGGTGAGAGGGGATATACCATGTTTATGGGTGGAGTTTTAGGTAGAGAGTTTGGTAGTATTCTCATTTAGAGATAGATGCATGGGATATGATTAGGTTTTTTTAATGTTGGTAGGATGGGGATTTTTTCTAGAAGAGGAAGCACCTAGAGTGCTTGGTTATTGAGGATGGATTAGTGAAGAAGGATTATTCTTGTCTATGACCCCTACTTACTAGTGTGTTTGTTGTTAGATGTGTATTAAATTAGTATGTGTATGCGCATGAATGAAATAGAATTACATGGTGAAAAATAAATTGGACGAGGTAGAAATTATTTAGACATAGGATACGAAGCATCGATACTAAAATGACATTTTGAGATGGGCAGTCATGGAGTAAATCATGGGAGAAGTGACATGAGAATTATTTAAGAGGTGTTCCAAGGGATCACCCAGTGTGTTAAGATTAATGTTCCAGATTGAATTATTATCATTGAATTATAATTTTTCACTCATTAGAGTGTTAGTTGGAAGGTATAGGTTATGAAACCACTACATAAAGGTGAATTTGGTTTAGGTAAATTTCATGTGATAGCTTTTTAAAAAGAAATTTCATACAACAGCTAGGTTTGGGTTGAGTATCTATAGGTTCAAATATGATGCTTGCGGGTGTGGTAACCCAGAGATTTTGGAAAATAAATAGATGTTACCTATTATGAGGTTTATAATGGAGGTTATTTAAGTTTTGTGACACAGTCATCTCAAGCGTGGACCATTAAAAATTCTTTATAGAGACACTGTGTTAGGGTTTAGGTAAAGGTATATGAAGAAAATCATGAGATTAGAATGTATTTTTTGGAGAATCATGCTTCAAACTGATGTGTTTTATAATTAATGATTTGAGTAAGGTGTCTCTATTACTAATTGTGACTCAACTAATGTCACTGGTTCCATTTTAATTGGTCGAAAATGGGTGACAGTTGATGCCTTCATTGTCCCTCAATAATGAGTGGGTTTTTTAATATGCTAGTTATTTTTCTTATAGGTGAATGGGGAATGAGAAACAATAATTAGGGATTCATTTTTTTGGAATGAAGGAATGGATTATCCTATGGTAGGGGGTGAGGCATTGGCCACTACTGATAAACCATCATGTAAATTAGGGTCATGTGAGGATGAGGTTGGTCATTGGAATATCATTTTTTTCTCTTGGGTCACATTGACGAAATAAACATGAGCATTACTATATTTCCATGGTTACTTCTGTGTAATGATTTTGATACTGAAATGGGTGAAGTCTGAGTGTAGGTGTTGGGAATAGTACAACTTGTGATGATCTTAGGATATTGGGTAATGAAGGTGTTTGTGTTCATTCCATATCATGACATCAAAAATGGATAAGGGATATTTAGGGAAAAAATGTTACTATATTTTGGTTATGTTTATAGACGAGTGTATTCAAAAGGATATCAGTTTCTATTCTGATAAATTATTTGCGATATAGATTTTGTGACATGTCATCACTCGAGTCGATATTTTTTATGAATAAATATCTCAAGGCACTTAGACATGAGTTTTATGAGTATCTTTATGCAGCCGGAAGGGAACCAAATCATAGATGATGAAACTATAGTAATAAAAATATATATTTGTTTATAAAAGAGATGATGAGGTGTAAATGTCTTAGTTTAGAAGGATTAGGTATGTTTTTTATTGATTTTTCTTAATGGTTTAAACTTTTGGCACTGTTTTTTTATTTCTTCCTCTATAAGATTCAAGTGATTATTGGAAATGCATTAGAATTTTAGAAATACAATGTGACTATTTGAGTTGTAATTCATAACTAGTATTGGTTTTTTTAATAAAATTTACATAGGGACTTATCAGGATGATAATTGATAAAGTGGATAGGTTATAATATCTTATCCTTTATGAGGTGGAAATTCCAAAAGAATTTTAAATTTTCAACCTATGGATGGATCATATTATGATCGGTGATTTGGAATGGAATTATAGTTGTTGGAATACATGGAAGTTATTTTTTTGGAAATGGAATGAGGCATGGTTGGTGGCTCATAGGTTTAAGGGGAATCCCTAGGTTTCATGAATAGAAGTTAGTGTTTTGGAAAATAAAGCCTGGGGTGCGTGGTGGGAAAACGTTATGTACAATCCAAATGACATAACTCTATGGCCCAGTTTGTATTGGTGCATGGGTTTGGAAACCATGAGGTATGATATATGATACAATATAGGTTACTAAAATAAATTACCAAACTTTTAGCATTATTAGTGTAGCTCGGCTAAACCATGCTCCATTACAATTTGAGGTAATGGGGTTGGTAGAAGAACAAAAAAAAACAGTCGGGACAAAGTATGTCCAACAATGAAAAAAATACAAGGTTCATTTAAAAATGTGAAATTACCATTATTTGGAAGTGGTAAATATGATGGAATCCCCCTCTTTTCTTCCCTTTTCCTCCCTCTTGTGATCTATTCATCTTCTCTACTATTTCCCTTATTGAATCCATATAAAGTGGGTGTTCTTAGTGGCCTTCCACGGGATTTTGATGTATAATTTATCATATGGTAGCCTATATTATTCTATCATTTAATTTTACTCAATTTATGATTCCATTATTAGGCATTAAAAATTTGATTCTATTGGAGAATAGTGTCATCATATTGTAGATATGGGGACTTGGATCTACCTAGGAAGGACTTGACTTAGGAAACTATGTGTACTTCATGAAATGTCATTTCATTAAGTAATGTAATCATGATGAATTTCAAACACATTAAATATTAATTTTTATTTCATAAGTCGTTTTATGTCTTCATTTTATAGGTTTTATTTCCAATTCAAGGTTGACTATGTGTCATGGGCTATTGGGGAGTGTAGGGTTATATTTTCCATGTGATGTGATTTGTTAGTGATGTTTTTGGGAACTGTGACATTGTTTTATTGTTTGTTTTATTATTTATAACTTGATATATTAAATTAGTTAATTATAGTATAATTATAATTAATAAACACCCTACAATTTGGTTCAAAAAAATAACCTCATATCTATTATATGATCTTTGATAGTCCTTAAAAAATGTTTTCAGCCCTTGGAAAATAAATAGAAATATTCTTGTGAGGTAGTTTGTCTTTCATGCCCACAATTGGTGTTTGTACATTTTAGGGTAGTATGTGGATGAATTGGCTCTCCATTATTATAATAACCCCATATTTACATATATTCTAATTATTTTTAAAATTTAGGTATTTTTTTCAATTAAAATGGATGAATTATAGAGGTCACTTGTAATTCATGTACACTTACCTTTTGGCTTGGACATTAATGTCCAAGACTACGATCCTTGAGACACTAAGTAGTCTCCATGCCACATTAGAGGTGATAATTCCGTTTTTTATTGAATTAAAGCCCTTTTATAGGCCTAGGGTGTAAGAAACTATGAATACAATAACTAGGTTAGGTGTTTAGACCATCCAATAGTTACCATAGACACAAAAAATGGGTCTTGACCTATCTCATGATAGTGGTTGTTCTGGGATGACCATGCATAGTTAACATTTCTCAATGTTGTGGGATGTGGCATTGAGGTGTGTCAGGTACTGTCATTGTACTATAACCATGAATGAAAAATTTATGAGGGATGGCTCAATATATATGTACGCCTCAGAGATTCCATATAGAAATCCTCATCCATGTACTAACCTAGGGGATCCTAGTGGGTTTCTTGGTAGTCGACTAGCCATACTAAAGGGTTCCATGGGTTTGGATAGAGGTTTCCACAACTTTCACATGAGAAACTATACCAAACATGTGTTTCTAAAAGGATATGGAAATGGTTATGGATTAAGGTGTGTTTCCTAGCCTACTCTTATCTTTATTCTCTCAATCATTTACATATTATGAAAACATTATTGAAATATGTGCTTCTAATAATTTAGAATACGGGGCCTGATGTGATATAATGTTATTATTGGGATGCATAGAGGTACTTCTTGGGATCCACCTCATGATACCTAGTGTTTTTAATGTTACCATTACCCAAAGTACCATTTTCCATTGGGATTCATCCATGCAATGGGATTGTAGAGAAGGTTGATGATATTTTCTTTAAACCACCCTTATATTACTATAGCCCAATTGGTGGCTAATTCACTCTGATCAAGGTGATGTTAGAGGAAGTAGACTAGGTGAACTTACCAGGATCATGGGATGCTTATTTCATCTATAAATAATGATGATGACATATATGATAAGATACCTATGATATTCCCTAGTATTTGGTTCACATACAATTAAGACATTTCTTATAGAATCTTGTGAATGGTCTGTTAAGCTAATTATTTAATGGATTGTCGAGTTATTATCTTGGATCAGTTATGGTATTTACAAAATAATTCATTAAGATCATCCCTTATGGTTTATCTGAGTTCTAATATCATGAAATACTCTAGACCGAGACCTAGGTCGTAGAAAATAGATTGGATTGCACATAGATTAAGTGGTTTGACATATATCTCTATACCATTTTTACAGGATGTCTAGTTGATACCTAGAATCCTTCAACATATTTATTGGAGGTTATTAAGGGGGATCCTTTGGATTGGACATGTATTCACCTATGGTGGTGTAGCATTCTAATATACAATTTAGTGGTAGATAAAATAGTTATTTTCGGTCTAGATGATTATCCTAATGATCAACTAGAATACACATGGATTGAGTGGCATTACATCCATATCAACTAATTTTACAAAGGATGTCGTGTTCATGTAGATCTTGAACCCATGGGTAAACTATGGATTTATTATTATTATTTTACTTATTTTTGTGTGTTATATAGAATGAGAACATTGAATAAGAATGAACTTATTATAATAGTACATTATACAAATTGTTTTCTATTTTTTTGGAATTTGTTATTATAGTTTTTTCTAATAATTATATAATATATATACACTCATTATTTGATAGATATATGTGGAACCATGTTTGTGGTTCCATATTGAGTTTAGTAATCATGTTTGGATTAGGATGACATTTCACGGGGCGACCCAAGCAGTCATTCACTTGGTTATTGGAATAGGTGGGCTAAGGATTTATACTAGCCACATAGTAAAACATGGATTATTACATAAAGTATGGTTATATGGTTCACCTTAGTGTATTATATGATCATTTATATATATTTTCATTACTCTAATGACAACTCGAGTGATTGAGTGGGTGATCAGTGTTTTATGTATGACATGGATATTCAAGAATTTATACAATTTCATACTACATTATATCCTTTTCTAAATTTATTTCTTCCACACTATGATTAGTTACAACAATGGTTTATTTTTGGATATTTATTATTTTTTTACTATAATATGAGGGGGTAGTCTATAAAAATATACACCAAATGACCTCTCTATTAGGAGGTAGTCTATAG
This sequence comes from Viscum album, assembly GCA_963277665.1. Taxonomy (NCBI): domain Eukaryota; kingdom Viridiplantae; phylum Streptophyta; class Magnoliopsida; order Santalales; family Viscaceae; genus Viscum; species Viscum album. The sequence continues at coordinate 1,904,324,243 of OY728130.1, read as the reverse complement.
CATATAGGGAGGTCACGTGATGTCCTATCACAAACTAGTTCATCTGTTGTTAAAAGATTAAGCTGGGATGGCTTGTGAAAACCAGGATCCATCCATTTATTTTCACTAATACACACACACAGACACGATGATGTTGTAGTCTAGTTACCAAATCAAATATGTTATATCGAGATTATTAGAGATATATATTCCTCATTTTAATATTAATATGAATTGAAATCATCATTTCATATATATTTTAATAAATTTGTATTATATCTTAAAATGATGTAACAAATTGGATGACCAATATTTTAATTGAAAAAATATATTTATTTTTTAAAATTTATTTGCATTCAATGACAACAATCATCATATTTTTTTAATTACATATTACAATTCCATAATAAAAAATTGTCATCTTGATATAAAATAAGAACATCAGTTCTTAGCATATGTCAAGGGGTCTTTTTAGTGTCAATAATATTAGTAAACCACCATTTATTTTTCATTTATGGATGATCTATTGAAAAATATCATTGATTCCCCAGGAATCTAATACTATGAGAATATTTATGTTTTCTAGACTATCCATTCTTCATATAAATTAGACATGATAGATTATCTATCATTAACCAACTAGATAAAATTCAATAATTAGGGAAATCATTAATATTCCACTAAAGAAGAACATGAATCTAAAATAATTTTTTCAAAGAGGCATCTAATATGTGTGCACACACTTACAAAAGTTATTTCAATTAATTTATTAAATGATACAAGAAAACTATAACATTACTAGGATCATATAGTCCTAATATAAGTATACTCATGAAATTGAAGGGTTTTTCATTCACATACATGGAGGAAGATTATAAATTTGAATCAGGATTATGCACATTCTATGAGATGTGAACATCAGCCTAAATAGATTATAACCATCCTAGGATAGACCATGGTAATATTATTCTTCTCAACTACAAAATCAATATATTATTCTTCAAATGATATCCTTGAAAATAAATCTGTAGGATGAACCAAATAATCATTATCTTTAATTATATTATTATTATTACATCAAAAATTTGTTGATATTTTTGCAAATATGAATATATTTTGAATTTTGTGACTTAATGGTAATATCAACATGTCTTTTTTTGGTGGTAGAAGAGACAGTGTTACAAATGGATTTGGCTTAAATCAGTATATAACATGTTATTTATAGTCAATTAGGCCATCTATTTCTTCCAAAAATAATCTACAATCATTCATGAAAGACTCCTTTTTGATTATTCAATATAATTTAATTAATTCTCTTTAATACCATATAAGTATTTGAGAAAATAAATAAATTATTATGGAGTAAGTCATTCATAAAGTTTTGAATATAATAAATATAGGTACTAAAAATTCTATAAATTGTTTTTCTAGGGTATAGTGGAATTATATATTAAAATTACATACTTTTATTACATTACCAATATACAGAAGTCCTATCATAAAACACTAAATTTATCACTATTTCATCATCATTAATATAATTATCTTCATTATGGTTCTTTATGTGATTTTCTTCACCCATTTTCATTCAATATTTCACCTAAAATAAAAAAATGGAAACTAGTCAAATATAAAATTATCCATACCAATCCTTTCATTTTATTTATGAATAATATAATATTATCTCATCTCTACATTTTTATATGAAATAATATATATATTTTAAATAATTCATCTTTTTGAAATGGTAGCTAACTATTATAGACATTAAAGGGTCTTATAACACAATTACAACAATTATAAAAAATAAGAATACCATCTAAAGCAATGTTAAATGAAAAATCTAAATAAATCAAAATCATTTGGGATCACGGTTGAGATCTAATAATTATGATACATCCATATTTTGTTCATTATATTATGGTAAAAATTATTTTAATATCTATATAGTAATTAATAATAAATAAATTCACTACAAACAATATGAATTTTGAATACATGGAATAAAAATAACTATTACATACTATTACATGTTGTAGGTGTATAAGGGGACTATTTATTGGAAAACAATTTCTTTGAAAAATGAATATTCAAAAAATTACACATCATATTAAATTGGAAATAATTATATAGAAAATTTTATTGTTCAAATAATAGAATAAAACATTGAAATGATTAATTTTAAGATCCCTTATTAAATTTGGAGAAGCAAAAAATGTACTAGATTAATTATTTAAATAATTACCTAATATATGTAACATAATATTATTGAATTATATTAAATAGAAGTATTTTTAATACATAATTCATTTATACCCACTTTTCAAACCAATCTGTTTCCCATTAATTAGGATATCACTTAACAATGTAACACCCACCATAAAAACTATTCTCTATGATGTATTTTTTTAACCTAGAAGCGTTTATAAAATTGTGAACAAAAAATTTATCTTCACATGTATGTAGAAAGTTTCCAATATGTTAAATCAAATACAAATAGTAATATTAATGTCATGAAATCATAGTATCAGATATCCAAACAAATAATAAGAGAAGTGACATGTGATATTACTGATGCATACAAGTAATGTAAAGAAAATATATAAGACATGGAATGTGAAACCATAATTACATTTTTCAATTAAAAAATAATTTTTTCTGAAATATATTTTCTTTAAACATCCTTTTAATATAAATGACATAAATAAAATTAAAATCATATATATTTATCATGGAAAATATTTACTCAAGAATAAACATAATTTCACAATAAATATCAAAACCCATGTATATGATACATATTTTTTTATGAAAATAATTATAATATAATGAAGATATGATTTAGTATCAAATGTATGAAGAACACATCCAAAAAGGTAATCTAAATACCAAATTTAAAATTAACTTCATTAAACCTTATTAGTAGGTTTCCAAAAAATAATAATAAGAGTTTACATATGATAGAATTGATTCATATTACTAACTACCTGAAAAAGTATAAAAAAGTAAGAGGAAACAACTAAAACATAATATTTGAATAAAATTAACTATGCATAAATTTTGGCCATTCAATTGTAAAAATAAAATATTAAAATGAATAATTTAATAAACAGTAATATATTTAGAAAACAATCAAATCAATATAATAATTAATTGAATAGTTATTTAATATATATTGCACTAAAACAATTTATTGGATTTATGTAAAATTAGTAGATAAATAGATTAAAAATATATATAAATTTACTAAAATCATATTTAATATGAAATTATATAAAAAATAATCTAAATGAACCTTTGTTTAATGAATTTGGAAAAATTGTGACCTTGTAGGATTTCAGTTTGGTTTTGCATGTTGATGAAAATTAAAACTATTCTTGGATGAAGTGATGATAGATATGTAACTCACTAATTTGACATCGATATAGATCTAAATAAAAAATAAATGAATTAGGGGAGAAGATAGGGGAGGTCATCGCTTGAGGTAGAGAGGATTAGGGGTCATTTCTTGACATGGGCGGAGGGGAGTCCATGAGATTTATGTCTTATCCCTATACCAACGTCTTTTCAGAAACATTAAGTATGGGCTACTATATACAAATTTTTTTACATAATTTTTGTATATTATACTGGTTATGCCTCTACACCAATGGTTATAGAAAACTATTTGTGTATTTTAGTTGATATAACATCAAATTATATTAAGCATAAAAGTGGTATAAATATCCACCACATCCGACCAATCCTTAGTCTCTTGATCTGATACAGAAACCTAATAGTCTTGTTGTCCTTGGATATAAACCTATCATAGCATCTATATAGAATAATCATCAACCTCAATTAAAAAAAAATTAGGATCTTTTGGTGAATCATAATGAACATAATTGGGTTGAAAATAATAAAGATATTAAATGAAAGTGATAACTATAAATGATAAAACTATATTGGGAATCCCAAAAATTGAAATGATAAATACATAAAAATCATTATTTAAGGACAAAGATATACCACATCCACTATATGATTCAATGTTAGGAACAAAAAACACGATTTAAGATCATTATATCATGTACCTACCCTATAATAATCATCACTTCACTTATTAAATTTAGGAAACATACAATCTATGTGTTGGACCAGAGAGGGGGAAAATATTGAACGAGTCAGAATACTTTTATTATATCATGTAATATATTAAACCAATATTGTTTCCCTAGAAACATAATTATCCCTCAAAATTATCTATCTAAAATTTATATCACATAACTCAATAGAAATTATTGAGTCCAATCTGTCATAAACCACACACAGTGGTACCTCTCTTAGGATGATGGTGAATAAAGACAATGACCCCTTTACACCACCTCCAGTATTAAACATGATGATGAATAAATTGAATGGTAACATATAGCCAAATGGGATGAATTACCATTTAAATCACTATAAATAAATGAATCATCAAACAAATAACCCCATTTTATAAATAAAAAGTAATATACACAATCATAATAAAAAAATTCATACATTATAGAAAATAAAAATAGAAAAGAAATAATGAAACACTCATGTGCTATTGGCAATAAAATCCATAACATCATAAATAACCTCATGGACATCTACCATCAAATAAACTACCCACTTTCACATAATAACTATAAAAATATTATAAATATATAGTGGGGATAATACAATCATATTATTCAAGTTCCTCCCTAAATACACTCATTACAATATTTAATAATAATAAAAAATCACAATAAGAACCATAGATAAAAACCCATTACATAATCAATAATTTTCACACCTAGGTTTTTTTTTTATTTTCATCCTTTTTTAGGGTTTATATTTTGGATCATGGTACTCATCTCGAGTTCTGGGTGTTCCATGTTTAGTTTTTTAGATTTTCATATTTTTATTTTTATACCCATGTTCATTCCCTATCTTCCGTAGGAGTTTTTGATGAAAATTGGGAACTTTGGGCTTGATATAGGGTGATGAACGGTTGGCCCATGGTTAAAGGAAACCCTGCTCAATGCTCTAGGAAATAGTGAAAGCCTTGGTATTTCTCTAGATAGGGGTTTATGGACCATGGATGGTTAGGTAAAACATGGGGATGTTGTACACATGGTTCTTCATTTTTGGATATACCCATGTGGCATGATTGGAATATGGTTTACCAAACCATGCAGCCAAAAGGTATGAATACCCAATACATCTTGTGAGGGGACCATAACTGCAACAATGTTTGGAAAACCATGTGGTTAAACTGGCACAAACACTAAGTCATTAAAAATGTGAATACTCCCTTTGACCCTCTCAGTAATTTATCCCCAAATCACCCTTTTACTCCCCCATTCAGTCTGTATGACCATATAATGCACTCTTATTCTTCCTAACACCTCCCACCCCCTACGATGGTCATTATAATGTTATTTTATCCAGATTTAAGGCTACATTTTCAGGGTATTATCATCTATTCTTATACATTTTACTCCTTTCTCTATTTTATATTGACTACTTATTCCCCCTTAGTATTGTGGATATAATTTTCATGTTTTATTGATCTTAAATTGAAGATTTTTTGTTTTTAATGATTCTCTTAGTTATTCCATCCTCTTGGATACTTCATGGAGTTGTTTTTGGATGGTGTTATTGAATCACATGTAGTTTGCGATAGGTTTTCCTTTACACAAGTCCTTTAAATGTACGACTATTTGGTTTCATGATTTTCTCAGAAACCTTATATGTTAAATAGTTATGCCTAATCCATGGAATTATTTTTTGGTGTGGTAAGTGGTGATTTCTTTCCTGTTTTTTGATAAATGGAATTATTTTGTTAAATATTGCACACTAAGTGCTTGATAAAATTTGGGGTTGTGTTTTTTGAGTGATTTGTGATATTTCAAGAACTTGTTTCCTTGGAAAATGGTTTTTTGACACCCTAAATGATGGATTGTATTTAGAAAATGGATTTCTAAGTGTTTTGGAGTTGAATGTGGTATATGCTTGGTTCATTGAAAATTGTTTTCAATGAAATGATGATGTGTCTCCCTTATGGAATTTTATGAAGAGGATTCATTTTTCAAATGTGTTATAAATGATAAAAATCAATTTTAAAAGTGATTGTAAAATGGAAAATGGAGATTTTTCACATTTTTTAAGGGAGTTATTGATTCTATTTAAAATAAATGCTTGAGTCTCCTTTAGAAAATTTTAAAAATTAGTATTAATGATTATCATGAGGAATCTACTTATATAATACCTATTCCATGATTATATTGAAGGATGGGATGTAATTATTTTGGAATAATAATTATCAATTTATATGAATCGATGAGACTTCTTTGTCATGGAATCCTCATAATCAATTTACTTTGAGCAGAGTGACAGATCCTCGATGTGGACTCCACTGAGATCTATTGTTAATGGAAATAGATTCAACCCTATGATGACTAGGGGTGATTTCTATTGTGTGAATTCATTTTATATTATATACATGAATGTGACTGGATTCTTTATTGGAATTGGTAGGCTCAACCATTTTTAAAATCCTTTCATGGGAACTAGGCATAGCTAGAAAATTTTCTAGGTATGATTAATTTTCTAGTTAGGATTATGCTCTAGATAGTTTCTGACATCCCAGAATATGATTTGTTTTGTTTTATTACTATGGTATTGTGACCCTCGGTCAGACCATATTGGGTGAGATCAAGGATTTTCATGAAATATAATTTCATTGAGTGAGGCATGCTTTCTAGGATGAGTCAATATGTATAGTATCTTCTAGAGTATTTTACAAGTTCATTGGTCCTCTGATGACTATAAAAACTTAGTTTTCTGCAGTGGATGGTGGAGATGCATTTTTATTTAGTTACTCAATGTGAATATTTACATTTCACTTGTTATGTTTATTATTGTATCTTTTGTGTAGGGTAAATATTTATGAAAAGTGAAGTGGTGATTTTCAAAGGCTTATGATATTTTGATGAATGTTTTTCACTCTATTACACTCATTCACAATTAAATGTCATTACCCTTCCTTAAAATGAAAATGGTTCCTCAAAGGATAGAAATGTAGGTATAAGGTGGAAAAAGGGAAATGGAGTTTGATTTTTTAATCTTTAAATGTGTGTAAAAAACATACTTTTATATATTTTATTTCAAACTGAATCTCTTGTTTCTTTTATTTAGTGGAAGTGAATTTGGAATAGATTTGATTATGAATAAATAGTATCAGAGTAGCCTATTTCTTAAAATGGACTATCTGAGAACCCTTTGTTATTGGGGATGCCAATGTAAATGGAGTATGACTATTGGAACTTGGGGTGCAGGTCTGGGGGAGTTTCTAGACAACACTTTCTAGACCAAACCTTTAGTTTCAATGGGAAGTATGGTTTTTTGTTTCATCTTAATCTTGTGGGAGGTTTTGTTCTTGGGAAAAGAAAAGATGGTATGGATAAGGGTCTTGTTGATATTGCAGATCATGGAAAGCCTTGTGGAATGGGGGACATGGTCATAGATGACTCTCTATGATGGTGTATTGAATGGAATTTGGCCGCCAACCATAAGGGAAATTACCTTATCAACACTAGTTCCCCTTGTGAGTTATTTTAAATTCTCCATGTTCTGATTATTTTAAAAAAAATCTATTCTTCGGAATTGTGAAATCTAGATTTAAAGTTGTAATGTTTTTGTTTTGAGCAAATGGAAAATGAGTTTAAAATTTATTTTGAAGGAAATAATTGAAATATTATTTTTTTGAAATGATTTTTGGAAAATGGGGATGAGTATCTCTGGAGTTATTTTTCATAAACAAAACCACAGATTTAAAAAATTCTATTATTTACAAATAGAAACTTATTTCAAATAGGGATTTTGTAAATTATTTTAAAATTATTTTAATTGATTCTTTAACCATATGGATCTTTTTAAAATATTTTTAATGGTATGAATTGTATTTTTGACGAGAAATTATTTGTTTTTTATTTTGAATGGAATAAAATGGATTAGTGTGTAGAGTATGAAATTGGTTTCTAACTAGGTTTTTAATGATCATTTGAAATATTTGATGAGTTTTTATATTAGAAGAGTATCGGGGACACAAAATTCAGGTTTTATGATTTATGTTGGAATATGAAAAATGTTTTGTTTGACTATTGGTAGTCCCATGAGTGATCACATGGAAGGATATGTGTGGAAATGCGGAAGGATGATGATGTGGGTGGATGATTTCATAGATTGGAATGAGTGGATAGGTTCTCAATTTGGAATGAGAATGCACATGTGATAGAGGCTCTATGGAATAAAATTGGTGATTGTGTAACATCTAATTTTTTATTTTTATTTCTACTAGCTTATTTAAGAGGAAAATTTTGATGTTTTTATAGATAGTGGTTGTGTGTCTTGTTTTCCTATTATTTGGAAATGATTTTTTATGTGGCCATGGGTGGTTCACCGTTGTAATACCATATAGTTGATTAAACTAAGGATTTATTCATTTTGTTTTGGAAGATGAATCAACCACTCTTTTTTTCTTAAGTAGATTCCCTCAAAGTGGAAGAGTGGATTCAAAAATTAAAAAGAATATTTAGTTTCCATGACTTTTATAACTTGTTAATGTTAATGTTTTCTACCATTATTATTAAATGTTTGACATGGAAGTGGTGGAAGTCAGTCACTCAAACCCCGCCTCGGGATGATCTTACCTGAGAGTTCTTCAATACTTCATTCATCAGAAAATAATTCATTAAATAAGTGATAGTGAGAAAGGGAATAAATATGTGATGTATTTAGAAAGGTTATGAATCAGTGATGAACTAATTTAATCATTTTATGGATATAGTTCCTTACATTCCGTAGTCAACTTCAAACGATTCCCAAAAAGCTTGATGTTTTGAGTGTGGGACTCATCCTGATATACAGTGAATGTTTTCAGATTATGGTTTATCCTAATTTGCTGATGTAGTGAGGAAATTTTTACATGTTAAAGATGTTATAGCAAGGGTTCTTTAGCAAAACAACCTTCCCTCGATCTCTATATGTGGTTAAGAGAATACCCATAGTTCGATTAAGAAGATGCATAAATCTTCTAGTGTGAGTCATGAGATCAAAAGGCCTTCAGATATTTTTTATCATTCTTCTAATCATAGGATCTAGTTGTTTAATCAGTGGAGAAATCAGGATCCTAAGAATAATTTGTGTTTGATTCTTCCAAGTCGTACCATGATTGTGGATGCATCAACACTTTTCAATGGTTTTATTGAGGGGTTTTTAATCCAAAATCCCAGGACTTGGTACAAACTGGTCCTAATATATTTATTAAACAAAAATACAATTAAGTCAGACAAACAGGGGATTATTACAAATCTGAGAGTGAAATACACCCATCATATCATCCTACACTATTGAAGAACAGTAATCGAGGGTCGTAAAGGACCACATAATATCCATCTCCATAATACCCTAGTTGGACAAAGCTTCCTCCACCTAATTGGATTCCCTATAAGCATGTGAGACCACCAATTTTAAATTAGTTACCTTGCAGAGACATTCAACCTAGTGAGGTAGCACTCTCCAAGGAACATTCTGTATTCTTGATTCCAAGGCATGAACCGTAAGCTGGGAGTCCAATTAAATCCATAACATTTTCCAATTATATCGAACAACATACCTAACTGCATGAATTATTGCCCATAATTCAGCCTTGTAGGCAACCCCGATGTTAGTAATGTGATAGAAGCACCCCTTGACAAAACCACGGTATGTTCGAAAGATACCACTGCATCCTGATAGTCACGGGGCACTAGAAGCGGCACCATCCATGTTGACCTTGATCCATGTGATGATCGGAGGTATCTATTATATGCACGTAAGATCCCAGGGCTTATGAGGATTTCCGGAAACTCCAAGTAGTCTACAAATCTATATCTCATAAAAACAGATATGCATTGTACCTATTTGAATCAGAGTAGCAGCATGAACCTCTATATGGATTGCTTCTATACCGCATTGAATAGGGACACACTTACTGTCAAAGAGTAGGGTATTTTGAGCAGCCCATGTGGCCGTGATCATAGATGTAATTTCCACAAGTAGGAGATTCTCAATCTATGTACTGTAGCGCTCCTTGGACAACCCTATTAGAAGGTCTTGAAGCAGTAAATTTTCATCAATTACCAGCCTAAAAGGCCTCCAACCTAATCGCATATCCTCTTGACATAGGTGAATTCCACAAAAAGATGTTGAGCATTCTCCTCGGCAGCCATGCATAGATAATAAGCTGACGCAAATTGAAAACCAGACCATTTGACCTGGTCATGAGTAGGCACCTGATTTCTCCATATTCTCCAAATTTAAAGGAATCTAGAAGTATGAATAAAAGTAGTCTAAAATTGTAAGAGCTAGGCAGGTGCACGGTAGGGCCCACCACAAATCCTCTAATAATAATCCTTACTCATGAACCACTCATTGCGGTTATGCCTCCATATCACCGCGTCACGGTCCATTAAAGTGTAACTTTGAACATCCAGCTCCACCTACCATGGAACAATGTTTCCAGAAAATTGAAAGTATGAAAGAAAATTATTTATGGAAAATGACCTGCATTAGAGGGAAAAACCATTATTTCTTGAAAAGGCCTCTCGAGCCTTGTTGTACTCCAGCAACTGAGATAAGAGTCCCTGCAAACTAGCCACTTAGTTTCATGGATGTGTTACATGAAATATTTCCTAAGAGATGCCCAAACAGACGATGCAATATAATAGTTATATCCATTAAGTAGCCTTCCTCTAAATCTATTTGTTAAAAAGTCACTTGACCTATCCTTAGAGGTAAAACCCCATGTGAATTTTCTGATAAGACCATCATTGAATGTTCGGAGGTCCTTGAATATAAGGCCTCCCAATTCAACTGGCATGATACACTCTTTCCAAGAAACAGTGACAATTTTCCTCTCATGAACTAACCCCATCCAAATAATGATTTTTATGATACTATGTAGATCCTTGATGAGACCCCTAGGCCATCGATAAAGAGAAAAGGAGTAAAAAAACTTAGAGGTGATCGCTGAGTTGATAAGGCATACCCTCCTAGCCATGGACATCACCTTCCCTTTCCAACTAGCAAGTTGATTCACAATGCTCGAGGCTATTCCTTCCATATGCTTCCACCTCACCCTTCCCCAGAATAAGGGAACCCATAGAAAATAGAAGGGTAAATATCCCTTTTTGACACAATGACGCTTAGTTTTCATGTTCTACTTACCAATAATTACTCCATTACCAAGTACAATGAAATATTTATCCCAGATGATTGCTTGACCAACCACCTCTTCATAGTGTTCAAAGAGGGCATTAATGGAAGAGATGGTTCTCCTTGAAACTTGACCAAGAAATATAATGTCATCATCATATAGAAAAATCAATGGGGAAAAGTCATTCCCCCCAGCCTTTATTTTCTTGTAAAATCCAATTTGGAAAAGTTTATTAATGCATCGGCTGAAAAAGTCATCCGCAATAGCAAAGAGAAGGCCAGAGAGTGGGTCACGTTGTCGTACACCCCTGGTGCAGGGATAAAATCCTCTGGGTATGCCATTGATAAGAATGGACAGCCTTGATGAGAAAAGAATAGTACTAATTATCTTGATAAAATCATTAGAGAAGCCATACCTTTTGAGTTCATCCATGAGGAAACTCCATTTTTAAGTGTCAAAGGCCTTTGAGATATCAATCTTTATTGATAAATTTCCGACCATCATCTTTTATCTCATAAAATTAATGATTTCCGAAGTAGTGAAAGGATAGTCTTGGATATTTCTCCCAGGAACCATGCCAAATTGGTTTGTATTAATCATGTCACCAACCATTTGTCCTATTATATTCATGAGTATCTTGCTTATGAGCTTAGGGATAGCGTTTCAAAGAGAAACTGGCCTAAATTCCTTGATATCATGGGAATTACTCTTCTTGGGAAATAGAGAAATGAGTCATGAGTTCATCCCATACGACATGTAAGAATGAGTAAAGATATCATTTATAACTTGGGTAATATCATCCTGTAAAACAACCCAGTAGTATATGAAGAACTTTTTAGTGAATCCATCCGGGCCAAGAGCGTTGTCCGCATTGAGAGAGAGAAGAGCTGGTCGAATTTTCACTTTAAGAGGGGGTAACAAGGTATTGATTATCATTCTCCTCAATGCCTGGGATTATGTTCTCAACCATTTTGTGAGTGTTGACATGCCCATAATCAGAATATAATCCCTTATTGTGTATTACAACAACCATATAAATCTCACTATTAGAAGTATATAGACGGTCATTGATACTAATTTCCTAATCCCTAGCTCAGGCTCTCTTATCTTTATATAGTCTGTTGAAAATTTAGAGTTACTGTCTCCTTCTTTAAACCATATGACATTAAATTTGATTTTTGGCTTACCATTACCAGATCATAGTTAAAGTATCTAGCTTATTATGAGCCAGAATTTCCTCTCGAGATGAAGCAAACAACTACTGGTTTTTAATTTGAATGTGAGAGATCTCTTCCTCAATATCATTGATGTTACATTTCAGGTTATAAAAATATTCTCTGCTCCAGTCCTTGAGAAGTTTCTTCAGATTCATTAGTTTCTCAGCCAACCTCTAAAGAGGGATTCCAATGGGCTCAATGTTCAAAGCTTCCATCACAAGTTCCTTTCATCCATGCTCTATAACCCACCCTTTGCTGAACCAGAATGGGATGGGTCCTGACCGTGCCAGTTGAGTATCGAGCTCCACAACAAATGGATTTTGATCCGAGTGATGATTGGGTAATATAAATTCAAAAAATCCATGAGTAGATCCTTGATCATACATTTGGACAAAACATATGTCAAGTTTTTTTACTTGTTTCACATTCCAGGTTTAATGGAACCATGTGAATTCAACTCCAGCAAGTGGGAAATCAATAAAAATACAAAGATCAAGGAAAACAGAGAATTCAGAGTCCAAAATCCTATTGTAATTACCTCCAATATTTTCTTCAATTTTCAATACCACATTTAAATCTCTAAGAGATATCCATTTCTATTCCATATGCCCAGAAACCTCTTTGATCCCCTCTCGTAACTCCCTTCTCCTCATATATAGGTTGGATGCATACACAAAAGAGACTGAAAATCATACTCACTTATGCTGCAAGAAAACAGAACACTCTAAGACCTATTCAAACAAGACATAGTTTCAATTGATTCATCTCATAGAACCCACAAATGATCCATTCCAGATTCGTGCAAGTCACTGGACACAAACTAATAACCAATGAAGCCCCAATTGAATCCATTCCATCTACTAAAAAGAAGCTTTGGTTCAGCAATACCAACAAGCAAGGGCTTATGGGCCACTATAAAATGTCTAAGGTCTTTGGCCGTTTGGGAATTTCCCAGCCCTTGACAGTTTCAATAAAATTGAAGAGTTATTAAAAATTAATATAGATCCAATTTATAGGATTAGTGTCATGTTGTGGGTTCATTTTGAAGTCTCTTTCTTTATAATACATATTTTTCTATAATTGTTGTTTCTGGTTATGTTTTTATTTTTGTGTTTTCTTAAAATTTATAGAGTGGATATTATGGATCATCTAAGGACTCTCGGATTAATGAAAGTTTTTCCTTCAAGAAATTATAAAAAATATTCCTTTTTAATGGATCTATATTCCATGCATATCATGATCTTTTTGTTTCCAATTTGAGGAAAAAGAGGATGATGAGTGTGTCTCTCTAGAATCTCTTTTTTGGAGTAAGGAAGAAGTTCCAACCAGGGGTTTTCCACTCCTAACTATAGGTAAGTAGATGGTTCAAGACATTAAGACTCTATCCATAGGTCTTTGATTGAATTTATTCACTCAGTCATGAAACCTCTAGGGGATGGGGGGGACCTTATATCATCTCTAGACTCCAATTTTGGGGTGTAGTTAGTTTCAAAGTTTCACTTTTTATGTAAGGATGCATGGTGTTCTCGTTTTCATAAAATCCATTTATTGTACCTTTTTGACTGTGGATTTATGATTGTTTATTCTTATGTGTTGATCCCCAATGATTTGATTTCCATATTGTTTTTTTCTCTTTTGGAAAATGTTCTATCTTAGGGATATAATGGATCATTATTTTTGGGTTTCCACATGGGTTGGTATATCTTCTATTGGATCCCCCCATTATGGTAGGGGATTGGTCAATATGGGGTACTCTTTATGAGTTGGTCAGTTTTGGGTTCTTCGTATTAGAAAATTTTAATGGTGCATAGACATATCACATGCCTCGTTGTGGTCTCTTTCGAATTGTGCTGATTCTAGTTGGTTTTTAATGGGGGGGGGAGTCCATTTCAGAATGTATTATTGATAAATCGGATTTATTATCTTATTTTGGCCTCAAAATGGTTGGTTTCATTAGAGATTTTTTGTTCCATGTTTTTCCATCCATGCGAGTGGTGGGCTTTTGGGAGTACACACAATAGACTTATTTGAAGAAAATTCAATTTTTTTTGTGTCTTGAGTTTTTTCATCAATTTTTTTTGAAATGTTTTTGTATTTCTAGATCATTATGGGGAGGATGTATGTGTTCTATATAGTTTCGGTTGATTTGTTCTTGGTTTGGAAGGTCGCATCATGCAATTATGGAAGTCCTTTTTCTTTGATTGGTCAACTAGAATTTTTTTTGTAAGAAAGAGTTATGGTGGGGACAATGGTCACAACCAATTTTTTTATTTTTATCATTTTTTCTTGTTTACCTTTTAGATATTTGTCCTCCTCTAGAGTTTCAAGTGTTCTATGTTTAATTTTTTTATTTTAACTTTTGTTTAGTATCAGTATCGTGTTACATCCTTAGCTTCCTCATGAGTTTTTTTTGGAAATATGGGGACTTTGGGATTGATAGAAGAATTATAATTATTGGTTCATAGTTATGTGAAACAATAATCCATGATATAAGAAATAATTCAATCCCTGGGATTCCTCTAGATATGGGCGCATGTCCCACACACTGTTAGGAAAAATGTGTGTAAAGTGTTCCCAGGGATTTTCCATTTTAGACAATATAGCATCACACAACTGGTACCCAGTTTACCAAACCATGTTGTAAATCCATGAGAGTACTTAGTGTATCCAGTGAGGGGAACATGCATGGTGAATGATTTTGTTAACCATGCAGCCAAACCATACACAATGCCCAAGTTATTAAAATTATGAATTGTTGTTTCAACCCTCTCATGATTTTAATCCTGAATAACCATATTCCTCCCCCAATTAGTTAATATAACACTTGGAGGATCTTAAATTTATCTTCATAACTCTAAATTCCTTCCATACTTATTCTAATAGGATTTTGTCAAGATTGAAGGCAATTGGTTCAATGTATTCTCATTAATTATTCTTCATCTTCCTCATTTCTCCATTTACTTTTGAGTTATTATAACACCTTGGTGGTTTGGGTCTATAGTTATAGTTTATTTGAGATTTAAATGGGTGTTTATTGTGTTTAAGAGTTCTATACATTGTTATTTCCTCTTGGATCCTTCGTGGAGTTTTTTCAGTTTTGTGTAGTCAAATAAATTGTGATTTGAAGTAGTTTATCATATTTACAAGTCCTTCTAATTTAAGAATCATTGTTTTAAAACTTTTAGCACTTTCCTTATATGTTAAATAGTTATGTATAATCCTTGGAAATATTTTTGTGTGTGAATAGTGATTGTTACATCTTTATTTTGTGATAAATGTAATTGTTTTTCTAACTTTAGTCCAACATGTGTTTATTCAATTTCCTGGTTGGATTTTGTGAGTGATTTTTGATATTTAAAGCATGTTTTTTCTTGGAACATGATTTTCGGACATCGTAAAATAGTGGAATGGATTTATAAAATGGATTTCAATGTGGTTTGGACTTGAAATTGGTGGGTGTTTTTGTTCATTAAAAATGGTTTTCCATGTAATGATGATTTGTGGCCCTTTTGGAATTTTGATAAAATTGGACTTTTATAGAAAATGTTGTATAAAAGTATAAATAGAATTTTATAAATGATTTTAAAATATATAGCAGTGTGTTTGAACCTTTTAAGAAATGTAGTATTGATTCTATTAAACAATATTTTATGAGTCCCATTTGGAACATTTCTGAAGTTGGTAAAAATGATTATTATGAATACTCCCCTTAGAAAATCATCTTAACTTGTTTATATTGAATGGGTGGGATGTCCTCTATTTGGAATACCAATAATATATTTATTTGAATAGAAGGTAAATCCTCACTAAGAACTATTCATGGTTAATTTACCTTGATCAAAATGGAAGAACCTGAGTGTGGACTCCTTTATGATCTATTGTTTATGACAAAAATTGATACTTGTGGTGATTCAGGGTGATCCATGTTGTGTGAATTATTTTTATATGATATAAATTCATGTGATTGGATTTTGTGTTGGGATTGGAGGTATCACCCATTTTAAATCATGATATGGTAACCTTCATGTCTAGAGATTGTTTTGATAATGACTATTGTACTAGTTTTTATTACACTCTTTCTTTGGGAACACCTGCTGAGTTTTAATACTCACACCTATAGTTCTTTATTATTTTTATCTTGTAGTTAATGTTTCATATTTGTTTAAATCATCATGGGTGATGGTTTTTTTTAGAATCACTGAGTATCCCTATACGTCACATGGAGATATTGGGGTCATTAGGTTTAGTTTTGGTTTGTTGTATATTTTTTGTGGAGGTGTTGTATTTTTAGCTTTGTATAAATTATGTTTACTTTGGATATTTATTTATTTATTTATATTCGGATTCTTAGTTTTTTCCTACTTATTATTTATTTATATTTGGAGAAATCATTCCCTTAGTCACGATATTAATACTCGACACTAGTTTTGAGCCTAAGACGAACAAGAACACCTCTCAAGACTTGCGATATATTGACTCGTGTGACTGGTTTGGGGTCGACCTAGGTTGGTTCATGACACATATACTATGAATTCATCATCAAAAAGTATCACTAGCTAAATTATTCATATAAAATGGTATTAAAATATCAAAATTATTAATATTAGTTAGTGTTACCACCTAAAATGATCCCATTAAACTAGTATCCTTATATAATAACATCACATGTCCTTATAATCAAATCTTCTCCTAAGTCATCCTCTGATGTGGGCCAGCCTTGGACCTACATCACTTATAATAATGAAGGGATTAATATCTCGAATTGTAATAAATCTACACATCCTCATTGTCATTAAAATATACACCTTATGAAGACCATTTCATCCATATCATTATTAGATCCGATAATTGGGTATTAAATCCAGAAAGCACTATAGAATATGTGCTATGAACTATACCTCAATACATTACCTCACTTCCATGAGTACACCTATGAGTACTATGATTATTATTTTTAGAATAAAAAAATTTTAAATTTCAAGAAATCACTGCTGACATAATGTATTATAGTGTGATTGGGAGCCATCACAACCAATATGAACACATACCAAATAATAGTAAGCCATCACAACTAATGTATGTCTATTTTCATACTATTCCCAATGGAGAGAGAATCGTATGGGAGTAGTTATCCATATGATCAATCAACAACCTAGAGTATTAGAAAAACTCTTGTACCTTGTATCATCTACCTCTTTAAGATTACTCCTCACAATAACAAGACTTTGACTTTGGAGTTTAAATGATACATATTTTGATGTTAGAGGACTAATTGTTCTTATATGGTGTAGGATCAAATTTTTTTATTGTCATTTAGGTTATAGGATTTTTTATATCAATATAGGTTCTTCTTTTGTTGTCTCACCTCTCTTATCACAACATGAGGTTGGGCTTCTACTAAGGTGTTGGTGAAATGTTCATATGGTGTATACATTATATATTATGGCCTCTTTTTATAACCCAATGACTTTTTTCTAAAGAATATATATTTTATTAAATGTAATTTATATAACTATATAAATATTTATATTTTGTTATGGAATTAGAATATGACTTTTGACATTTAAAATTATTTCTTTTCAAATACATTTTGTTTCTATGTATTGTATAATTTTATTTTGATGTTAAATTTATTGGTTTTTTAAATTTAATTTTATAAAATTAATTAATTTTTGGATTTAACATATTATAGTTTTCATAGTTTAAATTTTTAGGATTTCTCATAAAGTTTATATTTTTAGTTGAATAGTGGAAAATTTCATGTACTAAAATACCATAAAATTTCCATTGATTTTATATTAAAATGTTAAAATTTAGTTTTGTACTATTTAAGGATCATAACTCTCATTTTTTGGTCATAGACTTATAAACGTTTTTAAAAATTAATGCTAGACATAATTTTGTTGAGAATCATTTTTATTATTTAAAATTTATTTTTAAAAATTAAATATTTTTTAAATTTTCATAAATATATTAAAATTTATTCTTATTATATTTGTAGGATCAGTTTTGAAATATTTTTTTAATATTCTGAATAGAATATATTCAACATTTCTTATATATTTGGTATCATTTCATTACATAAAAATAAATTACATAGGTATAAATTTATCCTCCATACAGAAGGATTAAATGATATAAAACGATTGAAACCTATGGGATAAGGAAACAACAAATATCTTTTATTGCATTGCTTATTAGATGTTAAACCATACTCATCCTATCATAAATCTTGGACTATTCCTATTCAAATTTAGGGGACTATGAAATTTATCGTATATTTAGAAAAAAAATATTTATAAGAGGGTTAATCCTACCAATTATTGAAGGATCTATTCAACACCCCACTTCTCTACACATTTTGAGCACCATATCTATACTAATCCCTTCAAATGTTCCTCCAAAACCCAATTCAACACATCATAGAGTTTTGGAATCCCAAAAATACAATCTTCTAATGATTGATGAGAGTACTACAATAGGGTATAGATGAAATTTGAAATAGTGTTAATCCTATTCTTTTAAGTTTATTTCATAATCCAGAAAGACCAATTATATTATAATAATAATAATATAAATAAATAAATATCATTAGTATAATGAAATTTTATTATATTTTTAGATAAAACATATTTATCTTCTCATGTCCCTTTGAAAATTAAAATATCTCTTTTTTTACATACATAATACCACTCCCATTAATGAAGTATTTCATTTATCATCGTTGCCAAACAAGGATAGTTCAAAAAATTAAGTTAATGAGATAAGTTTATATTTATTGGATTATTATTTTTATATAATGTTATATTATACATTTTGTTAAAAATATAATTAAATTATAATCAAAATATTTAATCACATATAATGATAATACTATGAATCTTGGTAAGTAATAACTTCTTACCATTATCTTTCATTTGTATTCTTCATTAAAAAATCATGATTCTAATTTTACATGTCATTTTCTTTTAAAATTATTAATTTTCAATTCAAGTTATTTTATTACTATATAATTACATATTTTTACTCATTAGGTCATTATAATAATTTTTTTTGGTACCATCAACATAAATGTTGTTATAATAATTATTTACTAAAATTTTTATGCAATAAAAAATAATATCAAAATTATATACGTGTGATAATTTTTATTTAAAAATATATATTGTTATTAAGGGAACAATTACAAACAGTGTTCTAATGAATGTAAATAATTTATATAATTTTATTATACAATTGGTAGATGTTAAATGATGAATGATTGGACTCGAGGTAATGGATTTTCATTTATAAAATTATTTTAAATGTTTTTTGGTCTTTTATTTATCATTTTCCCTTCCAAGTACAAATTGTTTCAAGAATATTATTCATTACAATTATATTTTTTTATGATTTATTATTTATTTTCTATATGAAATTTTTTTCATGGACTAAAATAAATTCTTTTTTATTTTTCTAAATAGATAATTTTTAAATTCATTATAATGGTTTTAAAATATTTTTATAATTTTTAAAAAATGTATAAATTTTCCAATCATAATTTAATTTAATCATTATAAATCCTATATTTATTATTTCAATAGAATTTTAAATTAAATTAAATTCCCATTATTATGTTATTTTTATAAAGTTTTATAAAATAAAATGATATTTTATTCTCTTTTTATAGTAAAAAAATATCATTATATGATGGTTTTCTAAAAAAAATTACTTAGTTTTTAAAGAATATAGAAAAACCTTGGTGTTTTTTTAATGGTAGCGTTCTTACTGATTATATATGATCATAGGTGGATCTTATATAGCACTCTAATGATTGGGTTAAATATTATTGAGTTAAATTGATATAAGTTTTAATAAGGAATTTTTTGGAACTATAAAGATAGGTTATTAGTTATAAACATAGTTACTAGAATTAATTTGGTATGTTATTATATTTTTAGAAAGATTGTATGTGTTATATTAATATGATGTTTGAAATAAACATGATGATTTTCCTTTATTATTTCATATGAGATGTTTTATATAAAAATCTGCCATCAATATTGATTTTATAAATATGTGATTATTTTAGGTCAATAAGGATTAAGTAAAAAAATAATGTTTTTATTGGGATAAATTATTACCTTTACTTTTATAGACCATACTAAGATTTTTTTCATCCCATATTTCATATATTAAATTATAGGAATTAAGTATGGTAATGAACTCTATAATTGTCAATCATTCATTTATTAAACTGAATAAAGTGTCATGGGTAGGAAAGAAGATAGTACATTTAAGAGCCCATTTCATGGAAAACATGTACACTATAATGATGTTTATGCTTTTATAATTTACTGGTTCTCCATATCTTTAAAACTCTAAATCTTAAATTTCATGTGAATGAACCATAATTAAATCCTTTTTATAAATCATTTTATCACGGCTTGATAATATATGAGCACTGATATTTCAATTTAGTTATATTTAATTTAAATCATTTTCATAGAAATCTAATAACAATTATCAACTTATTTAGAGGTGATTAAATTACCTATATACAGTACATCCCATGAATTATATTTGAATCATTTATAAAAAAGATAAATTTAGAACATATATAAATCAAGAGTATCTTCCACTAAAGAGAATCCTCATCATCTTGATGCATCATCTCTTGGGTTTCATAAAGATCACAAAATGGAAGCCAAAATACATCACCTCTACATTGACTATCAATGGTTGAAGAAAATAATCTAATTTTTGATTTGATATATCCTTGATCCAATACATAGTATAGTCTCTATTGAAAACGAGAAGAAAAATATATATCTTTAGGTCATGATAGTTTTGATTGAGTACACAGTGGAAGCACACCCCCACTATCATTACAAAATAGTTGTGTATATAGGTTGTATATGAAACTAATTGTCAATTTGTAATTATTTATGTATTCTAATTCATAAATAAATGATTTATCCAATATAATAATTCCGAATTTGAATACTTCACATCCCATTCATTTAATCTTAGAAAACATTATAATAAATGATTGAAATGCTTGAATACAAAATGGATACATTACAAAAAAACCATAAAACCAAAACAACACATCCCATTCATCAAATTAGGCTATATATATATATCATATATATATAAGAATGTAGGGAATTTATCCATGGATATATCACTTTTAGTAAATCAGTGTAGACTTGTTGAATTTCATCATATAATGTATCTTATACAATATATTTTGAAATCATATCGCAAAATAATTTTGGATATTTTCCAAAATACTTTTATAACTACATCTTCAACTTCACATTCTATGAAAACATATGAAATTTTCTATGAATATCACACCATATCATTTTTGGAATAACTCTATAACAATTTTAGTGTATCTATTTTAGTCGAACTAAATTCCCATTGAGTCAAGCATAATGTGTGATATGATGATCTATTATTGTGTTTAAAACAAATATAAACCTCTATATTCATATATTCAAGGAATGTGTGGCCTATTTGAAATCTTATAACACCCTGACCCTAGAAGTGTAGATTCCATTTCATAATTTATTTCATTGTCATGATTATAAGGTTTAAAATCATAATGGATTGATTAGTTTTGGGGTCGTCGAAAACAATATTATATACATGATACCCATATTATATTTTGATAAAAAAACATGATACATAATAAAATTAAATGAACTAAATCCTTGAGAAACTATTGAAGGATTTTTTTTATTCATAACATTTCGAATATAAACAAAATAAGTGAGAACTAAAATGAATAGTAAGGGAAATTAAATAATAGGAAATAATGAATAAATTTGTATAATTATCATTGAAAGGTGAATAACTACGCATTAATTCCATTTATATAACTATATAATCCATAATCAATATGGAAAGGTAAATAATTGAGAACACATGAAAATAAATCGGGGATGAAAATGCATCCATAGATGATTTCAAAGAAAAAATATCAAGGGTAAAAAAAATATATGAACTATCAATAATGTCACTACTTATTTATTTTATTCCATTTTTCTTATGACCATGATACATTTTCCATCAAGATGTATCCCCAATATAGTTTAAAACATATTTGGTAAAAACTCATCAGATTTGGCTAACTAATTTCATCTCATGAGTTTACTGATGTATCAAGGGGATTAAGTTAACATTCCACCACCCATATAGTGAAATTAGAAATAATTATATATTTATCAAATAATTTATATAATTAATTAAAAACATTTCTTATTATCACATATATGTATTTAGTAAATGTTTTGTATTTATTAATATTTCCCAAATTAATAAAAAAGGTTATGGTGAATACAATGTGTAAAAATTGTATAAAATATAGGACATAATAATATCAATTAAATTAGAATATATATATTTTATATAATTTCAATTTAAAATAACTATGATCATAAGGAAGTTATTATTTTAATAGAAAGTAAAGAATCACAATATAAATTGATGTTGCAAAGATAAATTTTCCCACTTAGTAAGTTTTAAATCAAAAGCCATTGAAAGAGAAAGTTCAAATTAAAACTCAAAATACCATGAAGTGTGCTAGAATAGTTATATTTAATTATAAAGTGGAACTATATATAAAAAATTAAAGTTAATTGGTGTATAAAAACAAATAAGTTTCAATGGAATGCAAATAGAGAGAAAATCCCTTACCGAATATTTCCTTTTAGTTGTGTATTATTTATCCTCACAGATAGTCCTTTCAAACATATTAAAAAATTATGAAATAACATTTAATAAAATTTTTAATATCATATATTATCCTATTATAATATCTTTTTAACTATTTCTTAACAATCATTCATTATTTTCATTCTTTCTGGGGTTCGTTATCATGTTTTTAGAGTATGTTTTGAATTGTAATCTATTTTCTTATTACAATGATCATGATGTAATAATATAAAAGATGTAAAACATGAATTAAATTTGATATATATTTATTATATATATATAAAAACTTAAAAATCTATAAAATTATGATATATAAAATAAAATACACCGCTCATGGAGAAGGTTGGTCGTATGTACGCATTAACATTGTTTCCATGTTATAATCATATTAAAGGAAATAAAAGTAAATGATATATATATGTAGTATAATAAAATTACCATATTTATGTCACATATTGTACATATTATTATTTAAAAAATAATTAATACATTCCATGTAGAGTGAGAACGAATCACATCACATTGAGGAGGTGGTAATCCCACATCTACAAAAGATGTTATCGTATACCCCCAAAATGGGAGGTAGGAATTTATGTGTAACATAAAAATTCCAGAATCAATTATAAATTTTTGATGTGGTATATATATCATACATAAAATATAAATAAATCACTATTCTCAACCTATAATTATGGTAATAGAAGAATAAACGACATCAGTTCGTGAGGAGGTTGTCCGCCGTACACAAGAATGATGATTTCAAACCCCATTTTGTAGATTTTTGTGTAGGTGTAGGTCATAAAATTAGTATAAATATATATAAGTATATTTATGATATTTATTTTATCATTTAATTAATATGAAACAATAAATTATAGGTGGGGATATACAAATGAAACCAAAGTGATCATTGAAGAAAATTTAATATTATTTGGGTATCCTCTTTTTGTTTATACTAATGGAATTACATGGTTTTATTTATTATAAATTTTATGAATATATGATGAGTTTAGGACTGTAAGGTGAATTTTTGGTATTGTATTTTATGATACAAATGGCTTTATAGGTATTAAAGAGTGGGAGGGGTGAGTTATTTTTTATAGTGGAGGAGGAGTGGCATTCATGTAAATTTAAAAAGGTAAACACTATTGGGAGGTATCCCATTCAACATGTGCCAAAATTAATGAACGTAATTTGATTAAATAGTGAATAGGGTAAAAATATCTACAAACAATATGTTCCTAACATGCTTCTAAATCATTTCGACCCACATGGATAAAGTTTAGTCCCTGGTTAAGCATAATTTTACCATAATCGTAGTAATTAATTTTAATAAAATTTAGTTATGTTTTTTGTCAAAAAAATGTTGGAAAAAATATATAATATAAATTATAATAAAAAAATATTTAATAGTTTTTTTTCAAATTCAAATCATATAAGTGGTAGAAATTCATTTAAATTTAATCCCACAGATGGGATGGGAATGTTGGGGTTTTAAGGTAGAAATCATCAAAAGATTCAGAAGTTTTTCTATCTAATTTCTATTTAAAATTGATTAAAATTTTCTAAATTGGATTAATCTATTTATTATTTTTCTAATGTCACTATAAAACAAATTTAAAATATAAATTAACATTATAAATTAATTAGAATAAAAATTTGTTTTCAAATAATGTTTTGTATTTTTACCAATTCATCAAAAAATGAAACTTCTCAAAAAAATACTAGAATTTAACCCTAACCTAATATCTAAATTTATATTAAAAATAAATTTTATTTTGAAAAATATATTTCATAACATTTGAAAATTTAGTTTCTAAAACTAGTCCAACATTAAAAGGTGGATAAAATGTCTTTAGAAAAATATATGTTTTATGTGAAAAATAGGGTTTTTCTTATCTTATGCATATAAAATATATTGGATGAGTGTTAAAATATTTTATTGGATATATATTGTATATATTAAATAAATATCATTCACTTATATCAAATTAATTAATTTATAATGAAAAAATGTATTTTGTTGTATAAAATGTTTTCTTATAAAAAAATTTCATTTATATTGAATTGAATTCTATATTTATTTATAATACCAAATAATTATATAAACATATGTAAAAAAATATTTTTCAAATTTATTTAATCCATTTTATAAATTTTATTATGATAACATGTTGATAACTTTCATATTAAATAATAATATTAATAATATATTTTATTTTGGAAAAACATAGATTTGTGTTTAATGACAATTACCAATGGAACAAGGTATTGTGTGTAAAATAAGCCAACATAGTATTTCATATACCACAATATAATCCTAGTTTTCTAAGAAGAACAATATTATCTGGGTGGTGTGTATAAATAAAGCGTGCAATAAAATTAATTTATTCTAAAAGGAAAATATTGTAAAGTCTTAGGGTGTTACATTATCACCACCTTAAATAGATTGTGTCCTAATTATTCAAACATGACCTCAATAATCATGGTAATGATATTTGAAAAAAAATTATTGTTGAAAACCAACTTCATAAAAATGTTTAGAATCAAATCTTTAAGATAATAGGGAATGGGAAATTGAAAGGTCACCACCAAACTTGGATTTTGAATAAGAGAACATTAGTAAAAACATGGACATTGAATAAAACTATAACTATCATGTCGTTATGTAGAGTGATAGAGATCATTTTTATGAGAAATTGGTTGACCAAAAATCCCTAAGGTAG
Organism: Viscum album; assembly: GCA_963277665.1. Taxonomy (NCBI): domain Eukaryota; kingdom Viridiplantae; phylum Streptophyta; class Magnoliopsida; order Santalales; family Viscaceae; genus Viscum; species Viscum album. The sequence goes on along the minus strand of OY728130.1, from coordinate 1,904,298,366 downwards.
AGGTCTGGACAAGGTAATATCTATAACACCATGAAATTATAATGTAAAATTATTGAATTTGATACCGTGTATGACACAAAAAACCATGCACAAATGAAAATACAATCTCAAAAGAATTTATATTTTATTTATTATTTTAATTAGGTTCTATAAATTCTAAATATTTAAATTCACATAATGCTAAGTTATCTTTCATTACACGCAATAGAGATTTTATTCACTATATTATGTTACACATAAGAATGAGTTTTAACGAACCACAATATATTATTAAAATATTTTTATTTAATATAACATGATATAGCCTAGCCATTAAATTAGTATTTAGAAATATGGTTTAAAATATTTTTAAATATACGTTTTTAACAAATATAAAATTAATTCATTGTTTAAAAATTAATTATAAATTAATATGAAAACCAATAGAATATAAAATAAGGTATTATTATTTTTATGCTTACAAAGTTATTTTACCCTATTAATTAAATTAGTTACAATTAGTGAGTGAAATTAACAATATATATATAAATATTTATATATTAATATAAATATTATTGATACTCATCAAATATATTTTACAAGCATAAGATAAGAACAGACCTAATATTACACACAAAATACAATATTTTTATAAAGTCATTTTTACAACATTTTAATAGATAATGTATTATAAATATAATTTTTAACCCTTTTATGAATTTAATATGTAAAAATAAAATTCATATTGGGAATTTAACATAAAAAATAACATATGACTAAATTTTATTTATATTTTTGTGAAATATTATTAATTAATGAAGAGTAAAAAAACTAAAATTTAATTCAAAACTAATTTTACATATAATTTATTTAAAAGGATCAATTAAATTTTAAATTTGTTTTTTAAAATAATTATATAATTATAAATTAATTCAATTTAAGTTGTTATAAAAAATTTCACTTTCATATTGACTATAAAAGCATAGATATATTTTTAACATTTTTTGCATTAGAGCTCTGTATTGTTGTCTCATTTTCAAGATTAAATTTAAATTAAATTCTAGGAAATTTTTTATTGGAATTTGGAAAAATGGATTCCATATTTTGAATCATAATAAATTAAAATGTATAATAAATTAAAATAATTTTTTAAATAAAATTTTCAAAGTAATTAAAATTTATTACAATTAATAAGGAAAAATTATTCTTTATAAAAGACTAACCAATTTACTTAAGGTCCAAAATTAACAATCCATTATTCAAACACCCATTTTATGGATGAATGTATTCCATTAACCTTCAATTATTATCTTTGGTTTCTTTTTAATGATTTTTTTTAGGTAAAAACGTTGTCACCACTAACTTCTTCTCAAAAATACAAATTGAGTCCTTTTCCTCCCTTATAAATGGCCACAATCTATTCCAATTCCTCGTACCTATCAAGACACTTTTTATCACCCAATATCATCCCCAATTGATCATAAAAATGCATCACCTTATCCTACAATATTAATTTTATTAATAAATCCTTAAATGTAATCCATTTAGATTAATGAAATAGGAGTTACTCAATTAAGAGGAAACATCTTTCCTCAAACTCCATAGTTTTATTTACATTATCTACCCATTAAAATATTATTATTACATTATTATATAAAAAATCATTATAAAAAATACAATACTATGATTTTATATTAAGGGTTTGGGCTACACTTATACACACACCCATCTAATGCGTAATGAACACACTATTTAAGTGAACGGCGAACTACCACCTCAAGAAATGATGATTGTTCATTTTCATTTACCACCTCTCACGGTATAAATTATAATGAAAAATATATTTATAAATTATATATATGATATTTATTATTGAATTATTATTATTTAATTCCTTTATAACACATATCATTGTTCATTCCATTTTTTGTAAATACAGTAACATCGTTTGAGAGATTGTGGACTACCGCCTCTTGAAAGTGATTTGACTCGTTCATGCAATCTATGGAATATATAAAGGTTGGGTTTTAATAAAAATATATACATATATAACATGGATATTATAATTTAATTATAATATTAATATATATCATTTATTTTTTAGAATTTAAAATTAATAAGTTATGAAAGTAACATTCATGCCTATGTACGACTTATCATCACCATAAATATTGCATTTCATTTATTATCTCCAATCATTATCAATTATTCAAAATATATATGTAATGAATATACATGTTAATTAAATCATGGTTTAAAATCCAGATCTTATTAAATCATGATCTACTTAATTGTAACAACAAATAACAGTCAGAACAAACTTGAGAGAACTAGGCAATTAACCCCTGAAATTGTGAAAATAATGAATGATTATTGGAAAAATTGTAGTAAGATTTTATAAGAAGATGATATATGATATTATAATCATGATTATAGTTTCAATATATGTTAGTAACATATTTTTAACCACTATACAAAATTATAAAGATCACACAACTAAAAGGAGGTTTCATATATGGGGTTTCATCTCAATTTACATCCATTTAGACTTATTTGTTGTTATTCACCGATTAACATTTATGTGGTGTGTATACATCACATTGAAAACTAAAATCATGAATCTAATTATTGTTATTATATTATAAGTTTAATTTAATTTTATTACATCATGGGGATTATTATTTAAATGTTTCAAATTGGTATGAGATACTTTGGTAGGTTTAAAGTGTATTCTCCTCAAGAAATTTCTTAATGATTATCTTTACAATATCTCCTTTTTCTTTTATTGTTAAATTTCTCATGAAACATTCACAAAATTATAATAATATTACATTGGATATTTACATTAATATCAATATTCTCATATAATGTATATTTATATTGCCTAAATTGTTTATCATTTTTACATACGATGTTCACATAGAAAGTTATTTGAATATCTGGGGAAATATTGAAAAATACTCTAATATTAATTAAATACAGATATATGATAAATCATATTTTTTTATTATTCGATATGGGTAATTATATTTAATAGAAAATATGGGTGGGGCCCAAACATTATATATCCCCTTGGTACATCTCCAAGTTCTGATCAGATGAATAAGTTGGCCAAAATTAACAGGTTTCTATCTATTGTTTTAAACTATCAAGTGAAAGGTCTTGATGGAATCGGTTTTAATGTTATTTATAAAATACATCCAATAACTAATCTTTTTATTTATATATATTTTATTAAAATTTATCCATGAGATTTTTCATCGACATTTCTATGGATATAATTTATTCTAAGATTATTCATTAGATGGAATGTGTTTGAGTTTCTTATATTTCTATAGTGATTAATCCCTATAAAGTTATTTGAATGGAATGTTTTATTAGTTAATTCCCATAAGAAGTAGATTTATTTTCATTAATTAGTTATTTATTCTACTTTATATCCCCTTAATGTTCATTTTATCTAACTCTTATTATGTTTACATTCCACTAGTTATGAGGCAGAATCTTTGGAATGGGTTTTGATGAATCTATTTATTTCATTTTATTAATTATAATGTTTCTGTTTTCTATTACTAATATATTATGGGTATCGTGTATTTATTAATTCATTCCAAGAAATCTATAATTATCGATTCTCCGAGATTTTATTCTTTATAATCATTATAATGTAATAAAATAATTCACCAATTCTTGGATTCTACGGTCTGTGCATTACTATTGGTATCACTGGATTTTTTGGATCAACCTTGGAAAATGGATTTACAAAACAAAGATTAATAAAAATAACCCAAATATGAAAATTTAGGATAAGTATAGAACAATAACCTATAATTTTGGTAAGGTAGATATTATGTGGGTATTCCTAGAAAAACATCTGTGTATGGATACTAGAAGCGGACAAGGTTTTGGAACAGATATAACTAGGGGTAATAACTCCAACAAGGTGTGTTGGGACCAACTCAGTGTAACCTGGTACATGATTATGGTCCTTAATACACACCTAGTCAGAAACTCCCAGGAGATATGGTTAGGATACTTCACGTTTTCTTTAACAAAAATTATTATGTACTTGAAATTAATTATTTTCCCAAAGAAACCAATGATTGTGATTCCAGGATTTACAATGCCTAAATTTATGTCATGTGATATACCATTTTTAGAGTTATAAAATATTCATAATTTTTGGATCTAATCTATAATATGCCATTGTTTAGAAATGGAGCATCGAAGGAATATTAATATTAATACCCTTTGCCAATGTAGAGGCTTCCATGATAATAAAGTCAATATAATTGGTATTAAAACTGATAATGCTATGAATATATTATGTTATCTTAGTCAGGTTATAAAATATATGCTTTCCCAAAGGGAAAAACCTATTCTATAGAGAGAATCCCCAATTCTGGATCTCTTTATGCAACAGGGGACCCCATTATTGAGTGGGCTATAGATCCTATGGAATATGACCAACAAATTAAGTCTCTAGAGAAGATATTTATAAGCATTGAATTTAGCTGAAAGGAACATGTTTCAGTAACGTTCAACTATATCCAAGGTTATGTTGGTCAGTAGTGGTCTCTAATCGATAATAAAAGAGATGATAAATAAATTGAACTCATTGAATGAAGGATGTTTACAGACGCATTCTTCAATAAATACTTCCCTCATCAGAAACAAACTGAGATGAAAACAATGTTCTGTTGATTAAATAAAAAGGAGGAATAAATTGTTCTAGATTATGAAGAAACCTTTACTAGGCTTTCATTTTATTATATTAATTTCATAGGAAATGTGGAATGGAATATTGATCATTTATTTCCAAGACTTTTGAAAATTCTTTAAATGGAACTGGTTTATCAAAAATTTTCATCATATGATGAAATTGTTTTATGTTCTATAAATAAATAAAAATAATTCTTTAAGTCCTATATATTTTAATGGAAGTCAATGAATAAAATAAAGGATGGGAAAATGGTAAATGAATTAAATAAGATAAAGAATTATTTTCTCACAAGTGATAGCTATATAATGAAACCCTAACAAATCCATAAAAGGGTGGGGAATATGTTATAAGTGCACATATAAAGGTCACTTGGAAAATGAATGAAAATAAAACAATAAAAACAATTATATTCAGTTCTTCAAAAGTAAATATATAAGTCACTACGAAAATTAATTCCCCAAGTATCATGAAAATATACTTTGGAATACGCTAAGGGGTTAAGGGAAAGATTTTTTTTTGACACCACTGAAGTGAAATGATTAATGTGCTTCTTTATTTAAATCTAAGAAATGTGTTGTAAAGGTATTTTATTTATGATGTTTTCATTATATGATTTCTAAAATATTTTAAGTATTGTAATATAATAAAATTTGATAAATATTTTAGATTATATGATAAATGATAAAAAGAAAACTAATTCAATAGATAGTCCAAATTTATAGAAAACACGTGATTAAGGGAAATACAAAACATAATATGTTTCTGATGTGAAAATAATAAGGATGAAATTATTGATTTGGATAAATAGTGAGAATGTTGGAATGTATTAATTACTTTTTGAAATGTGGTATATTCTAAAATTGATGGAGTTTAAAAAACCTTTGGATTTAAGTGATATATCCAATAATATATGTCTTTCATAAGGAAAAAGAAAGAATGCATGTTTCCAGTAAATTGTTATATGATTTGAGTTATTTCTATAGTTCAAGGGAATACATGAGTAAGTTTTCCACATGTTTGGAAATTTAAAATTTAGTTTTAATTAGTGGTGATTAAAGGATAATAATATGTTCAATTTTGAAATTCATTGAAAATGATTCTAAATTGTCAGATCATAATCATTTGGAATGTTTAACTATTTATGAAATGGATTAAGTCAAACATTGAACCTTATTTTTGAGAATGATCTATTAGATCACTAGAAGATGAATTCTATTCCAATATTTGAAGTATAAATAGTTTAGGTTATAAACAATGTGTAATATTGTTTTATAAAAATTCACTATGTAAGTATATTTACCTATATTCTTATAGATTGAATGAATTCCTCATCTCTAGGGAAAATTATCTTGAAAACAAAAAGGTTGTCCAATTATCATCATTTTGGATGATATCAATAGAATTTATTCCACCTTTGGATTAAGTGATAGTGTTCTATAACATTCAGCTGAACATGTTCTCTAACACTCTCCACCAAATCACATTTTTTTTATTTTTCTTATGTATCCATGATTCCATTTCCCGCCAATGTTCTCCTATTGTGGAAAATAGTTACATGGACATAGTACTTTACTTTATCTCTTATTAAGAATATGTGTTGTTAACCCTATTTATGGTTTGAGGTTTTCAGCAATATTTTATATTCAAATATCAATCCCTTGATTATTGATATCAAGTTTAAAATTCTAATGATGATATTTAATTAATATGGGGATAATATACCACCCATAAAATTCTAATGTAATAATATTGTATTTGATAGCATGTATGACACACAATACCAAGCGCATGAGAGAATATAATATTCCAAGAATTTATAGTTTACTTAGTATTTTAAATATATTCTATTTATTTCAATTAATTAAACACAAATTTAGCTTGTGTTACACATAATAGTGATTTTGTTTGGTAGATTACATTACATGCAAGACCATGTTTTACCAAACAAAAATATATTATTAAAATATAATTATTTAATATAATTAATACCACTTAGACATAAAATTAGTAGTAAAAAATGTTTTTCTAAAATATAAATATATATGGATTACACATATATAAAATGAATATATTGGTTAACAAGTAATAAAAAATTAATGTGAAAGCCATTTGAATATAAAGAAATGTATTATTATTTATAGGCTCACAAAGATGTTTTAAAATAATAAATTAAATTAATAAAAATTGGTGAGTGAAATTAATGTAATATATATATTATATGTTCAAAAAAATATTTTTTATATTTAAATAATAGATTTGTTAAGAATAAGATAAAAACAATCCCAATATTATACATAAAATATTGAATTTTTACAAAGGCCCTTTTACAGCCTTTTAATGGAGAACCTATTTTAAATAGAATTTTTCACACTTTTAAAATTTTAATATTTCAAAATAGACTTAATATATTGAATAAAATTATTAAAATTAACTTAGGCATTTTTTAGGTATTTTTTGGCGAAGATTCATTTTTAATTAACAGTGAAAAAATACTAAAATTTAATTCAGAACAGCTTTTTCATCTAATTTATTTTTAAGGATTAAATAAATATTTATTCTTTTAATGTCTAATTAGTTATATTTTATATCAATTAATAATATTTAGGTCATTAGAATCAATTTCACTTTTAAATTGACCATACTACATATAATACATTAAAACCTTTAAACATTCAAAACCAACATTTTCATCCCATCTATACAGCATTTTTATCCCATCTGTGGGGTTAAATTTAAATTTATTTATACCACATATATGATTGGAATTTAAAAAAATAGATTTAATTTATTTAATAATAATAATTTATAACAATTTCAACATATTTTTTTACCTAAAATATATGGGAAACTAATGAAAAATAATTGAAAAAATCATTCAAATTAATCTTAATAAAGGACTACACCATTAACATAGGTCCCTAAATAACCAAGACACTTGTCCAACAAAAAATTATGGACATAATAAAAAAAATAAACTTCCACTATAGCACTTGGTTGGTTATATTTGACTTTTTTCTCTAACAAATTGGGTACACAAATATTTAACTCAAAAATGAAATGTGAGTCATTTTCCACCCATATAAAAGACCACCACCTCTCCCCCTTCATAACAAATCTCATGATGCTTTAGATCAACCAATATATTATGAAATTGATTCTATGAATCTCTAAAAACAACCTAAAATCATAAATATTTCATAAATATATCCAACGAATCCATTTAGTTCAAACTAGAAAGAGATAACCAATTAAGATGTAAGATATTTCCTCAAGTACGAGAGTTTTATTTCAATTATACATCCCCACAACTCTTCTTATTTTGTGATTATATAATAACAATAGTATAAATTATATAATAGTATTTTTATGTTATTTTTAATCCTAGACTTACACACACTTTCATCTAATGGGTAACAAACATATTGCTAAATTGAACCACGAACTAACTCCTCAAGAAATGATGAGTGTCCATTTTTTCCTTTACAAAATCTCATATTGGATATTATGATAGAAGATATGTTTATAAATGAAATATATTATATGTATTATTTATTTATGTTTCTATAATTCTTTTAAAATAAATACCATTATACATTCCATTTTGTGTAAATATGATAACAATGTTTTTGGAAGTGTGGACTGCCACCTCCTCAATGTGATGTGACGTGTTCATGGTATAAGTAGAATTTATAAAGGGTGGTTATTAATAAACATATGTAACATATATAACATATATTTTATATTGAAATTATAATATATATATATATATATGTATCATTAAAGTTTCATCCATTTAATATGACAAATAAATGAATGTGGCATTCATGTATATGTACGACCTACCATCTCCATTAATGGTGCATTCAATTTATTATATCCAAAATTTATAGATGTTTCTAAATAAATATGTACTGAATAAATATTATAATTAAATTAAGGAGTAAATTCAGTAGATTTTTAAATTAGGATCTATATAATTTTAACAATAAATAACAAGTAAAAACATACCTGAAAAAACTTGGCAATTAACACCCAAAATAGTGGAAATAATGAAAGATAGTTTAAAAAAGGGTAATAAGATAATATAATAAGATGATATATGTTATTATAAACATGAGTATGGTCTATTTATAAGTTATTATTACATTTTAAACCATTATATAGTTGAATAAATAACAGACAAAAAGGAAGGTAAGGTATGGGTTTTCATCTCATTTTACATTCCATTGAGACACACTTGTTGTTATAAACCAATTCACTTTTTTGTGATGTATATAAAAAAATTTGAAATTATTTACCATGGATATCATTATTCTAATTATATTATATGTTGCGTTTAATGTTATTCATTTATTGGGATAATGATTTTAATTTTTCAAAATGGTTTGGGAACGATTAGAATATTAAAAGAGTATTCTCCACAGGAATGTTCTCAATGATTATCTCTGAAATATCACCACATTTTTGTGGTTTTCAACATTATATTAAAACAATCAATTTATTGTAATAATTTTTTTAAAATTTACATGAATATATATATTCTCATACAATGTATATTTGTATTTTGGAACACATATATCATTTTTATTTTTGGTGTTCAAATAGACTATTATTTGATAAAATGAAAAAAATTGATAAAAATTTGTATTCTATATTCAATACAGATATTTGATAAGAGATATTAATTATATTGAGTATTTGATATATGTAATTATTTGGAATGGAAATCAAAAGCGAGAAAAGGAATTTATTTAGCCCCTCGATGAATCGACATATTCTCATTAGATGAATAAGTTGTCCAAATTAAATGGGTTTCTCTCCATAGTTTTGAAATGTCTTGTGAAAGGTATTGACAATATATATTTTCAGGTTCCTTATACATGATGTCCAATAACAAATCATTTCCCACACAAGTATTTTAGTTATTATTAATCCATGATATTTTTCCCTGAAATTTTTATGGATATTATTTATTATCAGTTTATTAGCTAAAGGGAATGTGTTTCCATTTCAAACCTCACCATATTGTTTTTGGATTTCCTAGTTATTCGAATGGTATGTTTTATAGTTATATACCCAAATTTATTGATTTTTCCTCATTTATTACTTATTGTTTCTAATTTACATACCCTTATTGAGAATTTGAGCTCACTCTTAATATGTTTCCTTTACCATGTTTATGAAGAGAAATCCATTGAATGATCATTAAGGATATTATTTAATTCATTTTATTATGTATTGTGTTTATATATTTCTATTTCCCAATTTATTATTTGAATCATGTATATAATATTTCTTTCCATGACTCCTAAACTAGTCAATTCTTCAAGATTTTATTCCTTATAATCATGAAAATGTATTAAAATAATGCAATTTTTACCGACTTCTAGGGTCAGGGTGTTAAAATTTCTATCATAAAAAATGATGGCGAGAGGGCTAAATTTTTCTTTGAAGACAATTTTCCTAGATTTGAAGAATTCCTTCATTCTCTTAGAATATAAGTAAATATATGATCCTATTAGAATAGTCATATCTTTTGGTTGTGCCTTGAAATATTTCCACTTCATTTATTAAAAAAGGTTACATCAAATGGAGAAGTAATATAGCAGTCTCAAAAAACACTTTCAATGATCAATATAAACCATTTCATAAATTCTTAACTTTTTATGAAATATTATGATCCAACACACCCGAATCAAGGTCACTGGATTTCAATAATTAACATATCACTAACCTTCATTCAACATGATGTATCTCTTTAATATTCAGATACCAAACATGTGAACACCTACATCGTGTATTATCTTTAAACATGGTAATAAATTCAATTAACATAAAACATCAATGGAAACATGAATTCCTACCATTTTCTTAAGTAAAACACATGTTATTGGAAATATTCCTTAAAAATAAATAATTTTTAAAACTCAATCAATGATAATATAAACAATTTTTTTCAAAAAATCCTTAATCAGTTCAAAGGTAGTGAGCACTTACCCAATTTTTTATAAAAATTAAATATTTATTTCTCCAAATGTTTTTATCTCAAAATCTGGAAAATATTAAGGGTTATATTTCTGTTAATTTTATGTTTTTCAGGAAGATTAACTTCCCACCAAATCATTTTTCTTATTCATTGGTACCATTCAACACAAACATTTAAATCCTTGATGAAAAGTACTTTAGTACAATCCATACCCATTACTAGGACATCATCATTAAAATAATTTAAGATCATTACTCAAAGATTAAAATACATAAGTGCATTAATAATTTCAATATGTCTATATCAATATCATAATCTTGACCTTAATCCCACGACTTCTTATATGATAGATTCCCTTGACTATTGGGTAATTATTTAACATAGTTCCCTATATTCTTGAAGTTGTAGCACTGAATAGAAATGTTTTCTTTAGCCCCTTTGCATTGATTAGCGTGATGACCGATTTCTTCACACTTATATAGAACTCCCTTTCATTTAATGTATTTTACAAGGTTATTCATTCTATAGTTATCACACAAAGGAAACATCTTAATCTTCTGCTCTTATTCATTATCATTCTCTTGGTGTCCAGATGGCTTCTTCTAATATTGTTTCCCCATGAATATATTTATCCCATAAAATTAACTTTCCAATTTTATGGAACATAAAACTATTTGATCATATGATTAAATAATTTGTTATACTAGTTCCCTTCAAGAAACTATCTTATGACCTTAAAATAATTGGACAATCATGCACTCTGTGTTGCATATATAATTTGTAGCATACCAGGATAACCTTGTAAAGGTGGATTCGTAATCTATTATAGTTTATTCTTAATTATTATTTAAGCTAAGGACCTATATATTCATCTTAATTTGTTACAAATGAGGGAAATGTATATCAGAGAATGTATCCTTTATATATTTCCATTACACGAGTTCTATCTCTTCTCCATCCATAATATTATAGATCAATGATCATAATTGACTGATATCATCTTTGAGACAATATACAACAAGTTTAACCTTTTTCTTTTTTACCACATCCCATCAACACAAATATATTTTACAAAGACTTAGTAATTTTTTTAAATATAATCATATTAGTAATCCCACTAAAATATGGGTTCTTCTATCCCATAATGTTATCCCTCATAGTACAATGTCATTGTGGAAATGGTTACTTCATCCAAGAAAATATTATGTGTCATACTTTGGTTAAACTACCCCTATATGTCCATAACGTTCTCAATTAAAATACCATATATATTTGATTTATTATTAGGTAAACCTCTACATTGTCCATGAGTATTGATAATCTTCACCCACGTATGTCCCATTTCTAAAAAATTTAATATCCTAGATTACATCATAAAATTATATATCATAATGTTTAATCTCAAAACTAGTGAAATACTTATAATAATTTTAAAATTTTAGGAAAACATAATATCATATCACAAACATGATTTCTTTTGGATTTCTTTCTATAATTATCCTCAATGTCTACATTATTTTTATGTACATTAATATATGTTTTCATAAATCTATTTTCCAAGGTTTTTACTGAACTATATTTGATTCCAACTACAACTCGCCAACCCCAGTAGCTCATAGTCAGTTCATTACATTATTAATTGGCATGATTACAGGGAATCATATACTAATGGAAAAAATAATTAAATGTTTTGGAATAATAAATTATATATATGATATCTATATTAAATTGGGAAATAGAAAACAAAATATGATACATCTTAAAATGAAATTAACTACATACTTGGAAGATTATTTAATGATTTTATCTTCATATCCCAGGGAAAAGAAAAAAATTAGGTAGATCTTAAATGATCAATAAGGGAATTTACAGAGGATGAAATAATGAAATAATGATAAAAACCATCATGGAAAGGTTAATAACAAAGAACACATTCCATTATATAAAATTTTATAAGACATAATGAATATGGAATAGTAAATAACTGAACCCGCATGTCATTAAATAAAAAACATAGAGGAAGAATGTCTCCATTGATGATTTAAAATAAAAAAATGGTGTACAAAATAGTTAATGAATTATCAATAAAATACATACTTAATTACTACAATTCATGTTTCCTATGATCATGATACCTTTACCATTAAGATCAATCCTCCAGACAGTTTAAAACATATTGTGTAAAAACAAATATTATTGGGATAATTAATTTCATTTAATGAGACTACCGAGGTATCATGGTGTTTTTAGTAACCAGCCTCTAACCCATGTATTTAATTTTTTTGATAATTCCTCATATATTGAGTAATAAACATAATTAATTAAAAACATTCCTTATCATAAAATATCTATACTGACTAAATAATATGTATTTATCAATATTTCCCCAATTTATCAAGTAAATGTCAAAGTGAACACCATATATAAAAATAAAATAATATTAAGTAAATAATAATATCCATTTCAAGAGAATATGTATTTTTGAGAAAATATAAATTTACAATAAAAATGATCTTAAAGAATTTATAGTTTCAAGAGAATGTTAACAAACATAAAAATATTTATATTGTAAATATAACATTAATCACATTGTAATTTTCAGGTCAAACCCCTTAGATGAGATAGTTCAAATTGAAACTAAAAATAGCATAATTTATGATTTAATCATTATATTAAATGAAGTAGTGGAATTTTTTACACCATGTTAATGTTAATTTGTTCATAATAAGAAATAAATATTAATGAATAGTAAATTGAGAAGAAATCCCTTACCTTATGCTTCATTTTACCTGTGTGGCCTTTTTGACTCTAGTATAGTATTTTAAAACCTGTTAATAAGTTATAAAAACTTGTAATCAAATTTATTATATCATATATGATCCTATTATAATATATTATTACCCTTTTTAACAATCAATAATTATTATCATCATTTCATGTGTTAATTTTTACTTTTTTTACTATGTTTTGACTTTTTATATTTGTTCTTCTTATGTAGATCATGATTTAATATTCTACATGATGAAAATCATGACTTTAATATCATATATATTTAGTATATATTTATATAGTATAATCCATAAGAGTTTATACAGGAAATGAAATATGCCATTTTTGGAGATAGTAGTTCATGCACATAAATGTTATTTCTATTAAATTTTCATATTAAAAGAATGGAAATTAAATGATATATATGTTTATTATAATTCTAGAATATTACTTATTATATATATTTCACATATTTTTATTAAAACAACGCTTAATATAATTCTTTGTATTGTGTGAATTAATCCCATTACTTTGAGGAGGTAATAGTCCACACGTCCACAAACGATGTTATCATATTCCCACAAAATGGGAATCATTAGGGTATGCATTATATAGAAATTTAAAGAATAATAAAGAAATTATAAATATAAGATACATAATATATAAACTTTTAATCCACTATTATCCATAACTCTTAATGTTTGTAATGGAAGAATGAATAATATCCGTTAGTGAGGCAGTAGTCCACTTTACACAGAAATAATTATTGTGCATCCCATTTGAAGGATGTGTGTGTATGTGTATCTCATACCATTATCAAAAGAAAATATATGTATATTTATCATACCTAGGAAAATATAAAATCTTTATATAAGAGATAATTAAGGTGTGGATAAAGAAATGATACAAAAGCGATGGTTAAAGAATAATACCTCTTATTCAGGTAAATCTTTTTAGTTTGTACCAAAAAACTTTCTTGGGATTCTTTCGGAAAAAATTGAGGATTATATGATAAGGGTAGGGATGTTTTGATAATACTTTTTTAGGTTTTTTATGACAAAAATGGATTTTATGTGTTAATTAGTGGGAGGGGTGAGTTCATTTTTATAGTGGATGAGGAGTGACATTCTTGTAAATATTTAAAAGTAAACAATATTGGGGGGTATCCATTTCATAAAGTAAAACTAAAAATTAATTGAATTTGATAAAATACATTATCTGTTCTAAATATTCCAATCTAATAGGTATTGGAAATTTTTCTAGGTAATTTTTTTCCGTTAGGTTTAGAGTTTAGTCTGTTGTTAAGATTAATTTTACCTTAATCGAGGTAATTAATTATAATTGTATTGACTAATAATTTTTCCCAAAACTAAATTTACCACAATATAAAAAATAAATGAATCTAATTCCAAATAAAGGATTAATTTTTACAAAATTATAATTTTATTAATAGAATAAATTAATTTAATTTTAATCCATAGGATAGGATGAGAAAGTAGATTTTTAATGTAAAAATGTTCAATAGATTGAGATATTTTTTAACAAGTTTTAACATGAAATTGATTCCAATGAAATTGATTACAAGGAAATAATTTGGTTGAATTGATATATAATTGATATAATATTACTTTAAGACCTATTTAATATATAATTTATCCTTATAAATAAATTATATGAAAAAAAAATTCTCATTAAAAATTCAATATTTTTTACAATTCATCAAAACATAAAACATCTCAAGAAGAATTAAATATAAATCAAAAATAATTTTGAATTTTTTTTTAAAAAATAATGTTTATTTCTACAAATAAAATAATTTTTTTTTTGAAAAAAAATAATTTAAAACATGTTCCCCATAAAAAACCTGAAAAATTGACTTTTGAAACATAAAGGTTATGATGCATAAAATTGGGGTTGTACTTATCATATGTCTGTAAAATATATTGGATGTATATATAAAAATTTATTGGATATATATTATATATATATATTACTAATATCGATAATAGTAATTTATTACTAAAAAACACTTTTGGGTCCATAAAATAGTTTTCTTCTTAAAACACTTCCATTTTATTCAATTGAATTTTATATTATCATCTCTAACACCAAATACTTATATAATCATTTTTAAATAATATCTTAATATTTTAGTTATGTATTTTAATTCATTTCATTATAATGGCTAGTTGATAACTATTATATTAAATAATAATAATAATATGTTGTAGTTTGGTAAAACATTGTCTTGTATATAATGAAAACTATCGATGGACCGTGGTATTTTGTGTAAAACAAGACAACCTAGTGTTGCATGAACATCAATCTAATACCGGTGTTTTGATTATATAATTCATAACACGATGTTTCTTATAAATAAATATATAAACAAAATATATTTTTTCCAAAAATGAAAATATCGTAATATCATGGTGTATTGCAAAGTGTACGTGATACATAAGCTACAGAGTGATCTTGTGTGATCTACATGATGTACATGTATCTCAATATATGTGCCCATCAATCTACCTCATATACAGACCCATATTCATATATTTTACCATTACTCAGACATCAAATGAAAGTTATATAAGGATTATATCAAATCTATATTGATAACTCGTCTATTCATGAATCTATGAGTACAGAATGATCTAATTAATGAATACATAAAATATTATTAATCTTTATTTATATACATGTCACATGTCCATCATCCATTAATATATATAATAAATTGGCATGTTCATACACTTAGACAATTTATCTCATTCGAGGGATTATATATAATACTCATTAAACAATTGTTAAAATCCCATATTTATTAAGCTTAAATTGATAACATTATCCAAAATATAACCCACTAATCTCTCTATTAGCGAAGTACACATATACATTTTCATTATTAAAATAATAAATTCTGAATTTTCTCTTGTAATTTATCCCCCCAGTCATATTTAATGGGGACTCAAATATGATCCATACACCCCTAATGTACAAAAATAAGTTTATATAACAAAAATGTGGTATTGTAACATCATGGACCCAAATGCCATTTTATGATGCCTTAGTCTGGTTGGTCACATGGCCTCAGGTGCATCTCCCTATGCAACAGAGGCTTCCGACTAGCTTTGAGGGCCTAGGTAGGTCTGTTGGGAGAGTGTTCCCTCTTTAAAAGAGTGTAGTACAATAGTTTATCAAGAACATATACAATAGAGGAAACATTAAACAATAAACTAGATAAAAACAGTGGTAGACTATCCGTATAATTCAATCGAGAAGTCATATCTTATACAAGATGATGATACATGTCACATTTTTCTAATAAAACAAATGAAACAAGAATATGAGGTAGATATACATTCCATAGAGTAAAATTACGAAAAGGGAAAATAATCCCAGTATCATCGAACGCCTCAGCTTAGTCCCATTCTACTCTACTCCTAATCATCATTTCAACTACCTATAGATGGCTAATTTCCTTTATCATTTATTGTAGTCATATAATCTATTTGGGTTCAAAAAGGTAACCCAAACAGGGTGTGAGACAAAACCAAGTAGGCAACCACCTAATTTCTGTGACAACCAGTCTGTGTATATATAAAGTATGAAGTGAGAAATTAGAATAGTACTTAGTAATAAAGTGATAATAATTAAAAAATTATTTGATTTTTTTTTCATTTTAATTCATTTACAATATCAATTTCATTGAAATTTATATATATCGAGAACTAGATCAAGCTTGACATCCCCTGTATAAATGTTATCACAACAGATTCGTCATAGGGTTAGCTAAACTATACAAAACAACATCGACTCCAAGCTTATTCTTTTGATTGGAGCCACATCAGAAGTAATTTCATGTCAATTGTTTATTCATTTAGAACCTGACACTATCCTTGACATTAATATGTTGGGATTCAACTAACACTCCAAGTGTATTCAACCAAAACCCTATGAGTTCATCCAAGGGGAACCTCTCATGAACACCTGAATATCTCTAGATGTGTTATAAATTATATTACATATGATCCTATTCATGGCAGTCTTCTATGGAAAACATAGGTATCACTCATGAAAGATAATCAATTCCCTTTGATTCTATCCTTTGTAATCCATTTAGATTCCAAGTATCACTCGACATATAAGTCAAGTCTGAGTAAGTCTATCCATGGAATCTCTCATTTGGATCCATGTATCAGACATGGAAATATCACATTAACCATTGAGTCCCTCCATGGAATTATCGGGTGGATCCATGTATCACTCAAGGTGTAAAGGCCAATTGTTGCATTTTTCCATATGAGGAACTCTAAATTAAATCCTCCTATAAACCAATACTATTTATTATTTAAAAAATTGTCTTTAATTGACATAATTCAATTTTCATGCCATGGTCAAAACGAAGGTCATTCAATATATCTCCCACAACAAAAGTGTGACACAAGTAAGGACCAACTTTAAGGAATTGGCCTTCTATTTACTAACATGTCACAACCTGACCCTTCCGGACTCGAGCTGCAACTACCCATGCCCACCTCCATAAGCTAGGGGATGGCGACTAGCGTCGAATTCGTAACAATCTCGAGGAGGCCTTTTCCTAAGTATCTACACATACACACAACCCACTCAATGCAGAATTGAAGAGTAAAAAAGGAAACAAAAGGACAAACAACTATAACCTAACCACAGTCATGCATCAACCTCTAAATAAGAAATGTAAAGTGCTGAATAGTACTGACAGATACAGAACAGAAAAAGGGAAAAACATTTGCCCATCCAGAAAGGTGCCACAACCCGGCAATAGGTAAACAAAAGAAAACATCCGATGAGTCTCACACCTGAAAGACATAATGTGACCACCAAATGTAGCCCAAGGTCATGTGACCTCTACTATCCTCCGTAGTCCCGATCGACCTGTCTATCATCTGAAAGGGCACACCAAGTGCGGGCAATGCCTAACCAAGGGTGATTATAAGGATACTCAGTAGGATGCCGAGAAAGCTCGAGGGGGCAACAAAGGAGATACTGAATGGTAAATGATTTACATAATGATGTAATAGTACAATAGATTGAGTGCAAATAAACCCAACGAAAGAAAGGAAATAGACTCATTCCAACTAAGAGGAGCGAGACACGGAAATCACATGGCATACCCCACGTGTCTCGCCCCTCCTAGAAGGAGAGTAACTGGTTCCAATGAGTGGGAACAAAGGTAGGGTGTATATATATATATGCTCAACAGGAAACCCGAACGAGTGCATAAGGGGATCTCCATATCCATGCTCATCCAAGGAAAAGTCGCTAACAGCTCTAAGGATGTCCACCACTAATGCCCAACATTCCCACATGTCAAAATCGCCTCATCGCTAAGTTGTACCACCGAAACTCCCACTGTGGTAAAAATGTAGGAAAAGCACAGACTAGCCTCGAAAAAAGTTGAGGAGTCTGAAATAAGTCGTCGGGTGACCCACTACCCAGCCCTACTAGAGGGTAAACCCTAAAAGTCAATGGGTATCCCACTACCCAAGCTTTCTGGAGGGTAAACTCTAAAATTCAATGGGTATCCCACTATCCAGCCCAAATGGAGGGTAAAACCTACGATCCATGGGTAACCAACTACCTATCCCACCTAGAGGGTAAACCCTAAAATTCAACAGGTAACCCACTTCCCAGCCCCGTTGGAGGTTAAACCTGGAACTGGTCTGATAACACCACGTTGCCCACGACATTAATGGGTGTCACTAACATCGCAACCATGCGTTGGGTTGGAGTGAGGCAAAGAGACATCCAACCAATGCCCTTTTCATTTTCCACAATTATTAGGATCACGTAAGAGGCCTCTCTCACCCGAATAGATTACATATTTGTAATCCTCGGGAAAAACATGCGAGATAGACTAGTAACTCACTAGAAAGAGGCTCCCGACAGAAAAGTTATTCAATGCCGCTTCACCCCCATACGGCGTCTCATGGGGCCCACACCCCGGTCCCAAAGGAGGTTGGGAAAACTATGCCATTGCAATGATCTTGGAAAAACATGCATAAATGACTACTCGTTCGCCCCGAATGGACATATGATGAAAAATTCACAAAACATTACTCAAAGCATAAAAGGCGAACCGTGGGGCCCATGCCTCAACTTCGACTTCAATGATTGAAACCATCCTAGACCACATCATCTCTATTCCAAAGTCACAACACTGCTGACGATGCCTTAAACAGACTCCAGATGTGTCAGCACCATCCGAAAGAAGAAACCCGACATAGTACATAATGAGCGTGATGCGTCATCAAGCCCCTGTCTGAGGAATTAAAATTTATCAAGACCATTTCAAAAGCTTAGTATCTCTCTAAGGATTTAACTTCCATAGAAGTAAAACAAAACGGACACCCATAACGAAGTTATGGGTGTCCAACGTCAGAGGGGACGAACCCCCCTTGGGCTAGACCGGCCTAGGACGGCCTGCGCCGTCCGGCCCAACTTACCACCTCTCGCATCTCCACTGGTAATACATATCGCCCCGGGAATATGATCGCATGATTCCCTCCTTCAGAAAACCCATTGGGTGCATCGACTGTGGATATCTGATCATGCAGTACCTGACTGTCAACATCCCCCAGCTGCGAATCTCTCACACGCTCAAGGGGTGAAGGAGTCAACACCATCGACCACAGAAAAGCCATACCCTCCTGCTCCATGAAGGTCAGTCGTAGGGATTCCAACTCCTCTAAATCTTCCCACACTATCCAAGCCTGGGACTTCCTGCTAAGAGTATCTCCTACTACGTTGCCCTTCCCTGGAGTGTAGACTATCTCGAAATCCTAGTCCTGTAGAAACTCCATCCAGCCCTTCTACCTCAGATTCAAATCCCTCTGCGTGAAAATATAATTGAAGCTCTGGTGGTCTGAGTAGACCACAAAATGCTCACCTACAATGCAGTGCCTCCATAGCCTCAAGGAAAAGACCATCGCAGCCAGCTCCAAATCGTGATTCGCATAATTCTGTTCATCGGGCCTCAACTTCCTCGACCCATAAAGAATCACTGCTCGTTGCTGCATTAGCATACACCCGAGCCTAGCTCTTGAAACCTCCTATAATAGTATGAACTCAACTCCTTCCTCTGGCAGCCTCAACAGTGGAGAACTAGTTAGCCTCTCTCTCAACTCCTCAAAGGCCATCTGGAACTGATCAGTCTAGGTGAACAGTCATCCCTTCTGTGTCAATGCGGTCAAAGGGGCAGTGATCCTTGAGAAATCATCCACAAAACTCCTATAGTATCGTGCCAAACCAAGGATGCTCTGAACCTCAGACTCATTCTTGGGTGGCTCCCAAGAAAGCACTGCCTCTATCTTTGTGGGATTTACGGCCAATCCCTTCTCTGAAATGACATGCCCAAAAAAGTGAACCTCATGAATCCAGAACTGACACTTCGAGAGCTTCCAATACAGCTGGTGCTCCCGGAGTATGTCTAGGACTATCCTCAAATGCTCTGTGTGCTCCACTTCCGTCTTAGATTAAATGAGTATGTAATCAATAAAGGCAACCAAAAACCTGTCCAATTACTGCTAGAAGATTTGGTTTTCAAATCCAAGATAACGGCAAGGGAATTCATCACACCAAAGGGAATCACCAGACACTCATAATGCCCATATCGACAATGGAAAGCCAAATTCGGGATTTCAGCCTCACGAACAAACAACTGGTGGTAGCCGGATCGAAGATCATTCTTAGAGAACCACTTTTCACATTTGATCTGATCTAAGTGGTCGTCCATCCTCGAAAAAAGGTACTTATTCTTTATCGTGGCCTGATTTAGGCGACAATAATCCACACAAAGTTGTAGACTCCCATCTTCCTTTTTCAAAAAAAAACTGGAGCCACCCAGGGGGGAAACACCAGGCCTGATGAATCCCTTCTCACGAAGGTTGTCTAGCTAAAGTCATAGATCTTGAAGCTCTGTGGGTGCCATCCGAAAAGTCTCACATGATATCGGGGCAGTCCCTAGCTGCAAGTCAATGTAGAACTCCGTCTCTTGCCTCAGAGGTAGTCCCAAAACATCCTCGGGAATGACGTCAATGTATTGCTCAACAATAGTAGTGATCCAGGTGCCTGTAGAATCTCCTGCTCTGAGAGCCATGCTCATCAACTGGTGCAAAAAAGGTTGGGGTCTCCTTCTCAGAGTACCCATCTACTCTTCCAGGAGGTCTCATTCACCATGGATGATAAAACTCGTCGCATCAGAAAACACGCCTCTGACTCATATGTGACAACAATCGATCTAGGCATGAACCATAGAAAGCCAATCCATGCTGAGGATGCTGTCGTAAGGTTCCATCGTGATGACAAGAAGGTCCCACATGAAACTCCCTCCTCCAAACGATAGTTCGCACTATCTGTAGATAAATGTCACTAATGAGGCACTTCCCGTAGGAACCTCGAGGCTAAGTCCACGTTTCAGTGCCTCTACTGGAAGCTTCAACTCCCATACCAATAGTTGTGATATAAAGGAGTGGTTGGCGTCTATGTCTACTAGTACCAAATAATGTGTAAAGTAAACCCAAAGCATACCTCGAACGATCTCGTGTGCTGGGGGGGTCATGAACACCCATATCCTGAAGCTACCCGTGGCCTCTACCGCAAGCTCCCTGAGCCTCGCCTGGGATACCCGGTGGTGGCAGTCGAAGGACCTCGAAACGCCATCCCAGAACTCTAGGTCCTACTGCTCTCCCTGTGCTGCCTCCCTAAGGACCACCCTATCCTCGCATGGGGGATCCCTGGTCACGGAATTGCCTCTACCACAGCGGTGTGCCCACTACCTGCCACAACTACTCGGTACGCCTGGTCGGGAAGTCCCGTGCTAGGTGACCACATCCGTCTCAGGAATAGCACCAGTTCTCTCCTGCCTACCCCAGTGCTCCACATCGCCACTATGGTGTAACCATTCCATTTTTCTGCTCATGGAAGGGCCTCCTCGACCGAGACTATGCTCTCTGTCACCTTCCTATCACCAAATACTCTCCTCTGAAGCGGCCACTGATAGGCCCAATCAGTTGTAATCCCTCATCCAAGAAGCTCTCAGTCACGAGCACCTGCTCTAGCATCTCGGAATATGTAGGGATGAATAAGGGTATTACACTAGTACGAATCTCCCAGCGAAGACCCTGCTCAAACTTCCGTGCCCGGAAGTAACTATCGTCGATCATATCCTCCGAGTAGCATGTCAGATTGGTAAATCGGGCTGAGTACTATACCACAGTCATCCCCCCTACTTCAGCTCTAGAAAATATTAAATCCGAATGGAGCGTAAGAATGAGGGGGTGTACTCATCACGGAAGAGCTTCTAAAAGATATCCCATAGGAGAGACGAATCGTCATGGGTCTGCATCACCAATCTACACCAATGCCTGACCTTCCTAAGGAAAAGGGTGGCAACTAGGGATATCATCTATTTCTATGGTGTTTGTACCAGTCTGAAAATTCGGTCCACAGACTCTATCCAATCTTCTGCTACCTGGGGATCCGGGTCTCCGTGGAACTTCAGCGGTATTTGACACTAAAAGTATCGGAGCACACTCAGCCTATACTAAACATTGGTCTACGCTGCTGGTATTGACTGCCACTCTCAAGGTTGAGGGGCCACTACTGAAGCACTGGGTGGAAGGGGATCACGTGAGGGTCCCTGAACTGACGCCTCGTCACTCACCAGGTCGTCGTCACAAACTAGAGATGGTAACCTGCCTGGCTACTGACATGGGGGCATCCTGAAAATTATAAAGGAATACCACGATCAGATGAGAAAATTTATATATATATGTTACAGTAATCACAAATGGGAGTTGACTCAACAAGGACGGTCAAAGACTCAATCCTACCAGATGCATGTTTTAAAGTTCCATGAAACAAGTGTCTCAGCCCGCCATTTTGACAAGTGGGTTATCAGGGTCTTGGTGAATAGATACGTCGGCCGTCCATACCGTCACTGGATTCTTGGCCTGAGAGCCGCCCTCAAGACACGTCGAAACTATTTCCCTAAATCATAACCAATACCATTTTAGGGGCTTCTGAACAATTCCCCATGTAATTAACCACCTATGATACCACTTTTTCACAACCCGACCCTAACGGTCTCCAGCCGCAACTACCCCAAGCCCACCTCCATAGGCCAGGGCCTGGCGACAAGGGTTGAAGGCGTAATAATCGTGGGGAGTCCTTTGCCTAAGTACTTGTACACACACACACAACCCACTCAATGCTGATATGTAGAGTAAAAAAGGAAACCAAAGGAAAAACATTATAACCTAACCATAGTCATGCATCAACCTATAAATGGAAAAATCATAGTGCTGAAAAGTACTGAAAGATGCAGAACAGAAAAAGGGAAAAACACAGACCCATCCAGAAAGGTGGCACAACCCGGAAATAGGTAAAAAAAGAAAACAACTGGTGAGTCTCTCACCAGAAAGACCTACTGTGACCACCGAATGTAGCCCATGCTCTTGTGTCCTCTAAGATCTTCTGTAGTTTCGATCGAACTCTCCGTCTTCTGCAAGGGCACACTAAGTGCGGTCAAATCCCAAGCAGGGGTGAGTATAAGGAAACTTAGTAGGATGCCCTGAAAGCTCGAAGGAGCAACAAAAAAGATACTGAACGGTAAATGATAGACAAAACAATGTAATAGTATAATAGAGAGTGTGAAGCTAAACCTAACGAAAGAATAAAATAGACTCATTCCAACCAAGAGGAGCTAAACACGAAAAGCACGTGGCATACCCCGAGTGTCTTTGCCCCTCCTAGAAGGATAGTAACTGGTCCAAAGAAGTGGAAAAAAGGTAGGATGTGTCTATATATATAAATATATATTCACAACAAGAAACCCAAACGAGTGCGTAAGGGGATCTCCAATTCCAAACTCATCCTGGGAAATGTCGCCAACAGTTCTAAGGATGTCCACCACTGATGCCCAACAGTCTCGCGCGTCAAAACCACCTCATCACTAAGACGTACTTCCAAAAGTCCCGCTCTGGTTACCATGGAGGAAAACCACTGACTAGCCTTGAAAAAAGCAGCACAGTCCGAATGAAGTCATCGGGTAACCCACTACCCAGCACTGCTGGAGGGTAAACCCTAAAAGTCTATGGGTAACCCACTACCCAGCACTACTGGAGGGTAAATCCTAAAAGTCAATGTGTAACCCACTGCCAATCCCAACTGGAGGGTAAACCTTAAGATCCACGAGAAACCCACTTCTAGGCCCAATTGGAGGTTAAACCCTAAAAGTCAACGGGTAATCCACTACCCAGCCACGCTAGAGGGTAAACCTGGAACTGGTCAGATAACTCCACGTTGCCCACGCCATCCCTGGGTGTCACTAACTTCCCGACCATGAATTAGGTCGGTGTGTGTCGAAGAGACCTCTAACCAACACCATTTTCATTTTACACATTTAATAAGATCACGTAAGAGGACACACTCTCCCGAATAGATTAAGCTGTTGTAATACTCACGGAAAAACACTCAAGATTGATTACTTACTCGCCAGAAACAGGCTCCCGACGGAAAAGTTTTTCAACGCCACTTTATGCCCATACGATGTATCATGGGGTCTAAACCATAGTCCCGAAAGAGGTCATGTGAACTGCGCAATTGTGATGCTGTCCAAAAAACAAGCCCAAATGACTACTCATTCGTCCCGAATAGACATCTAATGAAAAAGACACAAAACGCTGCTCACAGCGTAAAAGACGGCCCATGGGGCCTGCACCTCAACTCCGACATTATTACCTGAAACCTCCTTGGAACACTTTGTCTTGATTCTATGGTCAAAATGCTGCTAACGACTCCTTAAACGGACTCTGTATGTGTCTGCGCCATCTGAAAGAAGAAACTGGGTGTAGTACTTAACGAGCGTGACGCGCCACCGAGCCCCCGTATTGGGAAATAAAATTTCCCGAGACCATTTCAAAAGCTTCGTCTTGATCCAATGATTGCACTTCCATAGACGGAACACATAATAGACACACGTAGGGAAAGGTATGGGTGTCCAAATTCAGAGGGGACGAACCCCCCTTGGGCAGGACCGGCCTGGGTCGGCCCGCACCGGTCGGCCCGTGGCTCAGCCGCGCACCCCGGTCATGGACCCCGAGTCCATGCTGCCCCAACCAGACCTCGTGGCTTGTCATAGTCTCACGCGGAGACCCGCCTTCAGTGGGTCTCTGTCCCCGCACGAGGTCACGCGTCGCGACCTCGCCCCATCGCGCCCCGGTGAGCTCGCCCACAAACTGGAGCCCCCACCTGGAGCCCCTGCCGCGTCGCCTGGGTCCGTCACCGCGCGACCATCCCGAAACTGCACCGACGTTTCGTGGAATTCCCTACGCCACCGCTGTTTCCTGCCGGAGATCCCTGGAACTGCCGGAAAAAGAGGAAAAGGACTAGGAAAATTTCCAGGGGCCGCCCCGGGACTCGATATTTCAATCCGAAAGGTTCGTTGGAAAGATAAAAACAAGCCCTATGCAACCATGGGCTTTAATCGATGATCAGACAACAATTAGATGTAAAAAAATTCATTTAATGGGGGGGGTATGGGAATTAAAATGATAAAAACACAAGCCTACCTTGATGGGTGTAGCCCGAAGCTTCACCAATGGTCCGCAAGAGTCACCACAACTTGCCGGAGAGGTGCAGGAGTGGGGAGGATCTCCTTGAGAGTGAACCACCAAGGAGAAGAGCTAAGGTGGAGGATAGGGTGGGGGTGGTGTTTTAAAATAGAAAACACTTAAACCCCCCGCTCGTAGACCTCGTATCCGAACTTTCGGTGGGGTTGAGGTTAAGCCACCCCTAGGGTAAAAACCACGTTCTGAGCACAACGGTAGTCTCGAAATTTTAATTCGAGCCTCCATTAAAAAGTTATAAAGTCCACGCCCGAGGCCGCTAAATTTTGAAAACTCCCCTAGTGGCGGTTTTCACAGAATAGTCGCCCCCACAAAAGTTATACCCCTGCTAGGGTAAACAGCATGTTCCAGACTCAACGGTGCCCTTGGTTTTTCCATTAGAGTAGCCATTTAGGAGTTATCCTATTTATTTGGCATGTATAGTGTGAACACACATAAAATTTAATTTCGGAAACATCGGGGATTGAAATCACACGTTGTCTGAATGCCCTGCTCTGGAATAACATTAAAAAATTTTCAAAGTCTTACAAGCTCAATACTCGAGTTCTTATATAACGTGTTCATAATTCATATAAAATGTATCACATGCATGACAAACTAATACATTGAATTATCATCATTTAACTCACATGGGGAAAATTCCAATAACAAGCATCACATGCATAACAATCTAACACATGGATTTAACATCATTTAACTCATGTGGAATATCAAGATAATGATCCTTCCTTGTTTAATCGATTAATTTCATAGCATTTTCTCAACATATATCACACGGGAAAGTAACTCTAGGGCCATTCAAATACTTTCTTGGCCATTTTTAATATAACAAGCCTAACAATCCAATAAATCTATCTTGTGGATTGATTATAATATAACTCAATTAGAAAAGAACTAATTTGAAAAATTCAATACAATTGAATTAATTCGTGTTAGAGACTCTTCTTTACTCACATAGGCAAGGTAGTTCTAGAAAAAAATACTGAAATAGGCAGTGGAATCTCTAGTTCAATGGGAATGTCTACCATCCCATTCTCGTAAACAATTCAATTACTATCTAAAGACACTAAAATTCCATCTAAAAAAAATTTGATTTTTAACAACCCATGAAAGGGATAAGGCACACCTCAATGGTGTGTCTTGGTATTAATCTGTAAAAGGTCATTCATGGAAAATCACACATGGGGTCATCCTTATACTAGTTATAAAACCTATAACATGCATAAAAGTGTCTATTCAATTACCTAAACCATGATATGAAACAATAGGTATCAATTTCAATTATGGTGACTCCCAAAAAATTTTGTGTGACACTACATAATATATAAACATCTTGACATTTATTGAAAGGCACAAGAAAACCTACCTTAGGTATCTTCTGGATAGATCATCTAGTATTAAGCTCGGATTTCTCCCACTATGTAAAAAATACGAATAATGGATGAAGAACAAGAACATAGGGAATATGAGACTAAATAAAAATGCTGCAGCAGATAGCCAAAATAATCAAGAACATATAAATTGGAATTAAGTTCATACCATTACTGATTCAGGGAATGAAATGTGTTCAACTCAGAGGCCATATGGTGATTTGATCTAAAATCCTACTTTAGTTGAACGTGATTGATTTCAAAATGGTGAGATTATAAATATGTGGTGAAAAGAACACAGCCTTAGGTTTCAAAAGAATCTTAATTTAATTAAAAATTATAAAAATTCTTAAATTGACAAGGTCTCACAGTTTACCTACATGGTCTGAAAACCCATGTGGAAATCAAGAACGAATTCCTATAGGGCTAGGGAATTGAATATGCTAACCCTATATAGTTTATTAACTATCCACAAACCATTCAAACCACAATATTAAAGTCTATTAAGAATCAATACCTATCCGCACCGTCATGCCACTCAAACTGCACTATTTATTAAACCTGCGACCTTTTGTTTTCACTAGAAACAATGGTTCTAATCTCTAGAACAACCCTGAACACCCTTGAGAACTATGTGACAACAAAACAAACTCAAATTATTTCATATTTAAGTAATTAAACCGATAATTTAAAGAAACCTGTGATTTTTACATCAATAAAGAACCACGTTCTTAATAACTCCCCCTTAAAGCAATTTGTCAACGAATTTCCCTTCAAAGGGTGTCTAAGCATGATCTAAGAAGAACTCACGTCACTATGATTATAAATTATCCTCGATATCCTTGGTCCCTTCCTATACTCCATCATTCTTTGATAACACTGATACTAAATGAATTGACCGGCCCTGGGGATCCTTCGTGCTATGATCCATAATTCATATATGAAGCCCTTTAAAGGATGAATCTACCTATAACTCAAACTACTCATGATAAAAAACATGAGATGTTTCTGAATAGAATTTTCATAGAAGATAAACATTCAAGACACCACACATAGACCAATACTTCAATGGTTACTACAACTGATAGTCTACCGTCCTGACACACCACTGAATCTTAAATGACCCAACATACCTCGATGAAATATTAAACTATCTCATGATCTTCTTGTGTCCCAGCCATGGGGAAACATGTAGGAAAACCTAATCCCTGTCCTCAAACACTATAAGTTTCTTATACTGTTTAATTTATTGTTTCTGATGAGATTGTGTAGTATCCATCCGCTTACGAGTCAACTAAACATGTTTTGTAGACTCCTAGATAAGGTGAGGTCCCAACATAGCTACTTCAACTACCTCAATCCAAAATATGGTTGATCGGCATGGAATACTATTAAAATAATCATATGGAACGATCAAAATATTTTCTTGAATGATATTTTTTAGGTGAACTACATTAGGGTTATACTCTTTTCTTTTGAGCCCCTGAAATCCAGAACGCATTCCTACAACATGTCCTCAAGAACCTTTTCCATACGCTCTGACTAGCAATCTGTATGTGGGTGGTATGTTGTGTAAAAAATCACCTGAGTACCTAGTTCCCTATGTATCCATTTCTAGAATCAAGAAGAAAATCAGGTATCCCTATCTGAAATGATAGAATACGGGATGCAATGTAGTCTTACAATCTTAAGAATTTACAAACACCCAAGATCATCAATAGTGAAGGATTCTTTGATCGGCAGGAAATGAGTGACCTTCATGTGCTGGTCAACAACAACCCATACAACATCATTACATTGAAAATGACTTGGTAAAACATTCAGTAAATCCATCACAATGTCATTATATTTATAATTTGGAATGGGAAGATTTTTTAAATGTCTGGCTGGTGGCTGGTGTTCCTCCTTAACCTGCTGATAGTTGGACCATCTACTGAAAATATCAGAAACATATATTTTCACTCCCAGTCACCAATACCGATGATGTAAAACATGATACCTCTTGTTGACCCCAGAGGAACTTCCCAAGATGTATCATGAAAATCCTACCTCATATCTTCACACATGTGTGAATAGACCCATACACGACCATCTACTCAGAAGGTCTCATCCTCACATTTGGTCAAACAAGGGGGAGTGTCCTCACCTGCCACACTCTATTATATAACTAGGAATTCAAAATCAGATATCAACCTCATCCTCACTCTATATAATAATTTAGAGGTTACAACTAAGGATTGATGTAAAATATTCCCCTAACTATTGTTAATATCCATGTGTATCATATAAAACAAATCCATAATCTGCCACTCTCTACTGGCCTACTAAACCTCCAGTCTATGAGTCCTCCTGTTTAGTACATCGACCCTTGTATTTCCTTGACAAAGAGTGTAGGAAAACTAGATTTTAATGGACTATAGGTACTCCACCCACCATCCTTGCCTCAGGTTCAGATCATCTTGTGTAAGTGTATACTTTATGATTTTTTGTTAAATGTACACCACAAAACGCTCTCCCTATAAGTAATATATCCAATAGCGCAACATGTGCCCAACTGTAGCTAACTCAATATCATGTGTTGGGTAATTCATCTTGTGTAGAATTAAATGCCAAGACTGATAGACATCAACTTTATCCCTTGGTATAATAAATTCTCCCAACCTAATTCTTGATGCATCACAGTAAACTTTGTAACTTCTTCTTGGATCTGGAATAATCACTACTGGGGATAATTTCAATCTACCTTTAAACTCTAAAAAGGTAGTCTCATAGGAATATGACCATACATACTTCACATCTTTCTTAGTCAAGGCCATAAACTACACTTCTAATAATGAGAAGTCATGTATGAAGTGACTGTAGTGACCATCTATCCCTAAGAAACATTGTGCCTCAAATATTTTCATAGGCTGATCCATGTTAACTGTCACTCTCACCTTATCTAGGTCCAGTAATGATCATGTCTCTGAGATTTTGGGGTCCTGGAAGTGGGTCTGATCCATACAGAATTAACACTTTGTGAGATTATAATATAACTAATTCTATCTCACAATATTCAAAACGATCCCATGATATTTCACATGGTAATGTTGATTATAGGAATAATCCTATATATCATCCATGAAAACCATGACAAAAAATCAAGGTAGGGACGGAAAACTCATTTTATTTGGTTTTTGAAGACCATTAGAGTGTTCATGAGACTGAACAACATAACCAAATACTCATATAGACTGTACCTTCTCATGAAGGCTTTACAAGGGATGTCTGATGGTATAACATGTACTTTTTGGTAACCAGATGTCAAATCAATCCTTGAGAAGACCATAAATCCTCGGTGCTAGTAAAATAGCTAATTTATCCATTATAGAGGATACCAGTTCTTAACCATCAACTGGTTAAATTTCTCATAATCCACATATAGACTAGGGGTACCATCCTTGTGTTTTTTTCAAAAAGGACTAACAAACCCCATAGAGGATTCCTGGATCAGAAAAAACATTGTCCTCTTAATCCTCTAGCTGCCTCTTATGCTCTTGTAACTCTGTTGTAGTCATATTATAAGGTAAAATAGATACTGGTGTAGCTCCTTGCACTAGCTTGTTATAGAAATTTACCTCTCCCGCCAGAGGTACATCTAAGAAGTAGTTTGGGAATAAGTACCTGAAATGATAAATCATTGGAGGGACATCAGCTTGATGACTCCCCAAATCATCCATATATGAACATGTAATCTAGGATATCACACACACTAGCTCCTGATGATCAGGTCCATCTCGTCTTGCCTGGATATCTTATTCACCATTGTGAAAGAATTCTCCACCCACTAGTGATGTAAATCTCACTCTATGGTGATATGAATCTACAAAATTATGAAAAGAAACCAATAATTCCATCCCATGAATGAAATAAAAGCCTGTCATCACAAGGACATAATGGTTACATACAATGTGATACCCACCAACCTCAATGGGAACTCCATTCACTGATTCATACCTTCTATCATGATCCCTAATTGTGTGAATTCTGTCATAATTCCATTAGATGTTTAAACATAGAGCCTAAGAATCTCCACAAGAATAAAAAATATAAATCTACATGAAGAACCAACATTAAAAATTGTAGATTCTAAAAAAGAGGATACTAGAATAGTACAAATAATAGTAGAATGTCTAGGATCCAACTCCGGATGGATTTGTTCCATAATATATGACTAGAATGTTCCACAGACCTATGAAATGACTTGCCTACTAGATGATGATCCACTATGTTATCACTGTGAACCTTGGTTCTAGCTACCATTAACAAGACCACTAAGATAGCCTGATTGGACTACTATACCACAACTCCCTATCTAGTGAGAAGCTGGTGGACCTTATCCTGAATGTAGAGTTGGTGCAGACCCTCTCTCACTAGCTACTGGGGTAAATGTTCTGTTCAAGTGCTCTAAATGTCCTATCTTGCTGCAAGATTGACACACAACTGGATCCCTAGAACAATGTGGGCTTGTATGTCTTAGCCTATTTCACTAGAATCACCTCATCTTGCTACATGAAGAGATGTTATGAGTGGTATTTTCTCTACATGGAAGCTCCAAATAATTCTTCCCACTACTGATTGAATAGTACCCATCCTATGAGTCGAACCTCTCTAGATCTCACCTCTAGATTCCATCATATTATAATCTATGATCCACACATGATTCCCTATCCTAGATACAATAGTCATCCTGAATTCATTTACCTTTTACCATATGTCATATCTAAGACCATCCTTGAATTTATTATATTTTTATAACTCTTCACTAATCTAAATAGATATGAAGCTCAAGAGAGCAGTAAAATGGGCCGAATAGTCAGTGATTAGAAGCGCACCATGCTCCTGATATAAGAACTACAAGACTATATCATCCCTCAGTTTATTTGGGTAGAAATAATCAGAGTAGGCCATATTTAAATCTCTTCAGTTCATCTCTTGATGATGATAAGTTTGAGTGATAGCATCCCACCAGCTCTTAGAGGAGTCCCACAACATGTATATAGAGATCTTTACCCTCTTACGAGGAAGCATCTTTAAGTTCTCAGAGATAGACAGAATGAACTCTAAAAAATAATCCGCATCCTATGGACTTATATTCCTTGAAAACATGGGTGGATTATATTTTTGAACTCATGTATAAACTCTACCATAGTTAGGTTAGGTCACGGTGCTCCTTGAATGGTTTTCAATAACTGTGTAATGTTATCATGGAGCACTACCTCAACACCTGCATCTGATACAAAAAATGTTTCCCCAACTATCACAACTCTAGGATCCACTAGTATCCCATGGACCACCACCATCATTGTTTGATCACCACCACCATCCTAGCATACCACTAGAGTTTTCTATTGTTGAATTAATCTACAATTCCAAATACACTCCACAAATTATGATCATTATAGAGTCCGTAGCTTAAAAGTGTATAAATAGCGATAAGATAGGTACAAGCCTTCCTATTATATTACACCCCTTTTCCTGCACCATGGGTCAGTTCTAGGTGTTAAAAATATCATTTTAAAATGATATACTATTGAAGTCCCACTAATAAGGCTAGTTCCGACCAGGTTCTTTAATATAATCCATTTGAGTTTCACTTGATTTCATATTTATCCCATTTCAAATTGAGTTCACATTCACATTAATTGAAATGATAACCATTTAATCTTTATCTCCTCTCTTTTAGAAGGTTAAACTAACGGTACACAGAATTATGATCCATTGTGGCCAATACTCCCCAGGGGTCCATGATTAGCATACACCCACGACACATCTCAACTCCTTTCACTTCAAGGTTGGACCATGATCCACCAAATTACAATCCATGTGGGACCATACACCTAAATAATATAATATTAGTTCAAATAATTTCCACACCATAATATATCACAATATACCTAACACAATAGTTGGCACATATATCACATCACCTATCACAACAACATGAAATCATTAATGCATCCTAAATGGAATGGAATAATGCATGGAATGTGAAATCTAGAATGTTACTCTATGATTTATGAGATGTAATACCGTCATCTAATTAGGTTTCCAAAAATACAACCCAATATGATATAAAAAATAATATTATATATCATCTACATCACTACATAGTACAATCAATTAAATAGAAAAAATCCAAAATACAAAAAATAGCAATCCAATTCGAGGAATTTTGTCTTTTCCTTCATCCTCCAATAGAACAAAGGTCTTCATTTTTTATTGAATTATGATAATATACCTTTCAAAGGGTGAGGTGGAACCCTTATAAGGATCTTAGGATTAAGTATTACATATCTCGTAGGACTTTGAGGGATTCATTTTCCCGTAGGCTTCAAACATTAAATACAACCCAGACTAGCTACTTGACACTGCTCTTCCCCAGTATCTTCATCATGAAATCAGCTCTCCACCTTATGTGGATGTTCGGATTAGCATTCCCATGCATGCATAGGTTTTTCCCAATGGAAGGTGACATACCCTTTCATTCTTGCAATCCGTTTAGCTTCTGCTGTGATGAAATCTCCTTGCTCATCCTCCTTTTAGATTTTGTTCCTCATAGGTCGTCTGGTTTGCATCTGCACTTAAGGTGGCCCAATGGCCTTGAGGTGGCCCGGAGGCCTTACTGACCCGAAGAAGTGGGTTCCCCGAAGGCCTTAAAGGACTCGTGGACCAAATCGGTGGCCCGAAGGCCCAAATGGGGGTATATTTCCAGCTGCTATAGTGCCAAATAGTACCTGCTACAGTTCCTGCTATAGTACCTGCTATAGTACTGCAGAGTTACCACTACTGTTCTGCTACATTAACTGCTATAGTACTACTACAGTACTACTAATGTACCTCGGAAATAATGTCTCTGCTTGGATTTGATCCTGGGTCTCCCGGATGCACTTAGAGAGTCCTTACCAACTAGGCTAAGGCTCATGTGCTTGTCTTTTCCATATATATGGGGTAGCTACTCCTAGGGAACGAAATATTTCCAAATTCCATTATCTTTTTATACATTTATATTGTCTCCAAATATTATGTCAACCTAAAAATAAAATTTCCTCAGATACCTCATTATAACGCCTCGGACCCGGATGCCAATATACGGTGCCCCAAGACCGATGGGTCATATGGCCTCAAATTAATCTCCTAAAATGAAAGACTTGTCCAACTATTAGTGTGGGCATAGGTAAGTCTATGGGGATAATTCTCCCTCATTACTAGAGTGTATCCCAATGGCTTATCAATTCCAGAAACAAGTATCAAAAATAATAAACAATACAATATATATAAATATAAAATGGCTAATAGTATAATCCAATCTAGAAGTGATGTCATATACAAGATGATGATATATGTAACATGATTCCAATATAAAAATAAAAATAAGATTATGAGGCAGATGTACATTCAATATAGTAAAAGTAAAAAGGCCCAATGAATCCATGTAGCATTGGAAGGCATATCTCTGCCCCATTCCCACATACTCTTAAGCATCATATCAAGTACCTATTTAAGGATGGTTTACCTTTTCATTTCATTCAATAAATAAATATATTTGGTTCCAAAACAGTGGCCCAAATAGGTTGTGAGACTAAATACCAGTACGAAAGCACCCAAGGTCTGTTGTAAGCAGTTAGAGAATATATATAGTAGGTAGTGTGCAATAAGAGAAGCGATAAGATAGAAAGAACTAAAAAATAAACAACCAACATGTAGTAGTTTTCATTTATATTCATTTACTAATTCAATATCATTAGAATTTATAATTTTCTATATCTTTGTCAATCCATGAATCCCACTTATAGAAGATAGCCTAATAGTTGCCTCAAAGGGTCTTCTAAACAATACAAAACAAGAACGACTCCCTGAATTTTCTTTGGTATGGAGGCAGGCCATAATTCATTTAATTTCAATCATTTATTAGTTTATATCTTGATTCTATCCTTGACATACATATTTTGGAATTTAATTACCACTCTAAGTGTATTAAACCAACACCCTATGAGCACATCCATGACAAACCTCATAAAAACTATGTATCTCTCTAGATGTGTTTTAAAGTACATGCCAAATTAGTATGTCCATGGAGGTATTCTAAAGAAACCCCATGTATCACTCATGAAATATAATCAATTCCTTTTGAGTCTATCCTTGGTAATCCATTTGGATTCCAAGTATCACTCCACATATAAGTCATGTATCTATAATTCCATCCATGGAATCTCATTTAGATCCATGTAACACTTGTGATAACATCACATTAACCATTGAGTTCAACCATGGAATTCTAAGGTGAATCCATGTATCACTAAATTTGTAAAGTTAAATAGTCACATAAGTCCATCCATGGAATTCTAATTTGAATCCATGTATCTCATAATACTATTTATTATTTATCCAATATAATTTCATTGAAATAGTTCAATTTCCATGCTATGGTCAAAACCAAAGGAATTAAATATATCTCTCACCTCAAAATGGTGACTCAAAAAAGGAATAAACTACAGGGCTTAGCCTTCCATTTTCTCACATTGGAATATATCATATAACAATAATCACATGCCTAAAAAACTAATACATGGATTTAACATCATTTAACTCATGTAAGAATAATTCATATAAGAATAATCCCATCCATGAAAAACTTATGCATTGATTTAACATCATTTAACTCGTGTGGTAATATCATGATAATGAACTTTCTATGCTTAATCAATTCATTTCACCATAAGGTCACATCATAGCTCACATGTGCTAGTAGCTCAAGGGATATTAAAATAATCACAATGAAAATTTTAATATAACAATCCTAACTAGCCTATCAAGATATCACATGGATTGATTATCATATAACACACATGGGAAAATTATTAATTAGATAAATTAAATCCAATTTCATCAATTCATGTCATGGACTCAACTTTACTCACATGGTCATGGAAATTCAAGACCATATTTCATAAAAATGAAATGTAATACATGGGTTAATGGATAAGTCTACCATCTCGTACCCTTTACCCAAATCAATTATAATCTCACAAAATTTCAATTCCATCCATAAAAAATTCCATTTTTAAAAACCCATGAACAGGGCAAGGCACACCTCAAAGTAGTGTCCAAGGCATTAAACCCAAAAATTCCATTCAATGAATCACACCCATATGATGGTCTTTATTCAAGGTATAAAGCCTACCACATTCATACACATGACTATTAAATTATCTAAAAACTGATAGGAAAAAATAGGGTTCAATATCAACAAAGATGATGCTCAAAAAAGGGACGTGAGACACCCCATATTATTTAAAAAACATGACATTCAGTGAAAGGCCCGAGACTACATACCTTTGGTCCTTGCTAGATGGCTTTTCCAATATAATTCAATGATTCATCCCAATTTGGAAGAAATATTATCTGAGAAATAAGTATAATAAATTAGTGAATATGAGCCTTAATAAAAATATTGTATTTGATATTCAGAATAATCAAGAATGGATAAAATGAAAATAAGGCCTTGCCGTTATGGATCCAAGGAGATGAACAATGTTCTAATTAGAGTTCAGACAAAGAGGATATGTGAAATCCCACTTTATTTTAAGGTGAGATCTTTCCCAAAGGGGATCTACTGTGCGATGGGTGGAAAAAACCTAACATTTGGTTTAAAAAATCTTAATTTAATAAAAAATTATTAAAATTCACAAAATTACAAGGCCAAATGGTTAATTCTCACAGTTTGAGAAATTGTTCATAAACCATGCATGACTTTCTGTAGGCATGGGGAAGAGCACAAGGTTATCCTATATGGTTTATAAACCATTTTAAATCTATTATAAAAACCTCTAAAAAATTCTATTAAAATTCAAACTAGGACGTCGAACCGTGCGGCTCAACCCGCATGATTTATCAAACCCTTTGACCTCCTCTTTTCACCAAAAACAAGGGTTCTAGGCTCTATAACAGCACTAGAAACACCCTAAAACCTTAGTTACATCAATATGCACCCACATTATTCCATATTTATCAAATTAAACTGAAAATGGATGAAAAAATAGATTCATACCTCAAAGAAGAACTGATTTATTACAATTATAGTTGTTATTTAATTCTGTACATAAAGGGATCATATTCTTTGTTTTATTCCTGATTATCAAATTATGTGCCTCAATATAGAAATATCATTACTTATAATATTAAAATTTCATTATAACTTATAATATCCTACAAATATCACAAGTCAATGATAACTCAATGCTATACATCTAGAGTTAAATTATTATTCTACTTCATGAGATATATATCTATATATAAATTTATGTCTCCATTTTGAAAGAATGAAAAAAATATAGGTTTCAATTAATAGGATATATTTTAATATAATTAAACTCTTAAATAATATTTAAGAAAACATTCCTTATTTTAGTTATATCATATCATATATGCTAAATTTCTACAGTGACCATCAATTTTCTACACTTTAGGTGTTTTGTTAACTAATTACAACATATCTAATTCATTTATCATCTCATAGTGGACATGTGACAATTCACTCCCACTAACTCTTAATCTATAATAATATATAATGTAATCATGTTTTAATAATGGTGAGATTTTGAAATAAAATTCCTAATAGTTAAACTACATGAACATATTCAATCTTCTAAACATTGATATCATTAAATATTCTAATATCAATTTTTATTATCAAAATAGAGTTATTTTCAAGTTAATCGTCATCAATAATGTATCCTTATTAAAAAAACATTGATTAATTAGTCTACCATTTATACTTTTATTTAAATATAATTAATAAGGATAATGTAAAAAACACATTAATAGGTTATCATAATGTAACACTTAAATTTATTTTTACTATGGTACTCTAAACACTTCAAGATATTAATTATAATTCCCATTTCATTTTAACTCATAAAATCTATCAATAAGTTGTGTTTTTGAATTTTACCGATAACCTAATATACCTATATACATTTTTCATTATCATTATATATCATGAAAATTTTTCAGATATTGAGTAAAAACACTTCAATATTTGAATCGTACAATCCTTTAAAAAATTAGGATAGTCACATTATAAATGGTTTCTAAATGTGAAAATTTATATTTTTCACCGCCATCACATATCCTATAAATTTTAGGATATTATATTGATATCAATTCAAGATTTAATTGATCTAATATTTTTTAAACATTCATCTTCTCTATCTCCAAAGATACCCCCACTATCATGTTAGACATAATGTTCTTTTCAGAATAACTTTCGTCAATACACAAACCCTATTCTATTATAAAATACCCTTTTTACCTTTTTCATGTAAACATTTAACAAAAAATATAAATTTTCCATATTCCATACTCTATTTTTAGACCATTTTTCCTTTCAGAAGAAATCATTTTAAGATTATAATTCTGAAAGGTAAAGGAATTAAATTCAAACATGTTTTAACAAATATCCAGACAAACACCATTTTTCATAGATATATAATATCATCCATATCTTCTACTCTAATCATGTTTAAAAAACCCAACGAATCATGAATCATGTGTATAGAATTGTTTATAACATGTTTTTCGATAAAAACTATTTTTTTATCAAACATCATCTCTTATCAAATAAAATAAATTTGATGAAGATACAAATCATTTACTTTCCATAATATGATCTTGATAAAATACTATACATTCAAATCCTTAATATAATAACTATTAAATTTATATCATGAATATAAACTAAAATATCAATCAAGCATAGTTTTATTTATGACTACTGTATAATTAAAAAAATTATAAAATATACATTGGGTATCGCATTCCATTAAAAATATAATAATTAATTTCTATAACATCCATACATGATATGGACATTCCACGGAGTTTTAAAAAATATTTTAGTCATATCTTGTCCAATAAAAACATATTTAACTATTACACTTCCTTTTTAATAAACTAATTCTTCAATGATCATAATTGGATTCTTGATGAAACGTTGTGAAAATTTTCTATTAACATTTCTTCTTCTATAATAAAATTTTACCTACTTGTTTTGTCTATATAGTACATTTTTACATAGAAATCATGTTTATAGTTTTTAATTAATTATGAAATAGAAATTATATTCATTATATATATATAATTAGACAGTATAAATCATATTCCTAGTTCAAATGTATTCCCAACACGTAGATTATTTTTGGTAAATAATCATTGAAATGAATAATATTGTCATATAATTTCAATATATAGAGACATAATAAATTCATTGACCATAACAATCCATTTTTATTCTCCCCATAATGAATATATTGACAAAATAATAATCATAACCTATGTATATT
Source organism: Viscum album (assembly GCA_963277665.1). Lineage (NCBI taxonomy): Eukaryota > Viridiplantae > Streptophyta > Magnoliopsida > Santalales > Viscaceae > Viscum > Viscum album. The sequence continues at coordinate 1,904,258,485 of OY728130.1, read as the reverse complement.
TAAATCATTCATCTTATTTAATTTAAACAACTATGTTGAAATGATCTTCTCATGAGTTAAATTATAAAAGACTATAGAAATTATTACAATATTATCCTATCTTAATGTCTCACTTTTACCAATTAAGCATCTACATTGATCAATTATTTTATTGGAAACATAATCTTCATATTTATTTTGTCATCAAACAATTTGTATATTTACAACAATTTTTTAATGTTCAGTTGATTTCCTTTATTAATTAGAACAGTCGAATGGATTTCTATAGCTATTAATGGTCTATGTAAACCATTAGTCTTATCATGTTTTCACCATATTCAATCATATTTTAAATGAATACATATAACTAATAATATTTAGTTTATGAGACTAATATTACTTATATTATTTATATACCCTATAATATTGAATAGTTAAGTGGAGACTATGATTCCTTTGATGATTTTGAATCTCACTTCATTGAAATTTAAAATGAATCTCTTTATTTTTCCATAATAATTTAGATTAACGTGGTGAATAATTTAATCACATGGTTACTTTTGAAGTAATATTTATATCACAAATAATATTCATTATAAAAATTTATTAAATAAAAAATCATTCAGAAAAAGTTTTTTTATGTTACTTGCCCTATGATATACATACATTATGCTTTTATTTATTTGGGATATACAATAATTTTTTATTTTAATTACGATGATGATATTATCTATAAATGATTCTTTTATTACATGAGTATCATGAATTATTAATAATATAATAATAACATTTATTAAATGGGATCCCAAAAAAGTTATAACCCCATTTTAAGAAACATACTAGTGGGATAGGATCCACATTTCACAATTACATACACCTTTAATCAAAATAATAAGGATTTAACACATCGTTTATACCAAAATTTTCCATCATCTCATATATGACTCTTGGAATGTTGGGAGAATGTTTTTCCAATCCATCATATGGATTAACCTAATTTTCCACTGCGGTATTCTAATTGATAAGTATTCTCCACCATGGGAGATCAGATGAATATTTAAAGAATAATACAATGAGGTGTAATCAAGGGATACCTCTTCTATTCATGATAAAATCATCTAGATAATAAAAATACTAGTAAAATTCATGTATCACACAAGATATTATAGGGGTACTTGTACTATGCTAAAAAATAACCAGTTGTATGACTGAGTTCTTGATAGGAGTAGCTTTGGAAGTAATCTCAAAAATAGAATTTAAAATATATTTTAATCTCATGATATTATATCATATTATACAATTTTATATATTCATGCTTCTACAAATTTTGTTTGTAATCCGATTTCCTCATCTGGACCAATATGTTCAAACCATATTTCTGAGTAACCATTGAAAAACCCTAGAAGTTTGTGTTACTCAATAAATATTATAATATTAATGTATTATACATATTTGAATACATTATATGAATAATGTACATGAACACTTCATGTTATGGGTTTTAATTATATGATACTTACAATCTACACATCAGTAAGACCCGAGAGATAAATTTCTGAAAATTATCACATTTTTAGGGAATGAATAAGATTCAAGGTATGTTGGATGTTTATCATAACCCCCCTATACAGATACCCCTCTTAGGACTGTGATCATGGAATAGAAAAAAGGAACTTCATTCCAACCTATTGTGAAGACGGGTAAGGTACAATCATTGTTGGTAGAAAAATCACACAAAATGGAAGGCATTACCTAATAATAATATTGGATTGGGATATAGGATAAAAAACCCAGAAACCATAGTATATGATATAAAATAAGCCCAATAACATCCCAAAATGCACAATAAATGTCAAATGATACAAATAAAATCAATGAAATTAATATAAAAAGGCAATTCCAAATGAATATACATAACAATATCTCCAAAATCCAAGCCACAAATTCCCATCTCAGTCCCTAAATTCCACAGAGAAACCTGAAAGAAATTTTTATATACATAGGGTGATCATAAATTTTATTAGTAGGGTTATACCAAACATTACAAGTGCACATGAAATAAACATACTATAGAACCAATGAACAAACAACAGAACCAACAATCACAAAATAGGTTAGTTAATCAATTCATGCCTCACTATGTTTCTCTCAGTAAATCATGTATCCAATAATGTAAGAAAGTATCATAAACATAAAAATTGCTCCCTACTACCTCTTCACCCATGAGTTTATTATCTTACACCCCAATATAGTCCATTAAATTCTCTCATCCCATCCACAAATAACACATCAAAACATTCCATCTAGGATGTGGGTCATGACACATCTCTGACTATCCCACCCTCGTAAGTTCTAACATCTAGTGCTTATAATAGTCATAATCACATCACTTCTATCCCAAAGACACATGGTCCATCACACCACAACTCATCTCATAATTCGAGTAGTAGTGTATATTGAATTTTAAGGACATCAACATCATTCACTCCTCCAACAATTCTGGACCCCCACCCCATGACACATTGCCTCACATGCCACTGAATCATACTTGGGACATTACACCACATCACTACCACACTACATCTCCCCTCACATGAAAAAACATGGGAAACACTACTATACAAATTTTTTAAAGATAAATACATATTTTAATTTAATATATAAAAAATATAGTGAAAATGTCTTATAAAATAATAAAAAAAATATGATTAATTAATAATTTGATAATAATTATCGAGTAATTGAAATTTAATAACAATTTCATGAAATAAAAATTAAATAAACTTACGAATGTTGTAAGATAATTTGAAAAATCGACTTGATCATCAAGAAGACATAAATTTTGATTTGGGATTCTTTTTGGACTCTAGAACATATCAAATAAAATATTGTAAAACTATCTTGGCCTCGATGATTTGGGGTACCTTGGTAATATTTTTTTAAGGACCAAATGGTCCATATTGCCTCCAGAACTATGTTTTCAGTTTGAATACCTATTTTTTAATATTTAATAGTATTTAAAATATTTTAGGAGAGTCTTAATATACATTTTCTGTGGTTATTTAATTCATTCCTATAGACTACATTTATATTTATTTATTTTTGAAATTTCATCATTTTTTATAATGTAGTCATATATATAAATAATTATATTCCTATTTTCTTATATTTAATTTCAGTAAATTAATTTGATAAATTCATATTTAAATATATTTAAATAAAAATTTATTACAAAATATATTAACCAAATGGAAATAAATATTTATTATTAAATTTATTTGATTAAAAAAATTACCCATTTTATTTACCATATAAAAAGTCATCAATAAGTATATATATACCTATATAAGTATACATATTTATATACATGTGTATAACAATAAAAAAATATACATTTTCATTTTCTAATATATGTAAATAAATAATTGTATATATATATATGTAAATATTTGTACATGTATGTTAAAAATATAAATGTGTCTATGTGTGTAAATATGTGTGTATTTGTATGCGTATCAATATTATGTATATACATCATATATAAATTTATTTCTATAGATATATCATTATCATTAAATCTAGTGTGAAAATGTATTTATAGTAAATAACTATAAATACATTATAAAAATTTTATACCATAACACACCAATACATGTTAATATGTATACATATTTATGTAAAAATAAATACATATAAGAATATATGTCACGTATAAAATTTATATCTTAACATACATACATATTTTAAAAATTCATTTAAAAATAATTTTATTAATCATATATACTTAGTTATTTTCCTTTTTATTTAAAACAATATCTATCAATTTTTTGTACATTATAAAAAAAATGAATATAAATATATATACGTATAAAAATTTATTTTAAATATTTATATATACATCTATGTGTACATTAAGAAACCAAAAAAATATATTCATATATATATATATTATTGTTAATTTATAATATATTTAAATTATTTTAAATTTTTATATATATATTGCGAAATTCTAAAAAACTAAGAATAAATAGAAATATCACAAAATATAAAACAAAAAAATCATGGTAGAGTTGCAAAGGGAGTGCAGTCACATAAGTGAGGTTAATGGACCAAATCATTACATGTGTAGGTATTTGGGGAAGAATTATTGCACTAGGGAAGGGTTCAGGGGTGTGTGGTGGTGGTTGTTTAGTAGAGTCCATATGAAAGGGTGTCTTCATGAACTGATAATTGGCTTTTTAGGTGCATGAAAATGGTAATTTTCTTTTAACCTTTTTAACAGCAATGATAAAACACTGAGGAAGCGTGGTATATTAATTAATTTTTGAAAATATTAATGACAACCTTTATCAATTCTAAAAAACTACTATGAAGGGAACCCCTTATTAGTGCTAAAAAAGTGTTGATAAATCCACCCATTATTAGTGCTAAAAGATGATATGTTAAATGGTTCGTTTAACAGAGCATTTTCTGTGATGATAAAGGAAGCCTTCTAAAGGACTTTTGAGCACGGATTACCATATTAGTTAAATAGAAATTGTAATATATTCACTTTTTTCTCTGATAAAATTATTTTACTAGAACTATTATAGGCCTCATTTTTAGTAGTTTTTGGATATAAAAACATTTTAAATATTTTAATATTTCCTTTTTCAAGACCCATTTTCTCAATACATCTGTGAAATTAATTTTAAATTAATATTTTCCAATTATATGAATGGAATATTTAAAAATATATTATATATTTTGATTCATCATAATTTATATTATCTAATAATGTAATCATAATTTTTTTACCCTAATTAAGACCAAAAACAATAAACAATATTTACCACGATTAAGGTAAACATTCATTTACATGGGGGTTAAACTAAATATATATTATAGAGAAATGAATTAAAAACTATTAAATCCCCCTTTTAATGTCTTATTTTAAACTAATTACATAATTGTTGTAAAACAACCCATTTTGGATCCTTTTTTATGTGAAAAACGTTGGTATGTATTTTTCTTTTCAAAAAATTTAAAGTATGACACTCACCTCACTTATAAATGGCATCAAACTTTCCACTAATCATAATACTTCTAAAACTAATTAGATCAGATAATTAATTCTATAATCACGTCCATTATTTCATCTTCTCAACCTAAAATCATTATTTTCTTCATAAAGCCAACCTAGGAAGGATTAGGGTGAAAACCAAAAGAAGTTGTCTGCAAAAAGAGTTAATGTCTCTAAATAAGAATTTTATTTTATTACTTCTTCCACAACCTTCAATTATTTTTAGAAAATTATAATAAAAAACCTAAATATCTTAAAAATACAAAAAAAAATTATGTTAAGTAAATATATTATATTCTTATTCTCTTCTATCAAATGGGACATGAAATCATTATTTCTTTGTACCTAACCTCTCCCTCGCGAACTGATGTTTTTCTTTTACCATTGCCACATTTAACAGATAGTTGTAATGATGGATATATAGTATTTATATTATATCTGTTATATTATTATACTTGTAATTTTCATATCACATATACCTTCTTAATTTCTATTCCGTGAGGGATACCATAACATCACTCGTGTATATAGTTGACTACCGCTTTGGGTAGTGAAGTGGATTTTTAACTTAAGATTTAAATGATTGTTGTAAGGATAAATGGTAATAAATGTTTGTGATATTTATTATATATGCATAAATTTGGAAATATAATATCAAATATAACATTTTATTTTTTAATTAATTGGAAAAAATAATGTCGGTAGTGTGAACGTGTGGATTACGACATCCACGTAGAGATGATAACTATTTTTATTTTCTTTTTATATGAATGATAATAAAAATTTATTTTATTAATATACAAGATATATTTAACATAATAATGATTCTAAAATCATTAATTAAAATTTACTTCTAATTCATTCCATCAATCTAGAAAAAATTGTAAATAGTGTTTATGTGTACATATAACCTACCCTATCCAGGAACAATTGAATACATTTTCTATCACTATCTTTTATAGATTAATATGATTAAATATATTAAAAATATAATTTTTTTAATTCATATATGAAATTATGAATATTATTTAATAATGATAAAATTAAATATACTAATATTACAATAGCAAAATATAAATAAAAAATGAATCAATTATCACCCGATGCAGAAATTTTAAAAATAAATTTCTAATAAACGAGAGGTAAAAAATTATTATTAAAAATTTTATGGTAAAATATATATGATTATATATTTATATAATTTATTTTTAGTTAACCTATATTTATTATAAAGGAGGTTCTTCCATATTCTAAAGAAGTCAAATAAGTGCATAGGGTTTCACATCTCACTTTTACAATCAGGAGACATAAACAATAATAACTTTTTATTCCTTTTTATGGGATATAAATAATTTTTTGTGAATTTTCAAATCACGAATCAAATTATAATAATGGTATTTAATGTTTCATTTTATCTTATTTATTCCATGGGGTTATGATTTGATTGTTACCCATGTTGTGAGAGTTAAATTCACGATCTCATCATTATTGGAGATTATTTTTGTTTAAGCCTCCCTTTGGGGAATTATTTGGTATTTATATATTTGAATATTCAAATTTTACTCTCCATTGGTTATTTATAAATATTTTCATTTAATAGTACCATTTATTCACAGTTTTTTAAATATAATTTGTGAGAAAAATTTTTTAAGAAAATTTGAATATAATTATTTCTTCAGTCAGAAATCGTTTTTCATCAAAACATTGTTTTTAAAAAATGTATGCAATTTTTTTAAAAAAAATTCTAATTTCATTATTAAAGATAGTTAAAACCATATTTAAATTTTATAAAATGTTTTTCATAGAATATTCAATTCATTTTCATAAAAATTTATGCATGGGTTTTATCGAAAAGTTGAATGGAATCATTATTTTATTTTGTACAACATGAACAGAATTTTCCACCACCATGACATCTAAATGATACAAAATATAATTTACAAGAATTCATGGTTATCTTTAAGGAAATTTATATTATTTTTATTTCTTTTTTAAAATTTCATTCCAAATCGAAATACATACATTTATAAAAAAGGATTTTAATGAACTATTTTTGTAATTATATTTATAAATTACATCAATCCTTTACTTTATTGTTTATCCACTAGTGGTATTTTTCAATGATATTACCCTTATAATTTCGTGATCGGAATTCTAATCTATTTTTCACGAGCTATTCTAGTTTTATACTATTCATATAAATTTTTAGGGTTTATAATTATGTTTATTGATTGGGGTAATTTTTAACATTTCATATGAAATTTTCTCAATATGAATTTTTATATTGATTATATATAAACCCTTTTAAATCATTAATTGATCATTAAATTTAATTAATGGCTGGGGAAAAAAATTATATATCCCATTAATTCATTGGTATGTCTCAGGAGAAAAATTATCATGGATATTTGGATGAGCCTTTAACAATTTATGTAAGATGTCAAGGCACAACGCCTTAAAAATTTGAAGTCACCAAATTATGACTTGATGATATGTTTACTGTGTCTACCAATTTTCATTGTATCATTATTAATTAAATTATAGGTATTAAATGTTACTATTAAATTAGTTATAATATTCATGGTTATTTTTTTAAGCTCTTGTTATTATTTTTAGGGAATTATTTGACCATCATTGATTTATCCCTTATTATTCCCATTTTTTATTAAATGTTATGTGATTCAGTTATTGACCGTGAATATTTTTATGAATTATTTATAAATATAATCCTACATAAACTTACCCTGACTATGTATAAAATCGCACCCAATTATTATGTGTTATTTTCCCCTTGTTTCTAAAGAGTTTTTTTATGTAGGGAAAAGCATATGGGAATGATTTCATTCAAGAAGAAAATATTGTGTGTTTTTTTGTTTAAAATTTATTATAAATATGATATATTAATACATATTACTATGAGTACTAAACTATTTTATCCTTGGGTATATGATTACTTGTATCTAGTGAATATGTAATTATGTAAACACAGACTCTGAGTTACTAGAGTTGCAATTGCAACATATGGTATCCGAGGAATTTTAGTAGAAATATTGGGAAATAAAATTTTGAAAATACATATTATGGAATGTATCCATAGGATAAAAATTTTAGATAAATTTAAAATAACATCCAAAAGTTTTGTTATGGAATAATGTTTTTTGGTTTACCGAGGAATGCATCAATTTATGGATACGATAACTGGACATAGTTTTTTTAATGATATTCATGGGGATAATAACTCTGAAATTATAACATCAATATTGACCTAATAATTAACTACTAAATGAAAATGTGATTTACTTCACATCATGTTTGAAAATACATAAGGTTATTCATATGTTAATTAACACATTCATTAAAAAAATAGATTTGAAAATCATTATATCCCTAAAGAAACCATGTATAATATTTTTGGATTTTTTTTGAATAAAATTTTTAATTTATGTTACTTGGTTCACATGTTATGGGATTATAGATTATGTTTTCAAATTTTATTTTCTAATATAATGTATTCCATCTTTTATTAATGTAACTTAATTGATGTAATGATACCCATATGAATGCTTTTATTCCATGTAGGAATTATCTTTTCAAAATGATAATTATGATATATCTGGAGTTATAAATAGAACTAATCAAATTATAAACACATTGTAGAATCTGACATAGGTTGTGAGTAATAATCATTACCATATGAAGTATCCTAATAATCCATCATTTTTAACAATGTTATACATCTTTATGCCTCCGCAACCTCCACCTCTCAATGGGTCTAAAAATTCATTTTTAGATGAGCAATGTATATATCCCTTGGAGAAGATATTTCTCATAATGGAAAGTAGTGAAAGTGTTAAATCGATTGGGGATGTTTATCGTATCTCTAGAGATGAAGATCAATGGTATTCATTGAAAAAAATCCAAAATGATGGATAATAGATATAAAACATAGGGCTGAAGGATTTCAGTGTACTCTTCTAAGAAAATATTATTGTTTTCAGAAAATAAGTGTATATGGAAAGCTAGTTCTTGAGTCTCAAAGATTAGGTAGCATTATATTTTTCCATGAATGAATATATATTTTTAAGGATATGAAGGATTATTGTATATTACATATATATCTCATAGAGAATTATTGGTCCTTTCATTTTTCTTTATTAGAGGATTTTTAAAATGGAACCACTATCCCAAAATTTATCATTTTATAGGGGACATAGTATAATGTTCTATCAAAAAATAGATATAATTTTCCATGTAACATAGTGTAGATTGAAACAATAGAAGAATGTTCAGGAAGTGTAAAATAATAATAAATGTAATGATGAAAGAAGTAGTTTCCCACACATGTTACTTATGGAAAGAAGAACCTTGGTACATGATAGAAATAAAAAGGATATTGATTCAAGTGTGGATAAAAAGGACATCATGCTCAAGAATGTAAATGTTGGGTACAATACCACAATTTATAGGGATTTAACTATAAGAATAATGTAAACTATTCCAACCAATTCTACATGCTTCAAGGGAATATAACTTAGAAGATTCCATGTGGTCTATGATAGGATTATTCTATTGATATATCGAATGTTGAATGATCAATTTTATTTTTTTTGGATTCATTAAATATTTTGTCAAATTATTTTGTTCTCAATGTAATAATAATGAAATATTTAATTATTATACTTCATTTTTGTTTCATTAATTTTTCGAAAGAATGTGTTTAATTGTACCAAGAAAAATTATTATGAGGAATGTTGAAATTTTTTAGAAAAAAATGATTATTGTATGATAAACCCTAATATGTGAGTTATGTTGAGATAATAATGGAAATGATATGTTTATTGGATAGTATAGGTGACCTTGAAATAGGTCAGTAACCCTCATTCAATTTTACAGGGCTTTGATTTTGGAGAGATATATTTTCGAAGATTCTTAAGGCTGACTATATTTGAAATGTATTACACTAATCATTGGGTATTATGGGATAATTTATTTTAAAATTTTAGTTTTTTTTTGGAAAATATCTAGATATTTGAGGAATAATAGGGAATTATATTTATCTATTAAATATACTTCAAGCATAAAAATTCAATTTTGATATCTAATTTCACGGGGAACAAAATGATGTGGGAATTGATTGAATCCGTACAATATAATGAAATGTTTTATATGAACAATAAAAATATCATGTATGTACATATTCAGTTGCTCTAAGTGTAGACAGAAAATGAATTCCTCAACTCTAGGAAAAGGATCATGAAATAGAAAAGTTATCTTAGTACCATAATTTACAATCAATCAAATGTTACCTTAACTAGTATAAAATTTATGGTATTTGTGTTTTTAAACTTCTCAAGATAATCCAAATTCTTTTGGAAAATTATCTCAGTCATTATCTATAATTATTTTATCTTTTCTTCCATGTCAATATATTCACTTACCACCTATTTTCTCATACTTAGATGCCTAGTTACGTAATTATTACTGATGAATTCAATACTTCCCTGTCTTCAATATCAAAATGATATTATATTAACTCTTTTTACTATGTTTTTTTACTAAAAATGTATTTTAAAATTTCAAGCCCTTGATTACCATGATCATGATTGCATTTAGAGGTTGCAAATATTTTAGTGGGGGGAGGCAGTTGAATTTAACAGTATGGGATTTTAAATAAAGAACATAATATTTGGTAGAGTATATAACATAGAAAACCAAATATTATAAGGGAAAGTGATGCCCTAATACTTCATGATATTTTTTTAAATAAATTCAGTCCCTTCAATTGCATGTGATGTACACAACATTGGGTATAAACAAAACATTATACTCTATTAAAATATTATTATTTAAACATGACCATTATAAACTATCCTTTAAATTGGAGGTTATGAATAGTAACAAGTTAATTATGAATTTTATTTTTTTACAAATTTTTATAATATATTAAATTTATATCCCATTATTATAAATAAAATAAAAATTAGATAAAAGAAAATGAAATGTTTTTTTGATAAGCTATATTTTTCATAGAAAATGGTTTGGTCGCTTATTGCACATTTATGATAAAATAATTTTTTTTACTTTTAGAAAATTTAATTGATAAAATTAACCACATTTTTTGAAATCTTAATATATAAATTTTCATTGGGTTAATTTTTGGTATATTTCTAAAATGTTCTATTTTTCGATAAATAGTGAAAACACTATTTTTTTACTAAAAAATAATTTCATCATTAAAAATATTTTTAAGGATAAATTATATTTTAAATTGGTTTTAAAGTAATATTAGTTTAATTATATATCAATTAATTCAATTTAGTTTATTAGATTCATATTTATTTTTAATTTTTATATAACAACCTTGTAAACATTTAAATATTTTCTCAATGAAAACATGTATTCTCATCATGCCAATGAGATTAATTTTATATTACATTTTTTCATTTATGTGAAATTAATTTTGAAAAAGGGATTACATATTTTTAATAATCATAATTTATGTTTTTTGATGATTTAAATATAATTTTTTACCACAATTTGTGGTTTAAAATTAAAAATTATTTATCGTCGTTAGGGTAAAAATAGTTTACTAAAGCATTAAACTAAAAAGATATGGGATAATAATGAATAAACACATTTCCTATAACTATTTCCTATACATATGAAGAAATTATCTCTTCTAGTGTATATTATGATAAATTTTGGATCACTTTTTCATTTTAAAAACATTGGTACACAACTTTATATTCATAAATTACATTGTTCCACTCTCTCCACTTATAAAAGGACACCCAATATCCCCTCCTCTTCAGACTTCCAAAAAAAATATTTTATCCATTTCCCAACCAATCACTACCATAATTCACTAATATCATCCTAAAATTCTTAGTTGAGTTTGAGATCTATTAGATGAATCCTGTTGGAGAAAACATTCATAAGTTGTCTAAAGAAGAGGTAACATCCCTCACTAAGCATTTTATATTATTTCATCTTAATCTTATGTAAATTGTTGTTAAATTTTTTTTTATAGTAAAATAAGTATATTAAATATTATAGTATTTTTTTCATGTAAATTTACTGACCTATATCTATATCTTATTCTATAAAATGTTTTATGAAATCAATATTCTTCTGTTCGATGCAGTCTCGCCTCGTGCACAGAGGTTATATGATTTCAATCAGCATATTTAGAGGATGGATTTAATGATTTATTTAACAAATTTATAATATTTTTATTATATTATTATACTTATGTATAATCATATCACATATACATACATAATTTCTATTCCATAGAGGATATGATAATGTTTCTCATGTGTACGGAGGACTATCACCTCACGAAGTGATGTGATTCATATTTTAACATAAAATTTACAAGGATGTAATTAAGGATGAATTTTAATGATAATATTTGATAATTATGATCTATAAATACTTATTGAAATATAATTTTATATTTAAGTTCTTACCTTCCAATCCATTGTAAAATAATTACGTCACTCATGAGTATTTGTGGATTACCACCTCTACGTAGAGATGGGATGTTTTTTTCATTTTATTTTTACATAGACAAATATATGGATGATTTTTATTATTATAAAATTATATATATATATACATATATAATTATTATTTAATGTTTAATTAATTTGTTTTTAATTTATTTCAATATTTTATGAAAAATGGAAATAACATTCATGTGTTTGTATTACTTACTATTTCTATGAATGGTTTAATCCATTTTAAATATATAACTTTTATTGATTTCTCAAAAATAATTTTATAATTAATATATTGGATAAATATATCATTTATAAAATTATTTATATTCTATAAACAAGAAAAATAATAATAAATAAAATTACCAAAAAAACATATAGTAAAAGAGAAGGAATTATCAACTGAAACAGTTATTTAAAAAATGAATTCTTAATAAAAGAGTACAAAAATAAAATAAGTGAATCATATATGGTGTTACATGTAGCGCCCCGACCCCAGCTACCCAGAGCCGGTGCATTACATCGTAACATTGGCATGATCACAAAAGATCAAGTCTCGAATGACCGATTAGTTTAGTAGCCTGAGAAACACTAGATACATTCATAAATGTTACATTACATCATAAAGTGAAAAACTAAAAACAAAGTCTTCATAGTCCACACTCATATCCTCTTCTGACTATCCCTGCAGGTCATTCATAAAATACTTCTTCACATCCTGGAAAATATTAAAACATTCAAAGGGGTGAGCTCAGATGCTCAGTAAGGATTACAATATTGAGGAAGCTTTCATAAATAAACATAAACATTTAAGGCAATGTATAACTAAACAAAATCCTTATTAAACATGAACTTCAGCATAATATGGTAAAAGTAAAATCAAATAATGCCACTTACTTACTCACATGGATATTCTACTAGACGAATAATCACATGAAAGATCAATAACCACTTTCATAATGAGGGAATGTATAATGCCGGACATTCTGAAACATTTTGTCAAGGCCTCAGCCAAGACGTCTAAAATGATTAAGGCCTCGGCCAAAACCATAAATCAAATTGGGAAAGGGCCTCGGCCAATTCCACGTCTAGTTGTCTCATGAGACCTACCGATGCATCGAGGAGCTATAGCGGGCTCCACCCGTCACTTATTAAGTACAATACATTCCTCATATGAACAGGTTTTAACATCTCATAAACCATAACATAATCGTATCACATAAAACATGCATAAAGGAAACATAACATTTCCACATTTCAATCACAAGATATCAATACAACACATTTATATAATATAAATGATTTTAAAACCATTTTCAATACCAAAATAAAAGAAAAGTATAACATGGTATTTATTTTTCTTTAAAAAAAGGTATGGCTTGTAGAGGAAGCCGAAACTCAAATAGTTGTCATGGCGGCGGAGAAGTCATTGTCGCCGCATACGTGCGACAGAAACATTCCCTTTTTTCGTTTAGTAAACGCTTCGTATAAAAAAGATTCCTTTTGAATAAACGTATAAGTCAAAGTGGTTTAAACACCGTATAAAAGAAATTTGTGTATAAAACCAAATATGCCTCAATGAAAGGAGATTGAGACGAAGTCCTTACAAAGATCATTTTTAAATAAAATATATCTATTATGTGTATTCACTATAGGTACACAAAAAGAAAGTAAAAATACAAAATAAGACATAATAATATCATGACATAATTTGAAAGTAGGAGATTAACCCAAAGAATGGAAGTTGGGTTAAGAAGTTCCCTTACCTTGCGTCCTGTCCTGACTCGACCATTCTTTAACCTCCTGAATAATAAACTAGAGTTCATTTCTATTTACATAAGAACCTTTTTAATGTTCATTATTCCTTTTATATCACTTAATACCATGATATGAACATTATGTAATTATTTAAGTTAATAACGGTCGTTTTGTCGATCTTTGGTACTTGAGTCAACAATAAACTTCTTATAATTACAAGTTGTTTATGTGGTAGAATATCCATTATCTCCAGAATTATATTCCTGATATAGATGTCATATATATCTTATATATCTAGTATATACATTCATTTATAATATTACGTAACATTTAGAGGTAAGAAATGAAATGCACCGTTCATGGAGACGGTAAGCCGTACGTACGCATGAACGGTACTTTCATTTCAATTTCATATTTAATGGAACGATATCATAATGATATAAATGTATAATATAATTCCAGTATAATATAGTGTATAATACCATTTACTCCATCCTTTATACATCCCACATATGGCATTAACGATTCAAATCACTTTGATGGGGCGGTAGTCCGCACTTCCTAAAATGAAATTATCGCGGTTTAGCCATAATGGAAATCATAAAGTATGCCATAAATGATAAATACAGAAGCATAAGTAAAACATAAACATATTATATATCATATATAAAAATAGTGACATCTTAATGGCCACCTTTGAAGGTGTTATATGAGTGTTGAACAATCATCGTTTCGTGAGGCAGAAATTCGCCATCCACAGAAACCGTATGTACTTTAACCATTAGATGTAGGTGTGTGTAAGTGTAGCTCGAATCCTTCTTATAAAAACATCCTAGTATATTGAGGATACTGGTGTTGTTACAAAAGAAATTAATAAAAAGATTTTAGGGGGTTGGAGAAGAGAAATAAAACAAAACAACATTAGAGAAGACATTACCTCAAAATCGGGTAACTCTTTTTGATTTGAGCCAAAGGCTTCCTTGGGAAGCGTTCTGCCCAAAGGGAGGCTTCTAGTAGTAAGAGGGGGAAGTTGGGAGAGTATTTGGGCATAGTTTGGCCGAGCCAAATGTCTTGATAGTGTGAATGAGGTGGTAGAGGTGGGGGCCTTTTATAAGTGGAGAGGAGGGGCACTCTTGGAAAGTAAGGAAAGTTTACATTATTATACAATGATTTTCGGATTCTAAAGGTCCCACACTTATATAATTCGAGTATAAGATGATAAGGGTTCTAAATCTACTCATCCAATAGGTTTTTGACAAGTGTACACTTTGGATTTTACATTATCTTTCCATTTTATTTAAATCGTTAAATAATGAGGTCATCGCTGCATCCCCATGATGTCATAAATAATTTAATTTATTTAACTTATAAAAATTATAAAAAAAAATACTATGATGTAGGAAATGTTTTTAGATTTATAATGAATATTTATAATCAAAATTGGGACTTGTGTAACCCCACTTAAAATGTGTTTTAGTAAAACAACTCATGTTTGTGTCAATTTAATTTTAACATTAAATAAATATATATTAATGTCATTTTCCAACCAAAGTGGCTCCATGGGGTCCCCAAGTTGACCCATTGGTTGTCTCGGTCGGCCATGACTCATCCAATAGGAGTAGGACAAGTGTCAAGCTCATATCATATTATTAAAACATTGTTTTTACCTTAATCTACACTAATTACCTCTAATCGCGATTAAGAACTTAAAAGTTACTATTCACCAAAAAAATTATTTTAATCTCATTGAACCACATTTTACTTCTTAATGACAACCATGTATGTCGGATTTTTGAAACTCAAATCACAGAAGTGGTAATATTTCATTTAAATGAAAAATCAGTTATTTAACTACCACTTAGTGGTTTCACTATTCATCAAAAATTGAAGTTTTTCAGAACAATGCCAAAATTTCACCCTAAGATATAATTGATATTCCGAATTCAAAAATGATGTCTATTTTACAAAATTCCAATCATATAAGTTGCATTAATTAATTTTATAATTAATTCCCGCTGTCACAACAAATAGCGTGTTTTTAAGAAACAATTTATATCAAAAGATTGGCAATTGTTTATGTCCAATTTCAATGTTAAATTAATTATAATGACCACCATTGGATAAAATGGTAAAAATATATTCTAATTATACATTAAAACCACTAAATAGTATAATTTATCACAATAAATTATTTTGATTAAAAAAGTTTTTTTAATTATTTTTCACTATTCATAAAAAATTAGAAGTTCTCAGAAAAATACATAAAATTCAACATAGGCTAATTTTGAAATTCCGAATCAAAAAATGAAGTCCATTTTTAAATATAAAATTTCTATAATTTTAAAAAGTGGTTATTACTATTCATAATGGCTACTTTGATTAGTCACGGTGTTTTAGAACTCGAAGTTGCGTAAAATGCAAGCTATTGCATTATTGAATGAGAAACGTATCGTGGAAGCTCGGGGTGTTACATTCTCCCCTCCTTCAATAAATTGCATCCTCGCAATTTGAAATTTTTCATTGAAAATAAAAGGTTGAAAAGAGAAAATACCTTTGAGGAAAATCCCACATCGTAAATAAGATTAATAAAATTTAGCCTTAATAAGAGGGAAAGGGAAATGAAAAAGTCACCACCCAATTATGATCTCTATTAGGAGAACATTGGTGGCAATTAAAGACATATAATTGGAGAAAAAATGTAAATATTTGTAGGGAGTGATTGAGGTCATCAGTCACAATCAACTGTCAAATTGAGGGCCTCAGAGACTTCAATCTATGTTGATTTAAAATATCATCAGTTCAACAAGACATAAGGTATTAGGATAACACATTTTTTTGTTTTAATATCCCTTTACTAAAGTTTAAGAATTAATTTATTCATTGAATAAGAGATAGGTATATATATATTTATGCTTGACAATTAGAGTTTCAACCTTCAAATCATCTTTCACTCAAAAAAATAATAGAACTCAATAATATTATACTTATCCTAATTGTATAAGGTTCCAAATGTTAACACATAACATTTAGATTAGTAAAATTATTTTGTAATAACCAGGGACTTCCTGTAGGCTAGTGGTAGGAAATAATGGCCTGTCGCACTATGATTGTGGGTTCGATTCCTGCAGCTTTGTCCGACGTGACGGGTTATGCCCCACCCTGCAGGTTGTCCTTTTCCTAAAACTATAGTATTATAATATTCAAAAATAATCTTCATAAATTTTTAACCTTAAACAATACTATCCAAAGATCAACTTAATCCACTCCAACATTTATAGTTATCCAAAATACCTCTGTCCAGACTTTCTCTAAAAGGTCTCTTAATTCCAAAATCAAGTTATCAGATTCCCCAAACAAAGTAAAGTTTCTCTTATTGTCACATACTAAAAATATAATTACCTTCATCATATTAAAACCTTACTGAAATCAACAAGTACTGCAGTACAATCCTTATATATATATATCACATTATTCTAATAACCAGAATATAATCCATGAGTCCAAAGGCACCAATACATTAATTATTTTGCTTCAACTGTAGTAACAGCATAAGATTGTCCTTGATCCCTTGGCCTTTTCTGAGGTAAGTTTCCTTGACGCTTAGGAAATTCATTTGCATAATTCCCCATTTCCCTACAATTGTAGCATTCAACATTGATAGCCTCTTTCTTTCCCTTGCAATCACGCGCCTGGTGACCTTTTTCCCCACATTTATAACAAAATCCCATTCCTTTTAGACAATTACTAGGGTGATTCTTCCCACAATTATCACATAATGGAAAATCCTTCATTCCCTTTTTCCCTTTATCTGTGTCTTGTTCCACCGTTCTCTTCTTCTCTTTCTTTACTTTGTTGTCATAAGACTTAGAGAATTCCTTTTCTGTCTTGATAGCACATGAGACAATATCTTCGTATGTTGAGAACGATTGTGATACTAAAGCTCGACGGAGAAATGGTTTTAACCCATCAAAGAAACGATCAATCTTACTCCTTGGGTTACGTATATAATCGGAAGCATGCCTCGCTAACCTTGTAAAGTTAGCCTCATACTTTGTGACATTCTCATCCTCCTTCTGCCTCAGTCTCAGAAATTGCCTTTCCATATATGCTCTATGGTCACGAGGAAAGTACTTTTCTACGAAAATCTCTTTGAACTCCCTCCATTCCATATTCGATATGTCATCATCTTACTTTGTGTTTTGAATCAGCAACCACCACTGATCGACATCTCCAGTGAGGCGGTAAACTGCCTTGACTACCTTCTCTCTTTCGCTACTCCCCAAGGCATGGAATATTTTCACTAAGGAGTTTATCCATTGCTCAGCTACTATAGGATTTGTACTCCCATTGAAGGTTGGTGGTTGTTGCCTCATGAAACAGTCTAGCATTGATCCTCCACGTTGCGGATCCGGGTGCTCCATACGAGTAAGGTTATTATTCATAACCTTAGTGAGTCGTCCCAGTATGGTAATAAGTTGATCAGCACCAGTTGTATCTCCAGATCCACAATAATTATCTTGAGCAGGAGGGCAATCCCTACACGGAGTTCGTGCATTGATACAGTTTCCATTCCTTCCACTAGGCACCATTTCTAAACAATGGCATAAACTATATTAGTTTATGAATCAAAATACATAATTCCATAATTGTAAAACACTTTACATAAATTGAACTATTTATGGATATAATCCATAATCATAAAAACAAATGTTTTCTTTGAGGAATTATATACTCATAACCCTTCATAGTGGTTTGTAAATAAAATGAGAATTATCCTAAGCATATCCCTCGGAAGTGTCGTAACCAAGAGTGCAGCAAGGCCCGTTGTCGTGCACCAGTTCCCATTCGAGTCTAGCTCAAAGCGATGTTTTCGAGTTTTACCACCAGATACATCTGTGCCAGAGCCGCCTCTACCTGCTCGTATCCAGACAGGGATGTATTGCTCGGAAAACTCACAACATCTCTACAATACCAAAATTCTAGGAAGTTCTTCTATACTAATCCTCAAAGTCTATCTTCAGGCTATGTGCTCTAATCAGAGTTTATCTAAATCTAGCATCCAAGGTTAGTACTAAACTGCCTCTGATACCAACTATAGCGCCCCGACCCCAGCTACCCAGAGCTGGTGCCTTACTTCGTAACATTGGCATGATCACAAAAGATCAAGTCTCGAAAGACCGATTAGTTTAGTAGCCTTGGAAACACTAGATACATTCATAAGTGTTACATTACATCATAAAGTGAAAAACTAATAACAAAGTCTTCATAGTCCACACTCATATCCTCTTCTGACTATCCCTGCAGGTCATTCATAAAATACTTCTTCACATCCTGGAAAATATTAAAACATTGAAAGGGGTGAGCTCAGATGCTCAGTAAGGATTACAATATTGCGGAAGCTTTCATAAATAAACATAAACATTTAAGGCAATGTATAACTAAACAAAAGCCTTATTAAACTTGATCTTCAGTATAATATGGAAAAAGTAAAATCAAATAATGCCACTTACTTACTCACATGGATATTCTACTAGATGAATAATCACATGAAAGATCAATAACCACTTTCATAATGAGGGAATGTATAATGCCGGACATTCTGAAACATTTTGTCAAGGCCTCGGCCAAGACGTCTAAAATGATTAAGGCCTCGGCCAAAACCATAAATCAAATTGGGAAAGGGACTCAGCCAATTCCACGTCTAGTTGTCTCATGAGACCTACCGATGCATCGAGGAGCTATAGCGGGCTCCACCTGTCACTTATTAAGTCCAATACATTCCTCATATGAACAGGTTTAAACATCTCATAAACCATAACTTAATCGTACCACATAAAACATGCATAAAGGAAACATAACATTTCAACATTTCAATCACAAGATATCAATACAACACATTGATATAATATAAACGCTTTCAAAACCATTTTCAATACCAAAACAAAAGAAAAGTATAACATGGTATTTATTTTTCTTTAAAAAAATGTATGGCTTGTAGAGGAAGCCGAAACTCAAATAGTTGTCACGGCGGCGGAGAAGTCGTTGTCGCCGCATACGTGCAACAAAAACATTACCTTTTGTCGTGTAGTAGACACTTCGTATAAAAAAGATTCCTTTTGAATAAACGTATAAGTCAAAGTGGTTTAAACACCGTATAAAAGAAATTTGTGTATAAAACCAAATATGCCTCAATGAAAGGAGATTGAGACGAAGTCCTTACAAAGATCATTTTTAAATAAAATATATCTATTATGTGTATTCACTATAGGTACACATAAAGAAAGTAAAAATACAAAATAAGACATAAAAATATCATGACATAATTTGAAAGTATGAGATTAACCCAAAGAATGGAAGTTGGGTTAAGAAGTTCCCTTACCTTGCATCCTGTCCTGACTCGACCGTTCTTTAACCTCCTGAATAATAAACTAGAGTTAATTTCTATTTACTTAAGAACCTTTTTCATGTTCATTAGTCCTTTTATATCACTTATTACCATGATATGAACATTATTTAATTATTTAAGTTAATAACGGTCGTTTTGTCGATCTTTGGTACTTGAGTCAACAATAAACTTCTTCTAATTACAAGTTGTTTTTGTGGTAGAATATCCATTATCTCCAGAATTATATTCATGATTTAGATGTCATATATATCTTATATATCCAGTATATACATTCATTTATAATATTACGTAACATTTAGAGGTAAGAAATGAAATGCACCGTCCATGGAGACGGTAAGCCGTACGTACGCATGAACGCTACTTTCATTTCAATTTCAAATTTAATGGAACGAAATCATAATGATATAAATGTATAATATAATTCCAGTATAATATAGTGTATAATACCATTTACTCCATCCTTTATACATCCCACATATGGCATTAACGATTCAAATCACTTTGAGGGGGCGGTAGTCCGCACTTCCTAAAATGAAATTATCGCGTCTTACCCATAATGGAAATCATAAAGTATGCCATAAATGAGAAATACAGAAGCATAAGTAAAACATAAACATATTATATTTCATATATAAAAATAGTGACATCTCAATGGCCACCTTTGAAGGTGTTATATGAGTGTTGAACAATCATCGTTTCGTGAGGCAGAAATTCGCCATCCACAGAAACCGTATGTTCTTTAACCATTAGATGTAGGTGTGTGTAAGTGTAGCTCGAATCCTTCTTATAAAAACATCCTAGTATATTGAGGATACTGATGTTGTTACAAAAGAAATTAATAAAAATAGTTTAGGGGGTTGGAGAAGAAAAATAAAACAAAACAACATTAGAGAAGACATTACCTCAAAATCGGGTAACTCTTTTTGATTTGAGCCAAAGGATTCCTTGGGAAGGGTTATGCCCAAAGTGAGGCTTCTAGGAGTAAGAGGGGGAAGTTGGGAGAGTATTTGGGCAGATTTTGGCCTAGCCAAATGGCTTGATAGTGTGAATGAGGTGGTAGAGGTGGGGGCCTTCTATAAGTGGAGAGGAGGGGCACTCTTGGAAAGTAAGGAACGTTTACATTATTATACAATGCTTTTCGGATTATAAAGGTCTCAAACTTATATAATTCGAGGCTAAGATGATAAGGGTTCTTAATCTACTCATCCAATAGGTTTTTGACAAGTGTACACTTTGGATTTTACATTATCTTTCCATTTTATTTAAATCGTTAAGTAATGAGGTCATCGCTGCATCATCATGATGTCATAAATAATTTATTTTATTTAATTTCTAAAAATTGTAAAAAAATACTATGATGTAGGAAATATTTTTATCTTTCTAATAAATGTTTATAATCAAAATTTGGACTTGTGTAACCCCACTTAAAATGTGTTTTAGTAAAACAACTCATGTTTGTGTCAATTTAATTTTAACATTAAATAAATATATATTAATGTCATTTTCCAACCAAAGTGGCTCCATGGGGTCCCCAAGTTGACCCATGGGTTGTCTCGGTCGTCCATGACTCATCTAATAGGAGTAGGACCAGTGTCAAGCTCATATCATATTATTAAAACATTGTTTTTACCTTAATCTACACTAATTACCTCTAATCGCGATTAAGAACTTAAAAGTTACTATTCACCAAAAAATTATTTTAATCTCATTGAACCACATTTTACTTCTTAATGACAACCATGTATGTTGGATTTTTGAAAATCAAATCACAGAAGTGGTAATATTTCATTTAAATGAAAAATCAGTTATTTAACTACCACTTAGTGGTTTCACTATTCATCAAAAATTGAAGTTTTTCAGAACAATGCCAAAATTTCACCCTAAGCTATAATTGATATTCCGAATTCAAAAATGATGTCTATTTTAAAAAAATCCAAACATATAAGTTGCATTAATTAATTTTATAATTAATTCCCGTTGTCACAACAAATAGCGTTTTTTTAAGAAACAATTTATATCAAAAGATTGGCAATTGTTTACGTCCAATTTCAATGTTAAATTAATTATAATGACCACCATTGGATAAAATGGTAAAAATATATTCTAATTATACTTTAAAACCACTAAATAGTATAATTTATCACAATAAATTATTTTGATTAAAAAAGTTGTTTTAAGTATTTTTCACTATTCATAAAAAATTAGAAGTTCTCAGAAAAATACCAAAAATTCAACATAGGCTAATTTTGAAATTCCGAATCCAAAAATGAAGTCCATTTTGAAATATAAAATTTCTATAATTTTAAAATGTGGTTATTACTATTCATAACGGCTACTTTGATTAGTCACAGTGTTTTAGAACTCGAAGTTGCGTACAATGCAAGCTATTGCATTATTGAATGAGAAGCGTATCGTGGAAGCTCGGGGTGTTACATTCTCCCCTCCTTCAATAAATTGCGTCCTCGCAATTTGAAATTTTTCATTGAAAATAAAAGGTTGAAAAGAGAAAATACCTTTGAGGAAAACCCACATCAGAAATAAGATTAATAAAATTTAGCCTTAATAAGAGGGAAAGGGAAATGAAAAAGTCACCACCCAATTATGATCTCGATTAGGAGAACATTGGTGGAAATTAAAGACATATAATTGGAGAAAAAATGTAAATATTTGTAGGGAGTGATTGAGGTCATCAATCACAATCAACTGTCAAATTGAGGGCCTCAAAGACTTCAATCTATGTTGATTTAAAATATCATCAGTTCAACAAGACATAAGGTATTAGGATAACACATTTTTTTTGTTTTAATATCCCTTTACTAAAGTTTAAGAATTAATTTATTCATTGAATAAGAGATAGGTATATATATATTTATGCTTGACAATTAGAGTTTCAACCTTCAACTCATCTTTCACTCAAAAAGATAATAGAACTCAAAAATATTATACTTATCCTAATTGTATAAGGTTCCAAATGTTAACACGTACCATTTAGATTAGTAAAATTATTTTGTAATAACCAGGGACTTCCTGTAGGCTAGTGGTAGGAAATAAAGGCCTGTCTCACTATGATTGTGGGTTCTATTCCAGCAGCTTTTTCCAACGTGACGGGTTATGCCCCACCCTGCAGGTTGTCCTTTTCCTAAAACTATAGTATTATAATATTCAAAAATAATCTTCATAAATTTTTAACCTTAAACAATACTATCCAAAGATCAACTTAATCCACTCCAACCTTTATAGTTATCCAAAATATCTCTGTCCAGACTTTCTCTAAAAGGTCTCTTAATTCCAAAATCAATTTATCAGATTCCCCCAACAAAGTAAAGTTTCTCTTATTGTCACATACTAAAAATATAATTACCTTCATCATATTAAAACCTTACTGAAATCAACAAGTACTATAGTACAATCCTTATATATATATATATCACATTATTCTAATAACCAGAATATAATCCATGAGTCCAAAGGCACCAATACATTAATTATTCTGCTTCAACTATAGTAATAGCATAAGATTGTCCTTGATCCCTTGGCCTTTTCTGAGGTAAGTTTCCTTGACGCTTAGGACATTCATTTTCATAATTCCCCATTTCCCTACAATTGTAGCCTTCAACATTGATAGCCTCTTTCTTTCCCTTGAAATCACGCGCCTGGTGACCTTTTTCCCCACATTTATAACAAACTCCCATTCCTTTTAGACAAGTACCAGGGTGATTCTTCCCACAATTATCACATAATGGAAAATCCTTCTTTCCATTTTTCCCTTTATCTGTCTCTTGTTCCACCGTTCTCTTCTTCTCTTTCTTTACTTTGTTGTCATAAGACTTAGAGAATTCCTTTTCTGTCTTGATAGCACATGAGACAATATCTTCGTATGTTGAGAACGATTGTGATACTAAAGCTCGACGGAGAAGTGGTTTTAACCCATCAAAGAAACGATCAATCTTACTCCTTGGGTTACGTATATAATCGGAAGCATGCCTCGCTAACCTTGTAAAGTTAGCCTCATACTTTGTGACATTCTCATCCTCCTTCTGCCTCAGACTCAGAAATTACCTTTCCATATCTGCTTGATGGTCACGAGGAAAGTATTTTTCTAAGAAAATCTCTTTGAACTCCCTCCATTCCATATTCGATATGTCATCATCTTCCTTTTTGTTTTGAATCAGCAACCACCACTGATCAGCATCTCCAGTGAGGCGGTAAACTGCCATGACAACCTTCTCTCTTTCGCTACTCCCCAAGGCATAGAATATTTTCTCTAAGGAGTTTATCCACTGCTCAACTACTATAGGATTTGTACTCCCATTGAAGGTTGGTGGTTATTGCCTCATGAAACGGTCTAGCATTGATCATCCACATTGCGGATCAGGGTACTCCATACGAGTAAGGTTATTATCCATAACCTGAGTGAGTTGTCCTAGTATGGTAATAAGTTGATCAGCACCAGTTGTATCTCCATATCCACAATAATTATCTTGAGCAGGAGGGAAATCCCTACACGGAGTTCGTGCATTGATACGGTTTACATTCCTTCCACTAGGCGCCATTTCTAAACAATGGCATAAACTAGATTAGTTTATGAATCAAAATACATAATTCCATACTTGTAAAACACTTTACATAAATTGAACTATATATGGATATAATCCATAATCATAAAAAGAAATGTTTTCTTTGAGGAAGTATATAATCATAACCCTTCATATTGGTTTGTAAATAAAATGAGAATTATCCGAAACATATCTCCCGGGAGTGTCGTAACCAAGAGTGCAGCAAGGCCCGTTGTCGTGCACCAGTTCCCGTTCGAGTCTAGCTCAAAGCGGTGTTTTCGGGTTTTACCCCTAGGTACATCTGTGCCAGAGCCGCCTCTACCTGCTCGTATCCAGACAGGGATGTATTTCTCAGAAAACTCACAACATCTCTACAATACCAAAATTCTAGGAAGTTCTTCTATACTAATCCTCAATGTCTATCTTCGGACTATGTGCTCTAATCAGAGTTTATCTAAATCTAGCATCCAAGGTTAGTACTAAACTACCTCTAATACCAACTGTAGCGCCCCGAACCCAGCTACCCAGAGCCGATGCATTACTTCGTAACATTGGCATGATCACAAAAGATCAAGTCTCGAATGACCGATTACTTTAGTAGCCTTGGAAACACTAGATACATTCATAAGTGTTACATTACATGATAAAGTGAAAAACTAATAACAAAGTCTTCATATTCCACACTCATATCCTCTTATGACTATCCCTGCAGGTCATTCATAAAATACTTTTCACATCCTGGAAAATATTAAAACATTGAAAGGGGTGAGCTCAGATGTTCAGTAAGGATTACAATATTGCGGAAGCTTTCATAAATAAACATAAACATTTAAGGCAATGTATAACTAAACAAAAGCCTTATTAAACTTGAACTTCAGCATAATATGGAAAAATTAAAATCAAATAATGCCACTTACTTACTCACATGGATATTCTACTAGACGAATAATCATATGAAAGATCAATAACCACTTTCATAATGAGGGAATGTATAATTCCAGACATTCTGAAACATTTTTTCAAGGCCTCGGCCAAGACGTCTAAAATGATTAAGGCCTCGGCCAAAACCATAAATCAAATTGGGAAAGGGCCTCGGCCAATTCCACGTCTAGTTGTCTCATGAGACCTACCGATGCATCGAGGAGCTATAGCGGGCTCCACCCGTCACTTATTAAGTCCAATACATTCCTCATATGAACAGGTTTAAACATCTCATAAACCATAACATAATCGTATCACATAAAACATGCATAAAGTAAACATAACATTTCCACATTTCAATCACAAGATATCAATACAACACATTGATATAATATAAACTCTTTAAAAACCATTTTAAATAGCAAAATAAAAGAAAAGTATAACATGGTATTTATTTTTCTTTAAAAAAAAGGTATGGCTTGTAGAGGAAGCCGAAACTCAAATAGTTGTCACGGTGGCCGAGAAGTCGCTGTCGCCGCATACGTGCGACAAAAACATTCCCTTTTGTCGTTTAGTAAATGCTTTGTATAAAAAAGATTCCTTTTGAATAAACGTATAAGTCAAAGTGGTTTAAACACCATATAAAAGAAATTTGTGCATAAAACCAAATATGCCTCAATGAAAGGAGATTGAGAAGAAGTCCATACAAAGATAATTTTGAAATAAAATATATCTATTATGTGTATTCACTATAGGTACACATAAAGAAAGTAAAAATACAAAATAAGACATAATAATATCATGACATAATTTGAAAGTAGGAGATTAACCCAAAGAATGGAAGTTGGGTTAAGAAGTTCCCATACCTTGCGTCCTGTCCTGAATCGACCGTTCTTTAACCTCCTGAATAATAAACTAGAGTTAATTTCTATTTACTTAAGAACCTTTTTTATGTTCATTATTCCTTTTATATCACTTATTACCATGATATGAACATTATGTAATTATTTAAGTTAATAACGGTCGTTTTGTCGATCTTTGGTTCTTGAGTCAACAATAAACTTCTTATAATTACAAGTTGTTTATGTGGTAGAATATCCATTATCTCCAGAATTATATTCATGATTTAGATGTCATATATATCTTATATATCTAGTATATACATTCACTTATAATATTACGTAACATTTAGAGGTAACAAATGAAATGCACCGTTCATGGAGACGGTAAGCCGTACGTACGCATGAACGCTACGTTCATTTCAATTACATATTTAATGGAACAAAATCATAATGATATAAATGTATAATATAATTCTAGTATAATATAGTGTATAATACCATTTACTCCATCCTTTATGCATCCCACATATGGCATTAACGATTCAAATCACTTTGAGGGGGCGGTAGTCCGCACTTCCTAAAATGAAATTATCGCGTTTTACCCATAATGGAAATCATAAAGTATTCCATAAATTAGAAATACAGAAGCATAAGTAAAACATAAACATATTATATATCATATATAGAAATAGTGACATCTTAATGGCCACCTTTGAAGGTGTTATATGAGTGTTGAACAATCATCGTTTCGTGAGGCAGAAATTCGCCATCCACAGAAACTGTATGTTCTTTAACCATTAGATGTAGGTGTATGTAAGTGTAGCTCGAATCCATATTATAACAACATCCTAGTATATTTAGGATACTGGTGTTGTTACAAAAGAAATTAATAAAATGATTTTAGGGGGTTGGAGAAGAAAAATAAAACAAAACAACATTAGAGAAGACATTACCTCAAAATCGGGTAACTCTTTTTGATTTGAGCCAAAGGCTTCCTTGGGAAGAGTTCTGCCCAAAGTGAGGCTTCTAAGAGTAAGAGGGGGAAGTTGGGAGAGTATTTGGGCAGAGTTTGGCCGAGCCAAATGGCTTGAAAGTGTGAATGAGGTGGTAGAGGTGGGGGCCTTTTATAAGTGGAGAGGAGGGGTACTCTTGGAAAGTAAGGAAAGTTTACATTATTATACAATTCTATTCGGATTCTAAAGGTCCCAAACTTATATAATTCGAGGATAAGATGATAGGGGTTCGAAATATTCTCATCCAATAGGTTTTTGACAAGTTTACACTTTGTATTTTACATTATCTTTCCATTTTATTTAAATCGTTAAATAATGAGGTCATCGCTGCATCATCATGATGTCATAAATAATTTAATTTATTTAATTTCTAAAAAATATAAAAAAAAAATACTATGATGTAGGAAATCTTTTTATATTTCTAATGAATATTTATAATCAAAATTTGGACTTGTTTAACCCCACTTAAAATGTGTTTTAGTAAAACAACTCATGTTTGTGTCAATTTAATTTTAACATTAAATAAATATATATTAATGTCATTTTCCAACCAAAGTGGCTCCATGGGGTCCCCAAGATGACCCATGGGTTGTCTTGGTCGTCCATGACTCATCCAATAGGAGTAGGACAAGTTTCAATCTCATATCATATTATTAAAACATTTTTTTTACCTTAATCTACACTAATTACCTTTAATCGCGATTAAGAACTTAAAAGTTACTATTCACCAAAAAATTATTTTAATCTCATTGAACCACATTTTACTTCTTAATGACAACCATGTATGTCGGATTTTTGAAAATCAAATCACAGAAGTGGTAATATTTCATTTAAATGAAAAATCAGTTATTTAATTACCACTTAGTGGTTTCACTATTCATCAAAAATTGATGTTTTTCAGAACAATGCCAAAATTTCACCCTAAGATATAATTGATATTCCGAATTCAAAAATGATGTATATTTTAGAAAATTCCAAACATATAAGTTGCATTATTTAATTTTATAATTAATTCCCGCTGTCACAACAAATAGCGTGTTTTTAAGAAACAATTTATATCAAAAGATTGGCAATTGTTTATGTCCAATTTCAATGTTAAATTAATTCTAATGACCACCATTGGATAAAATGGTAAAAATATATTCTAATTATAATTTAAAACCACTAAATAGTATAATTTATCACAATAAATTATTTTGATATAAAAGTTGTTTTAAGTATTTTTCAATATTCATAAAAAATGAGAAGTTCTCAGAAAAATACCAAAAATTCAACATATGCTAATTTTGAAATTCTGAATCCAAAAATGAAGTCCATTTTGAAATATAAAATTTCTATAATTTTAAAAAGTGGTTATTACTATTCATAACGGCTACTTTGATTAGTCGCGGTGTTTTCGAACTCGAAGTTGCGTACAATGCAAGCTATTGCATTATTGAATGGGAAGCGTATCGTGGAAGCTCGGGGTGTTACATTACATATATTATTATTCTTATTTAATATAAATTTAATAAAGATATATTTATTTAATAGGAGTATCAGACACATAAAATTGAATTTGAAAGCGATCTAAGGGATTATCTTCTCTCTTTACTTCCATAAAACATTTTTCCTAAAAACTACTTATTCCCTTTTGAGATATGTATAATATTCATTCTGATGTGTTATATCATGAAAATATTCATCTTAATAATTTTTTATTTTTTTTGTTTTATATCATTCATTTGGAATATGATTTGATTGCAAACAAAGTGGTAAGAACATGTTTCACAATATCATCAATATTCAGGATTTTTTTTGTTTAAGTCTCACATGAGAGAATTATTTGATATTTATATATATATATAATAACATTTATTTTCCTATGAAAATTAATGAATGTTATCAAGTAATGGTACTATTTTTTCATGACCCTATATAATGGGTCTCGAGCCACATCAACACTAAGCCCACTTCTTCTAGGTGTGGGATAGCGAAAAACATCCAAATTAAAAACTAATATGGCATGTTATTTCCAAATATACATTTATGAGCACACTCAAATATATCCATCAATAATTGTATTAGAATAATAATAAAATATTAAATATCTTGGGAATAATCCATGAATTTAAAACCTCTAGGGAATTCTAGAGAATTATAGTGTAATTTGAAAAGTAATAAATGTAAAAATACACACACAATAAGAATGTGGTCCCGACCTGAAAAAATTGAAAATGTAAAGTGATGTGAGAGTCTATCTCAGAATTTCAAATCCATGACCATTGTAAAAGGAAAAATACACAATGATATACATATACTCCTCCACAATTTCATTTAACAATTTTTTTGTCTGTATAAGATGCTACACATGAGGTAGAACCCCATGTAGGGGTTAGTAAATACATATCCAGTTTGATTCCTCGAAAGTTGAGGGGGTGATCAGTAAAAGACATCATAGGAATATACATATCAAACTATATAATGATAGTAACAAAATCCAATATCAAACACACACAAACAGATATATATGCTCAACCAAATAAGCCCAAATGATAGAAAAGTGGATCTGCATCTCTACAACCCAACCTATGAAAGAGAGACAACAATTCCAAATGGACTATCAAGAATTACCAACATCTCATGCATATTTTTTGAGAAACATCCAAGTAGAGACACACATATCTACTATTCTACATTACTAAGAATAAAAATATATACATTGAGGACCCATTCCCTGGTACAATAAGAGGGTTTCAGTCAAAGGGTAGAGGACCCATGACATGAATTTACATAATGGTGTAACTCAAATAGTTAATAGTGGACCCATGCCATGCATAGAATGAGGGTTCCATTTTTATGGGCAATGAACCATGGCTTAAAAATTATGAGGGTGCCACATGGATGGTCGTTATAGGAGCCATTCTATGCTCAATAAGAGGGTGACAGTCTGATTTTCAATGAACTAGGTGTTTCCCAACAGGACGGGGAACTCTAGTAGTTAATGACCCATACCGTAATACCATAGGAAGGATAAATATAATTGTAAATAGAGGACCCATTCCCTATCTGATAGGATTGTTCCACACTATGGATGGAGAGAGGAACCATGTTCTATTTGAGTAGGATAGTTAAACACTAGTTTCACTAATGATCTTAACTAATTACAACATTTTTTAAGGATCATGTAAACAACTGTCATTCATATAACATATCACATTGTATCTAAAACCCACCATGAATGAAACTTGTGGATTCTAAATGGGAAAAATACTTATGATAGGCTGTCTGTAGGCCAAAATGTGAGTCCAAAAAAAGGATATATGAGAGGTATAATATTCCTCCAAAAAGGAGGGTACACAAAGTGTATGGGTACCCACAGTGTATGTGGTCCCACCATGCTATATAAATGTGTCCCTTCTGATACATGACTCACTATCAATTTATCCCGACACAGGGTATAATGGGACTAAATTGTGTACTTTATCCACCTTGGATCCTTCCCATTCTCATAGACATGTTCACATAATACTACTGAATACAATGTACTTAGATAAACAACGTTTCCTCCCACACGGGGTTTTCTTATGTCCTTTGGAACATATCTATTTACATTGGCTATTTCCCCAGCCCTTCCCATGACCATGTACTCACAAATTACACACTAGGTTGTTAAAACTGGTTCACATAGCATGTGGGGGTCCCACAAACCATGTAATACATATAATTTCATAAAAACCGCAGCATCATGGATTTATGAAGAACAATTTGTGTGTTCTTCAAAACCACATGGTGAGTAGTCGTGTTTTTTTTTTTGAAAAACTCATTTCTTCTCTATGTATCCATGATTAATGCCCTTTACAACAAATTTCATCCTTATGATTACCAGGAAACAAAGGGGAATCCTCTATTCATTGATTTCAGCCCTTTTGTGGCCAGATGTCGGATCATCGATGGTCTATCTGAATATTTCACATGCCTCACACACCTCTCATTCCACTGCCAACATTTTCTCAGATCCTGGATCCATGATACAATTACCAACACTCATGATTCATCTCCATTCATCCATCGATAAAAAACCACCCATTAAAAGTGGGTCATTATTAAATCCAATGGATTTATCAAGCTTGAACCTCCACCAATGTCAAACTATGGAAATGTGGTCATACGACAATGAATGTGACAAAGGGTAGGAGAAAAGAAAAAAAATTAATGTGATACATTCACCATCTAAGAAGATTTTCACTAAAGGTTATAGATTGGAATTTTCTGTGTGATAAACATGTCATAAATTGAATTAAAATTTTTGAATGATAAATGGGCCTTTGTAATGGCTCATAATAAATGAAAATCAGAGACTAGTAAATGGTCATGAAAACTAATTTTATCATATGGGGAAGAATCTAAAAATAAAGATTCCTACCTCAAGATTTTATTTTTTGATGTCGAAGAACGAACTTTAAAATGAATGATGGCGGTATGTTTCATTCATCAGTCTTCGATTTTATTTTATATGGTCTATGATTGTTCTCCCAACCTTGATTGACCAGTGAGGGTGGATGAATCTCATCTCTGAAATCCAAAGGATATATGATTAACCTTATTAATCCACTATAGTATCTTATATATAGAGAATATTTTGGTTTCAGTGTTTCATTGTTTTAATTATTAAATTAATTTATCTACAGAACTCATATTCCAAAGGATGTTTTATCTAAAATGTAACACCCCAAGTTTCCATGGTATGCTTCTTATTGAATAATACAATAACTTACATTGTATGCAGCTCAGAGTTCAAGCAAACCACGAACAATGGAACCAATCATTTAAAAGAAGTTATGAATAACAATACTTCGTTTTTTAAATTTTATTAATTTTATTTTTCAAAATACAATTCATTTTTGGATTCATAATATGAAAATTATCTTACTGTAAATTTTTTGTATTTTTCTGAAAACATTAAATTTTGGATGAATAGTGACCAACATTGCATTATTGTTTAAAACATGATTTTTATTTAAATAATCATTTTTAATTTAAATTTATATTAAATTAAAATTATATAAACAATACCTATATTATTCTAATCTAATTCAGTAGTTTCATTCTATAATAATATTAGATATATACAATATTATTGATCTTTTTATGGTCTCTTACCCACCTTTTAGGCACATTTGCAAATTTTCATAAAAAGTAATTTTACCACTTATGTGAATTGAATTTCAAAAATATGACAAACATGGTTTTCATACGTAATTAAAATGTGGTTCAATAAGATGAAAATGATTTTTAGTGAATAGTAACTTTTGAAATTTATATAACATGATTTAATGTACATAAGGTAATTAATGGAAACAATAATATTATAATAATATAAAATTACATAAAACATGTCCTTAATCTATTAGATATGTGTTTTTTGACAGAAATCTACCTTAGGTCAAAAATATGATCATTTTGTATCCACACTGTTTAGATTATGACATTTATTATATTTTATTTAAAGAAGAATTAAAAGTGGTAAATTCAAATTTTAATAACAAAACTATTATTAATATAGGGTTATAAAAGAGATAAATTCGACTATAAATACTAATTATAAATCTAAAACAATTTAATACATCATGGTATTTTATTTATCATTTTTATACATTAAATAATTATGTTTATACATGACACAATGATGATGGAGTAATGACCTTATTAATGAAAGATTAAAATAAATTAAACAATAAATATTAAAATAAAAGTAAATTGAATATTTTGTAGCCATCCACGAATTTTATTGGTGAATATTATATGTCATAATAAATTCAATGTATTTTTTTATAAGTAATCAAGTCTATATGACTTTAAAAACAAACCAATTAATAAATAGTTTCAAAATTCTTATAAATGAGTTTTAACACAAATACTCTTTTATTACATTATATAATATTCCTAAAAATATAAGGTTCATCCAAATGACTTTTATAACGTTACATGTGTAATAAATTAACCACTTTAGATTTTCTTGGAATTTTATAGTAACTATATTACCCATTTAGCATAAAAATACAAGAAGGCATGGTAAAAGTTAAACTATTTTACTAAATGTAAAATAAAAAATATATGGTTAATATGGTGACCTAAAAATATCTAAAAACGTTTTTTGAGAGGATTTCGACCCATCCCCATCTTATCCTTAAAATAAATCAATTATGATCTACTGGAATCCGAAGATAATTTTAAAATAAATTTATATTTCAACCATTTCCTAAAATACCCCACACATCTCTTATAAAAGGGCACCTCCCTTTCTTTTAATTCACACCTCCAAAGTCTTGTGGCTCAGATAAACCCATCCCATATATCCTCCCATGTACCCTCAATTATACCTATTGGCCTTACATTGATCATAAATTCATCTTAAGGATATTTTTTGTTCAAATCAAAAGGAAGCACCCCAAGAAGAGATAATTATGTTATCACCTCTTTCTGAATTCTATTCTTCTTCTACATCATGTTTCATTGTTATTTCCATACTAAAATAATAACTTGAGTACCTTCTTCATAATTCGATTTTATTATAAATTTGGTACAACCATATTCACAATTCTATCAATCCTATTAATGACAAAGTCACCATGCGTGCGTACATACAACATACTGTCTCCAAGTCGTAGTGTAGATTGTCATTCACCACATCATTATTTGGATGAGTATAATAATGAGTATAATTGATATAAATAATAAATATAAAATTTTACTGATTATGTATAAATAATATATCATCCAATTACATACAATTTCACCATCAATGGAATGATATTTTCTCTCATGCATACATACGGCTTACAGTCTCCATGACATGATGAAATTTCATTCCCCATCGTAACCATTCAATAGTAATCTTCATTTAATGATTAAAAATAATGTTTAAAGACATAATATCATTTTGGATATTAATCAAATACATTCTATCTATAAAAAACATTGCTTATATAACAAAACATAGAAAGGAAACCAAATCACTTAACACCTGAGACAACCATAATACTGAGATATTATAAACAAGGAAATATTATTGGATCATATATGATATCATATTTTTGTATGTGGTTCTTGTATAATTCAATAAAAATTATTTAACCATTATATAGGTGGTTAACTTACCCTCAACTATAGAAAAGTACAAGGTAAGGGTAAATTTTACAATCTCTTTATTATCCAAGGTTGTTTATACATAATTATTTTCTCGGAATTCTTTATCATCCACATCCATGTTTCTTATAAATAAATTTCAAAACATTTT
Organism: Viscum album; assembly: GCA_963277665.1. Classification (NCBI taxonomy): domain Eukaryota; kingdom Viridiplantae; phylum Streptophyta; class Magnoliopsida; order Santalales; family Viscaceae; genus Viscum; species Viscum album. The sequence goes on along the minus strand of OY728130.1, from coordinate 1,904,223,167 downwards.
TACTATTTCATAGTATATGGGATAAAGTAATTGATACCCTTATTTGAAATTTTATAAAATGTTTTGAAAAGAATATTTCAGTCATTTTCCAAATGAGGTCCTTTATGACCTTTACGAAAAATTCAAGAAAGAGTGTTTTTTAAATTATATGGTGGGTGCACCTATTTTCTTCAATTATAACACCTTTAAAGAATACCTTAACAGAATATATGAATATTTTTAAAATAAATTGATTCTTTTATAATTATGTAAATTTTAAATTATTTTAAAGTAGAAATATATATTTCTCCCAAATAGTTTTTGGATTGATTTCATCTGTGTCAAAATCTATTGTCGAATTTTATGTTTAATTAAAGATGATTTATTATGATACAATTTTCTATATTTTATTTATGGTTTTATGATTTATTTGACTATGTATGTGTTATTTTAAATCTATTCACTTTTTTATGGTTAATGTATTAATATATCTTATTCTAGTTTAATAAGAATTTTTTTATTATGTTTCACCCTTTTAAAATGAGGAATGAATTAGACAGAGTTAGTGATGGGTGGGGACCTCTATATCCCCTCGACGAATCAGTAGGTATCATGAGACAAACTATTCTCTTGTCATAAGGCCTTCAAAATATTTTTATTTGTAGTCTTGGCATGGTGCCTTGACTATGTGGTCATGATGTCCAGCATTAAGCATTTCATCATTATGAGATTAGCTATTGATATTATATGTGAATATTCATCTAGTAGAATATCAATGTGGATAAGTAAATGGAATTTTTTGATTTATATTTTATATATTATACTGATTTTTATGTTTAAAAGGATTTTGGTTTAGTATTATGAATTTATTTAAATGTTTATTCTTACTTATGATAGTTTCCTATATCTTGTTATCCTTACTAAGCATCTAATATCACCCATTTCTTATGTTTTATTTTTACCTGGATGTGAAGAAGTATATTATGATGGACATGTAAGGATATTCTAAGGAATATGAGTGTGTTAAAAGGAGACACACTGTTATTTTTTCATTTCATAATGTAATGTAAAACTTATGTATGTATCTATTACTTCGAAGTCTATTAATTGATCGGTCTGTAAGTACATAATCTATCTTGATCATTCCAATGTTATGTAATAATTCACCAACTCTTGGTAACTAGGGTTGGGACATTACTGTTGGTATCAAAGAATGTTTAGTTCAAATCATGGAAACTAGATTTATAAAAAATCTGATTAGAAAACATTACCCTAAGATAGATTTTGAGGATTAGTATATAAGAACATCCAAAAAATTTGTTAATGTAGATATTATGTGGGTTTTCCAAGAAATACATCCATTTCTAGATACTCCAAGAGGACGTGGTTCTGGAATAGATGTATTTAGGAGTGAAAACTCTGACAAGTAGTTTCAGGCTTGACCTGGGGTATCCCGGTACATGAAAACGAGCCTTATTAAACACCTGGTTTGACACTCTTTGGGGATATTCTTAGGATAATTCACATTTTCTTAAAAACCATTTTTAAGGATTTATGAAAAAATACTTCCACGGAGAATTTTTTTGATTATGGATTGTATTCATAAAATATTCAATTTATTTTAAGTATTTTACAAGTTTGGAATTATGCATTTCAATTCATAAACTAATCCAATTTATTCCATTGTTTATAAATTGAACCTAGTTGAAGGAATAGAAATTGTATCAATGAATGTAATCCATGTAGGTATTTCACCCTATTAAAGATAATTATAGTGAAGCTAGTGATGCAACTAGTGCTGAACAAATTATAACCATCCTTGAAAAAATCTCATGTTATGAATAATAACCTAATCAGTATGGATCACCCTAATCTACAATGCGGTGGATCCATGATAGATCGCTTTATGAGTAAACAACCACAGACATTCAATGATACTAAAAATTAATTGGTAACTGAGTAATGGATATCTTCCTTAGAGAAAATATTACTAGCCTTGGGAAGTAGAAAAAGGGAAAAAGTTGTCCTGGACGTTTATCACCACTCAAGATATGCATATAAATGGTTCTCGTTAAATCAAAACAAAAATAAGGGTGAAGAAGTTTCAAATATGGAATGAACGGAGTTTAAAGATCATTTATTTGAAAAATACATTCCTCATGAACATCGAGTGGATATAGAATAGAAATTTTTCAGTCTGAGGAAAAAAAGGTTTAGAATGTTGCACAGTATGATGTTAAGTTTAAAAGGTTAGCAAGGCATGCTTTAGATTATATACGTAACCCATGAATTAATAATGATCGATACATTTATGGGTGAAAACCATTTTTCTAATGAGAATTAGTCTGACAATCCTTATTGTCATATGAAGATATTGTCTCATCTGTTATCTACATAGAAAAGTAATTCTCTATGTCTTATGACTTTAAAGTGATGTAAGAGAAGAAGAGATCTACTTAACTCTCTGGAAAAGTAAATATGGAGAATACAGGAAAAGTTGAATTTCTACCCTGCAATAAATGTGGGAAAAACACCCTGGTTGTATCCTTAAGGGAATGGGATTTTGTTACAAGTGTGGAGAAAAGGCCACCAATCTCATGATTTTAATATGAAGAAATAAGCTACCAATATTTAATGATATAATTGTAATGTGATGTGATATTATTCATATTATTGTCTTATATGTCCATGAATTTTTCCCCCAGAAAAGAAAAGAGAGCAAGGGAAAGCTTATGTGACCACTACTACTGAGGTCAATGTTCTTAATGATGTAGTGGCAGGTACTTTAGTCACTTCCTCAAATTTTTACAATTATATATTTGATTATATATAATCACATTCCTTCATATCATCCAATTTTTCCGTGAAAATTATATATTTCTAATTTGAATTAACAATGGAATTGTCAGTCAAAACTCCTAAGGGAAGTATCATTGCAATAATGTTTTTCCAAGTAGTTACCATTATGTCATATAAACATGCTTTATCTAGTGATTTTATTGTCATGACCTTGATTGAATATGATATAATACATGGTATGGATTTTATTTCATAAAGTGATATGAATATTTATTATAATAAAGAGGTTACAATTTTTTTATGATGATAAGGAATCCTTTTTCATTATAGCAGAAACATTGCAATCTAATTATTGTCTAGATCTACCCCTAGTATCTCAACTAAATTCAATTATTGGGGAGGAAGGGTATGAAATAACTATGAGTGATGAATGGAATATTCTAATAAAGGATGTACCTATTCTATAAGAATATTTTGATGTGTTTACGGAGGATTTACCTAGGCATCCTTCAGAATAGGAAATTGAGTTTTCTATTTACATAATTCCTTGTTCAAGTCTCAAATCGATGTCCCATTAGAGAATTAACACTTTGGAATTAGTGGAACTAATGAAACAACTATAGGTATTTAGTAATAAAGGATTTATTCTCTATCGTGTTTCTTCATGGGGAGCCCCTATTCATTTTTTTTAAGAAGAAATATGGATCTATGAGGTTGGGCATTAACAACAGGGAGATCGATGTTATAACAAAAAAGAAAAAGTATCATCTACCTCACATTGATGATTTATTCTATCAACATAATGGAGATCAATACTTATAAAATATTGACCTTATATTTGGATATCATTATTTGTGTGTGAGGAAGGAAGAAATTCCAATGATAGCATTCCAAACTAGGTACGTGCATTATGAGTTTACAGTAATTTGTTTTTGATAAACTAATTCACCTTCTGTTTTTTAAGATCTAATGAATTGAGTTTTCCAGAAATTTCTTGATTAGTTTGTATTGGTATTTATTGATGATATCTTGGTATACTCCAAAATCTATGAAGATCATGAAAATCACTTGTTCAGTATTCAAAAGACTCTTAGAAGAAATGAATTATATGGGAAGTTTGACACGTGTGAATTCAAGCTTTAGGAGATTTCTTTTCTTGGATATATTATCTCTAAGGATAGAATCTCGGTTAATCCTTCAAATACAAGGGAAATCAAATAATGGGAAACACATACGAGTATAACTAAGGTACGAGGTTTTATTGGTTTATCAAGTTACTAATGGCATTTTTTCCAGAATTTTTCCCAATTGGCTAAACCATTAACCATCCTTACACGTAGAGGGGTTAAATTTGTTTGGAAAAAAGTGTGTGAAGAATTTTTTGGAGAATTGATCAAGATATTATTCAATTATAATGTAATGAATTTACCATCGAGGAATAGTGGGTTTGTCATTTATAGTGATACATTGGAAAACAGGATTGGTTGTTTACTTATGTATAATGATAGAGTTAATGCCTACATGTCATGGAAGCAAAAAATTTATTGAAAAAACAATCCTACTCATGATATTGATTTAGCGGCTATAATATTCTCTCTGAAGGTATGTAGACACTATCTCTATAGTGAAAATGTGAGATATATACAGTTCCCAAGAGTTTTGAAATATATTTTCTCACATAAAAAACTCAATACGAGGCATTGGTGATGGATTCAACTACTCACAGATTATGATTTCACAATACACTGTCACCTTGGGAAGGAAAATAAGGTGCCAAATGCTTTGAGTATAAAGTATTGTGGTGTTAGTAACAAGATTAGAGTTGAATGGGATCATATGTTCATGGATCTAGTAAATATGTATATGGGAATAATAATGGAATGTGAAACATTAATAATTTTTCAAATTTTTTCCAAACCATATTTACTAGAAAGGATAAAAACTTATCAAAATGATGAGGAGGAGTTACAAAAAAAATTAAATCTTTAAATGATGGGATATTGATTGACATCGTATATGAAAATGGAATTTTTAAATTTGGGAAGATGCTTTGTGTTTTCGACATATCTGATATAAAAATGGAATTTATGGATGATGTTCATAGATCCAAATTCTCTATACACCCTAGTATCACTAAGATGTATAGAGATTTAAAGGAACATTTTTTATGAGACAACTTGAAGAGGGATATTGCTGAATATGTGTCATGGTGTATGGTTTGTAAATAGGTGATGGCTAGAAGAAAAAATCCTAGAAGATTCATGAAACCTCTTCCTATACCTAAGTGGAAATGGGATGATATTAAGATAAAATTTTTTATGGGTCTACCAAAGATTCATAGAAGGAATGATGTAATATGGGTCATTTTTAATCATCTTACCAATTTAGAACATTTTTTTGCTATAAGAGAAGAATTACCACTTGAACATTTATCGAGACTATAATTTCATGATGTTGTAAGACTTCATGGCGTACCCACTTTGTTAGTTTCTGATTGTGATCCCCATTTTACATCAAGATTCTAGAAATGTCTTCAGAAATCCCTTGATATTAAACATCGTTTGAGAACTGCCTACCACCCAAAAACTGATGGACAATCAGAACAGACAATTCAAACCTTATGATACATGTTGTGCTTTTACTAACTTTACATTCAAGTTATGTGCTATTATTATTTACATATAGTGTAATTTTTATATAATAATAGCTTCAATTAGAGTATTCAGATGGCATCATATGAATCTTTATGTAGAAAGAGATGTCACACACCAACCTGTTGGGATTATGTTTGTGAAAAAACTTGTAGGTTTGTAACTTGTTGTGGAAACAATAAAAACGGTGAAGATTATCCAAACCCACGTCAAATAAGCTCAATGTAGGAAAAATAGATATGCTGATAACTGAAGGAAGGTCTTAGAATTTCAAGTTGGCGAGAAGGTTTTCATGAAGGTATCTCCATGGAAGGGAGTTATATGATTTAGTAAGAAGAGTATATTAAGTCCTAGGTACATATTACCTTTTGAAATTCTAGAACGAATTGGATTTGTATCTTACAATTTGGTAATGCCGCCTAGTCTCTCCAAAGTTCATGATGTGTTCCAAGTATCACTGTTGAGAAAATACATGCTAGACCCAATGCATGAACTCACCTATGAAGAAATAGAACTGGAAACTGATCTTCCCTATTGTGAATATCATGTCAAGATTATTTATATTAAAGAACAAGTGTTGAGTAACTGAACGACTCATCTGGTAAAAGTTCTTTGGAGAAACCATAAAATCCAAGAGCCAACATGAGAACCTGAGGAACTTATGATGAAGAACAACCTAAATATTTTTATACAGTAATATTATAGAAATTTTTGAGGGTGGAATAATGTTAAAGAAGTAATATTGTAACACCCCATGATTCCACGATCTGATTTTCTTTTAATAATATAATAGCATGCGCTGTACACAGCTCAGAGTTATAACACACCATGATCAATCAAACCAGACGTTTAAAAAGCATTAATGAATAGTAATACCAACTTTTTTAAATATTATAAATTTTATTTTTCTAAATGGACATCATTATTTGGATTCAGAATATCAAAATTAGATTAGTGTAAATTTATGGTATTTTTCTGAAAACATTCAATTTTGGATGAATAGTGAAAAATACTGTTTTATTGATTAAAAATGACTTTTTATTTAAATAAATATTTTTAATTTAAATATAATTTTAAGTAAAAATATATAAATAATAACTATATTAGTCTAATTTAATTAATAATATTCATTTTATAATAATATTATATATATAGTATTTCACTCAACTTTTTAACGTCTTTTTCCCACCTTCTAAGCACATTTGGAAATTTTCATAAATTAAATTTTTACTGCTTCTATGAATTGAATTTCAAAAATATGAAAAACATGACAGTAAAAAGTGGGTAAATTTTGGTTTAACTAGATGACATTATTTTTTTGGTTAATCTTAACTTCTGAAATTTATTTACCACGGTTAAAAGTAAACAGGGTAATTAAAGGTAAAAATAATATTATAATAATATGAAATTACTCCAACTAATGTATTAATTCTATTGAATAAGTTTATTTTGACCAAAATAAATCTTAGGACAGAAATATGATCCGTTTTGTTCTACTAGGGTCATATTGGGACATTTATTATATTTTATTTAAAGAATAGATAAAAGTGTTAAATTCATATTTAATAACTAAAAAAATTTAATATAGGGTTATACATACGATAAATTCAACTAAAAATATTAATTAGAAACTAAAAAATTTATCCTACATCATGGTATTTTATATATATTTATTAGTCATTAAATAATTAAATTTATTAATGACACAATGATGATGCAGTAATTACCATATTAATGAAAAACTAAAAAAATGAAATTATAAATATTAAAAAAAATGTAAATTGAAACTTTTGATGGCATAAATGAATTTTATAGGTGAATATGAAAATTTATGTTTGAGTATATGTATTTTTTTTATGTAATAATGTTTATATGACTTCAACAAAAAACCAATTACAAAATAGTGTCAAAATTAACATAAATGAGTTTTTAAAACTAATAGTATTTTATTAAATTATATAATTTTCATAAAAAAATATATGGTTCATAAAAATGACTTACATAATGTTAAATGTTTAATTAATGAACCAATCAATATTCTCTTAGCATTTTTTCGTACCTATATTAATAATTTAGCATAAAAATATAAGAAGACATGGTAAAAGTGAAATTGTTTAACAAAGTGTTAAATCTACAAGATAAGGTTAATATGGTGAACTAAAAATATCTCAAACCTATTGTTTGAGATTATTTATACCCATATACATATTATCCTTGAAATAAATCAATTTGGATTTATTAGAACCCGAAATTCATTTTATAATAAATTAATATTTTAGGGTTTTCCAAAAGTGCCCCTCAACTCTCTTATAAAATGGAACCTCCCTCTCTTTTAATAAGACCTCCAAATCATTTCCACTTGGCCAAACCCTACCCGCATCTCCTCCTAAATACCCCAAATTCAACTTTCAAAGATTAAATTTATCATAATTCAGCCCTAAGGATACATTTTGTTCAAATTAAAATAGAGCACCCGAAGAATAGGTAATTATTTTATCACATATTTCAATATTCTTTTCTTCTTCTACTTCCTACTAATTTGTTTTTTCCATAATTAAATAATAAATCCAAAACCTTTTCTATACTGAGATGTTATTATAAAAATAGTACAACCATATTCATTATTCTATCCATCCTATGAATGGGAAATTCAACCTGTATGCATACGTACAGATTACCGTCTCCAGGTCATTGTGTAGTTTGTTATTCAACACTATGGGTATAATAATGAGTATAATTTATGTAAATAATAAATATAACAAGATATTTATTCTTTATATATAATATTCCATCTAATTACATACAATTTCACTATCAAAATAATGATATTTTGCTCGTATGTACATTCAACTTACCATCTCCACGACGCGATGAGATTTTGTTCTCCATCATAACCATTCAAGAATAAATTTTATTTTATGATTTAAAATAAAGTTTTAAGACTTAAAATAATATTTTAGAAGAATCCAATGCATCCTATCCATAAAAAACAGGCCTTATGTAACAAAACCTATAAAGTATAATGAATAAGTTAACACCCGAAACAATGACAATAGTGAAATATTATTAACAAAGAAAAATTACAGGATCAAATATGTTATCATATTTGTGTATGTGGTTCTTGTATAATTTAATAACAATACTTTAACCATTATATCAATGGTTAACATACCATCGACTAAGTAAAATCACAAGGTAATGGTTAAATTTACAATCTCTTTATTATCTGAGGTTGTTTATAGGTAAGTATCTACTGAGACTTCGTTATCTTCCACATCCATTTTTCCAAAATATTAATTTTTTTAATATTTCCTAATCTATAGGTAAAATAAATTTATACAGTTGTTTGAATTTTTATAAAATGATTTGAAAGGAATATTTCCACTGTTTAACAAATAAGGTCCTTTATGACCTTTTCGACAAAAGAATGAATGAATTTTTTTTATCTTATACGGTGGGTGAGGAAATTTTCCACCATTATAACACCTTCTAAGCTTCCCATAAAATATTATAAGATTATATTCAAAAAAATATATTATTTTATAAATGTGAAACTTTTAAATAGAATGAGATATTTCTCACAAATAGTTTTTGGATTGATTTCATATGTTTTAATATATTTGTTGGATTTTATGTTTAATTGATGTTGATTTATTGTGATACAGTATTCCATATATTATTGAAAATTATATGATATTTTTGTTAGTGGATGTGCTATATTGATTTCATCTATGGTTTATGATTAAAGTATTAACATTTTTTATGCTAGTTTAATATGAATTCTTGTGTTATGTTTCACCCATTTCATATGAAGAATGCATTATACATAGTAAGTGACAGGTGGGGCCCGCTTTAGCCCCTTGAAGCATCGGTAGGTCTCATGAGACAAACTAGTGTCTTTTAATAAGGCCTTGACAATATTTTTATTTGCAGTCTTGGCATAAGGGTTTGACTATGTGGTTATGATGTATGGAATTATGCATTCCATCATTATGATATTAGCTATTGATATTAAATTTGATTATTTGACTAATAAAATAACCTTGTGAATAATTAAAATAATTATTTGTTTTTTATTTTCTATAATATTCTAATAATTATGTTTAAAAGTCTTGTGTTTTGGCCTTATACATTGCCTTAAATGTTTGTGATTATTTATGATAGTTTTCTATATATTATTATCCTTAATGATCATATGAGATCACCCCGTTATTATGTTTTAATTTTGCTTGGATACAAATAATTATTATAAGACATACCTATAGAGACAAGCTAAGGAATATGAGTGTGTTCAAACGAGACACAATGTTTTTTTTATTTTAATATTTTAATGTAAAACATATGTATGTATCTAGTACTTCCAAATCTAGTAAACTAATCGGTCATTTAAGACATGTTCTCTTGTGATAATGACAATTTTATTTAAAAATGCACAGAATCTATGTAACTCGGGTCGGGGCATTACATGAACTCTTCATTCCAACCAACTTTAGGCCATTCCTAGGTTAATCCCCATGTTCTAGATTCAATTCTGGCCTCATATTTTTTATCTACGACACCATTTATTGGTTAAACCATTTTTTAATTTAAATTGTTTATTCGAAAAGTGAAATATATTTAATATTATTATAAAATAATTTTTTGGGCACTCAAGGCATTAGAATCGCATGATGTCTCATCACTATGTTCTGAAAAAATTATATATATATATATATATATTCCATCACCTAGATTGTATGCCTGGTCTTGCAATATTTCTAGTGGTTGAAATCAATAATCTTCCTCATATATGTCTATAATAACTCCTCTATTCCTCACTATAATTGTGATTTGAACCAAGTTTCATGGTTGGTAACAATAGTCGAGGGAACCACATGATGTAGAATGTTCTACCAAATGTACAACATCCCCCAAATCTATTCCAAACTCTGCCCCCTAATAGAATGAAAGTTTTTTTTCTTCGTAAGGTGGTTAGGTATCACTTTGATGGTGTCATGGTCCCTTGTTTTCAAAAAAAAATACATTTCACAAACTCTTTGGATATTCCATACCATTTCTTCTCTAGGATATCAAGGAGATGTAACAAACCCACCCTAACCTACTACTCAGTCTTCATCTAGTGACATTTGAGACACTGGAAGATTAACTGAGAAACATTCCATTTCATTCAATCCGACCAAATCTTCCACTGATGGTATTTAACATCTTATGTAGAACAGTTTTTATTTCCAAATGATATTTTTGAAACACCCTAATCACCTTCTCCAGAATTGTGATTGGGACAACCATCCATCCATAGAACATTAGGATGTGATTGAATCCTTTATAAAATCCATATGGTGAATCTCATGATGATATCTAGTCATTTAAAACGTCACAGTAAATATCTTCGAACTAGACTGACTCAGATGTTGTAGGAAAAGCTTAATCAACAAAATTGACAAAAGAAAAGATATACCTTCCTTCTCAACCTATGTTAGATGCAAGGAATCCAACAACACTAGTGTATCCTTCAATAAACAACCTCGGGACTTCATGGTAAGGGAATATTCCATCACATTTTCTATATGAGTGTAGACTATCTCAAAGTCAAATTCTAGATGGAACTAAAACAAATTCATATTTTTTAGGTTTAGGTATCTCTTCACGAACACATACCTAAGACTATGATTGTATAAGTGAACAACATGTTCTATCCCAAAATAAATATTCTCCACATACCCAAATCTAAGAATATGGTTTTTCGCTCTAGGTTATGTGTTGTGTATATTTTTCTCATGGGACCCCATGTGTCTCAACCAATATACATGAACTTCTTGTATCTGAATCAACACATAGATGATCCCGGCCTTAGAGGCATGGAAATATACTATGTAATCCATTCCATCCCTTGGAATTTGAAAAAAGGACGAAATCATTAGCCCCATAAAAATTTTTATGATTGATCTCTATAACTTCATAGTCTAGTTAAAATGATTTAATTTTCATATAATGAAGGTCAATGGGGATGTAAACCATGAAAAGCCTCCAATCTTAGTAGTAACCCACCAAGTGAAGAAAACTTTTCAACTCAAACACACTCATTAGTAGACCCTAAGTATGAAGTGAATCAATATTAACTGGTTCCATAGATAATCAATGATCCAAAATGACATGCCTGAAAAAGTGAACCTCGTGGACCTATAACTATAAATTCCAAAGATTATGATAAAATTGGTCAACCTGAATAAAATATAGGATCATCCTAATGTTCTCTTCTTGGTCCTCATATAATTTAGATTATATATGTATGTCATAAAAGAAAAAAATAATAAGTTATTCTAGGTATGGTTGGAAGATCCAATTCAACAATTACAAAAACATATATTGAAAATTCCAGAAACTAAAAGGAGTGACTGGGAACTCATAGTGCCCATAGAGACATCAGAATACAAGAATTAAAATATCAGCCTCATGAGCACTCAAATGGTGTTAACCTTACCAAAGATTGATCTTTAAGAACCATCTCACACCAAAAAGTGATAAAATAGGTAATAAATTTTTGGAATGTAGTACTTGTTCTTTTATAGAGGCATGGTTCTCGAGATGATAATAATCACAAATTTGTATACCCTCATCAACCTTTTTCACCATCAACACTAGAGCATCCCAGGGGGAACACTGTGTCTCCCAAAACCATTAACATGAATTTCCTCCAACAAAACCACACATATGAATGTATGGTAGGGAGAAAATGATATACTAAAGAAGATATCGGAGTGGCCTCAGGTTTTATGTCGATACAAAACTCCCTCTCCTACCTCGAAGGTAGCCCGTGAATTTTCTCGGGGAAGAAGTCCATAAAATACTCCAAGACTAAAAGAATCCAAATGAATAAAGACACTAATACACCACTAGATATACTCACTAACTTATTGGTAATGGTATATATCCTCCTACTCAGATCACCCACTCACACTTCCATGAGATCTCACTCACCCACAAAGAAGAATCTCATCCCATCGGTATGAAGGCATCAGACTCACCTGCGATGATAATCAATTTGGTCATAGACCATGAAAAAACAATCAATAATGAAGATAATGTACTAAGGTCTCATTACAATGACCAAAATTTCCAATGATATGGCTTATATACTAATATATTGCTCACACCTCTAGAAGATAAAAAATCTAGAAGAAGTTTTCCCCTTAAAAACCTCAAGACAAAGCTATTGGGATAAAGCCTTAACTACATTCTCCATAACTCACAGTAGGATTAAAGACATGAATGATTAAATTTAACATATTCCTATGAATAATAAATCAATATTATAATTAACTACTATCATTCCCCTAACTATCTTGTTTCAGGCGGGTTTATATGCCTCCATATCATATAGTTGTCCATGGCCTCACCTACCAATTCCTTCAGCCAAACATGGGCTATAACTATCCTGCTTTTTATTTAAAACGTAAAAAATTGTTTATTACATAAAATATTCACATGATACAGAATATAATATCTATAGGTAAATTGTATTTGGGTATTAGTAACATTACGTAACAACATATTACATAAAAAACAACACATTTATTGAACACTTGTTTTACATGACCACAACATTCCATCGTACTTTTCATTTCATGGGATAAACTAAGGATAGAAATACGAAATGGCTGAGGTCTAAAACCTGGTATGGGGGTAAAAAAGTCATAACATGAATAATATGGTACATGTTAGGCAATAGGAATATCAATGGAGCACAATAGAAACATGAACATGAATGCATGATATAGAATGATTATCATAACATTCAATTGTGTCATCAACATTTAACATCATATTAGCATGATCCAAGGATCATTGAAAATGAATCATGAGTAAACCCTCATTTTACTTGAATTATCATGAGTAAAACCTCATTTCACTTGATGTGTCATTATACGAATCATTACCCAATGCATTTGAGCACTATTAGGGTGTACCCTTCTTAATCATTTCATTTCATGAACAAGTGTTCCACATGGATCATATAAAATTATTTAATTAAACCTAATAATTTATTACATGATAAAGTAATGTAGAATTCATCCATGAAAAACTATAATCAACAATTAAATGTTTATAAAGGAGGAAACCCTTGATAGAAAATTGGCATGGCATTCACTACACAATGACTTTGGCTAGGAAAATTGCTGTGAAATTTCTGTAGCATAACAATGTGACATATGAATTCATAAAAATGGTTGATGAAAGAGAAATGGGTGTCTCATAATATATACATTAAATGGAAATTAGTGGGGACACATAGATACATATCCCAAAATATTTAATGGAATTTACATTCATATTACAAAATAATTACATGAATGTAAAAGACAAGATAAAATTTTTTTATGGAATTTCTGCATGGTAACGGGTGTACATTGTCAGAATTAATGAGAGAGAAAGAGGTATATCATCATTCAAACATAATTATGGAAATATGGGGAGGTTATAAATCAATACCCAACATTTTTAATTGAAAAAAATTATATAACAAGATAATATAATTTGTACAAAAATGATAAAGGAAGAAATACCTTACTTGGAAGTGTGATCCCATATTCTTAAGAGAGGCTTGGGAAAAGATAATTGGGATCCTAGGGCACCTTGAAAGGATTCTAGAGAGTTGAGGGCATAGGCTGGTCGGGTTCAAATGGCTTTCAGTGAAGAGGAATTCGGAGTTTTTGTGGGTTTATATAGGAAAATATTGAAAATTATTTATTATTTAGGTTTTGGACACTACACAATAAACTAATTAAAACCTAAAAACATTCGATGGTTTTTTCCAAAGGGGAGTCAAAAATTATTTTATAATTTAAATGGCTGAACATATTAAAATATTTTGCTTTCTTATGTGGAGGTGAGTCAAAATCTCACGGAAATAAATTTAAAAATTTAATTTGTTTTATAAGTATTGGAAGGTCCACTAAAGCACCATAAAATCAATCGAAAAAAATTATAAAATCACATTATTTTAAATATATAAAAAATATTTCCCAAAAAACACTTTTATAGTATATTATTATATCACTATTTAGTTATTATGTTGTTATAAAACACATTATATATAAAAATGGTATTTAATTTTTACCCAAAAAAAACAATTATATCCGAAAATTATGAAAGTTTAACCATTGGGTAATTTAGATGTACAGATTCCAAAACTAAAAATAATTTTGTCTAAATAATTTTTTAAATATTTTAATTTTTACTTTTAATATAAAAATATACATTTATAAAAAAATTATGGGTTTTGTCAAAAACAAATTTCAAACAATAATACAAATTATAATTGTATTCATAAAAATTATAAGACCATTTATATTTAATATAATATAATTTATTAATAATATTTTTTTTAATATATTATTTAATTTAAAAATCCATTAATTAATTAAAATTAATTCTTAATTGAATAATAATAATAAAAATACTATTTGTGATTAAAATAATATTTACAAGGTAACAATAATAAAATGAATGAATATTCTGTATTCTATTCAAAAATAATGCACATAATAATAGTACTAGGGTCTAGTTACATAACCCCTTATCATAACCACATATGACCTTATGGTAATGTGTACAATGGTGACATACTCTTGGGGTGGTTTGGATAAGGTTGCTCAGGTGGCAGTCGCTATCAACTTCCACTTCTCTAGTAGGCGGTTCGGTTCAAGCTTAACATGTTCAAGCTCGACTTGGGATAAGTCAAGATTGAAGCCTAGTAATGCCACCTCCTTTCCAAGCTCTAAAAAAATTGTCTTTGTATGGAGTAATTCTACTTTATATGGTGATCTCTTCCTTTGTCTGAATAAATTGGATTCGATAAAGCCTTATATTTATACTAATCATGTGATCACTATTTAATGACTATATTAGAAATGTTAACAATTCATAATGGTATTTTAATATGAAGAAACATAAAACCAAAGAATTTTATATTTTATATTACCATTTTACATAATAATACATTTAATTAGATAAAGTGGAGTTTTCATTAATAAAAGTTTGGGTCATTACAGTGTTCCCCAATAATAAATTTTTCTCTTGAAATTTCCTTTTCCCACACTAAAATTGATGTGGGTAACTCTGCATCATCACTTCCCCTGATTCCCACGTCGCCTCTTAAAACTTTTGGTTTTTCCACAACACCTTCACTAGGGGAATTGGCTTATTTCGTATAACTTTTCCCCTATAATCTAAGATCTGCATAGGCTTCTATTCATAGGAAAGGTCATTCTCCAATGGTACCACCTCTGGATTGAGTACATTTGATGGGTTAGGCATGTACTTCTTCAAGAGTTATACATAGAATACATCAAGTACTTATGATAGGTCCAGTGGGAGTGCTAGTCAATAGGACTCTCCTCCAATGTGATAAAGGATCTCAAAAGGTCTGATGTACCTTTGCTTATGCTTTCCCTTCTTCCAAAATCTCATAACTTTTTCCCACGAATATATATGAAGGAATACAATGTCTCCAACATCAAAATCTAGGTTTTTTAGACGATTATCAAAAAATATCTTTTGTCGAATGTGAGTAACATCAGTGTTATTATATATGGTCTTAACCTTCTCCACAATTTCATTGACCATTTCAGGACCTAGGTGTTTTTGCTCCCCAACTTCATCCCAATATGTCGGTGTTCTACACCTCTTCTCATACGGGGCTTCATAAAGATCGATTTGTATGCTTGAGTGAAAACTATTATTGTAAGAGAACTCAATCATCAGAAGATGTTGATCCCATCCTCCTTTTAAGTCCATTGAACATGCTCTCATCATGTCCTCAAGTGTTTTTATAGTCTGATCAAACTGGAAATCAATTTTAGGATGATAAGTTATACTAAAATTCATCTATGTATTTATATCATGTTGAAGACTCTTCCAAAACATAGAGGTGAATCATGGATATCGATCAGATACAATCAATAGTGGTACACATGTATCCTTACCACATCTCTGATGTATATTCCATCCATTTGATCCAATAAATAAATCCTCTCTAATTTAAATGAAGTGTGCAGTCTCTATAAGAATGTCCAAAAAATCCCAGATAATGTTGTTTCCTTTGGATGTCTTTAGATGTCTTGTGAAATAGTATATAGGGTTGTTCTCAAATTTCTATGCTAGTATGGGTAATGGTTGCATCATCCATACGGACTTCTACATCTCATCCTTCACTAGCTATTATACCAGGAACTTTGATGTTTCCATAGCGATCACCTTATTCATGTTTTCCAAAAATAATGATCTCGAAGATATCGATACATCTTTGTGTTTCCTGGGTGAACGGAGAAATTTGAACTATGTGCATCATCTAAAAGTTATTTATTTAACTATGGATTTTATGGAACACATAGTCATGGCCCAAATCTCACAATTCATTTTTTATTTACATTGAACACTGAGGATTTCACTTTTCTTATAGTTACCACTTTATTATGAATTACCACACCATACTTTTGATCATCCTTTATCCTTTCCAAAAGAGATTGTTGAGAAATCATTTGTGGAAGGATTTATGATGTTCCCTTCTTTATTATTCCCATGTATATGTTCATCATATTTAAGAATATTGTGTCATTTTCAATTCTCATAATTGATATAATCACTAGGTTTATTCTACTTACATCATCATCCACCTTTTTCTCTTTCATATGGTGGTAATGCATTGAGAATTCATAGTCTCTGATTAGTTTTATCCATCTTCGTTGGTGCATGTTCAACTCTTTCTTTGTGAAAATATACATGAGGCTTTTGTGATCCATGTATATTTCACACTTCCCCTTATAGAGGTAGTGTCGCCAAATCATAAAAGTGAATATTACTGCAGGGAACTCCAAATATTGTGTTTGATAGTTTTTCTCACGAAATTTCAATTTCCTTGAAGCATAGGAAATAACTTTGTCATTTTTCATTAACACACATCCCATGCCCTTCTTCGAAGCATCACTAAATACCACAAAATAGTCTCCACTTGTGGGTAGTGTGAGCACAAGTGAAGTGATAAGACTCACTTTCAACTCCATGAATCTATCTCTGACTTCATCACCTCAGTCACACTTTACTCCGTTCCGAGTTAGCTTGGTAAATGGGTTGGAAAATCATGAGTAATTTCTCATAAATTGATGATAATATCCAGCTAACCCTTGGAATCTACAAATATCCATTAAAAATGTTGGCCTCAACCATCCCTCAATTTCATATGTCTTGGAGGGATCCACTGATATCCCATTTCTTGTGATGATATGACCCAAATAATGAGACTTCCTATGACCAGAACTCGAACATGATATTCTTCACATAGAGATTCTCCTTTCCCAAGGTCTCTAGTGCAGCGCTTAAATGCTCCTCATTCTCCTCTATAGATTTGGATTATTATAGAATATTTTCTATAAATTATACCCAAACAAATTCAATGTAATCTATAAAGATACTATTCATAAATTCAATAAATATTGTTGAATCATTAGTGAGTCTGAAAGGCATTATTATGAATTCATTATGCCAGAATCTTGTACGAAAAAAATCTTGGGGATATCCTCCTCCTCCCCCCTTGGTAATATCCTGACCACAAATCAACCATTGAGAAGTATTGTTCTCTACATTGTTGATCGAATAAGTCATCAATTCATGGTAGAAGAAACTTGTTATATATCTTGATTTTGTTTAGAAAATTATAATCAATGAAAAGGTGCATTGACCCATCCTTATTCTTGATGAGGATGACTGGTACACCCCTTGCTGAATCACTTGGGCATATAAACCCTTTATCCTTATTCTCCTATAGTTGTTTATTCATCTTCTCATGCTTCCTAATAGCTATTCTATTTGAATTCATGGATATTGTAAATGCCCCTGGTATAAGATCAATTGATAATTCAACAACTATTCTAAGAGAAAGACCAATAAATTTATCAAGAAACACTTCATCAATTCTCTCACAATAGGGATGTCTTCAAGGGTGGTAGATTCCTTAGACTTGATCATTTGAGGAAAATATGTGTTCTCATAGGGTAGTAATATTCATGCTTGAGATGATGGTTCTAATGACGATCCAACCTTCTTCTTGAACTTGTACAGAATCGGGGGTCAATTCTCCATATGGAGAGTGATTTCCATCTCACGGCAATTTATGCTGGCTCTATATAAGAAAATACAATCCATTCCCATAATTGCATCAAATTCCACCAGAAGAAGTATGATGTGGTTCTTCGGGAAGATCAATCCAAAAATTATGATAGGGGGGAGTTATATTCATGGGAGACAAGGATTTCTCCATTTTCCATCCACACCAACATCTTTAATTCTATGTTTTGTGGTGGAGTTGGGATTGTTCTACTTATCTTTTAGGATACAAAAGAATGCGTAAAACCATAATCAAAATGTTCGTTCTCTATTCATGAATTAATAACGAGTGTACATGTCACCACTTTGTTGGCGGGGTTTACTTTGGAAGTAGTGTTGGAAAAATCTCACCCTTCCTACCTTGGAGGTTGTTGGTTGCCTCCAAATAACCTTGGCTTAGGGAACTGGTTTGCAAAGTTCTCGGGTTCTTTTTAGTTGATGTAATAATAAATGCATTGAGGGTAGAATGATGTTTTTTTATCCTCTGTCATAACCATAGGTTTTTCTTGTTGATAGATAATGGCAGTTTTCCCTTCTCTTCGGCTCCTAAATCATTTCCTCATCCCCTTCAGGCAATTTCTGGGGTGCTTCTTTCTACAGCTTTGTCCAGTGGGGTGCTATATTTTTTTAGCACCGTTAAATTTATCCATTGGACTATAATAATTGAATTCCACCTTACACGTATAATCCCCTTGATACCCTTGATATTCGTTGATCTCCATTTCCACATTGAGGGCACATCGGAAAATTTCTTCACAGCCCTCGAAGTCACAGATTGTTATGGATTATTATATGTTAGGGTTTATCCCACCAAATAAGAAGTCAAACTTGCATTCAAGGGTAACAACAAAGCCTGAGGCATATCGTGAGAGCCATTTGAATTTTTCCTCGTACGATATGATGGATTGGTCATTTTTTTCTTGTTGGAAATGAATTCAATTTCCATCTTAAGTCAGAGGGTGCAAAGAAAATATTTATCAAAGAACATATTCCAAATATCCTTCCATTACAATGCATCGATCTATTCTTAAGGATTATCATTTTTTATCAATGTCCCCCATTGAACAGCTTCACCCTCCATTAATTAAACATCCATAAGAACATTCTCTTAACAAAGGATGGAGAACATCTTTTCAATAGAGTTGATCCATTGTTCATAAATTGAGGGATTAGATGATCCATTAAAATTAAGAGGCATTTGTCTCATGAAGCTCTTGATTGTGTATTTTTCTTTCTCAGGGGGGTTGAAAGTTCATCCTGACCCATGTTTCTATTCAAAACCCGAGTTAACTGACAGAGTATCATGACAAATTTTAATGATTCTCGCTCCCATCGGATTGTACATCTCCTTATAAAAGTCATCACATTGATCTTTGCATAGGTTTTTATCTTGATTCATCCTATTACCAGCCATTGGATAAAATAAAAGAAAAATTAGGTGTAACACATAATGGGTAATACAAAGACAAAAACAGATGACTTATAAAATATATTTATTTCCTTAACTTATAAATTTATATGTTTCAATTTTTGTTATCCGTGTTCTACATTCCAAAATATATTCTCAGGGGAATTTTTTTATTCCTACAATAATGATTCATAATAAGCATATAAATTTACCAATGGATATCCCCTAGGAATGTCATAACAAATAGTGAATAACGTACCATTGTATTGCACCAGTTATCATTCGAGTCTAGCTCAAATCGGTGTTTTCGGGTTTTACCCCAAGATAATTTTGTGCAAAAGCCACCTCTACCTACTAGTATCTAGATAGGGATGTATTTTATTGATAAAAAACTTACTAAATACTCACAAAAATTTAGGGATGTTTTTATTATACTTGTTTTAGACTTAATGATTTCATTAGGGCTTTCTAATCCTAATCCCAAAAATAACTACACATATAATCTGATACTGACTATAAAAAACCATCTATTTATTTCAAAAATAAACAACATTTATTAAATAAAACATTCAATTAATAAAAGATAATAGATATACAGGTCTAGTGTATTTGAGGCTTAGGAATATTACATAACAACCAAGAACATAAAACACAACATCTTTATTGAACACGTTTTTTACATGACAACAACATTTCTTCATACTTAACATTGCATGGGAGAACCTGAGGACATTCATAAGAAAGGGGTGAGCTATAAATCCCAGTAAGAAAGGAATAAATGCATAACATGAAAAATATAGTACATTTTAGGAAATATTCATATCAATGGAGTAGAATTGAAACATGAACATAAAGGCATGGTATAACATGATTATCATAACCTGGAAATGTGGCATCAACATGTAACATGATATTTGAATGAGCCAAGGCTCTTTTCACATAGAGCATGAGTAAACAATCATTTCAATTGATATATTATGATACTAATATTTACCCAATGCATTATAGCACTATCAGGGTGCACCCTTCTTAATCATTTCATTTCATGAATAAGTGTGCCACATGGATCATATAACATGGATTCATTAAACATCATCATTTATTCCACAACAAAGGAATGTGGAATTAATACATAAAACCCTATAATAAATAAAAAAAATTACGTTTAATACCCTTGATAGAGATATTGGCATGGTATTCACAACACATTGATTTCGGCTAGAAAAATCACAGTGCAATTATGGCAGCATAATAGCGTGACATAAGAATTCATAAAAATTGTTGATGAGAGATAAAGGGGTGTCTCGTCATATTTATAGAAAATTTACAGTAAGGGGTACATATATATACATGTCCCAACAAAATTAATGAATTTTTTATTCATAATAAAAAATAATTGGATGAATGAAAATGAGAAGATAAAAATTTATTACAGGAATTCTATATGGTTACATGTGTACATGGGAGGAATTAATGAGCTATATAGAGGAATGTCATCATTAATAATAATGAGGGATGTATGTGGGTGGTCATAAATCATACCCCAACATTTTTAATTGAAAAAAATGTTATACCAACATACTGAAAGTTGGACAAAAATGGGAAATGAAGAAATCCATTAATTGGAAGTGTGATCCCAAAGGCTTTGGGGAGTCATGAGAGAGGATTATTGGGTTCTTGGCACAACTTGGGAGGATTATAATGAGATTAAGTCATATGTTGGTCAAGAAAATAAGTCTTTGAGTAAATAGGATGTGGGACTTTGGGTGTGTTTATATTGGGAAATAGAGGGATTTCTTTATTATTTAGGTTTTGGACACTACACAATAAACTAATCCAAACCACTAACCATACCATGGTTTTTCCCATTTTTTTAAAAATGAGAGTGTAATACATTATTTTATAAGGCCAATGGACTAACTTATTAAAATATTAGTCTTGCTTTTGTGGAGGTTATTCACACTCTAAAGGAAATCAATTAAATTTGTATAAATTTTTTATAAATCTTGGGGGGTCCACTAAGGCACCATAAAATTAATCAAACAAATATAAAATAACATTATTTTAATGATAAAACATATATTGGCAGAAATTTCATTTATATTATTTTATTACATAACTATTGGGTCATTATGATGACCTAACACACATTATATATTAAAATGGTATTTAATTTTTACCCAAAAATTCTACTGTCTCAGAAAATTATGAAAAACTCACCATTGCATAATTTTGACGTCATTATTCAAAAAACAATTTTCATTTTATCTATATAAATTTCTTAATATGTGAATTTTTACAATTCAAATAAAGACCAACATTTATAAAAATTTCATGGGTTTTGTTAAAAACAGCTTTCAAACTGTAATAAATATTAGAACTGTATTCACAAAACATGTTTGATTATTTATATTTAATAAAAATCAATTGAGTGATAATATTTTATTAAAATATTATTTAATTTAAAAATACATTAATTCAAAAAAAATTCTTAATTGAATATTAACAATAAATATTATTTCTGGTTTAAAAACTATTTACAATGTAATAATAATAAAATGAATATATATTATTTATTCTATACGAAAATAATGCATACACTCATAGTGCTAGGGTATTCTTACATTACCCCAAATAACACCCACATATGACCTAATGTTAAGGTGTGCGATGGTGACAGACTCTTGGGGTGGATCATATAACATCGCTCGGGCTGTAATCTCTATCAAATTCCACTTCTCTCATATGAGGTTCCATTCAAGATTAATGTTTTGAAGCTCAGCTTGGGACTGGTCAAGATTAAAGCTCAATGATGCCACCTGCTTTCTGAGCTCCATCAAAAGGGATTTGTATAGAGAAATTCTACTGGATGAGGTGATCGTTTCCTTTGTCTAAGTAAATTGGATATGTTAAAGCCCTATATTTATACTAATCATGTGATTACTATTCAATGAATATAATAGCAACAGTAATAATTTTTAACAGTATTTTCAAATCCAAAAATATAAAACCCACGAAGTGAAAATGTTATATAACCATTTTACATAATAATACCTTTAATTAGATCAAGTAAAATTTTCATTAATAAAAGTTTGGGTCGTTTTATGGGACGTATGGTTGTGATGATGGTGGAAGGATATCAAAACATATTCTAAAACCCATAGCTCCACCTTTAATACCTCTATCTAATGTTCTACTAGCCACACCTCTTGGGGATCCACCATGCCCTTGACTAAGAGATTCGTTATTATGATGTTGCCTCTATTGTGATGGTCCAAATACTATCATCACTCCCTCCTCCAAATTTTGGGTCACCACATCACATTCCATTTGACCTCAACATTCAAATTTATAACAAGACCACTCTATAGAATAACCAAGTCATCTATACTATCCCTAACCATGTGTCTAAGCCTAATCCAAGGAATATATCACGTGTCAATATCCTTTCAAAAAATGCCTCCTAGATGCTGCAGATTACATATCCATATAACTCTTACTACCATCTCTGGATTCCAAGATTCCCTAAAATAAGAATCTCTCTATCACCAGTTCCCAATCCAAATCCTTCAAATAGTTTGAAATTCATGTGGTTTCTCACTATCATGGATATATCTTTGTTTACACTACTCAATATCCCATGGCCGAATGTATCCATCTTGAATCATTTTTAGGGAGTAGCACATAAGGTCTGTGAAGATTTAATCATATTTATAAATTATCATCCCACCATTATATAGTCCAAGAATCTCTATAATCTGAACCAGACATAATCATTAGGGGTACAATTACTCATTTGACAACTTCTAAAACTATTTCCATTAGAGCGTCATCTCCTCATGAATCTATGTAACTATGCTCCAACATCACCTAACTTATATATGGGAAATTATGGCTTCCATCGTAACCAAAATATCATTGGGTTTCTGGATAAGCATGAAAACATGGATCACTGACTCTATTTAGTCCTCCATTTCCTAGGGATTTGTCTTGTTGAAGAACCTCAATGGATTCTACTATTGGAACTTGTAGATAATTCAATCCTTTTTAAAACATCTTTCTCCAATACTATTATGATATAATACTCGGCAGGTGCTGGTATTACAAACTATCATCCTGGGGGAAGAATCTTCTATTATGGTCCCTAAACTGAGGCCTCATATCTCATCAGATCTTCATCGTGGTCGAGAATAAGTAATCTATATGGTTTTCTTCATAGTGATACAATAACTTATCACATATTGTTACATGATTCTAAGCATAATTACAGTTCATATTAAAATCAAAGGACCATCATTTATAGTTTCTTCATAAGAATAGTTAAATAAAACAAAAAAAAGGGACTAAAAACATTTATTTATTTTGAATCCACTATGATCATATAACATTCTTTGAGCCCTTACATCAAAATTTGATACCCTCAAGAAAACATGAACAAAAGGATAAGATAAAATTCCCAATATGGGAATAAACATAAGAATATAGTTTATAATATTGGTTAGATGGAATGACATAATGATATAAAAAGTCATCAAAGATAAGGAATCATAACATATAGAACATGGGACCTTATAATCATGGATTTAAAGTAATGTGGAACCAACATAAAACATGACCTTTTCATGATTCACTTCTCGTTGAACAAAGAGATGCACAAGTCAAGGCTAACCAACAACACCATTGCACATAACTTTTAATGAGACTTAAAATTACCCAATGAATTGGAGTGATATCTATTTGAACCCATCATAAATTTTTCATTAAAATTATTTACACATAAATAATAATAATTAGTTAATTGAACCTAAACATAAGGGTTGCCAATAGAAGGTATTGGGTATCATAATCATATCAAAATAAAAATAATTGGTTTTATCAAAAAAGATTACATGAAAGAAAGTAATTAAATTCTACATGTATATTAATAAATCAATATATTAATATATCATTGTAATTTATGTCAAACTAAAGTTATAAGAGTGTTTAAGAATAATTAGAAATAAAACATTTTAGTACGGTTTTAGTGAAAATAATTAGATAAATTAAAGAAGAAAATAAAATATTATTTTATATAAAACCAGACATTAACCATGTTTGTTTTTATAATATAAGTGAGTGACTTTTTAAAAAAATAACGGTGTAATAAATTAGATTATTTAGTGCACTTGAAAATGGGTATGAATTCAGGAAGTGCCCTTAAAATGTATTGATTATATGGATGTATCAAGAAGGAAACCACATAAAAACATGTATATCACTAAATAATAAGAATGAAAGGATCTTGATACAAGATTTTGTAACATTTAAATATTATTTAAAATATTTAAATACAAACTAAATATATATTCATTTTGCTAAAAATATAGTAAGAGAACCCAAAGGAATAATAGAGGTTCATGTAGAATCCCGTCTTTTACCATTGAAACGGTTCCACACATGATCATAATGTCCGGAATAATAAAATTAGATTCATTAATAAATAAGTAAATTTAATTATCAAATTTTAATTGATTTTGTATAATTTTATTTAGTTATTTTAATCCTTTTTTATGAGTTATAAAGTTCAGTTTTATCATTCGTCTGTGTTTGTTCTCTTAATTTTCATGATCGACTCGCTTATATAAGAGTATGTATGTTCATGTAAAATAGAAATTGGAATCCATAATTGATGTTATAAATTTATAATGATAATAAATAATGTTAAATTATCATATAATACATTGTTTTATTTTGGTTTAGGACAAATCATTTGATAAATCTTTAATGACAAATGCTTGGATTATTTTTTAGTGGGTTTTCTCACAAGGAACATGTTTTGTTTTATTGTTTTGTATCATATGTGTATAATTATTCCTAAACATTTAATTATATATGATACATATATTATTATCTGTTTCAACCATAAAAATGTTCCACTCTCAGACTTGAAGATGGTAATTGTAATTGAAAACCTGTCATCCTTGAGTTTGATAAATTAAACAATCTCGGACAGTTATTCATTTTTAGAATAAAAGGATTAGGGATTGAGAGATTTGATGAACTATTCTAGTATATGTATGGTAATGGAGTTATAAAACCATTTTAATGAATGTAGGTGAGGATATAAAATAAAATAAAGGAACTTGGAATGAAATTGAAATAAACCAGAAGATGGTTTTACCTCTCCATTCCTTCTTCTTGAGAGCCTCCTTAGGGGAATGATTTTGTAATTTTGTTTAGACAAAAAAGTTACTAGACATGGGTGAGGGGCTTGGGAGGATATTTGAGTGTAATTTTCACAAGGATAAAGGCTTGATATTTGTGAGAATAAGAGTAGGTGATGGGTGGTATTTATATTAGAGGAGAGTGGTGATTTCTTATTATTTAATTCATTAGTCTATTATATTTCTCAAGATAAGAAATTGTGATGATTCCTGAGACTAAATACTGTAACATGAGCATGGGAGTTAGAAAAAAATTGTTCAAACATCTATAAAACATCATCCATGACTAAATAATTCATGTTTCTAGACAATATTATAAATTATCATATTTCACTATTGACAAAAATTCAAGTATTTCATAAAAATTCAAAACATTCACCATAAAAAAAGTTTTACATGTAGAACAACAAAGTTAACTACAATTTTTATAATAATTATATATTTATAAGAAATTTAATTTTTAATTAACCTCATAATTTAATCAAAAAATTGATATTTTAAAATATTAATAGATTTTATAACACTTTGAAAAATTAACTAAGCTATTATAAAATTATCAAATAATCATAAGACATCAAAATATTAATTTATGAATATATTTTATGAAAATAATGTTTCTTTTAAATTATTTAATTATTGAAAAAATTGTAATTAAATATATGACATACAAAAATACCAACCCTAAAGTAATAATTTTTAAAAATATTTATTTACTTATTCAATGATATAATTCCATCATATTTTCACTTATAATATGGATAAATTTTATTTATTATTTAATTGGTGAGTTCACCATTCACTTTTCCAATTTACTTTTCATAAGGTTAATAATACGATTCTAAAAGTAAAGTTACTATTTCACTGGTATAGGTTCTTTAACTACTAGAAATACTGTTTATTTCATTCATCATTTATAATGGTTTTATTGTGTTTATAAAGTGATTTTATGTGACTTTACTACATGACATAATTTTAATAAGTGAATTTCCCTTCATGAAACTCTGCGTAGATACATTCTTCCCCCTTATAAAATTTCTCCTTCAAAAATTTGTTATGCATTTTATGTTAGAAACATGTGTGGGTACTTCTCCTTCATTTTTTCCTTAGGTTCCCATGTTTCCTATTAATACTTATGGTTCTTCCATATTAATTTTAATGGGTGAGTAGTCTTGTTGCATAGAAATTTATCTCTACAATCTAAGATCTTCACTGGCTGATTCGTGTAAGAATGATCATTCTCCAACTAACCACCTATGAATTCAATACATGTGAAGGATCTGGTATGTACTTCTTCAAGAAGAATAAATGGAATACATCATATACTTTAGGCATAGTAGGTGGAAGTTCTAGTCGATAAGAAATAGCTTCGAGAGAAGAAAAGATCTTGAAGTGGCTTATTTACGAAAGACATAACATACCTTTCTTCCAAAATCACCTAATTTTATTCGATGGAGATATGTAAAGGAATACCATGTCTCCAAATCTAAACTCATGTTCTCGTAGATGATTGTATACATAACTCTTCTATCAAATTTGGGATGCCTTGATGCTCCAATGAATGATGTCCACCTTCTCCATCATTTCTTCGACCTTTACATGTCCTATAAGAATATTCACACCAAATTCATCCTACTATGTCGGTGTTCTAAAGATTTTCCCATAAAGGGATTCGTATGGAGTCATTTAGATTCTCGAGTGAAAACTATTATTATAAGAGAAATCCAACAAAAGCATATGTTGGTCTCATCCTATCCTAGAGTCCATAGAACACTCTCTCAATATATCTTCTAGTTTCTGAACTATTCACTCCGATTGGAAATTATTTTGAGGATGATTAGTTGTAATAAATTTCAGCTATGTTCTTAGAGAACATAAGAAACATTTCCATAACATCATGGTGAATCTCATATCTCGATCAGACATAATTGATAGTGGTACTCCATGCAGTCGGACCACTTATTTGATGTATATATGTGCAAGTTAACCCAACGAGAATTCTTCTCGAATTGTGATAAAGTGATTGGTCTTTGTAAGATGATCCACAATAACAAATACTGTATTGTTTCCTCTTGATATATTTTGAAGTCCTGTAAAAAATTACACTGTGATGTTTTACCATTTCGATGTTGTTATGGGTAATGGTTCTATCCACCCTTTATAATTATCCTTTAATCCATCACTTACTGACATACCAGGTACACTGATGTATATTCAGAAACATTCTTCTTTATATTTTCCCAACAGTATTTCTCTTGAATATCTCAATACATCTTTTTGCTCCCTGGATCAATAAGGAAGGTTAAACTACGAGCATAATTAAGAATCTCCTTCAAAATTTCTAGATTGGATGGTACACATAATCGTGACCCTAATCTTACGAATACTTCTTCATGCATTTGAAAGTATGAAGATTTCCCATTTTTTTATAGCTTCCACCCTTTTCATAATTTCCACTTCATTTCATTGATCATCCTTTATCTTCACCATGAGGGATGGTTGATAAATCTTTCAAGAAAAGATTTATTATGTTTATTACATAATGATTCCCTTTTATATCCTTTTAAGGTCTAAGAAGATTGAATCCTACTCGATTCCCTTCATTGATAATGATGCAGGATCCTTTCTATACAGATAATGTCCTGCCTTATTTACCTTACCAGGATGGTAGTTGATTCAGCAATCATAATACATGATGAGATCAAACCATACTCACTGGAGCATATTAACCTCCTTCTGTGTGAATATATATATGAGACTACTATAATCAGTATATATCTCACACTTCTCCCCATAAAGATAATGATGCTATATTTTCAATGAAAATATGACATTTGCGAACTCCAGATCAGAAATGGGATATTTTTGATCAATCATTATCAACCACCTTGAGGTATAATATTTCACTTTATCATTTTTCATTAGATACCTACCTTATACTTTCTTTGAATCAGTATTGTAAGCCACAATTATTTCTCCACTATTCGAGTGTATAAGTACTGGTGCAATGATAAGCCCTTTTTTGTCCTCCTTAAAGCATTCCTCACATTCTAGATTCCATAAAATATTTACTCCCTTCCATGTTAGTGTGGTTATTGTGTTTGATAATTGTGATAATATCTTCACAAATCATCGGTAATACCTAGATAGACAATGGAAACTACAGATCTTTGTTACAAAAGTTGGTATATACCACATTTCACTTTCCTTTATCATTGAAGAGTCCACAGATATCCCTTTACTAGTGATAACATGCCCAAAGAATGATACATCTTTCCTCTAGAACTCACACTTAAAGTACATTGCATAATTGTTATCCCTTCGCAATGTCTTTAGCAATGTTTTCAAAATCTCTGTCACGACCCGTCCTCGGGGCCCGTGCCGTGACTACCCCAAGCCCACCTTCCATAGGCCAGGGGCTGGCGACAAGCACCAAAGGCATAAATCCCAAAATGAGGGAAGGAATTGCCTTTATAAAAGAAAACAAACACCACAGAGAAAGAAAGTAGAGGTAAAAACTATGTAAAACTGGGTAAAATAGTAAGTGCGGAAAAGTAAATGGGCCTGAATACAAACCCAATCTCAATGTAAAGTACAACTAGAAAGAAAGTACAACAACTGAAAAGTAAAGCAGCACCATCAATCCGTCCACCGTAAATCCCACCTAAAGGGTTGGTACAGATAATCTGCTCAACTCCTCGGGTCCAGTTGTCCACTCCATGTACGTCCCACCCAGTGGTCCACCTCTAGGTACCGACTCGCTCTGCAAGCCTTAACCACAATCAGCGCAGTCCATCGTCTACATCCAACACAATGTAGTGTGGGCATAGCCCGTGTAGGGGTGAGTATACACTACTCAGTAGGGACCCAAAGACCCCCGAAGGTCTCCTAGAATCCACAAATGATAATCCACAAATGAAATATACAATCAAAAAGTAACAATCAACACTACTTAGGTATATGCCCATACATATACCTAATTCATCAATTCCATTTTGGCTCCAACATCCGAGCGTAAGTTCGATCACGTCCACACAGTATAGTACAACCCAATCCACACAGTATTGCACAACCCAATCCACATAGGAAAGCAAGATAATCATATCGAATATAATGATTGAAATTCAAGACTCAGCTCACACAGGTATACTTCATCGTAAGGTGATAGAGATGATCAGATGTAGCCCCTGATTCATCTAATATGGGGCCCATGTAGGATACTAGACCAACTAAGCTATTGGACCCACATAGGATACTACACCAACAACTCTGTTGGACCCATGTAGGATACAATTACAGAGTCAAATACTGCCGGACCCACGTATGATACAAGAACAGTAGTCATGTACTGCCAGACCCACATTGGATACAAGAACAGTAGTAATCATCATCGAACCGATGGAGGATTTCAGTATAGTCATCGTCGCTGCATAACCCATGGAGGATCCTAGTACAGTCATTTTCACTGCCGAACCCAAAGAGGATTTCAGTGCAGTCGTCGTCGCAGCCAGCTCTAGGGTTCCCGCAAATAGCATGCTCGTTTCCGGGAGGGCCCTCTCCACGAGCCAGAGGGTTGATATATCAATTAACACGTATTCTGGAGTTGATGTATGCCAAAGTTCAGCCTCGTTGATAGAAACACAACGTGACAGACGGCGTGTCAATCAGACGTCCGGTCTGAGAGTTATTGGCTTTTTCGTCCGAGGGGCTCGGTTGGTTTTTAAGTAAAAAACAACCCGACTGTACTCCAACTGCATCCAAACCCTGATAGGAGTAATCCAAAAGGTCCGTCTCACAATGAGGAAACAATCAAACTCGACGACACGTCAATCGGACATCCGGATCTCAAGTTATAAGCGTTTCCGCTCTGATGGCCCGGTTGGTTTCGTGTTCGAACCAACCTGGCCATACCCAAATTTCCTTGAAACCCTAAGTGTAATATACTAAAACGGCCGTCTCGATCCAAGGATCCCAATGCAACTAATAGTGTGTCGATTAGAGGTCTATAGCAAAAGATATTTTCAAATGACTAAAAACAGTTTGAAATGGGGGGTCTGGGCCCGGCCCGGCCCGGCCCAACCCCCCTGGGTCGGTCCGACCTGTCCCGGTCCACGTGACCCACCCCGGACCAGCCGCTGGGGGGGGGGGGTGGCGGTGGCTAGACCAGCGGGCTGAGCAGGGGGGGTCGCGTTTCCCCCCTTGCGCTCCACGAATGCGGCAGGCGCCGCGTCCTCCTCCTCCGGATCCTACACGGCCGTGGGATCCAGTCGCCTACCGTTGTGGCTTCAGCTGCACTGATTCCTCCTGGCGGCGCACTGGGGCACCGTCGCCTCCTGGCAGCCGGGTGGTTCCGGCTGCCGGTGCTACCGTGCTAGCATTACACGCCGGTAGCGTCTTCCGCGGACCACTGGACGCGCTCTGGTGGTCCGATTTTCCCGCCGTCTGCGCCTACAGCTCTCCCGGGACCCATACTTTACAACAAAGGCCTCCAATCACCATTATGGTCTCGTTTCATCATTTCCAAATGATGCGCACATGAAGAACAGAAAAACGGTGGGTTCATACTTGTTCGTTGGTCCACACCCACCGCATTAGTGGTTTGAAACAACTCCCAACAATTCCCCGCAAATGATAATCCTCAACCCGCAAATAATAAATCGCAGATCAACTTGATAATTAGTTGGTCTGTGTTCATGTTTTATAGGAAACAATCATGGGAGTATTATCATTCTCAAAACAAACCCCTACCTCGAAGAAGTCGTCGTACGAGGATTGACGCAGGAAAAAGACGTCGCGGAAGACGGTGTCGCGGAACGAGGCTCCATACACATCGTCGGTGCATGCCCAATGAAGGATGTGGCGCATCATCGTTCTCTGAAGAAGACATCTCTCACCGGCTGCAGAGAGGAGAGGAGATGGTAAGATGATCTCCCCTTGTGGTGACGGTGTTCTTCGTCGTAGACTCGGCGTTCTTCGTGAAAAAGTTGAATTTCTTCAAGGCTCGTGTATTTTCTCCCCAATCCTTCATGCATAACAATTACACCCTAATAAAATAAGGCTTCCCTTATTTTATTACTCATGCCAACATTTTCAAAATTCAAAATGAATTCTCCCAATAAATTTACGTGTGTTGCCAAATTAAAGAGGTGTTTTATTGGCATGTAAATTAATGTGGAGGAGATATAAAATAATTGCTAGAGGGAAAATAAATGGGGTGCTAAATGGGGTGTTAGGAATTTTAAGGAGGTGGGGGCTTGTGTGGGCCCCACCCCAACTTCCTCACATCTTCCCTCCCATAACACTTAAACCACCAGTAATGGAATAAATATAAAATTGTAAAACAATTTTTTTATTCCTCACAATTTTTTGACATCTCCTCCCGAGAAAATGCAACCCAGAAAAAGGTTCTATTAAGCAAAAACCGGCGATGCGGTTTCATCGGTGCCCTTATATTTCAATTCTGTGCACTTGTTCAAAAGTTATAAAAACCCGCTCGTTCGTTCCCTAAACGTACCTGAGCTAAACTTCGGAAATTGATTCTTGGCACACCAGGCCTCGAAATCTGGTGCCATCAAGAACTGCATACTCGAAAAATTCCAAATAAAATTAAGAAAAAATATCCCTTGAAATTTACAGGTCTTTACATTACTCCAACCTTAGGGATTTATGTCCTCGTAATGATATATCACAAACTAGGGGAACAAATTAGGGTACTGAGCACGCATCTAAGCCTCCCGCTCCCATGTTTTCACCTTGAGGTTCCTGTGCTGCCACCTGATGCACACTAGAGGAATTGACCGCCCACGTAGGACCTACTCCTGTTGATCCTCGATCTCCACCGATACCTCTTCAAATGTCACAATGTCATCAATTTCCAGCTCCCCATGGTCGATTATATGCATCGGGTCGTGCACGTATCTTCTCAGCAGAGATACGTGGAGGAAGTCGTGCACCCGGTGCAACTGAGGTGGTAGAGCCAGGTGATAAGCCACTTCACCTATCCTGTTGAGAACCTGGAATGGTCTGATGAAACGTGGAGATAACTCACCACCCCGGACAAATCTCCATAACCCACGTCAAGGTGAGACCCACAAGAATACGTGGTCGCCATCCTCGAACTCCAATGGTCTCTTCCTCCTATTAGCATAAGACTTATGTCAGCTCTGAGCTATCCTCATACACTCCTAGATGACCTGGACCTTCTCTGTCATGGCCTAGACCATCTCTGGTCCCACAAGTGCTGACTCCCCAGGGTCTGTCTAGCACAGTGGTGATCTGCAAGGTAGGTCGTACAATGCCTCGTATGGTGCCATCCTGATGGTGGAGAGGTAGCTGTTGTTGTACGCAAACTCCACCAAGGGTAGGTGATCCTCCCAACTGTGACCAAAGTCGAGGACACATGCACAGGGAATGTCCTCGAGTGTCTGAATGGTCCTCTCCGTGTGACCATCCGTCTGAGGGTGAAAGGCGGTGCTCAGATGTAGCGGCGTCTCGAATTCCTCCTACTGAGAGAATCAGCTACTACGTTCCCCTTTCCAGGAGTATAGACTATCTCAAAGTCATAGTCCTAGAGGAACTCGAGCTATCGCCACAGTCTCAGGTTCAGGTCAATCTTCGAGAAGATGTACCTAAGGCTCTGGTGGTCAGAATAGTCTGTAAAGAGCTCGCCCATCAGATAGTGCCACCACATCTTTAGAGCGATGACCACTGCTGCTAAATCCAGGTCATGGGTATCGTAGTTCTGCTCATTCTGCCTCATCTGTCGTGATCCATGTGTGATCATTTCCCACTCCTGCATTAGGACACATCCGATTCCGGTCCCTGATGCTTCATAGTAGACTACGTACCCCACTCCCTCCTCTGGTAGCCTTAAGATAGGTGTGCTGGTCAATCTCTGTCTCAGCTCCTGGAAGCTCAAATGATATCTATCTAACCACACGAAGGGTTTCCCCTTCATTGTCAAGGCTGAAAGTGGTGCTGCAACTCTGGAGAAGTCTGGCACAAATCTTCGGTGGTACCCAGCTAGCCCCAAGAAACTCCGCACCTCCGTCACGCTCCTGGGTGGCTCCCAAGCTAGTACTGCATCGATCTTCACAGGATCCACCACAAATCCCTCCTCAGAGATGACGTGTCCCAAAAAGTGGACCTCAAATAACCAGAACTTACACTTTGAGAGATTAACATAAAGCTGGTGCTCTCGGAGTGTGCCCAGTACATCCCACAAGTGGTAGGCGTGCTCCTCCTCAGAAGTCGAGTATATCAATATGTCGTCGAGGAAGACCCCAACAAATCGATCGAGGTAAGGCTGAAATATCATGTTCATGAGGCTCATGAACAATGCTGGCACATTGGTTATTCCAAAAGGAAAACCCAAGAACTCATTGTGTCCATACTGACTTTTTAAGGCCGTCTTTTGCACGTCCTTGTCTTGAACTCTGAGCAGATGATAGCCAGACCTGAGGTCTATCTTCGAGAACCACCATGCTCCCTTGAGCTGATCGAAGAGGTTGTCAATCCTCGGTAGCAGATACTTGTTCCCACAGTCACCTGGTCCAGGTGACGATAGTCGACACATAGTCGCAAGCTCCTGTCCGCCTTTTTGGCGAACAATATTGGGGAAGCCCAGAGTGAAACACTAGGTCGGATGAATCTTTTTCCCTGCAAGTACACCAGCTGTACCCATAGCTCTTGAAGCTCAGTGAGAGCCATCCAATATTTTGGAGTGGATATCGGGGATATCCTGGGGTACAATTCAATATAAAAGTCTACCTCTCTGTGAAGAGGTAGCCCTGGAACGTCGTCAGGAAAAACGTTCGCATACTAATCCACCACTATAGGAAACCTAGGACTCCGCACGTCAACTACTCCTAGGATGAGGCTAGCCAACTGATGAGTGATCAAATGTCCTCTCCTCTGTGTGAGTCCATCCTTCACTGATAAGGCTCCCTTTTCATCGGTGATGGTGAACCTGCTCCTATCGGTGTCAACATACCACACCTTGCGTAATTGTTGAGTCTGCTTCTGTAGGAGTCTCTAGCCATAAGGATCGAGCCAATGGCTTCGTCGGAATCTCCGAGCTCTGAACAAGGGCATCAGCAATGGAAGAATGACTTTATCCTATGTCTATAAGAACTACAGAATGGGTGTATTAGACACAGATAGTACCTCAAATCATCTCTGGTGCACCGTGGTCATAGGCTTCAGCTGCCTGAAGCTGATCCTACCTCTGCTCGCCAGCTCCCTGTAGTCGCGGTGGACCTCCTGGTGGTGGTGGTGGTAAAGCCTCAAAGCGTCAGCCACCACCTGCTGCTCGGCCAGCTCCTCTTCCTCATCTGCCTGATCCCTACAGACTGCCACGGTCAACCCTCTGCCTCTGCCTGGGTGGTCCCTCAACCGTCTGCTACTCCTCTGCCCGGTGGGTCGGGCAGTCACGAGCCAGGTGGCCCTACCCACCGCATGCATAACATTGTCTGCTCCTCGGAAGGTTGGCTCTGCGCCATGTACCCCACACCTCTGAGCCAGTGTCCTGAGGTTGTCTGCCCACTGGTCTAGTCCGCATAGACCATTGTGACATCCGTCGATTGCCAGCTACAGAAGACTCTGCTACGTGCCGCCCTGCGGTAGGTCTCCCTGTTGGTGTAGGCTAAGAAAGAAAGTTCTCTATGAGAAGGGCTTGCTCCAGTACTCCTGACTGTGTCAGAATGCTGAGGGAGATCATCGATGCCCTGATATCATGCCTCAGTCCCTGCTCAAAGGTATGGGCCTGGAAAAATGGGTCACGTACCATGCCCGTCGAATAGCGCGAGAGATCGGTAAATCTCACCTAGTACTGGGCCACTGTCATGCTGGCCTACTGCAGCTGTAGTACCTCCTGAATACGTACCTCACGGAGGGTGGCTGGGACGAACTCTTAGCGGAAGAGGCTCTCAAAGTCCGTCCAGAGAAGAGATACCTCGTCGTTCACCTGGAGCATCATGCCCCACCATCTGCCCGCTACTGCGTGCAGGAGGCTCGCTGCAATGATCACCATGAGGTTAGCTGGTGTCCACACTAGCCTGAAAACTTGAACTACAGCCTCCAGCCAATCCTCAGCTGCCTGAGGGTCCGTCTCCCCGCAAAACCTGGGTGGTCTCTGACACTGAAACTCGTGTAGTGCACTAAGGCGACGTGCACTCTTAGTGGCTGGTACTGGTGGCATCAGTGGCTCAGCTGGTAGAGGTATTGTCAGTGCCCCCGCTGTAATAGGTCCCTACACCGAGGCCTCGTCGCTCGGTGGGCTTTCATCTCGCACAAAGCTTGGAACCCTAGCTGGCTGCCATTGTGAGGCCATCCTGAAAAGATACAGGTGCACCACGGTCAAAATAGTATACATGGTGAGCTGACACAAATTAATCACAAAGAAAACTTTTGAAACACACATGCAATCAATGTTTTCATGCACTAAGTCGGAAACCATAAGTCTGGGGCCTGGTGTATGGATACGTCAGCTGCCACACCAACATTGGACTCCCTGGACTGATAACCACACTCAATACCATTAACACTATTACTTCAAATAGAAGAAAGATCAGAGTCCTGAGTACTGAGGTATAACCGAACTCCTCTGATACTAATTTGTCACGACTCGTCCTCAGGGCCCGTGCCGTGACTACCCCAAGCCCACCTCCCATGGGCCAAGGGCTGGCGACTAGCACCAAAAGCGTAAATCCCAAAACGAGGGAAGGCATTGCCTTTATAAAAGAAAACAAACACCACAGAGAAAGCAAGAGAAAGTAAATAATAAGTAAAACTGGGTACAATAGTAAGTGCGGAAAAGTAAATGGGCCAGAATACAAACCCAAACTGAAAGTAAACTACAACTGGAAAGAAAGTACATAAACTGAAAAGTAAAGAAGAAACGTTGATCTGTCCACCAGAAATCCCACCTGAAGGGTGGGTACAGATAATCTTCTCAGATCCTTGGGTCCAGCTGTCCACTATGTGTACGTCCCACCCAGTGGTCCACCTCCAGGTACTGACTCGCTCCGCATGCCTCAACCACGATCAGCGATATCCATCGTCTGCATCCAACACCATGTAGTGCAGGCATAGCCTATGCAGGGGTGAGTATACACTACTCCGTAGGGACCCAGAGTCCTCCCATGGTCTCCCATAATCCATAAAGGAAAGATACAATCACGAAGTGACAACTAACACTACTTAGGTATATGCCCATGCATATACCTAAGTCATCAATTCCAGTTCGGCTCTAACATCTAAGCCCATGTTCTATCACGTCCACACAAGATAGTACAACCCAATCCACCTAGGAAAGCACAACCCGATACACATAGGAATGCAAGTCAATCATATCGAACATAATGATTGAAAGTCAAGACTCGGCTCACACATGTATACTTCTTTGTAAGGTGATAGAGATGATCAGATGTAGCCACTAATTCATCTAAGATGGGACCTGTGTAGGATACTAGACCAGCTAAGCTGTCGGACCCATGTAGGATAGTAGACCAGCCACTCTGTTGGACCCACGTAGGATAAAAGTACAGAGTCAAATACTGCCGAACCCACGTAGGATTCAAGAACAGTAGTCACGTACTTTAGACTGATTATACACTAAATGAGGCTAGTATTCATTGTTAATATATATAATATTCATGTTCTTTATTATTAATAAACACCATTTTAGTGCATTTTACACTTTGAACATCATTCCACATTATGATTGTAATACCGTCTTAAAATACACTATTATGTGGTACATTTTTGAACATCATTTAAACTACCCAATGATTCATTTGATTTTAAGTAATGTAATTATCCATATTTTAATTTTATATTTTTGTAAATTTATCTACACTTCAATATGAATATTTTTCATTTAGGTATCGATGGAGAATTCATGGAAGAATATGGGGATATTTTGTGATGAAAGGAAGCAATTTTGGAGAAGGCAGATCGGACACCGGCACACTGATTCGAATGTGGGTCCCACCATACAGTCCCAATGAATCCTAAATTTCTTGATATTATGTACGAAATATAGAAGAACATATCATTATTCAAGATCCAGTGCTAATTCGGCCTCCATTGTGGTCATTTATGCGGCCCAAGTTAGAGATAAAATTATGGGCTAGATTCTGCGTCCCAGAGAAAAATCCCACTAATATAATCATATCACCTATTCTAAAACCCCAAATGGGCCCAAATGTCACAGGAGGTTAGCCGACATCTGGGGAATCAGAGTCTTCTTCTATGGATCTCACTGATTCAGACATCTAAAAGGTCTTCCAAGCGCGACTGTTCTGTGGATGAAAGTTGGTTGCCACCTCGGGTCAAGGGTAGAAAATCAACTCTCCCTCAACTTTCCAACCACCTATGGCCTACCACAATTAATTGAGAAGACTTGAACTATTGGAGGCTCGACCTAAGGCTTAAAAAATGACTATTTAAGGTAGTTGTGGTGGTGGAGTTGATGATTTTTGGTGCTTGGTTTCATTGTAGTGTTATGCTGCCGCTTTGTGTTTGTAATCACATTTCTTTTTCATGTAAGTTGGTTAATTCACCTTAGTTTCTTAATAAACGTTCTTCCTTTACTCTTATTATGTTCTTCTACTTATCACGTTGATACCGTTGGTTCAAGTTATGAATTCATTCACACCATACTTTGTGATACTTATCACACAACGGAGGAGTGATCTTTTTTTATTGTTGTTTTTACTTCTTCAATTCCACCCTTGTAAGTCTACTTCCCGCTTCCGTTGAAGGTATGTCATCAATGAAGGGATAACTCTTTTATGGGTTGATCCAAAGGATTATAAAGGGTATGGATTGGATGTTATTTTTCACTCCATTAATGGCTAATCACTTCTTTT
The DNA here is from genome assembly GCA_963277665.1 of Viscum album. NCBI lineage: Eukaryota > Viridiplantae > Streptophyta > Magnoliopsida > Santalales > Viscaceae > Viscum > Viscum album. The sequence goes on along the minus strand of OY728130.1, from coordinate 1,904,184,097 downwards.
AAATGATATTTTTATTTGATGATTTTAAAACTTCTTCATCTTTATTGAATTTAAGGTCACACATTTCAAGTGCTAATACGAACCTCTACCTTGGAGTGCTCAAAACATTGATCCTTCAAGTGTATAAGTGACTAGTATTAGGTTTTGTAGGAATTAAACCTGTAAGTGATGATTTTGTTTGATCTTATTAAATGAATCCATCTCAATTAAAAAAAATGAATTCATTAAAAAATGAATTCATCCAATCCACCTCGAGCAATAACCTAGGATCAAATCATTACAATAATTTTAATTAACTTAAACCTATTAGTGATCCTTTTAAACCATCTTAAATCAACCTAATTTGGCCACTTCATAGACAAAAACAATCCATAGAATGCACGTGTCTGTAGGTACTTCTTAGGTCTCTGAGGATTTGAACACCCAAACTATACTACAAGGACCGTCCTACCTTCTTCTTTTGGGTAAATTTGAGCAAGAATCAAATTTGGGCACCGTTTACGAGGACCCAAGTAAGTCAACTAAACACCCATTCTATTCTCCCCTATTTCTTCTTTTCTCATCCAACTTCTCTTATCATGTCCCTTTCTTTTTTTTCTTTTGGTGCATGTCCGCCTACACCCACGATCAATCCAACCATCTAGTTAGGGTGGATAGTCCCGGGGCTGGGGAGTCAAGTACACCAAGGGAACTCTTTCCATTAGATCCTAATCTTTCTAACACCCTCGAGACAAATATTGAGCCCATTTCAATGGAAGGTCTTCAAAGAAATGAACTCATAAGCCTAGGAGGGAACCAAAATGGAAACCCAAATGAGGCAGCCCCAAACTTGGGGAATGCAATTGATCAAACCATGAATCTCTACCTCACACCTTCCTTGACCAATTCCACCTCATGCATTAGATATAACTACCTAGGAGATTTCAACTACACATTTAAACCCCATGTCCTAAACCATTTTCCCACATTCCCTGGAATGGAGTCCAAGATTCCCTACCTTCACATTAAGGAGTTCAGTGACATTGTAGAAACCATGTGTCCCCCACATCAACTAGAAACATCTAAGATGAGGCTATTTCCTTTTTCTTCAAAGGATCGAGCTAAAAATTGGCTAAACAATTTGAGGCCATTATCCATAAACTCTTGGTACCAACTACAAAGAGAATTATACAAAAAATACTTTCCCCACCACAAATCAATTTCACATAAAAAGAGTATCCAAAACATTTTTGAAAAATAGGGAGAGTCATTCTATGAAACAAGGGAGAGGTTCAAATACACTATAAACATGGATCCAAACCAAGGTTTTTCTATACCTGAAAAAGTGAGAATTTTTTATGAAGGGTTGGGTCCTGGGAATAAACAATTCATTGACATGATGTGTAATGGAACATTTAAAAACATAGCCCCAAATGATGCTTGAGAGTATCTAGAAAGCCTTTCTGAACAAAACCAAACATGGGGATCTTTACCTTATTCTGAAAAGCCATAAAGAAATACTGGAATTCAAACACTTTGAGAAGAGGTAAGCCTTAGGGATAAACCCGCATCACACTCTAGGAAGGTTGAAGATATAGACCTTAGGAAAGTCCATGAAATCCAAACTGTTGACCCTGTTTGCACAATTTGTGACAAAGATGACCATAAGATAGAAAACTGCCCAACCATTCCATCCAGAAAGGATGTTCTTTTAGGAGGACCCCCAGCAGAATAAATGCCTTGAACTTTAAAAATCCTCAATACCAAAACAACTTCAACCCAAGGTATAATGACCACCCCTTCTTCTGCTAGAAAGATAACCAACAACCTAGCCAACCACAGGGAAAAAATCCTTACCCCCTTCAAAACTACCAAACCCATAACCAGTTCCAAACCCAACCTATCTATTAACAATATCCACCAGTCCATTTTCAACAAACCATCCCACCTCCAAAATATCCCCCCGGGATAAACCAATCTTGTCACGCACCAGCCCAAATTGTTCCACAAAGCCTACTAGAAAAACTATGTAAACAAATGGAGAGGATGAACTCATAACTGTCTTCCCTAAAACAAGAACTTCAAACCATCAAAACTGGAAAGGAACCCATGCCTACTCAGGCGGTTCCATCCTCAACTTCAAGGGGAGAGTCAAGTTGTACTCAAACAACTCGTGAAAAAATAAAATCTGTGACTGTTTTAAGAAGTGGGAAATCAATTGAGAAACCAAAACAACTAATTCAGAACTCATCCAAAGATTCAAACTTAGATGAAAATTCAAATTTACCACAACATCAAAATGAGGAAACTGATAACATTTTCAAGGAAGCAACTCATCAACAAACATCCCCACAACATGCACCATTTCATCAGCACATGAGAGGGAAAAATCCTGAATTGAGTGAAACATTGAAATAAATATTCTCACAAGTCAAGTTGAACATTACCCTTCTCGATACCATCCAAACCATACATACCTACTCAAAGTACCTTAAGGAATTTTACACTTTTAAAAGAAAATTTTCACATAAAAACCAAGTCCTTTTGGATGCTAATGTCAGTACCACCATTCAAGGAACCATTCCTCCTAAGTTGAAAGACCCGGGTTGCCCATACATTAATGTTGAACTAGGAGAGAGCAATGTTGCCAAGGACTTGTGTGACCTAGGTCCTAGTGTCAATCTCATCCCATATGTTGTGTACTGCCAGTTAGGCCTATAAGAGCTCCAACCCACATCTGTCACACTTTAACTTGTTGATCGTAGCATTAGGGTTCCAATGGAGATTTTAAAGGATGTTCTGGTAAAGGTTGAAAACTTCATCTACCTTGCTGACTTCATTGTCCTTGACAACCATCCAAACTTAGGAAATAAGGAAAAAAACCCCAATCATCCTTGGCCATCCTTTTCTTGCAACAATCAACTCTGTTATCCGAGTCCGAAATGGGAACATGACCACCACCTTTGGGAACATGAGTCTAGACTTGAACATCTATAATGAAAGCTCACAAATAGGGGATGACAAGGACATTCATGAAGTAAAAATGATAAGAAGCATTGATAATGAATCCATAGAACATCAAGGAATATTTGATGAATGTTTAAGTCACGATGATATTGATTTCCTTTGTTCACATGAAGGAAGTTTATCTCCTTGGCTTGAATCATTTTCAAATTTCTCTTATGATGAAGTCTTAGGTCCAACAATCAGTGAAACCTTTCAAGAAACCATTTTAATATAGACCAATCAAACTTCATTCCATTAATCTGATCATGCCAATCTAGTTGCTAAAAATTCTACATGTGGGGAATCAATCCTATCTGAAACTCTAAAAAAAGAAATTGAACTTGATCCAATGTCCCAATATTCTGCTGAAATTCTAAACCCACCTGATATTAAATTGAAGGAACTTCCCACTACACTGAAGTATGCTTTCTTATGGGACAATCAAACACATCATATTGTCATTTCTTCTTCTCTTGAAACCAATCATGATAGGATGCTTCTAGTTGTCCTTAGGAAATGTAATAAAGCCATTGGGTGGACCCTGTCTGATATTCCTGCTATTAGCCCACTTAACGGGACTCATAGGATTGTTTTGGAATCTAATTCAAAGCCATGTCATCAAAAACAATGGCGACTCAATCCTAATCTCAAGGAGGTAGTTAGGAAAGAACTTCGGAAATTGTTAAAAGTGGGTATCATATATCCCATAGCTGAGAGTGAATGGGTGAGCCCAATCCAAGTGGTTCCAAAAAAGGATGGAATCACAGTGATAACAAATGAGGATTGAGAGATTCTTTCAACAAGGGTGAGTAGTGGATGGAGGGTCTACATTGACTATAGGAAGCTAATATCATTCACCAATTAGGACCATTTCCCCTTACCATTCATTGACCAAGTCCTTTAAAGAGTGTCAGGTCATGCCTTCTACTGTTTCGTAGATGGGTACTCAGGGTATAATCAAATTGAGGTCTCCCTAGAGGATTAAGGTATGAATACATTCACATGTCCATTCAGAACCTTTGCCTTCAAATGCATGACCTTCGGGTTATGCAATCCCCTGGAACCTTCCAGCAGTGCATGATGGGAATCTTCTCAGACATGGTAGGGGATTTTCTAGAGGTCTTCATGGATGACTTCTCTGTGTTTGGGTATACATTTCAGGGATGTCTTCTATTGTTTCTTAGATGGGTACTCAGGGTATAATCAAATTGAGGTCTCCCTTGAGGATTAAGGTACAAATACATTCACATGTCCATTCAGAACCTTTGCCTTCAAATGCATGACCTTCGGGTTATGCAATCCCCTGGAACCTTCCAGCAGTGCATGATGGGAATCTTCTCAGACATGGTAGGGGATTTTCTCGAGGTCTTCATGGATGACTTCTCTGTGTTTGGGTATACATTTGAGGGATGTATGATGAATTTGGAGAGAGTCTTGTCAAGATTTGAAAAAAGAATATGGTCCTAAACTTGGAAAATGTTATTTCAGGGTTAAAGTGGGACTAGTTCTAGGCCATCTGGTCTCATCTAGGGGGATTGAAGTTGATAAATCCAAGGTTGACATCATTCGTCACCTTCCATCACCCAAAACTATAAAGGAAGTGAGGTCTTTCTTAGGACATTCTGGTTTCTATAGAAGATTCATCAAAGACTTTAGTTCAATCTCTCATCCCATTTGTGCTCTGCTTGTAAAGGATGCTCCATTTGGTTGGACAGAGAGCTGTGAGAGTTCATTCTCAACCCTCAAATCCTCTCTCACCTTTTCCCACAATCATGAAATATCCAAATTGGAACCTTCCTTTTGAACTTATGTGTGATTCCAGTGACTTTTCTGTAGGAGTTGTGTTAGGACAACATTGTGATAAAACTTCTTATGTCATTGCTTATGCAAGAAAATCCTTAAATGATGCCCAAATAAACTACAACATCACTGAAAATGAGTTATTTTCTATTGTGTTTTCCTTAGAGAAGTTTAGGTCCTACCTCTTAGGATCCCCCATCCCTGTGTTCACTGACCATTGTACACTAAAATACCTCTTCCAAAAACAAGACGCTAAGGCTAGACTGATTAGGTGGGTGCTTCTCTTAAAAGAATTTGACCTCACAATCAAGGATAAAAAGGGTTTTGAAAATTTTTTAGTTGATCACCTCTCTAGGATGGAATTAAAAGACAATTCAAATCACCTTTCTATGTCTGATTCATTTCCTGATGAACACCTACACTCTGTGAGTGACTGCCCTTGGTATGCTGACATAGCCAATTTCTTAGTTACAGGAGTCATTCCAAAATACTTAGGGACTCAAACATGAAGAAAATTCATTTCTTATGTTAGACACTATGTTTTTGATGATCCATACCTCTATAATTTCTGCCCTGACCATGTTATTAGGAGGTGTGTTCCAGAATCTGAACAAGAGTCCATCCTTAAATTCTATCATAGTGAGGCATGTGGAGGTCACTTTTCCTCTAAGAAAACATCTGCTAAGATTCTTCAATGTGGTCTCTTCTGGCCCACCCTCTCAAGTGACTCCTACACATTTTTTTCAAAGTTTTCCTAAGTGTCAACAAGTAGGGTCCATCACAAAAAGGAATCAAATGCCACTCACTCCCATCTTAGTGGTTGAAATCATTTATTGTTGGGGAATCTATTTCATGCGTCCCTTCCCAAACTCTAGGGGATATCATTACATTCTCTTAGCTAACAATTATGTCTCAAAATGGTTTGAGGCCATTCCCACTAAGTCCAATGATCATCAAGTTGTGATTCGATTTTTGAAAGAGAACATATTTTCTCGATTTGGAATTCCTAGGGCTATAATCAGTGATCGAGGAACCCATTTCTACAACCGCTCATTCTCTTCACTCATGTCTAAGTATGGTGTTTCTCATAAAGTGTCCAATGTATTCTATACTCAAACCAATGGTCAAGCTGAGTTAGAGAATAAGGGGATTAAGAAAATTATTGAAAAAAACTGTCAACCCCTCTAGGAAATATTGGTTCGAGAAACTCCGGGATTTTTTTTGGGAATACCGTACAGTATACAAAACTATCCTAGGAATGTCAACATATAGGATGGTTTATGGAAAAGACTTCCATTTACCAGTTGAAATTGTGCATAAGGCCTTTTGGTAAATTAATAAAATAGATTATGACATATCATTGGATGGACCAAAAAGGAAATTAGATCTCAATGAACTGGAGAAACTAAGGATGGAGTCTTATGAATATTCAACGATCAATAAATCTAGAGATCAGGCCTACCAATCTAAGAATATCAATGTCAAAAATTTTGAACCGGGAAAACTTGTGTGCTTGTATAGGTCAAAAATGCATTTACACCTGGGAAAGTTAAGGTCTAGATGGTCATAACCTTTCATAGTGCATTATGTGTACCCCCATGGGGCAGTAGAGATTCAAGATCCCACAAGTGGTTAAATTTTCAAGGTCAATGGTAAAAGGTTAAAACATTAATTGAATCATTAAATAATCAGGAAATAGAGGTTGAGTTAATTAAGAAAATCTATGAACCATAAAAAATTGACAGATTTAGGATCCATGTCAGGATAACGACATTAAACAAAGTGCTGCAAGGGAGGAAACCCATGGTTTTCATGTTTCCTATCATTTTGTTGTTTTAATAAAATTTAAATTTTAATTAATCATTTTTATATTTAAAAAAAATAGATTGTTGAACTGTTCTTCTATTATGAGTATGGATGGGTATTAAAGGGGAGAACCATATTCATCTGGGTCACGTGGTGTGATCCTTAGTAATGCCTTACCCAGAAATTTAAAAAGAAGACAATGTATCATCAGTTGTTTTGATTTTAATGTTTTTTGTAGGTTATTATTAAAATAAAAAAAAATAAAATAAAAATATAATACTAAAAAATGGCCACATATTAGGTCATGGGGAAAACCCCATCACAACTGGCGAAGCCGTGGGGATTCGAACCCCGGACCGAAGGGAGATAGGGGCGCGCGCTTACCACTGACCTACAACTTTTTGTGCTTCTTTATTCTACAAATTTTATATATATACTTATATTTTAAATTCTTTATTATATAAATATTGTTTTTTTTGTTTTTCCTTTTTCTACTAGGTAACTCTAAAAGTGGAAAGGATATCAAAGGATTAAAATAAAGCCGCATGAATTTCAACTTCAACCACCAGGTGACTTCACTCCATGATCCTCATTTTTAATTTACTTTTTTAACTTTCATTATCTACCTCTACCCCATTATAAATTTTCTTTTCTTTAATCACTGGGGAAAATGTTGTTTTAAGTTGGGGGGAGATGAAATAAAAAATTCTTTTGTGTCAAAAAATGAATGATTTGAAAAAAAAATAGTGTAAATGGAAGGAAAAATTCCATTAACTTTGAACATGGTAATACACATTTCTCACATTGAAACTGAATATTAAATAATTTAGCATGCCCTGATTATGATTTTAATCCTTGTATAATTTCATAAGCATAGATTTTGGAAAGTGTGGCTGTCCAATGTGATATTTCATCGTTTGTATTTGCATCCAAATAAATAAAATAGATCACAATGAACGTCCTTCGGATAGTGGGGTATTAGTTTGAGTTCATGGGGTCCCACAAATAAATAGCATAGGTTTGGTGATAATTTTATTTTTAATATGAATATTCAATAAAAAAAATAAAAAAAATGATAATAATAAATTTGTGCATAGCGCAATAAAATGACCTAATGTGTGGCTTTCAGCACTTGGGGATCGTGACTCCATAGTTTTCTGGCCCAGAGTTAGTAATTTTATCTCTATTTTTGGTAATTTGAATTTTTTTTGACTGATTTAACTTGAGATGATGCCCGAGTATGTGGGATTCACTTGGTTCCCTAAGGCCTTTGATCCTGGGAGTCCTCGGCAATGTCTCGCTACAAGGGTTGACACTTCTGAATGCAATTTCAATTACCATGGAAAAATTCCAAAAAAACAACAAAAAAACAATAAAAAATTGACTACTCATCTTAATATTGAAATGTGATTCCACCTAGAACATCCATCATTTCCACTTAAATAAAGATGAACCCCCCATGTCTATTGTGATTCACAACACATCCTCACACTTAATTGATATTGGATGAAATATGGCAATGAATTTGAACAAAGGAATGGGCTTGGGATTGGGATCTGCTTATGAAACTATCTTGTATTAAATTATTTTGATGGGTTTCAGGATTGTTTGGTGTAAGGTTTTTTGGTGATCATTTTGTATTAAAATGTTTTTGGAAAAATGAATTCGAATTTCATATTGTTGAGATATATTTTGCTCGGGACTAGAAAAACTCAAGTTGGGGGGTGTGATTATCCACTAAATGAGGCTAATATTCATTATTAATATATATAATATTCATGTGATTTATTATTCATAAACACCATTTTAGTGCATTTTACACTGTGAACATCATTCCACATTATGATTGTAATACCTTCTTAAAATGCACTATTATGTGGTACATTTTTTGACATCATTTAAAGTACCCAATGATTCATCTGATTTTAAGGAATGTAATTATCCATATTTTAATTTTATATTTTGGGAAATTTACATAAACTAAAATATGAACATGTTTCATTTAGGTATCAATGGATAAATAATGGAAGAAGATGTGGATATTTTGTGATGAAAGAAAGCAATTTTAGTGAAGGCATATTGGACACCAACCCACTGATTTGAATGTGGTGCCCACTATACAGTACCAATGAATTCAAAATTTCGTGGGATTCTATAACACATATAGAAGATCATATAACTATTAAGGATCCAGTGATAATTCGTCCTCTATTGTGGTCATTTAGGCAGACCATTTTAGAGATAAAATTATGGGCCAGATTCTGCGGCCCAAAAAAACATCCCACTAATTTAATCATATATCCGTATCTACAACTCCAAATGGGCCCTATTATATAAGTCAGTGAGAAGACTTCCAGGGCTCTAGTTTCTTTTTCTATGGCCCACACATATTGGGCCATCTAAAAGGCATTCCAAGCGCATTTATTCGGTTGATGAAAGCTCGCTGAAACCTCGAGTCAAGGGTGGAAAATCACCTCTTCCTCATCTTTTCACCCACCAATGGCCTACCACAATTAATTGAGAAGAATTTCACTATTGGAGGATCAACCCAAGGTTTTATAAATGCCTATTTAATGTAGTGTTGGTGGAGGAGTTGATGTTTTTTGGTGCTTGGTTTCATTGTAGTGTTATGTTACCGCTTCGTGTTTGTAATCGCATTTCTTTTTCATGTAAATTGTTTAATTCACCTTAGTTTCTAAATAAAAGTTCTTCCTTTACTCTTATTATATTCTTCTACTTATCACGTTGATACTGTTGGTTCATTTTTTGAATTTATTGACACCATACTTTGTGATATTTATCACAAAACGGAGGAGTGATAAATTTTTGTTGTTGTTTTTACTCATTCAATTCCACACTTGTAAGTTTACTTCCCGCTTCCGTTGATGACATGTCATCGATGGAGGGCTAACTCTTTTATGGATTGTTCCAAGAGAGTAGAAAGTAGATGGATTGGATGTTATTTATCACTCCATTAATGGCTAATCACTTCTTTTAAATGAGATTTTTATTTAATGATTTTAAAAACTCTTCATCCTTACAGAATTTAAAGTCACACATTTCAAGGGCTAATACGAACCTTTACCTTGGAGTTCTCAAAACATTGATCTTTTAAGTGTATAGGTGACTAGTATTAGGGTGTGATGGGATTAAACTAGTAATTGATGATTTCGTTGGATCTTCTTAAATGAATCCATCTCAATTATAAGAAATTGAAATCATTAAAAAAGGAATTCATCCAATCCACCTCGAGCAATAACCTACAATCAACTAATTAAATTAATTTGAATTAACATAAATCTATTATTGATCCTTTAAAACTATCTTAAATCAACCTATGTTGTCCACTTCAAAGCCAAAAACTTTCCATAGAATGCACATGTTTTATGTACCTCTTAGGTCTCTGAGGATTCGACAACCCAAACTAGACTACAAGGACCGTCCTACCTTATTCTTTTGGGTATATTTGAGCGAGAATCACGGACCCACATATGATACAAGAACAGTAGTCATCGCCGTCGAACCCACAAAAGATTCTAGTTTGGTCATTGTCACTACCAAACCCACAGAGGATCCTAGAACAGTCGTCGTCACTGCCAAACCCATAGAGGATTTTAGTGCAGTCGTCCTCACTGCTGAACCTAAAAATAATTTCAGTGTAGTCGTCGTCACAACCAGCTCTAGGGTTCCTCCACACAGCATGCTCGTTTCTGAGAGGGTCCACTCCATGAGCCAAGGGGTTGATACATAAACTGACATGTAGTCCATAGTTTATTTATCCCAAAGTTCTGCCTCATCGATAGGAACTCAACATGACAGACAGTGCGTCAATCGGACGTCCGGTCTGAGAGTTATTAGCATTTTTGTCTCAGGGGCTCGATTGGTTTTTAAGTCAATACCAAGATGACCATACCCAAACTACATCCAAACCTCGAGCGGAGTAAGCCAAAAGGTCCGCCTCACTAAGAGGAATCCAACAAAGTCGACGGTATGTCAATCGGACGTCCGGAGCTCAAGTTATAATCATTTCCACTTCGAGGGCCCGGTTGGTTTCGTGTTTGAACCAACCTGGCTATACACAATGTTATTTGAAACCCTGATTGTAATATACCGAAATGACTGCCTCAATCCAAGGATCCCAACGCAACTGATGGTGCGTCGTCGGAGGTCTGAAGCCCAAGATATGGGAAAATGACTGAAAATAGTCAGAATGGGGGGTCTGGGCCCGACCCAAACCCCCTGGGTCGGCCCGAACCGGGTCGACCCAACCCGGCCCGGCCTACGTGACCCCCTCAGCCCGACCAAGGGGGGGTGCGCTGGCTCGGATAGAGGGGAGAGCAGGGGGGATGTGTTTCCCCCCGTGCGCTCCACGGACGAGGCATGCGTCGCGTCCTCCTCCTCCGGATCCCGCGCAGCTGCGAGATCTGGCAGCCTGCTGCCGCGGCTTCAGTCGGGGTGGTTCGTCCTGGGGGCGCACGGGGGCGCCGCTGCCTCCTGGCGGCCGGCCGGTGCCGGCCGCCGCCTCCGGCTGCCGGCGTGGCGCGCCCGCAGCATCTTCCCCGGACCACCGGATGCGCTCCAATGGTCCTATTTTCCCACCGTCTAAGCCTACGACTCTCCTAGGACATGTACTTTACTTCGAAGGCCTCCAATCTCCATTATGGTCCTGTTTCATCATCTCCAAATGCTTCGCGCATGAAGAATAGAAAAACGGTGGGTTCGGACTTGTTCGTTGGTCCGCCCCCACCGTGTTAGTGGTTTGAACCAGCTCCCAACAACTCCCCGCAAATGATAATCCCTAACCCACAAATAATAAACCATGGATCAACATGATAATTAGTTGTCCTGCATTCATGTTTTAGATGAAAACAAACATGGGAGTATTATCATTCTCAAAACAAACCCCTACCTCGAAGAAGTCGTCGAACGAGGATCGTCGCGGGAAAATGACGTCGCGGAAGACGGTGGCACGGAAGACGACATCACAGAACGAGGCTCTGTACACATCGTCAGTGCACTCCCAATGAAGGATGTGGCACGTCATCGTTCTCCAAAGAAGGCATTTCTCACCTGCTGCAGAGAGGAGAGGAGACAGTACGATGATCTCCACTTGCGGTGACAGTGTTCTTCATTATAGACTCGGCATTCTTCGTGAAAAAGATGAAGTTCTTCAAGGATCGTTTATTTTCTCTCCAATCCTTCTCGCACAACAATTCCACCATAATAAAATAAGGCTTCCCATATTTTATTACTCATGACAACCTTTTCAAAATTGAAAATGAATTCACCCAATTAATTTACGTGCGTGGTCAAATTAAAAAGGCGTTTTATTAGCATGTAAATTAATGTGGAGGAGATATAAAATAATTAATAGAGGGAAAATAAATGCGGTGTTAAATGGGGTGTTAGGAATTTGAAGGAGGTGGGGGATCGTGTGGGCCCCACCCCAACTTCCTCACATCATCCCTCCCAAAACACTTAAACCACCAATAAAGAAATAAAAATAAAATTGTAAAATAATTTTTATTTTTATTCCTCACATTTTTTAACATCAACTCATGAGAAAACGCTACCCAGAAAAAGGTTCTCTTAAGAAAAAATTGGTGCTTCGGTTTCATCGGTGCCCTTGGATTTCAATTCTATTTCCGGTTCAAAAGTTAGAAAAACCCGCTCGTTCGTTCACTGAACGTACCCGAGCTAAACTTAGAAAATTGATTCTGGGCACACCGGGCCTTAGAATCAAGTTCCGTCAGAAACTATGTACTTGTAAAATTCCAATGAAAATTAAGAAAAAATTTCTGTTGAAATTTACGGGTCTTAACATTCTCCTCATGTTCTCCCTTGTTCATGGAGTATATCAAAATACCATCGATAAAGGCTGCCAATTTTTTTATGTAATCTCTAAAGACTCTATTAATTAAATCCATGAAACTTTTTTGGTGAATTAGTGAGTCAGAAAGGAATCACAATGAACACATAGTGTCCATACCCAGTTTGAAAGTATGTTCGGCGAATATCTTCATTCCTCACCTTTAATTGGTGATAACCCTACAAAAGGTCCACCATAGTTAAATTATTGGAACCATGTAGCTGATAAAACAAGTATTATATCTGAGAGAAGGGATACTGTTTCTTTATTGTTATTTTATTATGTTCATGATAATCGACACCGAGGCACATTCATCAATCCTTATTCCTGATGAAGAGGACAAGCACACAACATGTTGAAACACTAAAGCATATAAAACCCTTGTCTTGAATCTCTTGTAACTACTTCTTCATCTCTTTCATCTATATAGTGTCCATTCTATAAGGTGTTTTTGATATAGGGAGAGACTCAAGAATAAGTTCAATTGAGAACTCAACCTCTCGGTCAGGTGGAAGACCATGAAAATAATCATGGAATACATTAATTTTGTCCCTTACAATAGGCATGTCTTTGAGCATGATTATCCCCTTTATCTCATTCATTTTAACGAGATATGCTTTATCATAATGATTTAATATCAATAATTGAGACAATGATTCTAAAAGATATTCATCCTACATCATACACCTGTAAAAAATTAGAGGATGATTCGGGATGTGAAGAGTGATCTCCCTTTCTCAATAGTCAGTGTTGTATTTGTATAATGATAGCAAATACATTCCCAATATAGCATCAAACTCCACAAAAGGGAGTATGAGAATATTCGATGGGAGGTTTAGTCAACAAACATTAACTGTGTAGCAGTTAAATACTTTGGATGAAATAATTTCCCCATTTTCTGTTATCAAAGATAAATAAACACCAAAACTTTTAATTGGTGGTGGAATAGTTCTACTAAAAATGAATGATATGAAATAAAGCATAAAACCATAATTAAATAGTTTGTTATCTATTCCTGAATAAATAACCAACATACCTATCTCCACATAATTCTATAGATCCACCTCAGCAGTAGTGACAACATACTCTCTTCTTAGTTGTCTTGGTGGTTTTTTTATTTCCTCTCATAACCTTGGTCTTAGGGAATTGGTTTTCAAATTTCTGATGATCCTTATGGTTGAAACACTACACTATAGGATGAGGGTTGACATGAACCTTCCATTATTCTTTCACATCATTGGAATTCCTGATATCCCTTTGGCTATTCCTTCCTAGATGCCCCGTTATTCCCCATTTGAATCATTTCCTTGTTCCCTCCATATAGTTCCCTGGATGCTTTTTCCGAAAATTTTGACACGTGGTGTATTAGGGCTTCATTCCAACATGGAATTTATTTTCTGATCCACCAGTATTAGAATCCACTATTTTATTTTTTTCTTCAGGTCCATGAGACCACAATGAATATTTTATTTCCATTTAATTCTAGAGGGAATAATGAACAATGTCTTCATAACTGTCAAAGTCATGATCACTAATGCTTTTCATATACTCATATTTACACTACAAAATAAATGGTCCACCTTAATTTATGTGTTCTTGTTAAATCCATAGGCATATCTTGGAAGATGTGTAAATATTTTTTCATACACCCTAATAGACATATCTTCCATCTACTTAAGTCTGAGGAACTATCCTTCTATTTTGAGGTAGAGGGTTCAGGAAAAATATAAATTGAAAAAAAAATTAATTCCTCCCAATCTATAGAATCAATTTCCTCTTTGGAAATCATATTTTTTAATCAATTTCCACCAATTATCAGATTCCCCATCAAAACGATAGACCGCCAATAAAGCATTTTATTCTTTTATGAACTAGAGGATATATAATATCTTTTCAATGGATTGAATCTATTATTTCTTGAGGATGGAATCAAAATATCCACTAAACGTGGGATTAATTTTCCACATAAAAAATTCCACCAAAAATTTCTCTTTCCATGGAGAAGAAGGGTGTACCACACAATTCATGTTATTATTCATAACATTATCCAATTTTGTGAGTAGTGTCATATAGTTTTGATCACCCATTCCAATCATATCTTCCATATCATTAGGAAAATCGTCAAATTTCTTATCACATTTATTATTGGAACAAGTTCTTCTACTTCCTGATTTTAACTAAGAAAAAGAATGTTCAATTAGGGGGCTTGAGTACTTAGATAATTAGTATATAAAAAAGAAACTTTAAACAAAAAAGGATAAACATGTAAAATAAAATTATATCCTAACATGTGATTTATAAGGTTTCAATCTAGGTTATCATCGATATATATTATAACATGTATTCTTATTGCATCTCCTTTTGTTCTGTAAATAATGGTTCATAAAGCACTTATGAATTTACCAAACCATACCCCCATGAGTGTCAAAATATGTGCATTATATGGCCCATTATCATGTACTAGTTTTCCCCAAGTCAAGACCAGAAAATCTTTTCAGATTTTTTACTCCTAGGTACATCTATGCCAAAACCACATCCACTTTTAGTGTCTATATAGGGATGTATTTTCTTGATAAAACACTTACTATATACTTACCAAAATTTTTTGATGCTTTCATATACATAGTATTATCCATAAAATTATTACTAAAGTTCCCTATTACTAATCTTAAAAAATATATATACCTTCCACTAATATCAACTCTAGTGACTCTAGCCTTTATCACATAATGTTACATGATTCTATGTGTAATTTAGACTCATATTACATGAAAATGACTGTAAATTCTAGTGTCTTTCGAAGACTAGGAATATAAAATTAAAATCATCAGAGTAGAAAAACATTTCCTTATTTACCATACATTATGATCACCTAAAATACATTGAAATTGTTAAGAGATGGGATGATAACCCAGAGGAATAGTTGATTTGGCATATAATCCCTTACCTTATATTCGAAATGGTTCTCCACTTGATCTTAATGACGTGAATAAAAAAACAAGATTAATTTTTAAATAATTCCTTAACCATTTCTACATGTAACTAATTTACTATAATTTTATTTAGTTCTTTTATTCCTTTTTATGAGTTATAATGTACGATTTTATCATTCGTGAGTGCGTGATTTTTAAATTTTAATGATTAACTCCCTTCTATAAGAGTATAATAGTTCATGTATATTGGAAATTGAAATCTATAATTAAAGTTATAAGTTGTTAATGATCATATAGAATTTTAAGTGATCATATAATTCATTTGGTTATTTTGGATGATGATGACTCATTAGATAAAACATTAATGATAAACATGTGGATTATTTTGAGTGGCTTTTCTCATAACGAACTAGTTTTGCCTTATTATATTACATCATATGTGTATAATAATTTTGGAACATTAAATAAGATATAATACATATATTATTATCTAGTTCAACAATAATAATGGTTTCATGATCATACATGATGATGGGAATAGAAAATGAAAACCTTTTTTCCTTGAATGCTATAAATTAACACATCTCGGAAGGTGTTTATTTTTTAGTATAAAAGCAAGGGGAAAAGAGAGATGATGATTAATTATTCCATTAGAATAAAAAAAATCCAGTATATATATGTTTTTAGAGTTATCACACCATTTAGATGAGGGTATGTCAGAATATAAAGGAAAATAAAGGAACTTGAATAGAAATTGAAAGAAAAAATAGGGGTTTACCTCCTAATTTCTTCTTCTTGAGAGCCTCCTTTGGGGAATGTTTTTGGGCTTTTGTTAAGAAAAATATATCTTAGACATGGGGGAAGAGCATGGGAGTATATTTTACTAGAATTTGGATGAGTCTCAATGCTTGAGATGTGTGAGTAGAAGACGTGGTGAGGGGTGGTATTTATTGTGGCGGATATGGGTGATTTCACATCTTTTTAATCCATTAGTTTATTATTTTTATAAATACAAAAAATATTGCTGATTATTGAGACTAAATAAAGTTACATGAGCATGTGAGTTTGAAAAAACTATACTTACATCATCATAACAACTTCAATGACTCAATATTTTTTGTCATTAGATAATATCGTAAATTAATGTATTTCCCTATTCACCAAAAATTCAAGTATTATAGTAAAATAAAAAAATTCACCCTATATATTTTTCGATGTGTATAATTGAAAGATGAAATAAATTTTTTAAAAATAATTATCTATGTATGAGAAATTTAATTTTAAAATAAAATCATATTTTACCCAAAAAATAAACATTTTAAATTTATAGCTAATTTTATAACACTTTAAAAAATTAACTAAGGTATCATTAAATTATCCTATAATCATAAGAAATAAAAATATTAATTTATAAATACATTTTAGGAAAATAATTTTTTTATTAAATTATTAAATTAGTAATAAAATTTTAATTTAATATTTATGACTTACAAAAACAAAAACAATTAGTTAATATTTTTTATAGTATTTATTTATTTATACTATGATATAATTACATAATATTGTCACCAATAAGATGTATAATGTTTATTTATAATTTAATTGGTGAGGATTCTATTCACTTTTCTAGATTACTATTCTTAAGGGTCACATTACTATTCTAATGGTCAAGTTTCTATTTCATTGGTATAAGTTTATTAACTTCTAGAAATATTATTAATTTCATGAATTCATCATTTATAAGGTTTTTACTATGTTCTTAATGTGATTTTATGTGATTATACTATAATATAGAATGATTAGAAGGGAATTTCCATTGATAAAACATTGGGTTGTAACAGTCATCATGGAGGAATACTGTAAATTTAAATCATGATATACCATGGTTAGATGAGAATATATATATATACATAGGGAACTATCTCAAAATAGATAGTAAAATAATAAATCATATATGATGCATGTTCCATTTATCTCTGTTATCAGTGTCTCGATATACCGAGTCAAAAAATATGTAGTCAGGGTGATGATGTATGGATATGTCAGCTGATACACTAACACTGGGCTCCCTATCCTAAAATCGAAAGCTAAATATAATTAACATGTTTCCTGAAAATCTAAACCAAACCCTCATAAGGGGACAACCCCAAAAAAATTTCCAAGGACTAACCCAGTACTAATACCAATCTATCATGAACCAACCCAATGGGGATTCATCTACAACTACTTCAATCCCACCTCCATAGTCCAGGATATGGAGATAATCAATGAAAGATACAACTTATATTGGAGGCCACTTCCTAATGTACTTGTACACACACTTTCGACCATCTCCTTGAAGAAGCGCATAGGAATAAAAATAAAATACTCAACATCGAGAGAATAAACCATTAATATAAACTCAGTATTGAGTCCAAGAGTATGATAGTATAATAATAAAAGTAAAAATATATAAAAATATACACCCAACAAGAAAGATGTCCAAAATTGAAAAATGGGAAAATTAATGTAATGTGTGTTCTTGGATCCAAATCACTAAGACCCAACCACTGTATGCAGTCAAATGAACCAAGGTATCCCTATGATCCTCTACAATAATCTCTGATCCTTCCTCCGCCTGCATAAGATATGAAACAATCCCAAAAATCCCATGCATGGGTGAGTATATAGATACCAAGTTGGATGCATCAAAAGCTAAAATAGGATCAGTAAGAGACCACATATTAATAGATAGCTCAACCCATAAAAATAGAGTAACAAAATCTAGTAATATATATATATATATATATATATATATATATTCTCAAAAAAGAATCCCACATGATAGGGAAAGGGTATCTCCATATATAAATCCCAACCAGGGAAAGAAAGTGAATAATTACAAAGGTTCCATCAACAATTCCCAACATATTATGCATTTTCTCAAAGTAACATTCAAGTCAAGCCACACCTTCCCATTGTGATGCATATCAGAGGATAACAATATGTAGGTAGAGGACCCAGGCCCTGGTATTATAGGTGGGTTTTACTCAAATGGTAGAGGGAACATGACTTGACTCATCAAAATTGTCTCACTCAAATGGTCCATAGAGGACACATTCCCTTACTAGTAGAAGGGAGACCCTCTAATAGAGGAGGACCAATAACTTTCCCAATATGAGGGTGTCAATCCAATGGTCGATAGAGGACCCATTCCCATCCATGTAGGAGTTTTCCTCTCTGATCATTAAGAACCCATTACCTTCCCAATAGGATGGTGTTATTATAGTAGTCGAGGACTCGTGACTGAATACCATCAGTGGGTTCCAATCTAATTGTGAATTGAGGACCCATTCCCCACCCCACATGAGGGTTCCACTATAGTCTCTCTGATGATCCTTCCCGATCATTGCTTCCATCAAGCAATTCCTAAAGAAGCCTCATTCCTGAAAAATATCACATCATATCTAAAACAGATCTATGAAGGAGTCCATCACATTCAATATGGAAAACAATCAAGATATGATATTGATGGGACCAAATATTATTCCAAAAAGGGAGATAATAGATGAAAATGTTTTCTCAAAAAGGAGTGTACACAGCCTATAAGGGGCCCACATGCCGTGTGGTCCCACCCTTTTTCATGTAAATATACCTATCAGAACCTGAATCAATACCAATGTATCCCTAGACGATGTCTATGGGGACTACACGATGTGGCTCAGCCACCTGGTGTTTCCCCACCCTATTAGCCATGTCCATGTAATAGTCTATGTCCATGTGTACTATGATACATTATATCTCCTCCCACAAGAGTTCATACCCATGCCCTTTAGGATGTGTTCTTGTATACTAATCATGGTTATATAAATTCCTATTCCCTTGTACTCAAATAGTACACACTGAGTTACCAAGATTGTGTAACACTACAATTCTGGGTCCCACACTTAGTGTAATGCTTATAATCTCATGGTAACCCTAGCACCATGAATTTATAAATAACACGATGTCTTTTTTTATGAACTATATGGAGTGTAGTGTAATTTTACTTAGAAACATAGATCTAATCTACAAAAATATAATCTATGCCCACTGCATCGAAATCATGCCTCTTATTCAATAAAAATTGAATGTTAAGCCTCTTTTTGTCGATTTTATTCCTCTGGTGTCCCAAAGTCAGAACTATGATGGCCCATCCAAATCTTGTACACCCCTCGTGTACCTCCCAACCCACTTCCTTATATATCTTTGGTCTCCAATAAAATTAATTATCACCCTCATCCCATGTTTCCTTTCCATTTATTCTTATATGTAAAAACTTCACACCATAGATAAACCTATCACAAATCTGGATGTCATTTTGTGATTGATCCTACCTATCAATGTAGAACCATGAAAACATATTCCTACAATGAACATCATGAAGAAAGTATAGTTGAATGGTACAAAAATGAAGGTGCAATAACTATTACAAAAGCGTTATTGGCCAAACAATATAGACTGGGTTGTCTGGGTGAGAAGCATGGCATAAATTAAATAAGCAATTTTAAACTGATACACATGCTCATGAAAAGGCTTATGTTAATTGAAGATCAAAGAAAAATAATTTATTATTATAAAAATTTTAATAATATTGGGTTGAATCCAAAAATTATGATTCTTACCACTATATTGGATCGTTTTATATAAAATAATGTGCTCTCCAATGAAGGAGGAAGACCTGTTAGGTTCGTTGTGATTCAATTATCTTGGATCTATTCATTGATCGATTTCCAAACCACGATTCCCTAATATGGTTGGAATAATCTCTTCTAAATGTTCATTATGGCTTGCTTCTAAATCTAATGATCCTATGTAATAACATATTTATATAGTACCATTAGGTGTATGTGTTTAATGAAGGAATGAATTTTTTATTTTATTAATCCACACAATGAACCCGCCAATGGATTTTTTATCAAAACACCTTAACCAAACATCATTAGGTTGTTCATAGGATAAACCTCAAGATCTCGATTTAACATTCATATCTTATTTTTGAACTGGGATCCAATTTAGACTTATTTCATTTCTTCTGAAAACATTACATGTGTAATTTTAAATATATTTAATGTTTTTATAAAATTATTTCTTGGAGCATTGGGCCTTAAAATCGCACTCTGCCTTAGTGCCTGGATCTCAAAATATATAGAGTTATATTAAAAATTCATACAGAGAAAGAATGGGTCTCTACATTTTCCCAGTCTTTTCAACATAATATTAATGAGTAAATATTTTTAATAAAAAATTACAATATTTCACTATTTGGTCCGAAGCTATTTTTCAACAAAATCCCTGATTTCTGAAAAAAAATTAAATATTTTTAAAGACATTTTTATTGTATTATGACTTTTTTAATTTTTATAAATAAATATTAATGTAATTTTAAAAATAATTCATGTTAAAATTTGACCGAAAATACAAAAGTACTCTTTGTTTTAACATGTACGGAAAGAATTTAATTTTCTGATGTCATCATCACTAAATGTTTTAAAACTTATTTTAAAATCATTAAAGGTTAGTTTAAATTAGTTCTATTTTAGAAATGTTTTTAAGGATTTTATGGTGATATTCAGAATGAAAATTTTATTTTCTTCTATGGGGATTTAAAGATCATTCTACGGTATTTATATTCAGTGATAACATCATCCCTTCATTTTACGTATATTATACTAGGGATATTTTGTAATTATATCATCCTTATTATTTCTATAGATGCTTTATGATCTGTTTGACTAGGGATGTAGTAGTCTGATACCATTCATATTACTCTAGGCAGTTTATGATAATGCTTTTTAATTGGGGAAATTTTTAATATTTCATACTAAAGTTTTTAATACAATTGATAAAGTTCAAAGTGTTTCAACATTCCTTATGTGGATTGCATTGGACATATTATGTGATCAGTGGGGACTATAATTATATAGAAACTTGACGTATTCGTAGTTCTCATGAGGCAAATTAGCATGTATATTTGGTGGATTCCTCATTCATTTTTGTGTGATGTCTTGTCTTGAGGCCATGATGGTAATAATTCTTGGAATAATGACTTTATAGTTTGTTTATGATTTATGAAATTATGCATTCCAGCATTGTGAATCCAATTATTAATATTCCATTAAATTTTTTATTAGATAGAATATACATGGATATGTATTCAACCTCATGTGATTTTTTATATAGAATTATTTGATCATCATTTATTCCTGTCATATTAAAATAATTTTATTTATTAAACGGTACTTTTTTTTATTTACCATTTCATATAAATTGTTCATTATTTATTCATTGCATCCAATGCAAACATAAACTTATTTAGCATATGAAATCACTCATTTCTTATGTTTTATTTTCCCTTGGATACTAGGAATTGTATTGTGATTCATATGTACAGATATGAAAAGGGGTATAATGGAGTTAATAGAAAAACATGTGTAAAATATGATGAAAATGTAAGCTGCATTTTAAGTATATATCATGTTTTTTAAGAATAATAAATTACTCAGTCCTTCACAATTTGATTCATTATATATAGTGATATTTTAATTTAGTAGACTTTACCTATGTATAAATAGATTTATGGCCACTATAACAATCCTAGATAATGGGGGAAACACTAAAAACCCAAGAAATTCTAAGTGTTGTAAGGTTATACAAAATGAATGTGGGGTATTCTAATGGCTCGAAACCTTCTGGTCCAATACGGTTCAAAATTCTTGTGTTTGGGGAGTTTTGGACACCATCAGTGAGTGAGGTAGGTAGCAATGTCATTGGCAGGGTGTCACTGATCGGTGCCTCACCCGAACGGTGCCACAGTAGGGTGTCAGGTTTTCTTTACCCAGTTTTCATATAACAACTCTATTAATTTGTAATTCATATTTTAAAGTTGTTTAAGGGATGTTTTAAATCCCACAAATTATTTCATAAATCCCCATGATTCGGGAAACCCTCGAGTTACCAAAACCTGTGGCTAGTCACACCCTTTTCCACATTGTTTTCATATTGCTTCATTTTCGAGTTTAGAACATGTTATGCGTTTTCTCCTATTAACGTAAACATATTAACTCACAACCTTCATCTCATCCATCTCTGAGAATAATTTTTAAATCTCAAATAATTATGACATGTGGAACCACACAACCATTTGGTTGAGCCACGATATGTCTTTTTAGTCCGTCGAAATCATCACCTTCATTTTAGGATATTTCCTCTTCTTAAGACAAGATACTCTCTTCCTTATTCCATTCAGTTTATCTTAGTGTTCCTCGAGACTTCTTCTCGAGATGAATCATGCACCCTTGATGTCCCCCTTCCTGCTCAGCCTTGGAATATTTGGAGTTCATCATGCATTTCATGCATCCCATGTTCTTGGAACAAGGAGAAAACATCGATCATTGATCATCAAAGTAGGGTTATTTCCTTTGTCTCTCTTGAATGTGCATCATGCAGGGTAGGTGTGATAATGTTTCCCCCAGTTTTTAGATAAAACAAAACCTTAATGAAGATAATAAATGAAATATTAATTAATAAAGGTGAGTGAATGATGATTATGTTGTTGTATTATTTTATCTTTGTTTTTATGTTGTGAATTGTGTCGACTTATGCCCACTAGAAATCTTGGTCGTTTCTGGTCCTTTCAATCACACTAATGAACCTTTGTTTTTTGGATAATCTTGTGAATTAATGACTATAACATGGAAAATGGTTAATCACATAAACTTGGTTTATTAAATGGATTCCCAATGAATAAGAATCATTTTTTTATCACCCCGGTTAACCAAAAAGAAAGAAGGAACATAATGAATGGTCTACTTAAATATGAAAACTAACTTGCTCTATTGTGGTGATATGTGTTGTGGCTCCGTTTGATGTCATGTGGGGTGACATGGATGGGAAGGGAACCTCTGGTTTAAGGTTTTTTGGTTGCGAATCTAAGGACATGTTGAGCAGTATGTTGGGTCTTGGTTTGGTTCTTGTACATCAAGGGATCTCACAGATCTCTTCTATTATGGTGAATTTAGAAGATAACTTGGTGTGAATGCTTAAATATCTACTTGGATGTTTTTATTTAGTTGTTGTCAACTGTTGTGGATATTCATTTTACCTTCCTGGTAGTAGAAGAATGTTTTAATTGGAATCATTTCAACATTATAACAAGAATGGGTTCAATGGGGATTTTTTTTCTAGAAATGGGTTGTGCTCGTGTGTGGCTGTTGTGTTCTTGTGCATGTAAGAATTGCTGCGGGATATGGTGTACAAGCTGGTTTAATATTTTGGAACCCTTATGTTGGTATGATTTCTTATTTACATATATGTATAAAATTTAGTTCTTGGGTTTCTTATAAGCATCCCACCCATGTTGAGAACTTCATGCTGAACACCCCCATTTCACGGGGGAGGGTGTTTTTTCCGACATTCCTATGAGTGGATGGTTATTATATCATTTAAACTCCCTCTCCTAGGTAGCTCAAGACTCTTTGGGTAGGTTGTGACATACTGAGGTCCATTATAGAAAAAGACTTATCAGTTAGGGTGTATTATGGTGGGTTGGACCAGGCGTGTGTAGTTAGGTTAGTTCCCAAGTGTCTTCAGGATGAGGCCCAGGTGTTTTCGGGCATGGCAGTGGGTGTTATGGCCCAAGTGTCTTTTGGTGTCGTAGTGGTTATTGTGGCCTAGGTGTTTTCGGGCATGGTTATGTGTGTTTGTTGCAGCCAGGGTGTTTGTGAGCATGGTTATGTGTGGTTGTGGTGGCCCATGTGTCAGTGGGTGGGATGTGTGCTGGGGGCCCATATGGTGGTTATTGGGGTGGTAGTGGGACTGCAGTGGGATCTAAGGGGGAGTTATGATGTGTAGGATGTTCTAAATAACCAGTGGGAAAGAGGATGGGGTACCCCAATATTGATATCCAGTTACTATTATTTTACTTGACTTGCCTTATTTGGGGAGTGTGCCTTGGTGTGGCTAGGTGGATAGTTTCCTTACAAGGTGCTTTGGTTATCTCTTTTTATCACGGGTCATTAGAATACCTCCCCACTTTTGCACGAGATCTTTTGGATTCCATACTGAGTATACTTGTACAATCACCCTACGCATATAAAACTACTTTTAGGTTTCAAGGAGGACTTCGAGGACCATGCGGGACCATACTAGATTGGGCTTCTGAAGTTGTCATTATTTTTTTTCATTATTTTGGTAGTTTCCTTTGGAGTTTTCATGTACATTATATCAGTTTATATGGATATGCATATGGGAATTGATTTTGTCTTTACTTTTACCTTCAACTTTTGTAGTTTTTTTCGGTTTTACGATCTTATCTCCTGATTGTAATCAATAAAAAGGGTAATGCCTTCTATATTATATGAGATTCGATACCCTTGGTGCTAGTCTCCACTCTAGGTCCTATTTAAAGTGGGACTTAGGGGGTTAATATCTCTCCTCTAGTATGAAGAAGGAAGGGTCCAACAGTTTTTTTCCCTTCTCTAATCATGGTGTTGGCGGGTATTGACAGAATGGTATCAGAGCTGATGGTTGAGAGAATAGATGGAGTTCGGGGTTAGGAACAGTGAGGGATTCATGGGATTTTTTGGAAACAAAGATAGGAAATACATAAGCATGGAACAGGCTAGAGAAGACCATCTTGCAAATTGGATTTTAGGGCCCCCCATGATTTGATGAATGGACTGTGGACCAATTGAACGACCAGGTGATGAAACACTAATTGCAGGGTAGAGACCCTAGACAAGGTACACAAATCAAAATGATTTTTGTTCTTTTTTTTCTTCGGTGTTTTGTGATTTTAAAATGAATAAATGTTTACATAAAATTTAAAAGGTATCTTATACACTACTCCGGCTTAATAAATACATTGTTAACATTGCAGCTATGGAAACCAGATGATGTCCGCAAGTAGTGTGGGTGATGGAGGCTCAGGAGTCTAATCTGGTTGATCAACGAAGAACTGACTGAGAGTATTGTGTTCCATTTGTAGTCAGTCAAATGAGGGGGGCAATGTGTTTGTGGTGGATGATCAACCTCATAGAGAGGATAGAGACTAGGGTTTTGTGGACTGACTTTGATAAGGAGTTACGGGCGGAATTACTTCATCAATGAAGGCTGAAAAGGGGCAAGAAATGATATCCCTATAGCAAGGGAGTATGTCGGTAAGTGGTTTGGGGATCAAGAACAAGGATCTCCTTTGTTTCTCTCCAGACCTAGTCCAGGATGAGGAATTGCGGGAAAGATGCTTATAGTAGGCACTCTGGCTATCTCTTCAGTATGTTGTTACACCCTTCACCCTAATTATGAACGTGGAGGTTTAGAGTATGGATAAGGTGATAAATAGGATGTGCATACAGGGAGGTGTGACATGTGAGTGGATACAATTGAGATTGTCAAAGGGGGAGGTAGTTAGTAGCTGGCCTCTAGTATCATGGCTTTCTAGGTTTTGACCGATGAGGAGCAAGCCTAAGCAATTCTATTATTGATCTCTCAGTCTTAGGCCATTATCCATGAGCCTGGGACCGAGGTTCATTACTTGTGGTAGTTTTGGGAATCCTTTGAATCAGTGCCCTGACTGAGTGCAGTACAGTGGGGGTGGCCATGTTCAGCACCCACCTCTATAGAAGTAGTTTCTGGATAGACCTCTTTAGCAGCCATGGTATGGATTGGGAGCTCCCTCTCTATCGGGATCAAAAGTTTCAGGAGGAGGTTGACTTTAGGGCCCTCATAAGCGACCTGGACTAGGTAATGGTCAGGGAGGCAACCGGCAAATGAGAGGAAGAGGAGCTAGGCATGGACAGTTGTACACCACAGAGTCTACAGTTTCAGTTGGTTCATCAGTTGTTCGATGTACGAACAGTCTATTTAACACTCATTACTATTCCTTGTTCGATTTAGGAGCTTCAAACTCCATTGTTTCACTCAGTCTAGACCATTCCTTATGTCTATATGTAGAGATACATTATGTAGACCTAGGGTTGAGTACACCACATGAAGGTTAAACCAACATGTTTGATTTTTTTCAAGGATTCAGACTCATGTTGGGGCCACATCAATCTAATGGGGATCTTCTTATGCTACGAATTCATCCATATGAGGTCATCCTATAAATATACTATCTTTTTTTCTGTGCATGCGGTTATCGACTGCTTCCAAAGAAGGGTCATGTTCTCAGATATGGGAGTTCATCATGTTTATTTTTTCAACAAGCGAGGATTCTCGAATGGAAGCCAGTGTGTGGAGTCCCTCCATTCCTTATTAGCCGAGCTATCAGTGGAATTAGAGTAAATAGAGATGGTGGATGTTCTAGGGATTTTTAGTGAGTTCCTCAACATCTAACCTGAAGAGGTTTTGACTCTACCCCCTCGACGTGATGTTGAATTTAGGATAAACATACAAATCAGTTCCCATATGATTTTGATGGATCCCTATTGAATGAGGCCTTATGAGTTGCGTGTGTTGTAGATTTACGTTGATGACCTAATGAAGAAAGGTTTTATCTGACCAATAATGTCACCATGGGATCCTCATGTCTTGTTCACAAAGAAGGAAGACAGGGTCTCATGCTATGTATAGACTACTGGAGACTGAATCTGGTGACAGTCAAGAACTGTTACCCCATCCCATGGATTGAAGATCTTTTTGACTAGTTGAAGGGAGCATGTTGGTTCTCAAAGATCGAAATGTGATCTGGATATCACCAGTTGAGGGTGAAGGAGGGTGAAATATCATAGACTACCTTCATGTGTAGATATGGGAACATTGAGTTTGTGGTCATGTCGTACGGTGTTACGAACACACCAGATCTACTCATGGGACTCATGAACTCCATTTTCCATGAGTATCTTGACAAGTTCATGGCTGTGTTCATAGACGACATCTTGATCAGCTCAAGGTCAAGGGAGTATCATGCCAACCATCTAAGGATCGTTTGGAGGTCCTCTGACACCACCATCTCTATAGAAATTTTTCCAACTATATGTTCTGGATGTAATAGGTGCACTTAATTTTATACATGGTGTCCTAGTGGAGAGTAGATGTAGACCGATAAAAATGTCAAAGAAGTTATTTCTTTGGCATCACCCAACAATCTGGCAGAAGTTCATAGTTTCCTAGGACTATTAGGTTACTACCGAAGGTTCCTGTCTGAATTCTCTCGAGTTTCAGTGCCTCTGATATCCTTGACCAGAAAGGACTAGGCATTCTTATGGAGTTCGTAGTGTGAGGGATCCATTAGATATCCTAAGGGAATGATAGTTAGTGCCCTAATACTGAGGTTTCTAGAGGAAGGGATAATGTTTGAATTGTTCTACGATGCTTCCATTCTAGGATTGTGATGTGTGACGACACATCATCTGGGAGTAATCTATTATGGATCTAGGAAGTTACATCCTCATAAACATAACTTCTCCACCCTTGACTAGGAGCTTGTAGACATGGTGTTCACACTAATATTATGGAAGAATTAACTCATGGGGGAACGGTTCATGGTCTTCCGAGATCACAAGAGCATGATGTATGTATTCTCCCAATGAGACTACAACTTGCTGCAATAGAGGTGGATGAAGTTACTTTAGGATTACGACTTTAAGATCACCTACACATCAGGAAAGGGGAATGTGGTGGTCGATTATTTGAGCATGATGTCTAAAAAGGATGTGGTCTGGGATTCAGAAGATGCTTAGAGAGTGATGGAGGAGTTGGTTGCCTTGAACCTGGATGCAATGTTGGAGGATGGTAGAGGATGTCTGTTTCAGATGATCATGTAATATTCCTTGGTACATCAAGTGGAGGTGTCCCAATGGGGGACATAGAGGATGATGTGATTCATGATCGTGTTTTCCATGGTAATACATTGGAAGGATTTTCAGAATATAGTCAAAATCAGATGTTGTTCTGTGGGATGTAATTTTTCCCAGAGATGATGTGCAAGAGAGTTCTCAGTGAGTTAAATAACTCAACCCTAGTGGTACACCCAAGAGTTTCAAATATGTACTGATGCTTTAGGGGTTAGTTTTGAAGGCCAGGGGTAAATCAGATAGTGTAAGAGTTTGTGGCAAAGTGCCTCACGTGTCAGCAGGTGAAGGTTGAACACTGTGTTCCCGGTGGTCTATTGAAGCCCTTATACATTTCCGAGTGGAAGGGGGACGAAATATTGGTGGCTTTTATCCTAGGAATAGTCAGTACTGAGGGAGGATATGATGAAATCTAGGCAGTGGTGGACCAGTTGAAAAAATCGGCTCACTTCTCAGCGATTATGGAGTTAAGTGCAGTGGATTCCTTAGCACAAAAGTATGTGGGGGAAGTTGTGTTGCTGCATGGGGTTCCCAGAACTATCATTTCATATGAGGATACATGATTTAAATCATGATTCTAGAATGGACTACATCATGTATTTGGAACCTAGAAATTTCTTAGCAATACCTGCCACAGTTAGATGGATGAGAGATGAAGAGAACCATCCAGACATTGGAATATATGATGCGAGCGTGTGTTCTGGACTTCAGTGGATCATGGGTAAGCCATATTCATTTAGTAGAGTTTGTTTACAATAACATTTATCACTATACGGTTAGAATGTCATTGTTTTAAGCCTTGTAAGGGAGTTGTGTTGTTCACCCATGTGCTAGAAAGCGGTTTGGGAGGCAGGTTTCTCTAGCCTAGAGGTGGTGGAAAGCACGACGGAAAAAATTCACCTTATCAGTGAAAGGATGAAGGAAGCCCAGGATTGGTAAAATTCGTATTCTGATCATAGGATTAGACCCTTGGAGTTTGAGGTTGGATATCATATGTTCTTGAAGGTTTACCCTCAATATGGGAAGCAGAGGTTTTGCAGGGGGAGTAAGCTTTCTCCCAGGTTTGTCAGACCCTTCGAGGATTTGATATGAGTCGACAAAGTGGAATATCAGCTGGTGCTACCACCACCACTAGAAAAGATCCATAATTTCTTCAAAATGTGGGAAAATTATTTATATTATATTCTCATGAAATTAAATAAATATTATTTATTAGGAAGACATATTTTTCATGAGTAAAATGACATTAATAAAAATTGATTATTAATTTTATAATAATTAATAAATATATTTTTCTTAAAAAAATATTTATATGTATTTCATAATATTTTTATTTTTAGTCATACATTATAATTCTATGAAAGGGTTATAATAATCATATTAAAATAAAAATATTTTATTCTTAATTTAATCATGGTGTTGGGTGTTTCACACACTATCAAACATATTATTCATTCAAAATATATATGTGTTACATTATCTGCACCCTTCAACAAAAACAACCATTTTAATTTGAAATTGCACTCAGTTTTCCATTTGAAAATTCTTTTTTTTAAAACCCACATCATAAAAAATATTTACATAAACTTCCTTCTGAAAAGAGTGAAAGTTTAAATACGATGATCCATAATAATTAAACAATAATAGTTTTAACACCTGAGACTTTTATGAGAAATATTTTGTTTTTATGTTATATAAATCATCAAAGGAATCTTTTGTTGCACGCAATCGCGACCTTCCTCGATAGCGTGTGTAGTACGCAATACCGAGTTCCACTAAACAACGATATATTATTATAATATTATAAACTACCCGTTATGAATAGTATTAACTGAATTTTATATTTTACAACATTATTATTCATCTGAAACATTTTCTAGATCATGGTAAGAGAACAAAATAATTTATTTTGGGTAAAATAAGTATTTATAAAAAAATGCAGTTTTGCCGCCTTTTGATGGCACACCCACATTAAATCTAGTTTTTGACACATTTATAAGTTAAATTTGACAAAATAAAATTCTTATTTTGAATCAGGATATAAAAATTTACTTTGGATAAATTTTTTATATTTTTTTGATAACTTTCATATTTTGATGAATATCAAAAATACAGTAATTTTTAATTAAAAACAAATTTTTCCATTGAGATAATTTATATAGTTAAATTATAATATTTAATGGTTTTAAAGTATAGATAGAATATTTTTTTACCATTTAATATAATGTATGTCATTAGCATTAATTTCATGTTGAATTCATAGGTAAAAACATTTCAATCTTTGGCAATGTTTTAACTTCTAAAACCCGATTTCTTAACAACGAGATTTATTTTAAATTAATTACTGAAACTTATATCTTTTGAATTTTGAAAAATGGATTCCATATTTAGAATCAGTGGGTCCAAATTATGTTAATAGGCTACTTTTTATTTTTGGGCATTATGAATAGTATCTATGGTAAATTTTATTTACCATAGTTAAAGGTAAATCGGGTAATTAAGGGTAAATATAAGATTATAAAATTACCCTAACACCATCCAAATCCTATTGGATGACTAAACGTCGACCCATATCACTTAAGGGTCGGATTAGATTCATTTAATATACTTTTTTCTATGAAAATAATTTAATTATTCTTAAAACCAAAGAATGTGACAACATGTCACTTTCTTAAATCTTATAAGTATAATAATTTTAATTTGGTGATAAACTTAATGAAACTTCAAAAATGAATAGTCTCCAGAAATATAGTACAATTATCTACATCATAGGAATTTATTTATAATTTTTAGGGATTAAATAATTATCATTAATTATGACACAATAGTGATGTTGAAATTATTTTATTAATTAAAATATCAAATAAATGGTTTTGAAATATTAAAATAATAATTATATGCACTATTTAATGGGCTCCAATAATTTTCTAAATACATATGACATCTTATTAATCTATTAATCCTTTTAGTTTGAACATATCCTTGGTATATTTTTTATTTAAATTGAAATAAATGAATAGTGTCAAAATTGACACTATTGTTATTTCATAAAAATAACATATTATAAAATTGTTTAAAAATCCCAAAAATATATAAAAATAATAAATTAAAATTTATATGGTCTCCAATGTCATAAAGTTACAAATTATGGAAAATTCACAACACATATGTAATTATTAATAATAATTTAAAATTTAGAATTATATTACCACAAATAAAATTAAATTGATAAATAAGCATAAATCAAGTTGATAATGTTTAAAATAAATTTATAACATAGATAAATTTCACTGGTTGATGATATTACAACCATATCTCATTTAGTCTTCGGATATGAGTCATTTTGGAAGTTTTTAAGTGGGTTTGGGATTTAATATAAACAAATATTTCTTATATTTCCAAAGGTGGCCCTCTCCTCCCTTATAAAAGGGAACCTCCTCCCTCTCCTCCTCACACCAATTTGAGCCTTAAATCTCAGACAAACCCTGCCCATTTCACTTCCCCACTTCCCTAGAATCATCCTAGAGGTTCTGGTCTTCTTCAAAGACCAACCATAGTGCCCTAAGAAGAGGTTAAGAAGAGGCGCGTCAAAAAGATGTAATATCCATTACCAATCCTTTCCAAATTATTTCTTCTTCAACATCTTCTTATTTAGTTTTTTCATTATGAAGTAATAACATCAGTATCACTCATATAATGATATGTTATTATAATTATGAAACAACCTTATTTCAACAACTATCCATCCTATGGAAAACGAAATCACCGCGCGTGTGTACGTACCGAATACCGTCTCCACGCTGTGGTGTAATCTATTTTCCCCCACCACATTACATGGATGGGTATAATGGTGTAAATAATTACTATATATGATTATTTTAATGTGATATTGATTCTGAAATAGTATACATACACTTCAATACAATTCCACGATCATGGGAATGATATCATCGCTCGTGCGTACGTACGGAATACCGTCTCCACGATGTGATGCGATACATTCTACATGATCTTCATTGCATAATGATTATATAAATGAATTGAATGAATAAATATGATATATAGTACATTAATACCATTCTGGAAATGATTTATCTATAACCTAAAGAGAATAATAAGAATTTATTCGACAAAACACGCATAAGAACAAAAAGTTATAAACACCTGAATAACAAGTAGAAATGAAATATTTCTACTAAGAAGCTAATAATATGACCATATATGATATCGTAAAAATAATTATGATTCTGTAATAAGTCAATAACATTATTTAAATTATTATATAGGAGGTTCGGACACTTACGAGTCAAATCGGACCTAAGGTAAGGGAAATATCGCAATCTCATTTTTAACCAAGATTGTTTATACTTTGGTATTTACTTGGGTGTATTTTATCATCCACATCCATGTTTCCTCAATATTTAATATTATTTCCATCCATCTACAATTTTTTTAATCCAATTTTACCCTTAGGTGAGTTTTTAGTAAAGGATATGAAAGGAATCTTTTGTCGTTTTTCGTACGAGGTACTTTCTGACTTTTCTGAAAAAAGTACGAAGAATGTTTTTAACTTATACGGCATGAATGGATTTTTAAACCATTATTTATAAGAAGCATCCTTTAAAAGTTTACAAGTTTATTTTTAATCAACTTCTTTTAGTTTAGAATTGTATGACATGTTATGAAAGGAAAAGTGTTTTTGAAGTAGAAAAGATATTTTCCACAAG
This sequence comes from Viscum album, assembly GCA_963277665.1. Classification (NCBI taxonomy): domain Eukaryota; kingdom Viridiplantae; phylum Streptophyta; class Magnoliopsida; order Santalales; family Viscaceae; genus Viscum; species Viscum album. Next base: position 1,904,151,165 of record OY728130.1, on the reverse strand, counting down.
AATGGAGTTCAATTATTTTATCAAAATTATTTTCCATATAAGATAATATAGGGTTCTATTTCTATCCCTATTATTATGTTGATTTGATTATGTTTTGATGGAAATATTTTTATGAATTCCTTTATCTTATATGAATTGTTTTATGATGTCATGATGTTTAAGATTCCCATTTTTATTACATGAGTTATGCTATGATGTATGGTTTATGATTTTGTGGCACAGATAAGAACGGTATAATTATGAGATGGGTGGGACTTATATCTCCATCCAATTCATTGGGTAAAGATTCTATATCTCATGAGATAGACATGGCTGGAATGGCAGGTTAAACCGGTTCAGTGAAACAGGACTGAAACGAGGAGTGAACTCGGTTCAGAAATGGACTTTGTCCACTAAGATAGTCTTGGAAATGATCCTTGACTAATAAGAAATGATTCTCTATGATTATGTGTGTATGACACAGTGTTTTATGTTTTAGGTTATGATTATTTGGATTACATTTCACAACTATGATTTATCCAATGTTATGAAATTTTGATTTCTTTTTCAGGTTAAGATTTCCAAAAGTTATGTTCTTATGTATATGATGTGATTGATATATCTTTTGTTTACCCTTACTGAGCATTTGAGCTCACCCTTTTGTATGTTTTCTTTCCCAAGTTCAAGAAGAAGGTTATTAAGTAAGATATTCCAAAAGGGACTATAGATATGATGAAATAAATGGGAGACAGTGTAGACGCTTTATGAACCAGTTGTTTATGTTTCCCAATTTCTAAAGACACTATACCTATATGGTTCTTTCCTGGTTTTGTTATATGTTGTAATATGTGTGCTTCAATTCTGAATTAATAACAATGTATGTAAAGTATGGGTCGTTATAGTTGGTATCAGAGGAAAGGTGTAGTAAACCTTTGGAATCTAGGATGTGAAAGCCTTAGTAAGAACCCAATGGATAAGTATAAGCATAGAACACAATCTTAGTGTTTTAGAAATGGCCATGAACAACCTATGATAAGACCTTAGGTGTGAAACTTAATTCTTGATTATGTGGTTTTCCTATTATAATTAGTGTTGCTCACACTATTCTTCTTGGTTTTAGTCAATGGCTGGAACCCAAAGGAACTGTGTTAATGCGGAATGCGATGGGCAATGCAATGATTGTCCCCCTGAGCAACCAAACGTTATGGGAGCTGGAATGCAAAATCTTGTAGCCATGCTCACACAAATTTCTCAAGATATGAATCATGCAAGACTTTTAAACGATCAAAGGATGGAGAAACATTCTATTGAATCCTTCATAAGGTAGCGTCCACATTTTTTCTAGCAGGTCTACTGATCCATTAGTTGCTGAACAATGGATTAGTACTACTGAAAAGATATTTTCAGTTCTTCAATGTTCTGAACATGATAGAGTCATCCTAGCAGTGTATCATTTGGAAGGTGATGTTGATCAATGGTGGAATCTTATTAAGAATACGAGGCAAAGGGATGAAATTGAGTCCATGGAATGGGACGAGTTCAAGAACTTATTTTTCAATAAGTACTTCCCTTGTATTCTCCGAAAAAAGATGGAGAAAGAGTTTCTTGAACTAATGAAAAAGGATGATGAATCTGTTGGTACTTATAAATCAAATTTTACAAGACTTGCAAGGTACGCTTTTGGTATTATTATCCAACTTGAGAGTAAGATCGATTGATTCTTTAGTGGCTTAAAACCAAGTCTTCGAAGGGCGTTAGCCATAAGGGACTTCAACAGCTACGAAGAAAATGTTCGATGTTCTCTCAAAGTCGAGATGGAGATTGGAGTAATCCATCAGTCATATGGGTTTGATAAGAAGAGGGAAATGGAATTCAAAGGAAAATCTAAAGAGCACACTAAAAAGAAGATGACCTTTCCCTTATGGTCAAAGTGTGGAAAGAAACATGGAGGGAGTTGTCTTAAAGGGACAAGTAAATGTTTCAAATGTGGAAAGGAAGGTCATAGGGCATTTGAATGCCGCAATGATGGGAAGAAGATGTCTAATGATGCAAACAAAGGAAGGGATGCACAGAATGAACCTACTACACTTCAATGTTTCAAGTGCAAGGAGATGGGGTATTATGCCAATCAATGCCCAAATCCAAGAGTTGATGATAGTGGTCGACGTCAACAAACTCTTAAGGCTAAAGACAAAGGAATGTCACATGAAATTTCTATCAGCGATGTGGAGTACGATAACGATGTGGTGAATGGTACACTTACCATCCACTCTAAAGTATCAACTTTTTTTTTTGATTCTAGATCCACCCACTCCTTTATTTCTAAAGAATTTTCTAAGGATATCACTGTATTACCTCAATAGTTAGATGTTGAGTTAGCTATGAGAAACCCTAATGGCACAACAGTCGCATCAAAAGTTTATAATTCTTATCCAATTGAAGTTTGTGGGAAAGTGCTTCTTTCAAATATTTTTATCCTTCCTATAGTGGAATTTGATGTGAATCTTGGCATGGATTGGCTTTCTCTACATGGACCTCATATCAATTGTCATTGAAGGGAAGTCACATTTCATATTCCAGATCAATCTATGATCATTTATTGATGCAAGGTTGAACATAACCTTCTAGTGGAAATTTCTTCCATTTTATGGGTATTTATTCCACTAAATGAAGGTTATTTATCTCAAATAGTTGGTGAGAAACTCACAATTAATAATATTCCCATTGTATGGGAGTTTGATGATGTCTTTCCAGAAGAATTAACGGGTCTCCCACCAAATCGTGAAGTTGAGTTTTCAATAGAACTCATACGAGGTGCTTTGCCTATTTCAAAGACACCTTATAGAATGGCCCCAATTGAGTTGTAAGAATTGAAGAAGCAACTCCAAGAGAATCTTGATAAGGGGTTCATACGCCCTAGTGTTTCACCTTGGGGAGCACCTGTTCTGTTTGTTAAGAAGAAAGATGGATCAATGAGACTCTGCATTGATTATCAAGAACTTAACAAAATCACTATCAAGAAAAAATATCCTCTCCGACACATTGATGACTTATTTGACCAACTACGAGGATCTCAATACTATTCCAAGATTGATCTTCGTTTAGGGTATCATCAATTAGGGGTCAAAAGGGAGGATATACCAAAGACGGCATTCTGTACAAGGTATGGACACTATAAATTTATAGTGATTCCATTTGGTCTTACTAATGCCCCTCCTATCTTGATGGATCTGATGAATAGTGTCTTTAGAGACTATCTTGATCAGTTTGTGGTAGTCTTTATAGACGATATTCTTATCTATTCAATGATAAAGGAAGAACATGAAGATCAGTTGAGAATTATACTGAAGACCCTGAGAAAGGAGAAGCTTTATGCCAAATTTACCAAGTGTGAATTTTTGCTTCAAAAAGTTGCATTTTTGGGTCACATAATCTCAAAAGAGGGGATATCTATGGATCCAGCAAAAACAGAGGTTATCGAATGATGGTCGAGACCAACAAAAGGAACTGAGATCCGATGTTTTCTTGGTTTGGATGGATATTATCGATGTTTTGGGAAATATTTTTCACGATTATCTAATCTACTCACCAGTTTACTCGGAAAGGAGTTATGTTTGTTTGCACGGAGGAATGTGAAGAGAATTTCAAGGAATTGAAATGAAGGTTATCCAGTGGACCTGTTCCCACACTACCTTGTAGTGGTGAAAGGTTTGTGATCTACAGTGATGCATCCAAGAAGGGTTTGGGGTGTGTTCTTATGCAAAATGATATGGTGATAGCTTAGGCCTCACGACAGTTGAAAATACATAAGCAAAATTACCCAACTCATGATTTGGACTTAGCTGCGGTAATCATTGCATTAATGATTTGGAGGCATTACCTTTATGGTGAAAGGTGTGATATTTATACTGATCATAAAAGTTTAATGTATATTTTCACACAAAAGGATCTGAATATGCGCCAAAGAAGATGGTTGGAGCTGATTAAGGATTATGACTGCTCAATCCATTACCACCCTGCGAAAGCAAACAAGGTGGCAGATGCATTAAGTCGACAAGACCATTCCAGTTTATCCATGATGAGGATCACAAAATATCCAATATTAATGGATTTACAAAGGATGGATCTTGGAATTATAATTAAAGGGGAAAATCATATCTTTATCAAATTAATGTTCAACCATCTATACATGTGAAGATTAAAGAGGCACAGAAAGAAGATGTCGAGTAACAAAAGAAGGTGAGAAATGTTCCTGAATTCAACCTTGATTGTAATGGGATAATAATGTTCAGGAATCAGGTTTGTGTTCCTCCCATCCCCGAATTAAAGAAGGAACTTCTGGATGAGGCTCATAGTTCTTCATTCTCTATTAATCCTAGAAGCACGACGATGTATAAGGACACGAAAGAGTACTTCTGGTGGGATGGCAAGAAAAGAGATGTTGTTGAATATGTCTCTCGATGCTTGGTTTGTTAACAAGTTAAAGCTAAGAGACAGAAGTCTAAGGGGATGTTACAGCCATTATCCATACCCGAATGGAAATGGGAAAAAATCACTATGGACTTTGTCACTGGACTTCCTAAAACATCCAAATGCAATAATGCTATCTAGGTCATTATAGATCATCTTATAATGTCTGCACACATCATCGCTATTAGAGAAGATTAATCTCTGGATCAGCATGCCAGGATATATGTAAAGGAAGTGGTAAGATTGCATGGAGTACCATTTTCTATTATATCTGATCGGGATCCGAGGTTTACCTCAAAGTTCTAGCAAAGTCTTCAGCATACTCTGGATATAGAGTTGAGTTTCAGCACTGCTTATCATCCTCAAACAGACGGTCAGTCTGAGAGAACAATTCAAACTCTAGGAGATATGTTGAGAGCTTGATCTATGGATTTCAACGGTGGTTGGGATCAACACCTACCATTGGTGGAATTTTCTTATAATAATAGATTTCACTCTAGCATTCAGATGGATCCTTATGAAGCTCTCTATGGAAAGAAATGAAGGACTCCAACTTGTTGGGATGATGTTGGGGGAAGAAAGCTATTAGGACCTGATATTGTTGATGAGATATTAGAAAAGGTCCGATCTATTCAACAACACATAAGAGCAGATCAGAGTCGACATAAAAGTTATGCCGACAACCGAAGAAAAGACCTAGAGTTTGAAGTGGGTGATAAAGTGTTCTTATGAATATCTCCCTGGAAGAGGGTCATGAGATTTGAAAAGAATGGGAAGTTGAGACCTAGATATATCGGTCCATTCAAAATACTGGATCGTGTTGGGAAGGTAGCTTACCGATTGGCGCTTCCACCGAATCTCTCTCAAGTTCACGATGTGTTCCATGTATCTCTCCTGAGAAAGTACATACCTGATCCTTCACATGTACACAGCTCAGAAGTTGTACCGCTGCAGCAAGATCTTTCTTTATGAAGAACAACTGATAGAGATTTTGGATCGTAGTGAAAAAGTTCTACGAAACAAGACCACTCTCTTGGTGAAAGTTTTATGGAGGAACCACCAATTAGAAGAAGCTACATGGGAGCTTGAGGATATGATGAGGGAGAGGTATCCTCATCTGTTTGTTACAAAGTGATGAATTTCGAGGGCGAAATTAATTTTAAGGGAGGTAGAATGTAACACCCGAGACTTTTATGAGAAATATTTTGTTTTTATGTTATATAAATCATCAAAGGAATCTTTCGCTGCATGCAATCACGACCTTCCTCAATAGCGTGTGTAGTACGCAATACTGAGTTCCTCTGAACAACGATATATTATTATAATATGATAAACTAGCCGTTATGAAGATTATTAACTAAATTTTAAATTTTACAACATTATTATTCATCTTACACATTTTCTAGAACATGGTAAGAGAACAAAATAAGTTTTTTTGCATAAAATAAGTATTTATAAAAAAATGCAGTTTTGTCGCCTTTTGATGGCACACCCACATTAAATCTAGTTTTTGACACATTTATAAGTTAAATTTGACAAAATAAAATTCTTATTTTGAATTATGATATTAAAATTTACTTTATAAATTTTTGATATTTTTCTGATAACTTTCATATTATGATGAATAGTAAAAATACGCTAATTTTTAATTAAAAACAACTTTTTTCATTGAGATACTTTATATGGTTAAATTATAATATTGAATGGTTTTAAATTATATATAGAATATATTTTTACCATTTAATATAATGTATGTCATTAGCATTAATTTCACATTGAATTTATAGGTAAAAACATTTCAATCTTTGGCAATGTTTTAACTTCTAAAACCCATTTTCTTATCATCGGGATTTATTTTAAATTAATTACTGCAACTTATAAGTTTTGAATTTTGAAAAATGGATTCCATATTCAGAATCAGTGGGTCCAAATTATGTTAATATGCTACTTTTTATTTTTGGGCATTATGAATAGTAACTACGGTAAATTTTATTTACCATAGATAAAAGTAAATTGGGTAATTAAGGCTAAATATAAGATTATAAAATTACACTAACACCTACCAAAATCCTATTGGATGACTAGAAGTAGACCCATATCACATAAGGGTCGGTTTAGATTCATTTAATAGACTTTTTTCCATGAAAATAATTTAATTATTATCAAAACCAAAGAATGTGACAACATGTCACTTTCCTAAATCGTATAAGTATAATAATTTTAATTTGGTGATAAACTTAATGAATATTCAAACATGAATAGTCTCCAAAAATCTAACACAATTATCTACATCATAGGAATTTATTTATAATTTTTAGGGACTAAATAATTATCATTAATTATGACACAATTGTGATGTTGAAATTATTTTATTAATTAAAATATCAAATAAATGGTTTTAAAATATTAAAATAACTATTATATGAACTATTTAATGTTCTCCACGAATTTTATAGATACATATGAAATTTTATTAATCTATTAAAGCTTTTATTTCGAACATATCGTCTGTATATAGTTTATTTAAATTCAAATAAATTAATAGTGTCAAAATTGACACTATTGTTATTTTATAAAAATAACATATTATAAAATTGTTTAAAAATAACAAAAAAATTTAAAAATTATAAATTAAAATTTATATGGTCTAAAATATCATAAAGTGTCAAATTATGGAAAATTCACAACACATATGTACTTATTAATAATAATTTAAAATTTAGAATATTATTACCACAAGTAAAATTAAATTGATAAATAAGGATAAATCAAATTGATAATGTTTAAAATAAATTCCAAACTTGTCTAAATGTTATTGGTTGATGGGATTACGACCCTATGTCATCTAATATTCGTATATGAGTCATTTTGGAAGTTTTTAAGTTGGTTGGGATTTAATATAATCTAATATTTCTTATATTTCCAAAGATGCCCCTCTCCTCCATTATAAAAGGGCACCTCCTCCCTCTCCTCCTCACACCAATTTGAGCCTTCAAGCTCGGCCAAAACCTGCCTATTTCACTTCCCCAGTTCCCTAGAATCATTGTAGTGGTTCTGGTCTTCTTCAAAGACCAACCCTAGTGCCCTAAGAGGAGGTTAAGAAGAGGGGCGTCAAAAAGAGATAATATCCATTACCGATCCTTTCCAAATTCTTTCTTCTTCAACATCTTCTTATTTAGTTGTTTCATTATTAAGTAATAACATCAGTATCAAGAATATACTAATATGTTATTATAAGTATGAAAAAACCCTATTTCAACATCTATCCATCCTATGAAAAACGAAATCACCGCGCGTGCGTACGTACGGAATACCGTCTCCACGCTGTGGTGTAAACTATTTTCCCCCACCACCTTACTTGGATGGGTATAATGGTGTAAATAATTACTATATATGATTATTCTAAAGTGATATTGATTCTGAAATAGTATACATACACTCCAATACAATTCCACGATCATGGGGACGATATCATCGCTCGTGTGTTCGTACGGAATACCGTCTCCACGATGTGATGAGATTCGTTCTACATGATATTCATTGCATAATGATTATATAAATGAATTGAATGAATAAATATGATATATAGTACATTAATACCATTCTGGAAATGATGTATCTATAACCTAAAGAGAATAATAAGAATTTATTCGACAAAACACGCATAAGAACAAAAAGTTATAAACACCCGAATAACAAGTAGCAATGAAATATTACTACTAAGATGCTAAGAATATGACCATATATGATATCATAACAATAATTATGATTCTAGAATAAGTCAATAACATTATTTAAATCATTATACAGAAGTTTCGGACACTTACGAGGCAAATCAGACCTAAGTTATGCGAAATATCACAATCTCATTTTTATCCGAGATTTTTTATACTTTGGTATTTATTGGGGTGTATTTTATCATCCACATCCATGTTTCCTCAATATGAAATATTATTTCCATCCACCTACAATTTTTTAAATCCAATTTTACCCTTTGGTGAGTTTTTAGTAAAGGATATGAAAGGAATCTTTTGTCGTTTTTTGTACGAGGTACTTTTTTAATTTTCCGACAAAAGTACGAAGAATGTTTTTTTAACATATATGGAATGAATGGATTTTCAAAAAATTATTTTCAAGAAGATTCCTTGACAAGTTTTCAAGTTTATTTTTAATCAACTTCTTTTAGTTTAGAATTGTATGACATGTTAAGAAAGGAAAAGTGTTTTTGACGTAGAAAGGATATTTTTCTCAAGAATGGAGTTCAAGTGTTTTATCAAAATTATTTTCCATCTAAGATAATATAGGGTTCTGTTTCTATCCCTATTATTATGTTGATTTGATTATGTTGTGATGGAAATATTATTATGAATTCCTTTATCTTATATGAATTGTTTTATGATGTCATGATGTTTAAGATTACCATTTTTATTACATGGGTTATGCTATGATGTATGGTTTATGATTTTGTGGCACACATAAGAATGGTATCATTATGATGGGGGGGGACCTATATATCCCTCCAATGCATTGGGTAAAGATTTTATATCTCAGGAGATAGACATGGCTGGAACGGTAGGTTAAACCGGTTCAGTGAAACGGGACTGAATCGAGGAGTGAACTCGGTTCAGAAATGGACTTTGTCCACTAAGATAGTCTTGGCAATGAGCCTCGACCAATAAGAAATTATTCTCTATGATTATGTGTGTGTGACACAAAGTTTCATGTTTTAAGTTATGAATATTGGGATTACATTTCACTACTATGATTTATCCCATGTTATGAAATTATGATTTCTTTTGCAGGATAATATTTCCAAAAGTTATGTTCATATGTATATGATGTGATTGATATTTCTTTTGTTTACCCTTACTGAGCATTTGAGCTCACCTTTTTGTATGTTTTCTTTCCCCAGGTCAGGAAGAATGTTATTAAGTAAGATATGCCAAAGGGACTATAGATATGAGGAAATAAATGGGAGACAGTGTAGGCGCTTTATGAACCAGTTGTTTATGTTTCCCAGTTTCTAAAGACACTATACCTATATGGTCCTTTCCTGGTTTTGTTATATGTTGTAATAAGTGTACTTCAATTCTGAAGTAATAACAATGTATGTAAAGTATGGGTCGTTATAATTGTTGTTTCAAATATAAAACCATTTGTGGAATGTGAATCCATGGAAATACAGGAGAGGAAAAAATAGAAAATGATATATAATATGTTAAGGATAATGTTATCGACACACACACCATATATTCACGATGGGTGAAAAGACAATAAAACCATTATAAATGATCATAATAGGGAATTTTTTTTGGTTTCAAGATCATTTACATGATTAATTTAGTCATTATAACTTATAAACTAGGAACATAAAGAAATATAATTTGTTTAAATGTATAATTTCATCCATTAATCATTTTCCACCAAAATCTCATACTTCGTCAAAATGATGAGTATTCATGATTTACATTTTTATTCAAAAAGTAATTAATTTATCTTTTATCATTTCATAATTTACATGAAATATTAAAAATCATTAATAAGATAATTTATTTTTAAAAAAGAAAAAAATGGTTAGAACAAGTTATATAAAAATTAAACAAATTTTTTTTAAGTTGATCCGGTTTATAAAATGATTACCTTAAGACACATCAAAAATATTTCTAACCAAATTCATATCCTTAGAATCTAAAATCCCTAAAAATAAATTTATTCATTAAGAAACTAAATTATCTCATAGTGTCACAAGAAAAACAAGTGAATATGTTCACATCAAATTCTTTTAGAACATAATAATTTCCAAAATCACAAAAAAATGACATCGTCTAAACATAACTATTTTATTTTTCAATATTTACCATAAATCCAAAAATGCAGTAAATTCCATCAAAATTTATATAGTCGTTAAAAAACATCATAATTTTTTGGGTCACTGATACTATCTTTTTTAATTCATAAATTTCAATCATCTCTTAATCTCAAATAAATATTATTATATAAATATCATGAACATATAAAGGTTTATGTCAACCAAATCATTTTTTATATAAAATTTCACCTTATAATTAAATCACATTTCTATGTCCTCAATATCATATAATATATGATTTAAAATCAATAAATAAAAATATATGTAGTACAATCGTTATATGTTTCATGATTATTATATCAAAAATATTTTTCATAATCAAAATTCCAGAACCTAATTATAAACCCACATTAATCATTCCATTTTAGTTGTGGTAATTGATTAAGCATGGTCTTCTCCCCATGGATTCTTATATCTTAGATTACCTTGAATGTTAGGGAAATGATATGAATAATTCACCATATATTTAATTTTAAAACACTAAATATAAATTAATTCATTATTTTCCTTACAGTCATCATGTAACACCACAATCTTCTTGTGGTATGATTCTTTTTATATAATTCAATAGCTTGTGTTGCACGTAACACTAAGTTTGATCACAACATGACAATTCATTTGAAAAATTGTTATGAATAGTATTAACCACATTTTAAATTTTATATAATTTTAATATTTATATCATGTGTCTCATAGACATGATATAAGAACAAATTCAATTTTTTGAATTAAAAATATATTCTTCAAAAAATACAGGTTTTTGGCCTTATAATGGTGAACCCATTTTGTATCCAATATTTGAAACTTTTATATATTCAACATGGAAAAATAAATTCTTATTTAGATTAGGTACATAATAATATAGTTTGAAAATATGTTTTGTGTATTTTGGATAACATTCATATTTTAATGAATAGTGAAAATACTGCATTTTAATTCAAATCATCTTTTACATCGAAATTATTTATATTTTCAGGTTATCCTTTTAGTTTTTTAATGTATAATTAGATTGTATTTTTATCATTTAATATAATATAGTTCATTGGAATTATTTTAAATTTCAAATTTGATATAAATAAATTCCAACCTTTTGATGGTTCTTACTTTTGAAACCCCTATTATTTCATTTTGTCAATGGGAGTTAATTTTAAAATAATTACTAAAACTTATATGTTTTAAATTTTTATAAATAAATATAATATTTTTAATCTGTTGGTCCAAATTATTTTAATAGGTTACTTTTATTTTTTTTGATATTAGGAAGAGTAACTTTAGTAAATTTTTATTACCATGGTTAAGGGTAAATCCGGTAGTTAATGGTAACAATAACACTATAAAATTATCCTAACAATAATAAAAATACTGTTGGATGAATAAATTTGACACTTATAAAAAATGATTCAAAATTGAATAATTTAATGGACCCTTTCCATGAATATGACATGAAAATTAATAAAATTAATGAATGAGACAAAATCTCCCACGTTCATTTCTTCTAAATATAATAATTTTAATATAGAGATATCTAAGAGATAATATTTACTATAAATAGTATATATAAATCTAAAAAAATTAACTTACCGCATAGAAATTTATTTATAATTTTAAGAGGTTGAATAATTACCATTAATGATGACAAAATAGTGAAGTAGAGATTATTTTATTAATTAGAATATCAGATAAATGATTTTAAGAATATTAAAATAAATGTAATTTGACTTAATTAATTAAATAAATTTCTTAAAATACAATATAGATTTTAGTAACATATTTTTAGTTTTTTCTATATGTTATCATATTGGTTTTATATTTTTAAATATGAAAATATTAAAGAGTATCAAAATTGACAAAATGATACTATAAAATAAATAATATTTTATTAAATGTTATCAAATTCATAAAAATATATATATATTGTCCAAATAACATTTATAGTGTTATATATGTCAAAAAAGATCAAATTGGTGCCCTGTTGGCTTTTTATAGTCACTATATTAACCCTATAGTGTTAAAAAGACAAGTTTTCACAATAAAGGTTACATTATTTGACTAAGGGTTAAAGAAAATTTTATGGTTAATTTTGTGACCTAAATATGTATAAAATTCTTTTTTATGTGATTTCATCCCACACTCATAATATCCTTGAAATAAATCACTTTTTACCTGTTTGAAATTGAAAATAAATTTATCTTAAATTAATATTTTTTGATCTTCCAAAAGTTCCACTCACCTCTCTTATAAAAGGGAACTTATCCTTATCTTTAATTCACATCTCTAAAGCTATTTTGTATACCAAAACCTACCCATTTTCTCTCCCAAGATACCTTAATACATTATATAGTTCGTACATTAGGAATAAATCCATCCTATGGAGTCTTTTTATGGAAATCAAAAGGAGATACCAAAAAAGAGGTAATTGTTTGATCACATCTTTCAAATTTCTTTTCTTCTTGTAATTCCTATTTCTATGTTTTTTACAAACCAAATTAATAAATATTGTATCATACATAAACATATATGTTATAATAATCATTTTATGACCATATTCTTCATTTTATACTTCACACGAATAACAATATCACCATGTGTGTGCATGAACGACTTACCGACTCCTTGTCGTGGTGTAAAATGTTATTAGACACTAATTTATTTAAATGGGTATAATTTAGAGTATAATAGAAATAAATAATTAATATTACATGTTAATTATTCTTTCTAATTAGTAAACCATCCAATTCAATACCATTTTACCATGAGGGGAATGATATGGTTTCTCTTGCGTATGTACGTCCTACCGTCTCCCTAACACGTTGACATTCATTCGAAACATTAACCATTAATGAATGATTATAAAAATTATATTATGAGAAAAATTGTAATTATGATCTTAATTTAATTATTTATTTGAATAAAAAAATCCTATTCATAAAAAAATGGCTTACATGACTAAACAAGAATGTGAAAACGAAGCACTTAACACGCAAAAAAATGGTAATACAGAAATATTATTAACAAAATGATATTCAAGAATCATATATGATATAAAAAATATAGATATAGTCCAGGTATAATTTTATTATGTTATTTAACCATTATAAAGTAGGTTAATTCACCCTCAACTAAAGGAAAATACAAGGTAAGGGTTAATTTCACAATCTTGTTTCTATTCAATGTTTTTTATACATAATTATCTACTCGGACATAATTATCATCCATGTCCATGTTTCTTAAAATGTAAATCAAAATGCAACCATCAATTGTTTAATGTTATTTTTACCCATGCTTTTCTTTTTATAGAATGTTTTGAAAGGAATCTATTAGTTCTTTTCGAAATGAGGAACTTTATGAACTTTTCAAAAAATTAATGAATGATTTTTTTAGAAGATTAGGGAACGATTGGATATTTCCACTTTCTTGATGCCTTAATATTTTTATTCTTCCCAGAAAATATTATAAGTTTATTTAAAAAAAATCCTATAAAATAACTTGAAATTTAAATTATTTCCAAGTAAAAATGGAAATTTTCTCAAATAGTTTTAATGATTTTATTAGATTCTTTTCATCTATGTCAACATATATTGTTTGATTTTATGCTTAATTGAGGTTGATTTATTATGATAAAATAATCCATATTATAATGAAGGGTTTAAGATATATTTGACTATGAATGTGTTATTTTTACACCATTAATGGTTTATGTTTAAAGTATTGAAATTTCACATGCTAGTTTTTATATAAATGATTATGTTATGTTTTACCCCTATCATAACAGGAATGCATTGGAATTATTAATTGATGGGTGGGGCACGCTTTGGGCCATAGATACATCAGTAGGTCTCATGATTAATACTAATGTCTTGTCACAAGTCCATAATGGTATGGTTATTTAGGGTCTTCGCATGGGTCCTAGACGGTTTTGTTACGATGCCCAACATTATGCTTTCCCTCATTACAAGACTAGTTATTGATATTACATCTGATTATTCGACAAGTAGAATATACATGTTTGAGTTTAAATGGATATATCAGATTTATTTCATTCCATATTATGCTAAATATTATGTTTAAAAGGATTTTGTTTAAATTTTATACCTTCTCTTAAAAGTTAATGCTTATTTATGATAGCTTCCACTTAATTGTTTATCCTTTTGGAGAATTTGATATCAACCCTTTCATATGTTTTATTTTTCCCCAGAATGCAAATAATTATATTTTAATTCCCTTGTTGGGATAGTCTAATGGATATGAGTGTTTTTTAGTGGGGATAATAAGTTTTGTTCATTTCAAAATGTAATGTCAAACTTATTTTTGTATCTAGTATTTCCAAGGATACTAAACTGATCAGTCCATCAGGATTTGATTTTATTGTGATCATGCCAATGTAATAAACTAATTCACCGACTCTAGGAAAATAGGGCCGAGGCCTTACTATTTGTATTAGAATATGTTTCTTATAATCCATGGAAACTATATTTATAAAAACCATGATTAGGGAACATTAACCCTAAGATAGACATTAAGGGTAAATATATAAGAACGTCCTAAAATATTGGTAATATAGATATTATGTTTTTATTATAAGTAAATAAATCAATTTATGGATACTAGAAGTGGATGTGGTTTTGGAAAAAATATACATGGGAGTAATAACTCTGACAAGGTGTGTCGGTCTTTACTCGGGGTCACCTGATACATGACAACATGCCTTATGCACTACTAGTTTGACATACCTGGGAGATATGCTTAGGATAATTTACATTTTATTTTTAAACCATTATAAAGGATTTAAAATTAAATATGTCCCTATAGAAACCATGTTTTTGATTATGAGATTAGATATGCCTAAAATTTTCAATTTATGTAACATATTTTGAAATTATGCATTACGATTCATAACCTAATCTAGAGAATGTCAGTATTTAGAAATGGTGCATATTGGAAAGAATGTAAACCATATCAACACAAATAATCTCTGTAAATATTTCCCCATGATACAAGATAATGATATCAGATTCGGTGATACAACATCTACTAAAAAACTTATAACTATAATGGGACAATTGACTAAGGTTATGAATAATAACCTTACCCACATAGAGAAACCTCATCCACAACCTGGAGGATCAATGTTATAATACTTCATGAGGAAATAACCTCCAATATTCATGGGACTACAAATAATTTCTTAGGTGAGCATTGGATATTTTTCTTATAGAAAATATTTTTTGTTTTGGGATTAACAAAAGGGAAAAAAATAATTGTATTTACCATATATTAGGTGATATGGATTAATGGTGGTAAATAATTCAAAACCTGAAGGATGATGAATTGGTCTCAAATATGGAATGAAGGTAATTTAAAACCACTTCCTAGGAAAATAAATTCCTTATGATCTATGAGAGGATGCAGATAGACAATTTCTGAGTTTGTGGTAGAAGGAGGATGAGAATTTAGTAATGTATGAAGCTAACATCACAAGGTTACAAAGGTATAATACAGACTACATACATATCCCAAGATGTAATATTTATCAATTATTTGATGGGTTAAAACCATTCCTCTAACAGGCATTGGCCTCAAAATATTTATCATCATACAAAGATATACTATCATATGCTATCAAGAGAGAAAATTAATTCTCTAGGTCTTATGAACGTAAAGTAAGGGAAGAGAAGAATAGATTCAACACTATGTAAAATAAAATAATGAGAATAAGGAAAAAAATTTCTATCCACCATGCAATAATTGTTAGAAGAAAAACCTCAGTACAATCCTAAATAGAATGATAATTTGTTATAGCTGTTGAGAAAAAGGCCACCATGCTCGTGATTTCAAGGGGAAAATGCTATAATTAAAATGACATCATACATTATGAAAATAATTTTCCAACGCATTAAAGAAACATTCCACAAAAAGGGCCAAGGGAGAAAGGCCAATATTTTGTGATCACAACTACTGAAGTTGGAGTTCCTAATAATGCGGTGGTAGGTTCTTTAATCATTAGATAAAATTTAGGAAATTATTTATTTTATTTTGGATCATTTCATTCATTTATATGTTCTCAGTTTTCTTAAAAAATTTGAAATTTCTAATTCACATTAAAAAAGAGTTTTTAGTCAAAACTCCTTAGTGAAGTCTCATTGTAACAATGATGTATAATGTAGTTCCGATTTTTTAATATAAACATTATTTTTCTACTAACTTTATCATCATACCTATGGTCGACATTGATATAATCCTCAGTATGGACTGGAAATCAAAATATGATGCAGAAATTTATTGCAAGAAGAATGGAGTTGGGATTTTTAAGGAAGATGTAGAATCTAGTATCTTTAGAGTAGAAACATCATCACCTTATTTTTATCAAAATGCACCCTGAATAGCTTTACTGAATGATATTCTTAAGAAGGAATAGAAAATAACATTTAGGGTTGAGAAAGAAATATTCAAAATGAGTATTTACCTATTGTATAAGAATATATTGATGTATTTCAAGAGAATTTACAAAGACATCATCTGGAGTTGGATGTTGAGTATACTATTGATCTATTCTTTAATGCATGGACAATATCAAAAACTCTATATTGAATGGAAACTATGGATTTTGTAGAGCTATTGAAACAACTATAGGAGTTTGGTAATAAGGGGGTTTTTCCCCCTATTGTTTCTCCGTGGTGATCCCTAGTTATTTTTGTTAAGAAGAAATATATATCAACGAGGTTGTGCATTGACTATAGAAAAAACAATGATATTAAAAAGAAGAAAAAGTATCATCTAACTCAAATTGATGATTAGTTTGATCAAATTCATGGATCTCAATATTTTCCAATTATTGACCTTCATTCTGGTTATCATCAACTGTATGTAAAAAAGGATGAAATTTCAAATACATCATTCTGAATGAGTTATGGTCATTAAATATTTATTGCAATACCATTAGTATTAATTAATTCACCCCCAATTTTTCAGGGAACTAATTAAAAGAGTGTTTAAGGAATATATTTATGTTTTTTTAGTTTTTATTTATTATAACATTCTATACTCTGAAGTCTAAAAAACCATGAGAACCAATTGTGGATTGATTTGAAGAATCTTATAAGAAATTAACCATATGGGATGTTTATAAATTGTTAATTCTGGCATCACAAAATTTCACTTCGTTTCCATATTGTCTCCAAGGATGGAATCTATATTTATCCTTCAACGGAAAAGAAAATAAAATAATGGGTGACACCGATTATTATAACTGAGGTACACACTTTTTTTGGTATAGTTGGTTACTCTCCGAATTTTTTCAGGAATTGTTCCTGATTTGAAAGGCACTAACTAAGATCATACATAAAGGTATTGAATTCGTTTGGATAAAAGAATGTTATGAATGTTATGAATAATTGAAGAGAATATTTGTCAATGATCCAGTCCTGACCATACCATCTAGGAATGATGGGTTTGGGATTTATAATGATACATCTAGGAAAAGAAATGGTTTTGTCCTTATGTAGAATTATATGGTTATTGATTATGCATCATAGAAATTACAAATTCATGAAAAAACTATCCAACTCAGAATCGATAGTTAGAAGTTGAAATATTTTCTCTGAATATATGGAGACACTATCTCTTTAGTAAAATATATGAAATATAGGCTGATAAAAAGAGTTTTAGATATATTTTATCTCAGAATGAAATAATCATTATACAAAGGAGATGGCTTGAGATACTCAAGGATTATGATCGTATAATACACTACCGCCTAGGGAAGAAAAATTAGTTGGTATATTCATTGAGTAGAAAGGATGATGGATATATAGACAAAATGAGAGTTGAAAGGGATCCTATGTTCATGGATATAATAAAGATAGATATGTGAATTATCATTGAAGGTAAAATATCACTACATTTTCACATGGTTTCGAAACCATGATTTTTATAAAGGATAAAAATATCTTTATCTGACGCTGATGGTTTCAAAATAAAATTAAAGCAGTGAATGATGGGAGACTAATTGACTTCGTATTTGAAGTGGGTATTTTGAAATTTGGGAAGAGGCTATGAGTTCTCGCTATACCTGAGCTAAAAAGTGAATTATTGGATAATGTTCATAGCTCCAACATCTCTATACACCATGGTCTCACTAAGATTTATAGATATTTGAAAGAACATTTTTGGTGTGATGACATGAAGAGAGATAATTTTTTATGTTTCGATATATCTATCTTTTCAATAGGTGATGGATGGAACAGAACATCCTAGAGGATTCAGAAAACCAATTGTAATACCTATTTGAAAATGAGTTGATATTATGATGGAATTTTACATGGGACTACCAAATACTCCAAGAATTAATGATGCGATATGGATTATTGTTGATCGTCTTACAAAATAATCACATTTTCTTATAATAAGAGAATATTTACTACTTGAATGTTAAGTAAGACTATGTATTAATGATGTTTTAAGACTTCATGTTGTACCCATATCTGTTGTTTCTAGCTGTGATCCCCATTTTACACCACAATTGAGGAAAAGACTTTAGACCACCCTAGATACTAAGCTTCGTTTGAATACTGCCTACCACCCTCAAACTGATGGACAATCGGAGCGGAATGTTCAAACTTTAATGGACTTGTTGATATATTTCTCACAAGACTTTAAAAGTATCTGGGGTTAGTATTTACCTCTAGAATAATTATTACTATAACAATATCATCCATTCAAGTATTCATATAAAACCATATAAATTGTTATATATAAAGAGACTTATAACACCCAATTGTTGGGATGATGTTGGTGAAGGAAAACTTATATGCCCAAAAATTATTGAAGAAATGACAGAAATTGTAAATACAATTCAGACCCATATCAAAATAGCTCAATGTAGTCTAAAGAGAAATGCTGATAACCGAAGTAAGGATTTATAATTTCAAGTGGGAGGTCATCTCTTCTTGAAGCTATCTCTATGGAAGGATGTTATATGATTCAATGTAAAGGGAAAATTTAAACCTAGGTACATAAAAACTTTTGAGATTCTGGAGTGAATTGGATCTATAGAAAACTTTTTGGCCATGTCGCCAAGTCTCTATAATGTTCATGATGTGTTCCAGATATCAATGTTAAGGAAATACATGTCAAACCAAACACATGAACTCACATATAATGAAATACAACTGGAACTTGATATGTCTTATTTTGAAGAGCCTGTCAAGATTCTTGATACTATAGAACAAGTGTTGAGATATCAGATGAATTGCCCGGTAATGGTTCTTTAGAGAAACCATAAAATGGAAGTGGTGACGTGGGAACCGAAATAACTCATGATGAATAACCACTTGAATATTTTTATGATGTGATATTTTAGAAATTTCTATGATGAAAATATTTAAATGTGGTGGAGTATGTAACATCCCTACCATCCACAGTACACTTTATTTTAAATAATACAATTGCTTGCAATGAACACAACACTAAGTTCAAGCACACCATGAATAGATTTTTAGAAAATGGATATTAATAGTATTAACCACAATTTTAATTTTAAATAATATTAATATTCAACTCTTGTGTTTTTAGACATTATATAATATCAAATTCAATTTTTTTAATAAACGAAGTATTTTTTCAAAAAATTCAATTTTACCGTCTTTTAATGGAGAACCCTTTTTAAATCCAATATTTTACACTTTTATATATTCATCGTGAAAAAATAATTTATTATTTAGAATAGTTACACAAGAATTTAGTTTTAAAAAATGAATTTTGTTTTTATGATAAATTTCATATTTTAATGAATAGTGAACATATTGCATTTTAATTCAAAACTGATATTCATCTATTTTATTTATATTATTAGATTATCATAGTATTTTTTTAAACTATAATTAGATATAGTTTGTATCATTTAATATAATTTATTTCATTGGAAATATTTACACATTAAAATTAGATATAAATACATGTCAATCATTTGATGGTTTTAACTTTTAAAAAAACACGGTTTCCTCATTTTTTCAACATAAATTAATTTTAAATTAATTATTGAAAATTATGTGTTGAAATTTTGAAAAATGGATTCCATATTTGGAATCAATTCATCCAAATTATAGTAATAAGTTGCATTTTTTTATAAATATGAATAATAAATTCAGTAATTTTTTACTACCACGGTTAATTGTAAATCAGGTAATTAAAGGGAAAAATAATATTATAAAATTACTCAAACACCTGTAAAAATCATATTGAATGACTAAATTATACCATTATAACCAATTTTTCAGAATAAAATCTTTTAATGGACCCCTTTCCATGAATATGACATGAATATTATTAAAAATAAAGAATAAGACAAAATGTAAAACTCTCATTTCTTATAAGTATAAAAATTTTAATATTGATATATACTAGAGATAACATAGATTATTAATAGTCCATTAAAATATAACATAATTTTATACCTCATAAAAATATATATATAATTTTTATAGATTATATAATTTCCATTAAGGATGACACTATAGTGAAGTTGAAATTATTTTCCTAATTGAATATCAAATAAATTATATCAAAAAATTTCAAATATATTTACTCTGACATAATTAATTACATCCACAATATTTTTATTTAAAATACGCTTGTTATTAACAAATTGGAAGTATTATTTCAAATTTACCATATTTTATGTATTTTTTTAAATATAAAAATATTGAATAGTATCAAAATTGACAAAAATGGTACTTAAAAATAAATTGTATTTTATTAAGTGTTATAAAATTTATAAAAATATAAGGTTCTACAAATTAACTTTTTAGTGTTAAATATTTCATAAATTATACAATTTGGTTCCTTTTATGATTTTAAAGTATCTATATTTACTCTATAGTTTAAAAAGACAAGTTTTCATGATAAAGGCTAAATTATTTAACTAAAGGTTAAAGCCAAAAGATAATGATAATTTTATCATCCAAAAATTTTTAAATCCTATGGTTGATGATATTTTACCCATAATCGTATTACACTTGAAATAAATCACTTCGGAGATTTTTGAAACTGAAAATCAATTTATATTAAATTAATATTTTAAGATATTGAAAAAGTTCCCCACACCTCATTTATAAAAGGGAACTTCTCCTTGTCTTTAATTCACACATTTAAATGTATTTTTATGATACTAAATTTACCCATTTCAGCTAAAAACTTCTTCAAATACATCCCAGATGACATACTTTTTTAATAAATCCATCTTATGGAGTCATTTTGAGAAAATAAAAAGAGGATACCTATAAAAGTGGTAATTGTTTTGTCACCACTTTCAAAGTTCATTTCTTATTATAAGACTTATATCTAGGTTTTTTCCAGAAAAAACTATTAATTACAATATAATACATATAAAAAAAGTTATTATATTCATGGTACAATCATATTCCTCATTTTATCCATCATATGAATAACAATATTACCATGTGTGTGTATGTACGACTTCTCGTCTCCACGTCATGGTGTAATTTGTTATTCCACTGTAATTTATAAGGATGGGAATAATGATTCATATAATTGATATAAATAAGGAATAAAATATGATAATTATTTTGTATTATTAATACACCAACCAATTCTATACCATTTAACCATAAAGGGAATGAAACCACCGCTCGTGCGTATTTACATCGTACCATCTCCATGATGTGGTGAGATTTATTCAACATGTTAACCATGAAAGAATGATTATAAAAGTTATATGATGAGTAAAAATAATAATAATGAACTTAATTTCATTATTTATTTTAATAAAATAAATAATATTCATAAAAAATATGACATAAATGAAAAAACTGGATTTGGAAAATGAATCAGTTACCACCCCAAAGAATTGTAATACCGAAATATTATTAAAAAATGATATAATAGGATGATATATGATTTCATAAATATGGATATGGTAATGGTATTATTTATTAACTTGATTTAATTATTATACATGAGGTTAACATGCCCTTTACTAAAGGAAAATACATGGTGTGGCTAAATTTCAAAATCACATTTTTAATTCGAGGTTGTTTGTACGTAAGTATCTATTGGGACATCTTTTTCATCCATGTCCATATTTCTTAAAATGTAATTAGAAATATTAGAAATAAAATTTTAATTTAATTTTTTACATGTTTTACTTTTCAATAAATATTACAAAATGTAACCTTCCCTTCTATTCTAAAGGAGGTACTTTAAAAACATTTGGACAAATTAAAGAAGAGATTATTTTTAAACATATATGGTGAAAGCGTATATTTTCATTGTTATGACACATTAATGTTTTGAAGCATCCTTTACATGATTTCATGGTTATTTTCAAAAGAAATTTTTTCCTTTATAATTTCATATATTTTAAATGATTTCAATGTAAAAGAGTGATATTTCTCTTAATGAGTTGTAATTATTTTATTGGATTAATTTCATCTATGCTGGCATCCTTTATAGAATTTTTTGCATAATTGAGGTTGATTGATTATGATACAATGTTACATATTATATTGAAGGAATTATTATATTTTTTATTATGAATGTGATATTTTAATATAATTTATGGTTTATGGTTAAAATATTAACATTTCATATTCTAGTTTTAATACGAATGTTTATGTGATGTTTTACCCCTTTCATAAGAGGAATTAATTGTACTTAATAAGTGATGGATGGGGATGTCTATATCCCATAGATGCATCATTATGTCTCATTAGACAAACTAGTGTCTTGGAACAAGGCCTTGATGATATGGTTAATTATTGTCTCTATCTGAGGCCTTGATATTATGGTTATTATGTCAGTTATTGCCCATTGCTTCATTTTGAGAATAGTTATTGATATTACATGTGATTATTTAACTAGTAAAATATACATGTGAATATTTAAATTGAATTATTTGAATTATTTCTTTCCATAGTAAGCAATATATTACATTTAAAAATCGTGTGTTTCTGTTTTACACCTTATATTAAATGTTAATTCTTATTTTTGATAGCTTCTGTTATATTTTTTATCTTTACTGGGTATCTGATCTCACCCCATTCTTATATTTATTTTTTCAGTAGGATGTGAATAACTACATAATGATTGACCTATAAAAATATTCTAATGGATATTATATTTTTCAAAGAGGGAATTTTTTTTATTTCAAGATGTATTGTATAACTTTTGTTTGTATCTATTATTTCCAAGGATACTAAACCAATCATCCTTCAAGATTTTACTTTCTTTTGATCATGATAATGTAATGAAATAATGCACGAACTCTGGGAATTATGGTCGAGACATTACATATCACAAAAATAAACCTTATATCTACATTTTTATTAAAATTTGGTACATTTCTAAACATATTCCAAGAGGTTTCTTTCAGTAATATTCAATAGATAGAAATAGATTTTGTTTTGTCATGTTATTTGATAGTTAAATTTTAATGGGATATCAGTTGAACACTTATCTTATGGATTTAAATTAATGATTTACGATCTATAATATTATTTATATTCCTTTATTGGAACCTAATATTATATCATAATATAATTAAAATTATTGAGATACTATTTTTCTTCAGAGACTTAGTTTAAGCCTATCGATGAAATGGTAAATTTTGATTTCTAGATGTATATTTAGTATGAAGAATGTATTGATAATATTTTGAAGTTAGTATCATTTTCCACCACACATTCTACCTATTTTAATATTAATATAGTTGACATCATCTACATTGGAGCTCAAAATTCTTCATTGATGTATTTTAAATAAAAATCACATTAAAATTTTTCAATTGTATACATAATATTTCTTTATCCTCATTAGTGTTTTGGATCAATGACCATTATAAATAAGTATCTCATTTTAAAAAATTATATACCAGAATAACATATCCACTTTCATTACATCAAAAATATAGGAATATATTTTTGGGATACATAATCCATTTCTTAGCTACCAATGTTTATGTAGTTCCACTAAAAGATGGTGGCTTATATCATATAAATATATCCAACAAAGGATAATAACATTGTGGAATGATTGGTTATTCCATACGAAAAACCTTATTTTTCTATCATTAGTCAACTTATCTTATATGGTCATGATCTACTAAATTCCATTATAATTTTTACTAGTTTTCGCAAGAATAAAATACCTATATTTTTTATGTGGGTTTATTCCCTTTCATATTCTAGTAACAATTACTAAATAATGGAACACATAGAGTAAGAATATATTCCTCATGAATATTTATCCATAAAATCATATCTCAATATTGGTTTCATTTATAAAATGCTATAAGTTGTTACTAAAACTTCTATGTTAGATATGTTTATTTAAAATATAATTCATATTGATTCTATTAATCTTTCTATGAAGCCAACTATAATAACAAAAACCCTGGTAACCCCAAAGTTGGTTCCTACTTTATTACATTTGTGTATGATATAAAGGATCTAATCCTGAATAAAAAACTAGTTTAGTATTCCCCATGAATCAAATACATACACTATTTCCATATTATAATGGAATCGGTAAAAAACAGTAAATTAAATGATTCTTGCATCCTTGAGAGTATTCAGGGAATCCATCATCATAACTAGGGGAAATGAAAACAATTAATGGGTGATATCATATTATTAGTTATATTTTGGTATAGTAAAATCTATTGGGTATAAAATATTCATAATCAATATGTCAAGGTAATAACTGAAAACACATTCCATTTATTTGATAACATGTGTAGAAAATGAATCCAATGATAATATCAATTTAGTAATTTAATGGATAATAACAAAATAATAATTAATTATGGAAAGAAAAACTATTGGATGTCATGATCTCTGGAATCATGATATCAATACAATCATATATTAGTGTCAATACATTTTAATGTATAGGTTGTTTTAAACCAAATTTCCATTTATTACTATCTTACTGATTTTTTTCAGGAGGCATTTTGATGAATAGATGGGCTATATAATCTAGGCCCAATCCATCACTACATGTCTAAAGAATTCATCATATATTGAATAATAAATTTAATTTATAAAAAATACTCATCATCAATACATATTCATATTGATAAATGAAAAAAAAAATCATAAATTACACATTAGTCAAATAACATTCAAACTAAAACACCATAAGTGGAAATGGTATACAATTTTGGAAATAATCATATACATTGTTCAATTAATTTTTGTATCTTTTGAAATTATAATTTTCAATGATCCATAAAATGTGAATAATTCCAGGGATATTTTATATCTAATAAATTAATAAGAGGTAAAAGATAACATTCAAATAATCATAATTAAATATTTTGAAATAAATTCATTTATTTAGGAGAATAAAATAATGTGATTGGTAAAGACATTATCAAAATATTTTGTGTAATAAAATTGAGTGTTTATAGAAATTTAAATATAGTTATGGTGGTGGGAGGTCTGCTAATTCCATATACAACAATATATTCATTTTGAGTTTTTGTAAAGAAATTTGGAAATGGACTCTTTAGGGAAAGAATTACAAATATTCATTTCATATCATGTACAAAGTCATGGAAAACCTAAAATATCGATTATAAATAATTATTTTAAAAATTATTTCCATAATATAGTTTTGAAAAATACAAATACGGAAGAGAAAAATGTCTGACCAAGAAGAGAAATAAGCTCAAATGTTATTTTAAAAATTCCACTTAAAAGAGTAACTCGAATTGAATAATTAATCATATTAAACAAAATATATTCATTATAAGTCCCCAGCCTTAAACTTTACTTAATCTTGAGTTATTACAAGATTACACATTGAGGATCTTTTCGGGTTTAGAGTTTTAGAGAATTAGATCATAAAACGTTCATTACATTTCACATATAAACAAACTGGTTACATAAAGATAGTATTCTTCTTTCCCATCAATAGAAACATATTTAAAATAAAACATGGATTCTTTCTTGACACTTCCTTGACACTATCATCATATCATGTACCTTTCCCTTGACCTGTGAAAAACATTTCAAAAAAATATGGGATGAGCATAATAAGCTTAGTAAGGGATATAAAAATATGGAAAGGAAACATGGTTACATATATACATAATAATGAAATCATACTTTACCCATAAAACATAAGCACTTTAATATACCTCATCAAATCATGAATAAATCATAGAAATCATAAGACGTAAAGGTAACTTGAGGCATTTATAACATTCTTATGTAGAGAGTAACCCTCTAGGTTACGTTTGGAATAACCATCATAGTATATTCCCTAAATCTGTTCGGAGAAACCTTAACGTTACACTCCTTCACGTTACCCAATGCATTGGAGAGCTATATCCGGCTCACCCGCCCATAGTTTATCATGGAACCACCCGTCTTCATAATAATGCCCAAGAACCTCAACATAATCGTATCACATAAAACATGCATAAAGGAAACATAACATTTCCACCATTAAATCAAAAGATATCAATACCACACATTGATATAAAAACATTATGAAAACCATTTTCAATACCAAAATAAAAGAAAAGTAAAACATGGTATTTATTTTTCTTTTTAAGAAAAGGTATGGCTTGTAGAGGAAGTCGAAACTCAAATAATGGTCACGACAGCGGAGAAATTGTTGTCACCGCATCTGTACAACAAAAACATTCCCTTTTGTCGTTTAGTAAATGCTTCGTATAAAAAAGGTTCTTTTTGAATAAACGAAAAATTCAAAGGGGTTTAAACACCATATAAAGGAAGGTTGTGTATAAAACAAAATATGCCTCAATGAAAGGAGATTGAGACGAAGTCCCATACCTCGGGTCCGACTTGACTCGGTCGTTCTTTAATATCCTAAATAATAAACATGAGTTAATTTCTACATGTTTAAGAACCTTTTTCATGTTCATTATTCCTTTTATATCACTTATTTCTATGTCATTAACACTATGTAATTATTTAAGTTAATAATAGTCGTTTTAACGATCATTGGTACTTGAGTCAAAAATAAACCCTTTATAATTACATGTTGTTCATGTATCCATTATATCCAGAATTATAATAATTATGTATATATCATATATATCCAGTATATACATGTATTTATAATATTACATAATCATTTAGAGGTATGAAATGAAATGCACCGTTCATGGCGACGGTAAGCCGTACGTACGCATGAATGCTACTTTCATTTCTATTTCACATTTTATAGAATGGAATCATAATGATATAAAGGTATATTATAATTACAGTATAATATCATATATAATATCATAGTTCCATCCTTTATACATCCCACATATGGTATTTAACGAATCAAATCACTTTGAGGGGGCGGTAGTCCGCACTTCCTTAAATGAAGATATCGCTTTTACCCATAATAGAAACCATAAAGGTATGCCCAAAATGAAAAATACAGAAGATTAAGGAAAACATAAACATATTATATATTATATATAAATATAGTGACATCTTAATGGCCACCTTTAAAGGTGTTAATAGAATGTTGAACAATCATTGTTTCGGGAGGCATAAATTCATCATCCACGGAAACAATATGTCCTTTAACCATTAGATGTAGGTGTGTGTAAGTGTAGCTCGAATCCTTCTTATAACAACATTCTAGTATATTGAGGATACTGGAGTTGTTAAAAAAGAAAAGAATAATAAGAGTTTAGGGGGTTGGAGAAGCAAAATCAAACAAAAGGACTCAAAAGAAGCCATTACCTTAAAATCAGGTAACTCTCTTAGATTTGAGCTCAAAGGCTACCTTGGGAAGCCTTCTGCCCAAAGTGAGGCTTCAAAGAGTAAGAGAGGGATGTGGAGAACCAAAATGGGCCGGGTTTGGCCAAGCCAAATGCTTTGGGAGTGTGGTTAAGGAGGTAGAGGTGGGGGCCTTTTATAAGAGGAGAGGAGGGGCACTCTTGGAAGGTAAAGATATTTTACTTTATTTTAGAAAGATTTTCGGATTTTAATGGTCCCACATTGATTTTTTTCGAGGATAACGTGATAAGGGTTAGAAATCCACCCATACAATAGGTTTTGGCCAGGTGTAGGTCTTAGATTTTACATTATCTTTTCATTTTATTTAAATCTTTAAATAATGTTGTCATCGCTGCATCATCATGATGTCATAAATAATTTGATTTATTTAATGTCTTAAAATTATAAAAAAATACTATGATGTAGGAAATAGTTTTAGCTTTCTAAGGAATATTTATAGTCGAAACTCTAACTTGTATAACCCAATGTAAATTTTTTTTAGTAAAACATCTCATGTGTGTGTCATTTTTACTTTTACATTAAATAAAAAGTTATTTATGTCATTTCCCAACCAAAGTGGCTCCATGGGGTCCCCAAGTTGACCCATGGATTGTCATGGTCGTCCATGACACATCCAATGAGGGTAGGACATGTGTCAAGCTCATCTCATTTTATTAAAGCATTATTTTTACCTTAAACTACACTAATTACCTCTAATTGCGATTAAGAACTTAAGAGTTACTATTCACAAAAAAATTATTTTAATCTCATTGAACCACATTTTACTTCTTAAGGAAAACCATTTATGTCGTATTTTTGGAATTCAAAACACAGAAGTGGTAAAATTTCATTTAAATGAAAAATCAGTTTTTATAAGTACCACTTAGTGGTTTCACTATTCATCAAAAATTGAAGTTTTTCAGAAAAATACCAAAAATTCAACCTAAGAAATATTTGATATTCCGAATTCGAAAATGAAGTCTATTTTAAAAAATTCAAAACATATAAGTCACATTAATTAATTTAATAATTAATTCCCGTTGTCATGACAAATAGCGTGTTTTTATGTAACAATAAGTATCAAAAGATTGACACCAGTTTAAGTCCAATTTCAAAGTGAAATTGATTCCAATGACCACCATTGGATTAAATGGTAAATATATATTCTAATTTCACTTCAAACCCAATTCAAAAGATAATATAATAATATAAATAAATAAGATTAAAAAGCAGTTTTGACGTAAAATGCAGTATTTTTCACTATTCATTAAAAAATGATCATTGTCTGAAAAATACCAAAAATTTATCCAATGTAAATTTGAATGTCCCAATAATAATGAATATGTTTATTTTGACAAATATATATTATAAAATTGTCAAAAGTTTGATTTAAAATGGTTTGCCATCAAAAGGCAGTAAAACAATCTTTTAAGAATATTAGTGTATTCCATGCATAGGATTGGATTTATTCTCATTTTAAGCCTCTAAAACACTATCTAAATCATTAATAGACATAGATTAAAATATCTATTATTCATTACTTACTTGAGATGTTACATCCTTCCCCCCTTTAGAAAATTATGTCCCCGCAATTTATTTACTTATCGAATAAATGGGGGTACTTATCCCTCATTGCATTTTCAGATTCTCATGTTGCCTCTTCCATCATGTGGTTTTTACACAAAACCTTTACCTGACGAATCACCTTATTCCGTAACACTATCTCCCTGTGGTCAGGAATCTGGACCGGTTGTTACTCATAAGATAGGTTCTCTTCCAACTGAACTACCTCTGGACTCAAAACATGAGATGGATCTAGAATATACATTCTCAACATCGAAACGTGAAAAACATTGTGTACCTGAGATAAACTCGGAGGTAAAGCCACCTGGTATGCAACTGATCCAACTCTCTCCAGAGTTTCATATGGTCAAATAAACCATGGACTCAGCTTTCCTTTCTTACCAAATCTCATTACACTTTTCCAAGGAGAAACCTTGAGAAAAACATGATCACCTACCTCGAAAGATAGATCCTTCCTCCGGTTATCCGCATAACTCTTCTGCCTACTCTGAGCTGTTCTCTTGTGCTTTTGAATCAGCTAAACATTTTCTACCATCTCTTCTACAAATTCTGGTCCCATCAACTTCCTTTCACCCACTTCATCCCAGAAAGATGGAGTTCGACACTGCTTCCCATATAATTCCTCAAATGGTTCCATCTGTATACTGGAATGAAAACTGTTATTATATGAAAATTCAACTAAAGAAAGATGTTGGTCCCAACTTCCCTAATAATCCATAGAGCAAGAATGTAGCATATCCTCTAATGTCTGAATTGTTCGTTCTGACTGTCCATCTGATTGAGTTTGAAAAGTTGTACTAAAATTTAATTCAGTACCCAACGACTTCTGAAGGCCTTTACAAAAGTTAGAAGTGAACTTGGGATCACGATCTGATAGAATGGAGAGGGGAACTCCATGTAACCTGAATATCTATTTAAGATACAAACGGGAAAGTTGTTCTAGGGAAAAAGTATCTCGTATAGCAAGGAAATGAGCAGATTTAGTCAAGCGATTAACAATAACCCATATTGCATTATTACCTCGATATGTCTTCGGTAATACCACAACAAAGTCCATGGATATATTCTCCCATTTCCACTCTGGCACTAGTAAAGGCCGAAGCATCCCTTTGGGTAACTTCCGCTCCGCATTAACCTGTTGATAAGTCAAACACTTCACAGTAAAATCAGCAATATCTCTTTTCATTCCATCCCACCAGTAATACTCCCACAGATCTCTGTACATCTTAGTACTGCCAGGATGAACTAAAAACAGAGAACTATGAGCTTCACATAACAACTCTCTCTTCAACTGTGAATCACAAGGCACACACAATATCTTCCCAAATATCAAAACGCAATCATTATCAATGTTGAATTCAGGAAACTTACCTTTCTGAACCAGCTCTACCTTTTTATGCAACTCACTATCTTTCTTATGAGCTTGCTTGATTCTATCTGATAGAGATGATCTCACTGATACCTGAAACAAAACAGAAGAACTTCCTACACCAACCATTTCTATGCCAAAGTTTATAAAATACTTAACCAAAGGATCACGTTTCAAATGCAACATTGCTAATGAAGAATTACTTTTTCGACTCAAAGCATCAACCACTTTATTTGCTTTTCCCGGATGGTAATGAATTGTACTATCATAATCCTTGATTAATTCCAGCCATCTCCTCTGTCTCATGTTTAACTCTTTCTGAGTGAATATATACTTTAAACTTTTGTGATCAGTATATATTTCACACTTTACACCATACAAATGATGCCTCAAAATTTTTAAAGCGAAAACAAAAGTAGCTAATTCCAAATCATGTGTAGGGTAATCTACCTCATGAGTTTTCAACTGTCGTGAAGCATAAGCAATTAACTGATCATTATGCATTAGGACACAACCAAGTCCTTTCAATGAAGCATCACTGTATATAACAAACTCACCATTCTGGGAAGGTAGTTCCAAAACTGTACCATTCACCAATATTCTTTTCAATTCCTGAAAACAATCATCACATTCTTTTGTCCAGATAAACTTAACACCCTTCCGAGTTAGCTTAGTCATTGGACTAGATAACCGTGAGAAATTTCTAACAAACCTTCGGTAATATCCTGCCAAACCAAGGAAGCTACGAATCTCAGTTACATTTGTGGGTCTTGGCCATTCTTCAACAACCTTTGTTTTTGCAGGATCAACAGTTATCCCATCTTTAGAAACAATATGACCAAGGAATGAAATTTGTTGCAACCAAAACTCACACATTCTGAATTTTCCATACAGTTTCTTTTCATTTAAGGTTTGCAAGATAACCCTTAAATGTCTTTCATGCTCTTATTTACTTTTAGAAAACACCAAAATATCATCAATGAAAACCACCACAAACATATCCAAGAACTCATGGAAAATTCTATTCATTAAGTCCATGAATACAGTAGGTGCATTGGTTAGCCCAAAAGGCATTACTAAAAATTCATAATTTCCATATATTGTATGGAACATGGTCTTCGGAACATCTTCTTCCTTTACCTTCAGCTGATGGTACCCCGATCTCAAGTCAATCTTTGAAAAATACTGAACACCCTAGAGCTGATCAAACAAATCATCGATACGAGGCAAAGGATATTTGTTCTTAATAGTGACATTATTAAAGGCTCTATAGTCAATGCAAAGTCTCATTGAACCATCTTTCTTTTTAAAAAATAAAACAGGAGCACCCCATGGTGATGTGCTAGGTTGAATGAAACCTTTCTCTAATAAATCTTTTCATTTCTCCTTCAACACTAAAAGTTCAATTTGAGCCATTCAATAAGGGGGTTTTGAAATTGGCTTAGCATCAGGAACTAAGTCAACAGTAAACTCAACTTCCCAATCTGGTATTATTCCAGGCAACTCATCAAGAAAAATATTATGATACTCATTTACCACTGGCACATCATTAATCTGAACAGTTCCTTTATTTTCAACGATCTGTTCAAGGTAACATTCATTTCCATTTTTACAAGTTTCTTGGACTCTTGATAATTTATCAACAGTAAGGGTTCATTCTTGTACACAAACTGAAAGTCTTTCTGAAAAGAAACTTCTTTAGATCTACACTCAATCTTAGCATGGTAAATAGAGAGCCAATCCATACCCAGGATAACATAAAACTCTACTAGAGGTAGAACAATAAGGTTTGCAAGTAGGTTCTTTCCACAGATAAGGATAGGATGTTTCTTATAAATTCTTTTTGCCTCAACATTTCCCCCAGGTGTTTTTACCAAAAGTTCAGGAGTCATTTCTTTAGATGGTATTCAAATTTTACTAGAAAAGGTTTCAATGATGAAAGAATGTGTAGACCCTTAATCAAACCACACACTGGCATAATTTGAAAAAACAAACAAAGTACCCGATACAACTTCATTTGATGGCCCGACATCTGCTGAAGTAGTTGAAAAGGATTTCACCACCCCTTTCTGCTTGTATTCTAACTGCTTCCCATCACCCAAACTCTTTGTCGGACACTCGTTTGCATAGTGACCCATCTCATTGCACTTAAAACATTTCAATAACTGTAAATCAAATTTGGTCTTACCATCACCCTGATCTTTTCCAGTGTAATCACGAGCCTTATGTCCCATCTTACCACATCAGTAGCACTTTCCAGAATTCATAAGACATTCCCCAGCATGCCTTTCGCCACATTTATCACAAACTAGAAACCTAGTATTCTTACTGTCAGCCTTTTTTGAAGAATTCTTACCATTCTCCCGCCACCTCGGTCTCTTCTTCTGTTGGTTGTTATAGAACACTTGATCATCGGAAAACTACATTTCCACCTTCTCAGCACATCAAATAAGCTTTTCATCACTTTTAAACTCACAAGAAGCTATTTCCCTTCGATATTTAGGCTTTAATCCTGAGTAAAAACGATTGATTTTACTATCAAGGTCTCGAATAAAATTTGGAGCATACGTTGCCAATCGAGTGAACATTTCTTTATAGGCAGCCACTGAGTCTTCCTCTTTCCTCAATTCCAAGAATTGTTTTTCCATCCTAAGTCGAACTACCATAGGAAAATACTTCTCAAGAAACTTACCTTTGAATTCATCACAGTCAAGAGAATCAATCTCATCAGCATCCCTGATATTTTTAACCATCGACCACCACTGATCTTCTTCACCCTCCAAACGATAAATATCAAGACTAGCCTTTTGATTGTCTGAACACCCCATGACATCAAAAATATTCTCCAGTGATTTAATCCACCCTTCAGCTAGCACAGGTTCAGATGATCCTCTGAATGATGGGGGACGTTGCCTCATGAAATGTTCCACCACTGACATGTTCCTCTGCGGTTGATCTGGCTGATCTCGTGTATGGTTACCACCGCCATTTATCGCTTGAGTCAATTGCGCCATTACTGCAACAAACTTTTCAGTTCAAATTCCGACCATCTCAGGATGCTGATTCGGAAGGTTATTTCCTTTTGCATGCCTTCCTAGCATTGCTTCCCTATTTCCTCTGCAGAAAACCATTCTGAAAAAACATGTCCTAGATGAAGAAACATGGTAATCTTCAAATACTATATCACTTCAATTTGTCCATAAAAAAAATATTTTTGGATAATCATTTAATAGAATTATAACTCCTAAAGTTATCTAAACCACCCTCTGATACCAACTATGAGGCCCCATCCTTAAACCCTACTTAATCTTGAGTTATTACAAGATTACACATTAAGGATCTTTTCGGGTTTAGAGTTTTAGAGAATTAGATCATAAAACTTGCATTACATTTCACATATAAACAAAGTGGTTACATAAAGATAGTATTCTTCAATACCATCAATAGAAACATATTTAAAAAAACATGGATTCTTTCTTGACACTTCCTTGACACTATCATCATATCATGTACCTTTCCCTTGACCTGTGAAAAACATATAAAAAAACTTGGGATGAGCATAAAAACCTCAGTAAGGGATATAAAAATAAGGGAAGGAAACATTGGTACATATATACATAAGAATGAAATCATACTTTACCCATAAAACATAAGCACTTTAACATACCTCATCAAATCATGAATAAATCATAGAAATCATAAGAGGTAAAGGTAACTTGAGGCATTCATAACATTCTTACGTAGGGAGTAACCCTCTTGGTTACGTTTGGAATACCCATCACAGTATATTCCCTAAATCTCTTCGGAGAAACCTTAACGTTACACTCCTTCGCGTTACCCAATGCATTGGAGAGCTATATTGGGCTCACCTGCCCTTAGTTTATCACGGAACCACCAGTCTTCATAATAATGCCCAAGAACCTCAACATAATCGTATCACATAAAAGATGCATAAAGGAAACATAACATTTCCACCTTTCAATCAAAAGATATCAATAAAACACATTTATATAAAAACATTATGAAAACCATTTTCAATACCAAAATAAATGAAAAGTAAAACATGGTATTTATTTTTCTTTTAAAAAAAATGTATGGATTGTAGAGGAAGCCGAAACTCAAATAATGGTCATGGCACCGGAGAAGTCATTGTCGCCGCATACGTATGACAAAAACATTCCCTTTTGTCGTTTAGTAAATACTTCGTATAAAAAAGATTCCTTTTGAATAAACATAAAAGTCAAAGGGTTTTATACACCATATAAAAGAAGGTTGTGTATAAAACAAAATATGCCTCAATGAAAGGAGATTGAGACGAAGTCCCATACCTCGGGTTCGACTTGACTCGGTTGTTCTTTAATCTCCTGAATAATAAACTTGAGTTAATTTCTACTTGTTTAAGAACCTTTTCAAGTTAATTATTCCTTTTATATCACTTATTTCCATGTCATGAACACTATGTAATTATTTAAGTTAATAACAGTCATTTTAACGATCATTGGTACTTGAGTAAAAAATAAACCCTTTATAATTACATGTTGTTCATGTATCCATTATATCCAGAATTATAATCATTATGTATATATGATATATATCCAGTATATACATGCATTTATAATATTACATAATCATTTAGAGGTATGAAATGAAATGCACCGTTCATGGAGACGGTAAGCTGTACGTACGCATAAACGCTACTTTCATTTCTATTTCATATTTTATAGAATTGAATCATAATGATATAAATGTATATTATAATTCTAGTATAATATCATATATAATATCATAGTTCCATCCTTTATACGTTCCACATATGGTATTTAACGAATCAAATCACTTTGAGGGGGCGGTAGTCCGCACTTCCCTAAATGAAGATATCGCGTTTACCCATAATGGAAACCATAAAGGTATGCCAAAAATGAAAAATACAGAATCTTAAGGAAAAAATAAACATATTATATATCATATATAAATATAGTGAAATCTTAATTTCCACCTTTGAAGGTGTTAAAAGAATGTTGAACAATCATCGTTTCGGGAGGCATAAATTCATCATCCACGGAAACAGTATGTCCTTTAACCATTAGATGTAGGTGTGTGTAATTGTAGATATAATACTTCTTATAACAACATCCTAGTATATTGAGGATACTGTAGTTGTTACAAAAGAAAAGAATAAAAAGAGTTTAGGTGGTTGGAGAAGCAAAATCAAACAAAAGGACTCAAAAGAAGACATTACCTTAAAATCGGGTAACTCTCATAGATTTGAGCTCAAAGGCTTCCATGGGAAGACTTATGCACAAAGTGAGGCTTCAATGATTAAGAGAGGGATGTGGAGAGCCAAACTCGGCAAGGGTTGGCCGAGCCAAATGCTTTGGGAGTGTGGGTTAGGAGGTAGAGATGGGGGCCTTTTATAAGAGGAGAGGAGGGGCACTCTTGGAAGGTAAAGAAATTTTACTTTATTTTAGAATGACTTTCGGATTTTAATGGTCCCACATTGATGTGTTTCGAGGATAAGGTGATAAGATTTCGAAATCGACCCATCAAATAGGTTTTTGGCCATGTGTAGGTCTTAGAGTTTACATTATCATTCCATTTTAATTAAATAGTTAAATAATGAGGTCATTGTTGCATCATCATGATGTGATAAATAATTTATTTTATTTAAGGTCTAAAAATTATAAAAAAATTCTATGATGTAGGAAATCCTTTTAGCTTTCTAATGAATATTTATAGTCAAAAATCTGACTTGTATAACCCCATTTAAAAATTGTTTTAGTAAAACATCTCATGTGTGTGTCATTTTTACTTTTACATTAAATAAAAAGTTATTTATGTCATTTCCCAACCAAAGTGGCTCCATGGGGTCCCCAAGTTGACCCATGGATTGTCTTGGTCGGCCATGACACATCCAATGAGGGTAGGACATGTGTGAAGCTCATCTCATGTTATTAAAGCATTATTTTTACCTTAAACTACACTAATTATCTCTAATCGCGATTAAGATCTTAAGAGTTACTATTCACCAAAAAATTATTTTAATCTCATTGAACCACATTTTACTTCTTAATGACAACCATGTATGTCGGATTTTTGAAATTCAAAACACAGAAGTGGTAAAATATCATTTAAACAAAAAATTATTTTTTATAAGTACCACTTAGTGGTTTCACTATTCATCAAAAATTGAAGTTTTTCAGAAAAATAACAAAAATTCACACTAAGATATATTTGATATTCCGAATTCAAAAATGAAGTCTATTATACAAAATTCAAAACATATAAGTCACATTAATTAATTAAAAAATTAATTCTCGTTGTCATGACAAATAGCGTGTTTTTATGAAACAATAAGTATCAAAAGATTGACACCAGTTTAAGTCCAATTTCAAAGTGAAATTGATTCCAATGACCACCATTGGATTAGATGGTAAACATATATTCTAATTTCACTTCAAAACCAATTCAAAAGATAATCTAATCATATAAAGAAATTAGATTAAAAAGCAGTTTTGATGTAAAATGCAGTATTTTTCACTATTCATTAAAAAATGAACATTGTCAAAAAAATACCAAAAATTTATCCAATGTAAATTTCAATGTCTCAATCATAATGAATATTTTTATTGTGACAAATATAGATTATAAAATTTTCAAAAGTTTTATTTAATTTGGTTTTCCATCAAAAGGTAGTAAAACAATCTTTTAAGAATATATTAGTTTATTCCATGTATAGGATTAGATTTATTCTCATTTTAAGCCTCTAAAACACTATCTAAATCATTAATAGACATAGATAAAAAAATAAATTATTCACTACTTACATGGGATGTTACATTCATGATAACAACTAAAAGGGTAATTATATACACATCATAAATTAAAATATTTTAATATTACCGAATATGTCTCAATGGAGTGGAAATTGAGATGAAATTACTTACAATGACCATATCATTGAAATTAATATTAATCAATGAATTTATTATGTGAAACAAATTTAAATACACCTAAATAAAGTGGAAATAAAACCTAAATTAATTAAAATGAATTACATATATAATAATAGAATATCAATAATAATTAATATGTAACGTTTCCAACTAAAAAGTAATTAAGTTATGAAACCATGTAAAAAATATTATATTTTCATTCAAATCCCATTGGATAAAGTAAAATGAATTTTACTTGAAATACCATTATTAATGAAGTAATAATGACTTGATATTGAAAAGGGGTACTATATACACCAAAAAAAATAAGTTATGTGCATAAAATTTATGTATTTCTCAACTAAGTGAAATTGATACAAAACCATTTACAATAATAATATCATTGGAGTGAGAATTTATTCAGTAAATTAATTATTTTTAATAAATATAAATCCATAAAAAATAGTAGTAATTAAAAATGAATAAAATAACATAATAGTTCACACATAATAATCTAATAATATAGTCAATGAAGTAATAGTATAACCCAAGAATGGAAATTGAGATAAGAAACATGTTACATCTTTGTAGCTATCATATAAAACTCCCAAAGATAAAATAATTTAAATTGAGACATAAAATAAAATAAAGTTTTATGTTTTAATGATATAAAATGAATAGGGTAGTATATACACTATATAAAATATTAGGTGCATAACAAAAAAAATAAGATTCAATGATTAGAAATTGAGATTAAATTTCATACCTCTAGTATGGCTTCTCTTGTATTTTTTTTATTTTCCATTATAAAAAAACTTATTAAAATTATTAAAATTACTAAGAACAATTTTCAATTGTATTTTTAAATTTCTTTTCCTTATTACCATGCTATTATTATTTATTTAATATATTAAGTTCATGTTAGATGTTTTGATGATATTCAATTCATATTTTCTGAATGGATTCTGTTGGATAAAAATGGTAAAAGAATTCATTGTTCCGTCATCTCATGAATAATAAATATAAAATAACTATAATTTTTATTAATTAATTATACATTATATCCAATCAAGAATTATTGTTACTAAAATTTAACTACATAATGGCCATAGAGATGGTACGTCGTATATACACGTGAGTAAAATTTTCCATTTTAGAGTGATCATAATGGAAACAACATAATTAATGTTTTATCATTATAGGATGGTAATTATATCACTAATACAATTTTATTTGTTATAATATATTTATATATACGTGCTATGTGATGTTGTTTTGAAAAAATAATTACATCACTTTATGGATATGGAAGTCCACATGTACGCATGGACGATGATATAATTATTCAATGAATGGAAAGGTAAGAAAATATATGATGTATTATTTCCATATTCAGAAATATTTTATTAATATCATACATATATATATATATATATATTAAATAAATAATTATAAGTAGTCATGTGGAATGATGATGTAAAATGAATTACATATATTCGCAAGGCGGTAGCCTGACATACACATCAACAATTTTTTATCACATGAAGGAATAGGATATGGATGTAGGTAATGAAATTAACATAATAAGATTACAATATATGGAAGATAATTATTTTATTAAATTTTAATGGTAGTTTCGTAGTTCCATGAAACATGCATTCTAGATTTAAGAATCACTGTTTCCAAGCGGTTTCCTTTGGATTTATTCATGGAACAAGAAACATCCAACAATTCATTATTCAAAGAGAACTTGCTTTCAAAAAGACAAGCATTCATTATTTTTGGAATATTATGATACTAAAGAATGGGCATTGGTCGAGATGATGGGATTTCAGACTCGTCACACCCTTTTGGGGTGATTATTGTCTACTTCAGGACTCTTTTTAAATTTAAAAATATTTTAATGAATCCTTATTAATTCACCAAGTATATCATAAGTATCCCTTGGAATTTATAATCCCTTATTAACATGTGTTAAATTTTAGAATCATCAGTATGCATTCATGGTTCTTCATTAATGTGAATATCCATATGTATTTGAGGTTTTCCATAAATGGTATCCTCTAATATACTTCTTATAGAATCTTTTAATCATGGTTGTCATGATTCTAGTTTTTAAGCCACAAAGTAGGGTACTCTTGAATTTTATTGTCATCCAGGGAGATGAAGGTTTAGTTTAATTTTAGGATCATGCCCATAAGACAGGATACCAACATATCCTTGTGAAAGAAATCATAACCCTCGTAGTTCGGTGCCACTGAATGGGACACGTCATACCATTTAAGGTCATCTGATAAGGACCTCTAGGAATAAGGTGCTTAGATGAAACTTAGTGTGGGACTTATGCTAAAGCATCCCAAGGAACTTGGAAAGGATATGGTTTTCCAAGTAAAATCAGGCCCTAGTGGGAATATGGCCCAAGGAGAACAGGGTTGATTTTAAGTGTTTTGTTTGAAACTCAAGGAGGATTTCTATGTATCCCATATATATGGGAATAAAAGACCATGTATTTTGATAAGTCTCATAGGAGAGTATGGTCCTTCGAGAGAGATGAGTTTGGGATTCTTCCTGAAAAAGATGCCTTGATGATGTGGGCGTTAATTTGGGGATTATTCCTACAGAGAATTCCTAGATTAATGGAATTAGAGTTTGATTATTGAGGAGGATATCCAGTGAGCTTAGGCATTAAAGAGGCTTCCTACGTATCCTGGTTTAAACACGAATAAGAGTTCTCATAGTTCATTCAAATCGTCCAAATTTTGTAATGTGGCCAAATATCTAATCCCACTTGAGTCATGCATGATATGATAAACAAGAGAATGTCAGTGATTCAACAAAGGAATTCACATGTTCACATTTTTTTCTCCATGTCGATGGAAGAGGGAGAGGTAACTGTGAAAGAGGGCGAGGCGACAAACTATCCCTCTGTTATATTTACATTGGACAAGGGTCGAATGCCTGGAATAAGGGGTGAAAGTGAGGGGAATATACAAAGATGGTTTCCCAGGGTGATAAATCCCAGCGGGACAGAGAAAGGGAAATTAAATTCCCTATGCCAATATCCCTTCTAGACTTTTAGCACCGAAGAAGAAAGGAGAATCAACGATGCTACCTCCTAGAAGAAAATCTAGGGGATTACGCCAAGATAGATTTACTAAAATTGATCCTGGTAGGGGAGGGATACTCTCCTATGCTTGTTCGGAGAGGCAAGTGTTAACCACTAATTCACTACTAGAGACCTGAGGATCTGAGTCTTGGAGATGAGAAGGTGAGGACAAAACCCAAACCCTTATTCTCAAAACTAGGAACATCCCAGCAATGTTCTTGGGAGAAAAGTCCATGTGACTCTGGATGTACAAATCCAAAAACATATCAGGAATCCTAACCCTATTTTGAAACAAATGTGGGAAACCTCTGACTATGGAAATAAAAACCCAAATAGAAGTCACATTGATGTGCCTTTCCTAAAGGTTTGATAAGTGAGGAGTTTTTGCTGGAGGCCTTAATTAGTCCCATTCAGATAAGATAAACATGGAAGGATATACCTTACTATTAATGGCTTTTAAAAAGGGTACTTGAGTTGACCGCATAGGTCCCTCGTGAATTTATGCCATGTAGGTCCCTCGCGCAAGTATACCACATCGGTACCTTGCGCAAGTATACCGCATAGGTACCCAGCATTAATGTACCACATAAATAGACCACACAGGTATGTCGCACAGGAATGGATGATGACTGAATAATATGTTTTACGTAGGATAATCAGACAAATATAAAATTTGTAAAAGACATTCAAAGCATGATTATCCTATTTATTTATCTCTTCTCTAGTTATTTAAAGAGCTACTAGAGACAATTTGAGGAATCTAGGTGGAAGAGATACGCAATGGGAGCCTCAGAGAGTCTTTTAGTTTTTTTCAATTCTGAAATGGGGTGCCC
Source organism: Viscum album (assembly GCA_963277665.1). Taxonomy (NCBI): domain Eukaryota; kingdom Viridiplantae; phylum Streptophyta; class Magnoliopsida; order Santalales; family Viscaceae; genus Viscum; species Viscum album. The sequence goes on along the minus strand of OY728130.1, from coordinate 1,904,109,258 downwards.
GAGGGATCTATTTATAGGAACGTATGGGGCCTGGTCAAAAAGATGTTTCCCATACAGGTCCTTAATGTAGCTCCACCATGCAGTTATTCTGCATAGTTTCACAAAAATAGCTTCGTGCACAGAGCTCTGTCATCTAGGTCTATTGGGAAGCTCTACTGCAAAGGACTATGAAGCTAGTCTATCGCAAATATCTTTGGGAAGATTTTGATTTTTCATTTGTACACTTTAAACCTTTCTTTGGGATCTGAAATATCCGGAGATCTCTTCATAGTATTTTTGGTTACTTTTTGATGTAGTGTCATAAAAATCACCCCCCCACCATAGGATTGGATCTGAAACATACAAAGAGGGTCGAGTCCAAAGGTGAAGGTTTGGGAAAAAATACTATGGATGGATTGCTGAATAGTTTAGGTTTGTCGTGTAGGTGATTCATGCAGGTACAATGCAAAGAGGAAGTGTGTAGTCCAGACGAATAGGACTTCAGTAGCATATAAATAGCTCTCAACCTTCACAATTTCTCTTTACCTATTCTTTCTCCAAAATTTTTCAAATCTCGTTGCGTAGCTCATTCTCCTAGCTTCATTATATTGTGATGTCATGTAATTTCCTTGAAATATCTTCAAGGTAAAATTATTTCAGCGCTGGTGCTACACCAAATGACTTCATCGAAGTATTTTCTCTATGATCATTTTCGAAGGACCTATGTGACAGACCTCATCGAAGGCCCTATGTGATAGGCCTTATTGAAGGACCTACATTAATAATGACCTTTTCAAAAAAATTTATTTCCTCTTTAAAATTCTAACATGGATGTTTGGTAATTATTTTGCAGGAAATAATTACTCATTTGATGACCCATAATGACAAAGTTAAGGCTCACCAAAATGAAATGATGAATATCATCAGACCAGATTACTATGAAAATTTTGATAGTACTCTTCCTGGGCAATGGAAGGGTCTAATTCCATACCAATGGGACTAGAAAAAATTCAGTATTTACCCTTATATGAGCATTAAAATTTGAAAGATTCTAGTGTTCCATATGTTAAAAATTACTTTCAAAATAATTGGTTTCTTCAGTATTCCAACTATAACTGCATAAATGTTAGTGCAAGGGGGTTCCAGTAAAAGAAGGATTTGTCCCTATTAGTTTCATCCTTTATCACAGTGGTTACACTCCTGATATTAAGGATAATATTTTAGAACCAAGACCACATTATTTTTATTCTTCTTTTTGGAATCCTCAAACAGGTCAATCTAATGGTTTGAAAGAAGATTGGGACCTTTGCTCTGAAGGGGGTGTAAAACTCGAGTGGATGTGGGAATTCTGGGTATATCAGACTTGTGCAGAATTCAGAAAAGACTTAATAGATGTTCATATCTATGAAGCTGTCTGGATGGGGACACTTATGTTTAGAAAAATGATTTCAATCCTAAATTACTGATCCAACGGAGTCCCAAAACGAATTCCTTTCATTTGACGCATGGTGAAGTTTGTATTAGTCTCTGGGATATTTACCAAATATATGGAATTCCCATTCTTGGGGAAATGTATGATGAATTCATCTCACCTGCTACAACATGGGGTGAGGTTAGTAGAACACCACCGTTGGCCCATGAATTATCTAAGACAGTGTAAAATTTACCCAAGGACAAGAATGATATCAATACTAGAGTGTGAATGGTAGACTTCTCAGAACCTACAATAGAGAAAGGTTCGACCTATGGACATCCTACTATTTTTCCTTTGGCAGATAACTGGGGAAATTCAATCACATGTTGGCATACACTGTAAAGAGGTGATTATAAGAGATGGGTCAAAAAATTCAAAACTGATATAGATGCAAAAGTATACTTAGCTTCCTTCCTAGCTATGTGTCTAAGAGTTTATTTTCTTCAAGTCTGTGAATCTGGAGGTGGTGTAAGATTATGGACTTTCATCATTGCAACTAAATTTGTTGGAGGGAAGTATATTGGGCTAGAAACCCCTGTATTATCAAGAATTTACCATTTACTGCTACATTTACATAATGGGAATGCTAAATTTATAATTTAAAGGCTATTCCAAGTGTTGTGGGGATATATTGCATCAAATTATTCTTCATACGCATTATTGAATTCAGTCAGAGTTCCCAATGGTTGATTCACCCCAGATTTACAGAATGTTTTTGGTATTCAACCTCTAAACTTGAGACCTGATGTCGTGCTAAAGGTATTGAATGTATTGGGAGAATTTATCTTCTATTATTTTGGTAACACACCCATTGGATCATTTATTGATGATTGTAAGGAAAATAATTATGAGTTGAGATCATATATGATGGAATTTAGGGATGTCATATTATCAACCAGGATTTATGGTGAAATCATCTACATGGCTTACGTCCCCTATAGGTTTGCTCGTTAGTCAGATGTCTTCCACAATCAAACATTTTTCCAACCACGTATGTCAGACATGAAAAACAACCAATGGTAGTGTGACAATTGTGTATTATAATAGATTTATAGGTATCCAAATTTTCTATTACATTACCTTCAATAGATGCATTAATTGGATTGGATGTTGGGTTTCCCAATTCTTGGGCTTCTTCATATCCTCAAGGGGATTTGACAAAAGGAATATATCTATAGGTGGATACAATGACTATTGCACGTGGAATACATGGTAATAAGTCCTTTTAGAGTGATGATACAGAATTTTTAGAGGTTTCAGAGCAATAAAAACGTCTTCACATGAGGTATACTAGGATGACCAATGCTAGAAAAGAAATACCTTCAACGACAAGGTGATCCAGTCAACGCCATCAAACATGGATTCTTATTCTATCTATTAAACTTTATAAAGAAAGGAGGCCTAGAGAAACTCACCATTCAAAAGGTGTTGAATCTCCTCCACAATCAACCATAGCAAGATTGAACTTTGTGTGACCATTATCCATTCATCATTATGAGGTTTAACTTGTGATCTTAGGGATGCATGAGCATTTCTCAATCATGGAATTTGAATACCATATATTGGTGACATAAATGCACCATCTTATTGTAATCTAGATAATAAATTGGATGAATTACAGAAGTATATTATAGATATGGAGGCTTTTATATATTCAACTGATGAAAAAATCCCTACCTCTAAACGATTATCTCATATGATGGACATAGGAGCACACAAAGGGGTAATTATTGAGTTGGAGGAGGAGTGGGATATTTATATTAATACTGAGAATGTATTTCCCTTTTTATTTTATCTCAAATCTTCATTATCATTATCATCATTAATCTTGATGAAAAGGTATTTATGCAGCTTGAATGTAGAGAAGGAAGTTCCAGACTAATTATCAATTCACCTAAATATGGTCCTTTAGGATCTTCTATTGATGCGAAAGATGATCCTCTCATGTCACTAGATCTTTCTACAGGAGAAAGAATCATGACTGTGGTAATGGAGATAGATAATCCTCAACCATTACCATATGTTTCCCCTGTTTAGAGGAGTGTTTCAATCTCTCCCCAAGATTTTGAACAAAAATGCAACAGAGAAATGGGGTGTATTGGAAATATCCGTCGAAGGAGTAAGTATTTATATGATCCTTAGGCCATAAAACATTCTCAATATATTCTTTAACCACGTTTTATCCTCTTGTAGGATATAGGTCTCTCTCCACTCTCAATGGATTAAGAGCTAATTCTTCAAGACTAGAAAAAGAATCCACAGGGGAAAACCAAGTTCATGATGATGAATCTACAATTTTAGTAGATAAATAAACACAAGATTTAGCTACACCTACTCCTAGATATGCTAAAAGAGAGGAAATCTATGGAAAGATTAAATTCATTCCTTAGTTTCTTTTGTCAAAGGACTATGAAATAATCAAAAATGATATTTCTATTGATTCAGAAGAAAGGAATGAGGATACAGAGAAATCTAAGACAAATGCAAATGTCGAACCAAACATGGAAAGACCTAATGATGCTATACCAATTTAAGAGGCAACAGAACAAAATGTCAGCAGATCCAATTTGGGCATCAACCATATTTTTTAGACACTTTAAATGTCAAGGATGTTGTAACATTCCAGGCCGTATACACTGAAATGATGGACACCCTTAATCCAAATATTGATATTTCAGGATCCATCAAGGATTTTGGGGATTTTCATGGAGAATTGTAAGAACATAAGTTCATATTCTTGAATTTCCACACATAATTGTTCATCAACTTGATTAACTGCATCAAAGATCACCTTATGCAGCAATATATATAGAAAATGGCCCAAAGGATCTTCAGGAATATGGTATTCCACTTTATCCTTCTGCTGGGGTTAAAGAAATACCAACAAAGGATCCTTCGTCAATAGATATTCCAGAGCATTCAAATGTCATAACTGAGCAAATTCAAGAAAATTTCCGTTCTCAAGAAACATCCACTCAAAACACTAGAGATGAGAATACATGGGAAGAATCTAATCAAGTTGATGACTTATTATTGGGTAAATATAATCATCTGTCTGAATCATATTTGTCTCCTCCATTTGAAACTAATAATGCCTTTGATTTATCATTTAGGGTTATCAGCTCCATGATCAGAAGGTGAGGCTTCTAGTGTCCCAAGAAAAGTACAACAAGGCAGTTTTTTAACTACCTGTTTCTAGAGTACATTTTACCTCATGGTCGGGACTCAGATTCAGAATTAGAGACTCAATATGCCTTTGGCATGGAACATAAGATGAAATAAAGGCATATCTGAAGCACAATTGTTGAAAATACTTTATATGAATTGTCATCCCATTTTTCAAAACACCCAGCATTATTGTACGTATTGGGATTTGGTGGATTTAATTATCGGCCAGTCTTTGATTCCATGAAAGAGACTATTCACTGACTAGAGTAGGAGAATAATCTATGACAAGATTTTGAAGAGGCTAAACAACTCATTAATATCGAGGGATTTAAAGTTGTAGTAGTTGAGGCTAAGGAAAATCATAATATGAAATCACTCGAAATTATCCAACATATCAAAGAGACCATGAAGGAGTTTTTATATCTTCAAAATCAGTTGGATGTTGTTCAAAACAAGCTTGATCAGTTGAAAAACCCATTGGGAGAAACTGAATTAGAGGCAATAACGGCCATTTCAACTACTAAGAAATCACTTCTTCAGGTCGAGGAGACTAGATTTTCTCAACTATCTCAACTCAACATGTAGCCAATAAGGATTACGAAGCTATTCAAAAAATGAAGAGTCATGTTGAGATTTTATTCTAGAATATGATAGAGAGGCTCCATTTTGTGAATGGCCCTCTATTTTCATATGAATGAAAGATTTGTTTTTCAATCATATAAATATTCCTTCCTGTTTTTTATGATTGAAATATGAAAGGTAAATGATGATAATGATTACTTTATGTTAAATAATCATTATTATAATATCAAGAATGAAGTGATCAAATTATTTTTATTAGGCCGAGTGACATAATGAGCATAATTTGATTGTTTCTACGGTTATATGGATAACCCATAATTTTTGTATCTTTTGACCCTCTTTTATTACTCAGTATTACCAAAATCCTAAAAAAGTGTATGTTTAGGGAGTGGGGACTCAAAGTTTTTTAGAGTGCCCTTCACGGGTTCTCAATATAATGAGTACCAAGCATTTTGTTACTGGCAGTTCAGATTCATTCGTGTTGGACTATAAGGGGCTAATATTTAGGGTTGAAATAGCTTTAACCATAAACATTGAATTAGATCCTAAACAAAACACTGTGGCTATGAATTGCTTTAATATTCATTAAATATTTCCAAGGGGACTATTGGCCCATGATTATTATGGATGCCAAATTTAAAGCATGTATCAAAATAATGGGAGTCTTTTCTAGGAATAAATTTACCATTATTTTGAAAAACCCGTTATGGGGGCTGTATTATGCAGGGCCAACTGGGGCATATTCTACATAGCCAAATAGTGGAATGTTTTGACTGACAGGCCTGTTATGTAGGCAACTTATGAAAGGTCACCTAAGGGCACGTGATGCATAGTCAATCAAAAGAATACTATAGGATTTTAACATTTTCCTGCTGATAGATATGGGAAATAAGATTTGAGTGACTTAAGACCACAGTAAGTGTGTTTTCCAAGGGAAGGAATTTTATGAATGAAAAGGGGTTATTTTTACAGACATATTTTATGAATGGGAAAACCATTTTTATAGGAATTTGGTGTATGAGTAATGGATAAATATTTATCAGAAAATGGGAGATTTCTAATATCATACTGTGCCGTTTTAAGTCATTCAGTGAAGACATTGGTATAGTGAAGTTTTAAGTCATGCAATGAGGATATTTTGTGGCTTTAATTTTATTTCTTTAGCTCTGACCAAATGTATGATAAAACTCCCCCAATTTCTTGAGATTTTTTTTGGAAATATACTATCATATTCCGGTATGGAAGGAAAAACTGTAAACTATGATTTGGGAATGTCTGGAACGGAAGAATGATATAGGAAAAGGGATAAAAGAATTAGAGTAAGTCTTTTATAAGAATGAAGTTACCATTACATGAAAAACCCATTATGGGGGATGTATTTTGCAGGGCCAACTAAGGCATATACTGAATAGCCAAATAGGGGAATCTTTTATAATGACCCATACTTTACATACATTGTTATTACTTCAGAATTGAAGCACACTTATTACAACATATAACAAAACCAGGAAAGTATCGTATAGGTATAATGTCTTTAGAAACTGGGAAACATAAACAACTGGTTCGTAAAGCATCTACACTATCTCCCATTTATTTCATCATATATATAGTCCCTTTTGGAATATCTTACTTAATAACCTTATTCCTGACCTGGGGAATGAAAACATACAAAAGGGTGAGCTCAAATGATCAGTAAGTGTAAACAAAAGAAATATCAATCACATCATATACATAAGAACATAACTTTTGGAATTCTTAACCTGCAAAAGAAATCATAATTTCATAACATGGGATAAATCATAGTAGTGAAATGTAATCCCAATAATCATAACATAAAAAATGAAACTTTGTGGCATACACACATAATCATAGAGAATAATTTCTTATTAGTCGAAGCTCATTTCCAATACTATCTTAGTGGACAAAGTCCATTTTTGAACCGAGATCACTCCTTGTTTCAGTCCTGTTTCACTGAACCGGTTTAACCTGTCGTTCCAGCCATTTCTGTCTCATGAGATATAAAATCATTACCCAATGCATTGGAGGGAGATATAGGTCCCATCCATCTCATAATGATACCATTCTTATGTGTGCCACAAAATCATAAATCATACATCATAGCATAACCCATGTAATAAAAATGGAAATCTTAAACATCATGACATCATAAAACAATTCATATAAGATAAAGGAATTAATAAAAATATTTCCATCACAATATAATCAAATCAACGTAATAATATGGATAGAAACAGAAACCTATATTATCTTATATGGAAAATAATTTTGATAAAACACTTGAACTCCATTCTTGAGGAAAATATCCTTTCTACTTCAAAAACACTTTTCCTTTCTTAACATGTCATACAATTCTAAACAAAAATAAGTTGATTAAAAATAATTTTGAAAACTTGTAAAGGAATATTCTTGGATATAATGTTTTAAAAATCCATTCATGCCGTATAAGTTAAAAAAACATTCTTCGTACTTTTGTCGGAAAAGTCAAAAAGTACCTCGTACGAAAAATGACAAAAGATTCCTTTCATATCCTTTACTAAAAACTCACCGAAGGGTAAAATTGGATATAAACAATTGTAGGTGGATGGAAATAATTTTACATATTGAGGAAACATGGATGTGGATGATAAAATACACCCCAGTAAATACCAAAGTATAAACAATCTCGGATAAAAATGAGATTGTGATATTTCCCTTACCTTAGGTCTGATTTGCCTCATAAGTGTCCGAACCGACTGTATAATGATTTAAATAATGTTATTGACTTATTTCAGAATCATAATTATTGTTATGATATCATATATGGTCATATTCTTAGCTTCTCAGTAGTAATATATCATTGCTACTTGTTATTCAGGTGTTTATAACTTTTTGTTCTTATGCGTGTTTTGTCGAATAAATTCTTATTCTTCTCTTTAGGTTATAGATACATCATTTCCAGAATGGTATTAATGTACTATATATAATATTTATTCATTCAATTCATTTATATAATCATTATGCAATGAAGATCATGTAGAACGAATCACATCACATCGTGGAGACGGTATTCCATCCGTACGCACGAGCGATGATATCGTTCCCATGATTGTGGAATTGTATTAGAGTGTATGTATACTATTTCAGAATCAATATCACATTACAATAATGATATATATTAATTATTTACACCATTATACCCATCCAAGTAAGGTGGTGGGGGGAAATAAATTACACCACGGCGTGGAGACGGTATTCCGTACGTACGCACGCGCGGTGATTTCGTTTTCCATTGGATGGGTAGTTGTTGAAATAGGGTTGTTTCATACTTATAATAACATATCAGTATATGAGTGATACTGATGTTATTAATTCATAATGAAACAACTAAAGAAGAAGATGTTGAAGAAGAAATAATTTGGAAAGGATCGGTAAGGGATATTACCTCTTTTTGGCGCGCATCTTCTTAACCTCCTCTTAGGGCACTAGGGTTGGTCTTTGAAGAAGAACAGAACCTCTAGGATGATTATAGGGAAGTGGGGAAGTGAAATGGGTAGGGTTTTTCTGAGATTGAAGGCTCAAATTGGTGTGAGGAGGAGAGGGAAGAGGTTCCCTTTTATAAGGGAGGAGAGGGGCACCTTTGGAAATATAAAAAATATTAGTTTTATTAAATACCAACCCCACATAAGAACTTCCAAAATTAATCATATCCAAATATTATATGATATAGGGTTGTAATATCTTCAACCAATAAAATTTAGACATGTCAAGAATTTATTTTAAACATTATCAACTTGATTTATCCTTATTTATCAATTTAATTTTATTTGTGGTAATAATATTCTAAATTTTAAATGATTATTAATAATTACATATGTGTTGTTAATTTTCCATAATTTGACACTTTATGAAATTGTAGACCATATAAATTTTATTTTATAATTTTTAAATATTTATGTGATTTTTAAACAATTTTATAATATGTTATTTTTATAAAATAACAATAGTGTCATTTTTGACACTATTCATTTATTTGAATTTAAATAAAATATATACAGTGGATATGTTCGAACTAAAAGCTTTAATAGATTAATAAAATTTCATAGGTATCTAGAAAATTAGTGTATCACATTAAAAAGTGCATATAATAATTAGTTTAATATTTTAAAACCATATATTTGATATTTTAATTAATAAAATAATTTCAACATCACTATTGTGTCAAAATTAATTAAAACTATTTAATCCATAAAAATTATAAATAAATTCCTATGATGTAGATAATTGTATTATATTTATGGAGACTATTCATGTTTGACGTTTCATTAAGTTTATCACCAAATTAAAATTATTATACTTATAAGATTTAAGAAAGTGACATGTTGTCACATTCTTTGGTTTTAATAATAATTAAATTATTTCCATGGAAAAAAGTCTATTAAATGAATATAATCCGACCCTTAGGTGATATGGGTCAACTTTTAGTCATCCAATAGGATTTTGGCAGGTGTTAGGGTAATTTTATAATCTTATATTTACCATTAATTACCTGATTTACCTTTAACGAGGGTAAATTAAATTTACCGTAGTTACTATTCATAATGCCCAAAACAAAAAATTAGCCTATTAAAATAATTTGGACCCATTGATTATGAATATGGAATCCATTTTTTAAAATTCAAAACATATAAGTTGCAGTAATTAATTTAAAATAAATCCCGTTGTTAAGAAAATGGGTTTTAGAAATTAAAACATTGCCAAAGATTGAAATGTTTGTACCTATGAATTCAATGTGAAATTAATGCTAATGACATACATTATATTAAACGGTAAAAATATATTCTATCTATAATTTAAAACCATTCAATATTATAATTTAACCATATAAATTATCTCAATGAAAAAAGATGTTTTTGATTAAAAATTAGGGTATTTTTACTATTCATCAAAATATGAAAGTTATCAGAAAAATATCAAAAATTTAGCCAAAGTAAATTTTTATATCCTGATTCAAAAGAAGAATTATATTTTGTCAAATTGAACTTATAAATGTGTAAAAAACTAGATTTAATGTGGGTGCGCCATCAAAAGGCGACAAAACTGCATTTTTTTGATAAACACTTATTTTACCCAAAAAAATTATTTTGTTCTCTTACCATGTTCTAGAAAATGTGTAAGATGAATAATAATGTTGTAAAATTTAAAATTCAGTTAATACTATTCATAACGGCTAGTTTATAATTTTATAATAATATATCGTTGTTTAGTGGAACTCGGTATTGCGTACTACACACGCAATCGAGGAAGGTCGTGATTGTGTGCAGCGAAAGATTCCTTTGATGATTTATATAACATAAAAACAAAATATTTCTCATAAAAGTCTCGGGTGTTACATTCTATCCCCCTTAAAATGAATTTCTCCCATGAAATTCGTTACTTTTTAACAAACAGATGAGGATACCTCTCTCTTATCATATCCTCAAGCTCCCATGTAGCTTATTCTAATTGGTGGTTCCTCCATAAAACCTTCACCAAGGGAGTGGTCTTGTTTCGTAGGACTTTATCACTACGATCCAGAATCTCTATCAATTGTTCTTCATAAGAAAGATCTTGCTCCGGCGGTACAACTTTTGAGCTGAGTACATGTGAAGGATCAGGTATGTACATTCTCAGGAGAGATACATGGAACACATCGTGAACTTCAGAGAGATTCGGTGGAAGCGCCAATCGGTAAGCTACCTTCCCAACACGATCTAGTATTTCGAATGGACCGATATATCTAGGGGTCAACTTCCCCTTCTTTCCAAATCTCATGACCCTCTTCCAGGGAGATATTTGTAAGAACACTTTATCACCCACTTCAAACACTAGGTCTTTTCTTCGGTTTTCAGCATAACTTTTCTGTCGACTTTGAGCTGCTCTTATGTGTTGTTGAATAGATCGAACCTTTTCTACTATCTCATCAACAATATCAGGTCCTAAAATCTTTCTTTCCCCAACTTCATCCCAGCAAGTTGGAGTCCTGCATTTCTTTCCATAGATAGCTTCATAAGGAGCCATCTGAATACTGGAGTGAAAGCTATTATTATAAGAAAATTCCACCAAAGGTAGGTGTTGATCCCAACCACCTTTGAAATCCATAAAGAAAACTCTCAACCTATCTTCTAAAGTTTGAATTGTTCTCTCAGACTGACCGTCTATCTGAGGATGATAAGAAGTGCTGAAACTCAACTCTATATCCAGAGTATGCTGAAGACATCACCAGAACATTGAGGTAAACCTCGGATCCCGATCAGATATAATAGAAAGTGGTACTCCATGCAATCTTTCCACTTCATTTACATATATCCTGGCAAGCTGGTCCAGAGATAAATCCTCTATAATAGCGATGAAGTGTGAAGACTTTGTAAGACGATCAAGTATGACCCAGATAACATTATTTCCTTTGGATGTTTTAGGAAGTACAGTGACAGATTCCATAGTGATGTTTTCCCATTTCCATTCGGGTATTGGTAATTGTTGTAACATCCCCTTAGACTTCTGTCTCTCAGCAATAACTTGCTGACAAACCAAGCATCAAGAGACATATTCAGCAACATCTCTTTTCATGCCATCCCACCAGAAGTACTCTTTCAGGTCCCTATACATCTTCGTGCTTCCATGATGAATAGAGAATGAAGAACTATGAGCCTCATCCAGCAGCTCCTTCTTTAATTTGGGGATGGGAGAACAACAAACCCGATTCCTGAACTTTATTATCCCATCACAATCAAGGTTGAATTCAGGAACATTTCTCACCTTCTTTTGTAACTCGACATCTTCTTTATGTGCCTCTTTAATCTTCACATGTATTGATGCTTGAACATTCATTTGAGAAAGATACGATTTTTCCCCTTCCATTATAATTCCAACATCCATCATTTTTAAATCCATAAATATTGGATCTTTTGTGATCCTCATCATGGATAAACTGGCATGGTCTTGTCGAATTAATGCATCTGCCACCTTGTTTGCTTTCCCAGGGTGGTAATGGATTGAGCAGTCGTAATCCTTAATCAGCTCCAACCATCTTCTTTGGTGCATATTCAGCTCCTTTTGTGTGAAAATATACTTTAAACTTTTATGATCAGTATAAATATCACACCTTTCACCATAAAGGTAATGCCTCCAAATCTTTAATGCAAAGATTACCGCAGCTAACTCCAAATAATGAGTTGGGTAATTTTGCTCATGTATTTTCAACTGTAATGAGGCATGAGCTATCACCATATCATTTTGCATAAGAATACACCCCAAACCCTTCTTGGATGCATCACTATAGATCACAAACCTTTCTCCACTACAAGGTAGTGTGAGCACAGGTGCATTGGATAACCTTCTTATCAACTCCTTGAAATTCTCTTCACATTCCACTGCCCAAACAAACATAACTCCTTTTATGAGTCAACTTGGCGAGTGGATTAGATAATCGTGAAAATTCTTTCACAAAACGTCGATAATATCCAGCCAAGCCAAGAAAACTTCGGATCTCAGTCACTGTTGTTGGTCTCGACCATCTTTCGATAACCTCTATTTTTGTTGGATCCACATATATCCCCTCTTTTGAGATTATGTGACCCAAAAATGAAACTTTTTGAAGCCAAAATTCACACATGGTAAATTTGGCATAATGCTTCTCCTTTCTCAGGGTATTTAATATAATTGTCAAGTGATCTTCATGTTCTTCCTTGATCTTTGAATAGGTAAGAATATCGTCTATAAAGACTACCTCAAACTGATCAAGATAGTCTCTAAAGACTCTATTCACCAGATCCATGAAGATAGCAGGGGCATTAGTAAAACCAAATGACATCACTATAAATTTATAGTGTCCATACCATGTACGGAAAGTCGTCTTTGGTATATCCTCCCTTTTGAACCTTAATTGATGATACCCTGAACGAAGATCAATCTGGGAAAAGTATTGAGCTCCGCATAGTTAGTCAAATAAGTAATCAATGCGTGGAAGAGGATATTTGTTCTTGATAGTGATCTTGTTAAGTTCTCGATAATAAATGCAGAGTCTCATTGATCCATCTTTCTTCTTAACAAATAGAATAGGTGCTCCCCAAGGTGACTCACTAGGGCGTATGATCCCCTTATCAAGATTCTCTTGAAGTTGATTCTTCAATTCCTGCAACTCAATTGGGGCCATTCTATAAGGTGTCTTTGAAATAGGCAAAGCACCCGGTACGAGTTCTATTGAAAACTCAACTTCACGATTTGGTGGAAGACCCGGTAATTCCTCCGGAAAGACATCGTCAAACTACCGTACGATGGGCATATACTTAATCGTGAGTTTCTTACCAACCATTTGAGATAAATAACCTTCATTTAGTGGAATCAAGACCCATAAGATGGAAGAAATTTCCATTGGAAGGGTATGTTCATCCTTTCATTGATAGACGATCATAGATTGATCTGGAATATGAAATGTGACTTCCCTTCTTTGGAAATTGATATGAGCTCCATATAAAGAAAGCCAATCCATGCCAAGAATCACATCAAATTCCACTATAGGAAGGATCACAAGATATGCAGGAAGCAAATTCCCACAAACTTTGATCGGAGAAGAATTATAAACTTTTGATGCGACTATTGTGCCATTAGGGGTTGTTACAGCTAACTCAACATCTAATTGTTGAGGTATTACGGTTATATCCTTAGAAAATTATTCAGAAATAAAATAGTGGGTTGATCCAGAATAATATAAAACATTTGCTACATTAGAGTGGATGGTAAGTGTACCTTTCACCACATCGTTATCGTACTCCGCATCACTGATAGAAATTGCATGTGAAAATCCTTTGTCTTTAGCCTTAAGAGTTTTTTGACGTCGACCATCATCATCAACCCTTGGATTTGGGCATTGATAGGCATAATGCCCCATCTCCTTGAACTTGAAACATTAAAGTGTAGTAGGTTCATTCTGTGTATCCCTTCCTTTTTTTACATCATTAGACATCTTCTTCCCGTCATTGCGGCATTCAAATGCCCTATGACCTTCCTTTCCACATTTGAAACATTTACTTGTCCCTTTAAGAGAACTCCCTCCATGTTTCTTTCCACACATTTAGCATAAGGGAAAGCTCATCTTCTTTTGAGTGTTCTCTTTAGATTTTCCTTTGAATTCCATTTTCCTCTTCTTATCAAACCCATATGACTGATTGGTTGCTCCAATCTCCATCTCGACTTTCAGAGCATATCGAACGATTTCCTCATAGCTATTGATGTCCCTTATGGATAATGCCCTTTGAAGACTTGGTTTTAAGCCACTAAAGAATCAATCGATCTTACTCTTAGGTTGGATAATAATACCAGAAGTGTACCTTGCAAGTCTTGTAAAATTTGCTTCATAGGTACCAACTGATTCATCATCCATTTTCTTCAATTCAAGAAACTCTTTCTCCATCTTTGTTCGGAGAATACGAGGGAAGTACTAATTGAAAAATAAGTTCTTGAACTCGTCCCATTCCCTGGACTCAATTTCATCCATTTGCCTCATATTCATAATAAGATTCCAGCATTGATCAGCATCACCTTCCAAATGATACACTGCTAAGATGAATTTATCATGTTCAGAACATTGAAGAACTGAAAATATCATTTCAGTAGTACTAATCAATTGTTCAGCAACTAATGGATCAGTAGACCCGCTGAATGAAGGTGGATGTTGTATCATGAAGGATTCAACAGAATGTTGCTCCTTCCTTTCCTCATTTGGAAGTCCTGCATGATTCATATCTTGAGAAAGTTGTTTGAGCATGGGTACAAGATTTTTCATTCCATCTCCCATAATGTTTGGTTGCTTAGGGGGACAATCATTGCATTTCCCGTCACATTCCGCATTAACTCGGTTCCTTAGGGTTCCAGTCATTGACTAAAACCAATAAGAATAGTGTGAGCAACACTAATTATAATAGGAAAACACCATAATCAAGAATAAAATTTCAAACTTAAGGTCTTATCCTAGGTTATTCATGGCAATTTCTAAAACACTATGATTTTGTTCTATGCTTAGACATATCTTTAGGGTTCTTACTAAGGCTTTCACATCCTAGTTTCCAAAGGTTGACTATACCTTTCCTCTGATACCAACTATAACGACCCAGACTTTACATACATTGTTATTACTTCAGAATTGAAGCACACTTATTACAAAATATAACAAAAACAGGAAAGGACCGTATAGGTATAGTGTCTTTAGAAACTGGGAAACATAAACAACTGGTTCATAAAGCGTCTACACTATCTCCCATTTATTTCAACATATATATAGTCCCTTTTGGCATATCTTACATAATAACCATCTTCCTGACCTGGGGAAAGAATACATACAAAATGGTGAGCTCAATTGCTCAGTAAGGGTAAACAAAAGAAATATCAATCACATCATATACATAAGAACATAACTTTTGGAAATCTTAACCTGCAAAAGAAATCATAATTTCATAACATAGGATAAATCATAGTAGTGAAATGTAATCCCAATAATCGTAACATAAAACATTAAACTTTATGTCATACACACATAATCATAGAGAATCATTTCTTATTAGTCGAGGCTCATTTCGAAGACTATCATAGTGGACAAAGTCCATTTCTGAACCGAGTTCACTCCTCGTTTCAGTCCTGTTTCACCGAACCGATTTAACCTACCGTTCCAGCCATGTCTATATCATGAGATATAAAATCTTTACCCAATGCATTGTAGGGAGATATAGGTCCAACCCATCTCATAATGATACCATTCTTATGTGTGCCACAAATTCATAAACCATACATCATAGCACAACCCATGTAATAAAAATGGGAATCTTAAACATCATGACATCATAAAACAATTCATATAAGATAAAGGAATTCAAAAAAATATTTCCATCACAACATAATAAAATCAATGTAATAATAGGGATATAAAGAGAACCCTAAATTATTTTATATGGAAAATTATTTTGATAAAACACTTGAACTCCATTCTTGAGGAAAATATCATTTCCACTTCAAAAACACTTTTCATTTCTTAACATGTCATAAAATTCTAAACTAAAAGAAGTTTATTAAAAATAAACTTGAAAACTTTTAAAGGAAGCTTCTTGTAAATAATGTGTTAAAAATCCATTCATGCCGTATAAGTTAAAAAAACATTCTTCGTACTTTTTTCAGAAAAGTCAAAAAGTACCTCATATGAAAAACGACAAAAGATTCCTTTCAAATCCTTTACTAAAAACTCATCGAAGGGTAAAATTGGATTTAAACAATTTTAGGTGGATGGAAATAATATTACATATTGAGGAAACATGGATGTGGATGATAAAATACACCCCAGTAAATACCAAAGTATAAAAAATCTCGGATAAAAATGAGATTGTGATATTTCCCATACCTTAGGTCCGATTTGCCTCGTAAATGTCCGAACCTCCTGTATAATGACATAAATAATGTTATTGAATTATTACAGAATCATAATTATTGTTATTATATCATATATGGTCATATTCTTAGCTTCTTAGTAGTAATATTTCATTGCTACTTGTTATTCGGGTGTTTAAAACTTTTTGTTCTTATGCGTGTTTTGTCGAATAAATTCTTATTCTTCCCTTTAGGTTAGAGATACATCATTTCCAGAATGATATTAATGTACTATATATCATATTTATTCATTCAATTTATTTATATAATCATTATGCAATGAAGATCATGTTGAATGAATCGCATCACAACGTGGAGACGGTATTCCGTACATACGCACGAGCGATGATATCGTTCCCATGATCGTGGAATTGTATTTGGAGTGTCTGTATACTATTTTAGAATCAATATAACTTTAAAATAATCATATATAGTAATTATTTACACCATTATACCCATCCAAGTAAGGTGGTGGGGGAAAATAGATTACACCATGGCGTGGAGACGGTATTTCGTACGTACGCACAAGCGGTGATTTCTTTTTCCATAGGATGGATAGATTTTGAAATAGGGTTGTTTCATACTTATAATAACATATCAGTATATGAGTGATACTGATGTTATTACTTCATAATTAAAAAACTAAAGAAGAAGATGTTGAAGAAGAAAGAATTTGGAAAGGATCAGTAATGGATATTACCTCTTTTTGACGCGCCTCTTCTTAACCTCCTCTTAGGGCACTAGGTTTGGTCTTTGAAGAAGACCAGAACCAATAGGATGATTATAAGGAAGTGGGGAAGTGAAATGGTTAGGGTTTGGATGTACTTGAAGGCTCAAATTGGTGTGAGGAGGAGAGGGAGGAGGTGCCCTTTTATTAGGGAGGAGAGGGGCACCTTTGGAAATATAAGAAATATTAGTTTATATTAAATCTCAAACCCACATAAAAACGTCCAAAATGACTTATATCCGAATCTTAGATGAGATAGGGTTGTAATCTCATCAAAAAATAAAATTTATACATGTTAGGAATTTATTTTAAACATTATCAACTTGATTTATCCTTATTTTCCAATTTAATTTTATTTGTGGTAATAACATTCTAAATTTTAAATTATTATTAATAATTACATATGTGTTGTTAATTTTCCATAATTTGAAACTTTATGACATTTTCTACCATATAAATTTTAATTTATAATTTTTAAATATTTTTGTGATTTTTAAATAATTTTATAATATGTTATTTTTATAAAATAACAATAGTGTCAATTTTGAAACTATTCATTTATTTGAAATTAAATAAAATATATACAAATTATATGTTCGAAATAAAAGCTTAAATAGATTAATAAAATATCATATGTATCTATAAAATTAGTGGAGCACATTAAATAGTGCATATAATAATTATTTTAATATTTTAAAACCATTTATTGATATTTTAATTAATAAAATAATTTCAACATCACAATTGTGTCATAATTAACGATAATTATTTAATCCCTAAAAATTATAAATAAATTTCTATGATGTATATAATTGTATTATTTTTCTGGAGACTATTCATGTTCGATGTTTCATTAAGTTTATCACCAAATTTAAATTATTATACTTATAAGATTTAAGAAAGTGACATGTTGTCACATTCTTTGGTTTTAATATTAATTAAATATTTTCATGGGAAAAAGTCTATTAAATGAATATAATCCGACCCTTAGGTGATATGGGTCGACTTTTAGTCATTCAATAGGATTTTGGCAGGTGTTAGGGTAATTTTATAATCTTATATTTACCCTTAATTGCCCGATTTACCTTTATCTATGGTAAATAAAATTTACTGTAGTTACTATTCATAATGCCCAAAAATAAAAAGTAGCATATTAACATAATTTGGAACCAATGATTCTGAATATGGAATCCATTTTTCAAAATTCAAAACATATAAGTTGCAGTAATTAATTTAAAATAAATCCCATTGTTAAGGAAACGAGTTGTAGAAGTTAAAACATTGCCAAAGATTGAAATGTTTTTACCTATGAATTCAATGTGAAATTAATGCTAATGATATACATTATATTAAATGGTAAAAATATATTCTATCTATACTTTAAAACGATTAAATATTATAATTTAACCATATAAATTATCTCAATGAAAAATGTTTTTTTAATTAAAAATTAGCGTATTTTTACTATTCATAAAAATATGAAAGTTATCAGAAAAATCTCAAAAATTTATCCAAAGTAAATTTTTATATCCTGATTCAAAATAAGAATTTTATTTTTTCAAATTGAATTTATAAATGTGTCAAAAAGTAGATTTAATGTGGGTGTGCCATCAAAGGCGGCAAAACTGCATTTTTTTATAAAAACTTATTTTACCCAAAAAAATTATTTTGTTTTCTTACCATGTTCTAGAAAATGTGTAATATGAATAATAATGTTTTAAAACTTAAAATTCAGTTAATACTATTCATAACAACTAGTTTATAATATTATAATAATATATCGTTGTTTAGTGGAACTTGGTATTGCGTACTACACATGCTATCGAGGAAGCACGCGATTGCGTGCAGCGAAAGATTCCTTTGATGATTTATATAACATAAAAACAAAATATTTCTCATAAAAGTCTCGGGTGTTACATCTTTTGACTGATAAGCCTGTTATGTTGGAAACCTACGCAAGGCCACCTAGGGGTACGTGATACATGGTCAGGAAAAAGAGATCTCTAAATATTGACATTATATTGTTTAAAGAAGAAGAAAGTTTTTGGAGATTCAGATTTTATGAAGCATAGAGTTTGGTTTATGGATAAAGGTACCTGAATATAGAAAGGCTATTTCTGATCGAGATATCCATATACTCAGAGGAAAAGGATTTTTATGAAGGTTTAACTTAAACGTAAAAGATATGGTGTCTATAGTTTTATTCCATAAAACTAGAAACATTAATGGAAACCACATATAACATATGGCCATGTGATTTCAAGGTTATTTCATAGTGCATCGAACACATGGTGAGGGTAATGTGTAAACCATGGTATTGAATACTTTCAGATTTTGAGAAAGGTAATGGGACAAGTATACTTGAATGAATATTTTTAAATATAGATTCTTATATATTGTCATCGATGTTTGAAGGGGTCAAAGATACTATAACCAAGAAAAAAGATACCATTATTTGAAAAACCCATTATGGGGATATATTATGCAGGGCCAGCTGGGGAAATGCTACATAGCCAAATAGTGGCATATTTGGGATGATGGTCTTGTTATATAGGCAAATTATGCATAGCCACCTAATGGCACATTATTCATAGTCAGGAAAAGGAGCTCTTAGATATTAGCAACTCTGTCAATAGAAAATGTATGGAAGATTATGATAATATGGAAATATTCAAGATTAAGAGTGTGAAATGTGGGAGAGGTATTTTTTAACAGACATGACATATGTGTGAATCAATATTGGCCATGATTTTGAGGTCTTTTACGTATATCTTACTCATATGAAAAATGGATACTTTCTTTGTTTACTCTGAATTAATAGTGTAATGTGCAGTTTTATGTCATGCCATGAGGACATTATATATGCAGTTTTCAGTCATGCAATGAGGTCCTTGATAACCCCATAAGAAATTAAAAACACCTTATTTATATAAATAATTCATTTACCCAATTCCCAAGCCCACATCACTTATGCTCGGTGTGAGAAACAAGGAGCAGTAAGGGTTTCTTTTACAATATAATGGTGACACAAGTGAAGAATAGGGGTGTTGAATTTTCATTCTGTTTAACGTCATGTGGTAAGGACAAGAATGAACTGAAGTAAAAATGAAGACATATTGTGACTTGATTATGGTATAAAACCCAAGTGTCACTAGGTTTCCTATCGAGGAATGAATCAAGTCATATATAGTTCTAAAAACATTCCCTATACAGATTTGATTCTTATATATGAAATAAAGCGGTTTTTTTATCTTGCGGCTAAGCCCAAGAGTGGAGATCTAGGCATCTCTATGTATCTCATTTAAAATGAGAATCAATCCATACATATTTCTTTAAACAATCATTCCCCATGCTAATGTGTTTTTCATGATGAATGTTGAATTTGACACGTTCTGAGGGAACGGTTAATCTCATGACATGAAATGGTATAAGTACCAAATCATATATCTTAAGGAAACACTCTGTATAGATATATTTTATATATAAGTGGTAAAAATAAGAATTTTTAGTGATTGTGTCTGGACCCAAAATTGGAAATTTAGGCATCTCTACATATCCCATTTGAAAATGACAATCAAGCCATGCGTAGTTCTTGAAACAATCTTTATGTAGATCTAACACAAGCATAAGGAAAATGGGGATTCATGTGACACTAAGGAGTAGTAATGAGATCAATGATGTTTCCTTATGGAAGCTTCTAACATCCTATAGAGAAAATGTTAGTTGAACAAATGATGTCATGCAATTTAATGTCTTGTGACAACGACAAAGATGCTACACACTTTAACATCATGCAACATGGAGGCTTATTCTTGTTATGCAGTTTAATGTCTTCCATCTAGGACATGAGGGATGTACAGTTTTAAGTCTTGCAGCAAGGACATTGTACTGTGCAGTTTAATGTCTTGTAGTGAGGATTGAGATGTATAATTACACAAAGTATTTTTCAAGAATCTCGTATTGGTTGGAGTTGTAATGAGCTCTACATCCATTTGTATTGAAGCATAAACTCCATTTGAATATACCTTATATATTAAATAAGGTCCATCCCACTTTGGATCATGTTTTGGAGGTTTCATTCCTGGTATCATTGGAATACTAATGATTATTACCAATTATCCTTAAAAGAATGAACAAAGGTGAACTTCCTTATTAAAATCTCATGCTATTCAATTCTGATATGCTTCTAGATGATGCAAAGTATGAAATCTTTTCCCATCTAATCATTCCATGTCACTGAACCATTTCTGAGATCACTCATCTGTAGACAATTGATTACAGATTGAAACTCTATGTTAAGGCAATTACATTTCAATTTTTAAAACCACATTGGTTCCATATACCAATGAATATGGAGTTCCTTGGGTAGAAGTATGGGTTGTTGTCCGATAATCCCATAATGCATCCAAATGTTTACCATGCCTTGATTTATTATCTTTATTCACCATCTTCTGGATTATATTTTTCTGGGTCTTGTTGAAAACCTCTATCGGTTTATTGGCCTCCGCATGATAGAGAGATGAATGGTTGGATTTGATATTATCTTCCTGATATAACTTTTTACCTCATCAGAACCAAAATTGGTGCCATTATCCCCTCAAATATTATGAGCACCACCAAACCTAGTGATGATATTAGTTTTGATAAACCTAACAATAATTCTATCTCCATATTCTTTGAAAGGTATTTCCTCATCCCATTTAGTGAAGAAGTCATTAGTAGTGAGAATATACTTGAACTGCTTAGCTGTGGTTGGAGGATAGGTTCCTACTACATCCATTCCCCAGGTAGAAAATGGAAAGGAGTATTTGGTTGTATGTAGCAACTCTAGGGGCTGAGGAATGAAGTTTTCATACAATTGTAAGGGATGAAATTTCTTAGAGAAATTATTAAAATCAAGCATCATTGAAGGACAAAAACATCCAAGCCCTTTAATTTGATCAGAGGGTTCGTGCCCAGACTTCTGGGAACCACAAACTCCTAAATGTACATCTTTCATGAGAGATACAGTCTCTTCTCCATCAATACATTCGAAAGGAATTCCATCAAAGCCTCGCATGTAAAGGACCTTTTGGTGGTCTAGACTATCAAAAAGTGTAAAATTAGCTGCTCATCGTCGGATCGATTCTTTTTTCACCTTATATAGTAGAAGTATCCCATTTTGGAAGATATTCCATGATGGATGTTCTCCATCCCATTGACTGACCATAAAGTTCAGAAATAAGGCTAATTTAATTAATTTCCTCCATTCTAGTTTGAGTAAAATGTGAGACCAAATGGCGATGGGTTATGATGATAACTACCTCATCCCGATTTGGATCTGCCAAGGTTGTAGCTGCATTAGCTAGTGCATCTACCTTGGAATTTTGTGATCACAGGACATATGAAAATGTCAGATCTGAGGGAAATTCAACCATTAGCTCTCTGATGTAATCACACAAAGGGATTAACTCTTCTTTTCTGATAGAATATTCCCCACTGGTTTGTTTGATTACAAATTTTGAATCACCTTTTACCTTCAAATGATCCATTTTCACCTGAAGGACCAATTCCAATCCTGCGATAAGAGCTTGATATTTTTCTTCATTATTGGTACCATCTTTTGATAATAATAAGGAATAAGGCAATACATCTCTTTTTGGGGAAATAAAGACAATTTCTGACCCTACATTGTTGAGTTTTGGATTTTCCATTCTCATTCTAGTTGAACATCTGGAAGCACCATCAAAATACATTTCTCATGTTTGGGAATTATTTTGAATAGAGAAGACCTCTTCATCCGGAAGTTCAGTATTAAAAGATGTATCTTCCGTAGATGGATGATTGGCAAGGAATTCAACCAGATGTTGGCTTTTTATTGCTTTTTAAGGCACAAACTGGATATCAAACTGTTGCAAAATAACTACCCACCATGCTATATGCCCTGTAAGCATAGAGAGACTAAGGAAAAATTTCAGCGGGTTATTGTGAGATACTAATTGGACTTGATGATGTTGCAAGTAGTGAATCAATTTCTAAACTGAAAAATTAATTCTAGGCAGCATTTTTCAGTACTTTGATTCTGATTTTATGCGTCAAGCAGCGTTCGATTGAGATAGTAATGGTTTTTTTCATTCCCAACATTATTCTTTTGGGTGAGAAAGGCACCTAGTGATCGCTCTAAGGCTATCACATAAGGAATAAGTAGTCTTCCTTCAATAGGTGGCATCAATACTGTTGGACTCAAGAGATATTTCATGAGTATATCAAATGCTTCTTGGAATTCCTTAATTTAGTGGTAGGTGACTCCCTTATTCATTAATCTGGTGATGGAAAAACAATTCCCTGCCAAATTGGTGATACAGCGCTGAATATAGGCCAAGTGTCCTTGAAATACTCTTAATTATTTCATATTTTGGGGGGTGACTTACCAAGGAATTATTTTTTCTCTCAGGATCAACTTTGATACCACGATGGTGTACAACGAAGCTAGGAAATAGTCCTAAGGTTACCCTAAAAGCATATTTCAATGGGTTCATCTTCAAATTGTGTTTCCAATGTGTATTGAATATAGTCTCCAAATCAGCCAAGTGATTGGAACATTGTCTTGATTTGACCACCAAATCATCCAAATACTATTCAAAAAATTTCCTTTATAAGTGTTTGAAGACATGGTGCATGGCACATTGGTATGTTGTGCCTCTATTCTTTAAGCCAAAGAGAATTTCTTGATAGAAAAACACACCTTGAGGGGATCTGAAGGCAATAAATGCTTCATCCTATGGGGCCATACATAATATATTATACCTAGAGTAACCATATTTAAAGGAAAGAGCTTCATAGCCAGCCATTGCATCAATTAAAAGCGCAATGATCGGAATTGAAAAATCATCTTTAGAACAATGCCTGTTAAGATATCTGAAATCAATTCAACTATATTTTTTCCATTCTTCTTTTTCCATCGGATAATGTTGGCCAGCCATTTGGTGTATTGTACTTCTCTATCAAAGTTATCCTTTATAAGAATATCAACTTCAGCTTCAATTTTAGAGTCATGAGTTGGGTGTCTTCTTCTTGTTGGTTGCTTGAATCCATGATGTTATTATGAAAACCCCAAGTGATAGGTGGCTACATCAGGATTAAGACCTGAAATTTTTGTATAATTCCATGAAAATATATCTCGATGTTGTTTTATAAATGAAGTATACACCTCATTCTCTTTAGAGGACATGGGCCACACTAACTTGAGTGGGGTATGGATATTCTTTTGTACCTACATTTATTTCTCTTAGTTCATCCATGGTGGTAGAGACACCTTCCTCAAATGCTGGAGGATAATCCCTAAGATCTTCCTCCTCTTATTCATTATGTTTTAGGTCCTCTACTTCCATTTTCATAGTAGATGATGAGGAAAAACTCCTAGATCTAAGGGAGGAGTCAGTATTTGAACATCCCAAAGAATAGGTGACCATATCTGACCATATTAATGATGAAGGGTCTTCCTGTGGTAATAAAGAAGAAATGATGGATAGTGAATCAGTATATTTATATTATTCTAGCATTTATACAATTTCCTCTACTCTAATTGATGAAGTAAATACTTTTTGTTGTTCAGTAGATGAAAGGAAGACATCTCCATTTAAGCTTCGATCACTTCTTGATAAATCAGCAATTTGTCCCATATCTCCAGGCTCAGTTACCACAACTAACATTATGGAAATTACTAGATGAATGTATGGATTTGGTTTTAACCTTTCAATTAGATTTATGGGTAGCACATAATATATACTCAAATGCATGAATGGATTTTCTGGAATTTTTTCTTGTCCATTTGGAGAATTAACTCTGGTTATTTCCTTCATCATGGAATTCTTTCCTTTTGTGTCATAAAACTCTGCCTCAATGTATTGAGACTCACATGTTTTTAATGGATCCTTGTCACCATACAATGTCCCAATTTTACCATTGAAACAATACATAAGACATTGATCATATGATGATGGTATAACTAGTTTTTGATGCAGCCAAGGCCTTCCAAGAAAAATTTTGAATGTTGTGTCCAAACGAACAACCATGAAATCGGAATTAGACACAATATTTCCAAACTGAGTTCTGTGTTTAATTTCACCCAGATGTTCTATTTCATTATTTTCATATCCTGGAAACATTATAGTCAAAGGAGATAAGTTAGATTAAGTATGGCCCAATTGACAAAGTGTACGAATGAGAATGAGGTTGTCCACGTAGCTATTATCTGTGAAGGCTCATCGGATATCTATATTAGTGACTGTAACACCAAATACTTTTATGTTATATAAATCTTCAAAGGAATATTTTTCTACACAACACTTCCTTGGCTTGCTTTACACGAAATCGCAACCTTCCTCGATAGTTTGCGTCGTACGCAATACCGAGTTTTACTAAACAACGATATGCTATTAAAATATTATTAAAACTAGCCATTATGAATAGTAATAACCACTTTTTGAAATTTTATAAATTTTATTTTTCAAAATGGACTTCATTTTTGGATTCGGAATATTGAAATTAGCCTACGGTGAAATTTTGGTATTTTTCTAAAAACATTCAATTTTTGATGAATAGTGAAACCACTAAGTGGTAGTTAAAAAACTGAATTTTTCATAAAACTTAATTTTACCGCTTCTGTAAGTGGAATTTCGAAAATCCGAGAGACACGGTTAATATCAAGGACTAAAATGTGGTTCAATGAGATGAAAATAATTTTTTGGTGAATAGTAACTTTTTACTTTTTTTTCCACGGTTAAAAGTAAAAAGGGTAATTAAGGGTAAAGATGATATTATTATTACCCTAACACATGTCCGAATTCTATTGGACAAATATAATTCTACCAAAAAAAACTTAGGAATAAAATATGACCATTTAGGCCCCCATAGATTAGATTAGGACATTTATTATTAATTTATTTAAAGAAGGGTTAAAATAGTTAAAATCAAAGTTTAATAAGTAAATAATTTTTAATATGGGGTTATACATAAGATAAATTCGACTATAAATATTCATTAGAAAGATAAAAATATTTCCTACATAATGGTATTTTATTTGTAATTTTTAGACATTAAATAATTTAATTTATTTTTGACACAAAGATGATGCAGTAATTATCTTATTAATGAAATATTGACATAATTAATGTTATAAACACCAAAATAAATGTAATTTGAGACTTTTTATGAATTCCACTAATTTTTATAGGTTAATATGGAATGTTATTATTGATTTATTTAACATTGTTTGAACTAATCATTCTGTTATGAATTTCACAAAAATCAATTACTAAATAGTGTCAAAATTGACATAAAATAGTTTTTAAAACAAATATTATATTAGTAATTGTTATTTTATTCATAGAAATCTAAGGTTCGGCAAAATGACTTAGATAAGGTTATATATATTAATAATAAACAACTTGGGGTTCGTTTGGCTACTTATAGTATGTTTATTAACCTTATAGTATAAGAACACAAGAAGACACGGTAAAAGAAAAATTATTTAACTTAATGTTAAATCTAAATGATTTGGTTAAAATAGGAACCAAAACTTGTATAAATTATATTGGATGAGAGGATTTCGACCCATCCCCACCTTATCTTCTAAATATATCAATTTGGAGCTATTTAAAACCGAACTTGACCTTATAATAAAATAATATTTTTAGTTTTCCCAAAGGTGCCCCTCTCCTCCCTTATAAAAGGGCACCTCCTCCCCCTCTTCCTCACACCACATTGAGCCTTCATGCTCAGCCAACCACTGCCAATTCCTCCTCTCAACTTCCCTAGAAACATCCTAGAGGTTCTTGTCTTCTTCAAAGACCAATTTTAGTGCCCTAAAAGAAGGTCTCAAAGAAGCACTTCAAAGAAGAGGTAATGTCCGTTACCGATTCCTTCATCTTTATTTCTTTTTCCACTTCTTCTTATTTATTTTTTTCATTATGAAGTAATAACATCAGTATCACTCATATACTGATATGTTATTATTATTATGAAACAAACCTATTTCACCATCTATACATCCTAAGGAAAAAGAAATCACCGCGCGTGTGTACCTACGGAATACCGTCTCCACACCGTGGTGTAATCTATTTTCCACCACCACCTTACTTGGATGGGTATAATGCTGTAAATAATTACTATATATGACTATTATAAAGTGATATTGATTCTGAAATATTATACATACACTCCAATAAAATTCCATGATCATAGTAACGATATCATCACTCGTGCGTACGTACGGTATACCGTCTCTACGATGTGATGTGACTCGTTCTACATGATCTTCATTTCATAATGATTATATAAATGAATTGAAAGAATGAATGTGATATATATTACACTAATAAAATTATGGAAATGAGGTATCTATAACCTAAAGAGAAGAATAAGAATTTATTCGACAAGACACGCATAAGAACAAAAAGTTATAAACACCCGAATAACAAGTAGCAATGAAATATTACTACTAAGAAGCTAAGAATATGACCATATATGATATCATAAAAATAAGTATGATTATGTAATAAGTCAATAACATTATTTTAGTCATTATACAGGAGGTTCGGACACTTACGAGGCAAAACGGTCCTAAGGTAAGGGAAAATCTCGCAAATCTCAATTTTTATCCGAGATTGTTTATACGTCATAATTTACTGGGGAATATCTACCATCCACATCCATGATTCCTCAATATGTAATATTTATATCCTTATACACTATTTTATATCCAATTTTACCATTCAGTGAGTTTTTAGTAAAAGATATGAAAGGAATATTTTGTCGTTTTTCGTACGAGGTACTTTTTGACATTTCTGACAAAAGTAGGAGAAGAATGTTTTCTAACTTATACGGCATGAATGGATTTTTAAAACATTATTTCCAAGAATCTTCCTTTACAAGTTATCAAGTTTATTTTTAATCAACTTCTTTTAGTTTGTAATTTTACGACATGTTAAGAAAGGAAAAGTGTTTTTGAAGTAGAAAGGATATTTTCCTCAAGAATGAAGTTCCAGTGTTTTATCAAAATTATTTTCCATATAAGATAATAAAGGGTTCTGTTTTTATCCCTATTATTACATTGATTTGACTATGTTGTGATGGAATTTGTTTTATGAATTCTTTTATCGTATATGAATTGTTTTATGATGTCATGATGTTTAAGATTCCCATTTTTATTAAATGGGTTATGCAATGATGTATGGTTTATGATTTTGTGGCACACATAAGAATGGTATCATTATGATATGGGTGGGACCTATATATCCCTCCAATTCATTGGGTAAAGATTTTATATCTCATGAGATAGACATGGCTGGAACGGTAGGTTATACCGGTTCAGTGAAATATGACTGAAACAAGGGTGACTCGGTTCAGAAAGGGACTTTGTCCACTAAGATAGTCTTGTCAATGAGTCTTGACTAACAAGAAATGATTCTCTATGATTATGTGTGTATGCCACAAAGTTTCATGTTTTATGTTATGATTATTGTGATTATATTTCACTACCATGATTTATCCCATGTTATGAAATTATGATCTCTTTTGCAGGTTAAGATTTCCAAAAGTTATGTGCTTATGTATATGATGTGATTGATATTTCTTTTTCTTACCCTTACTGAGCATTTGAGCTCACCCTTTTTATTTTTTCTTTCCCCAGGTCAGGAAGAAGGTTATTAAGTAAGATATTCCAAAAGGGACTATAGATATGATAAAATAAATGGGAGACAGTGTAGACGCTTTATGAACTAGTTGTTTATGTTTCCCAGTTTCTAAAGACACTATAACTATACGGTCCTTTCGTGGTTTTGTTATATGTTGTAATAAGTATGCTTCAATTTTGAAGTATTAACAATGTATGTAAAGTATGGGTCGTTATAGTGACCTTACTAGAAACATACAATGCTCTGATATCCCCATGCACAACATCATCTTCATCTTCATCTGTAAATGATATGACTGCATGAAATTGTACATGATAATTCTCTATATGGTAAACCTTTATAGCTGTAACTTTGGTTTCAAATTCTTTAGGACTTATCAAAGCCTCAATGAGTGCTTCTCGGAGATCTTTTGATATATTCAAAGTATCCAAAATTGATAACATGGCTGGTAAATGGGCAAATTGTTTCAAGACATCATAACTTTAGTCCAAATGGCTGCTTTTCCCATCATGGAGATGTGGGTTTGCAGGTGTTCTAGAAGTTGATGCTTCTGATGTAGATATACTCTATGTTGGAGCAGAAGCTGGAAATACTACTGACTTTGGTAAATTAGAATGACTATGTCTATTCATTTTCTGAGAAGAAGATAGTGTGGATTCTAATCGGTCCTCCAAAATAATTGTTTCAAGACTAGACTTATTTCGTATGGAAGAAACCCCTTGTTTTTATTGATCCAAAAAGGGATCTTCCATGAGTTTATGCTGCATATATGGTTTGAGTAGGGGTAGAGTTAAAATGGTGATTTCTATAATTCTCACTTCTTCCTCTATATCCTCAACCTTGGCTTTATCCTCTAGTTCCCCAATTAGGTAAAAGGAATTATGGCTCATCATAATTAGAATCATCATTGGAATAAGGATCTGTTAGGTGGATAGCATTAACGAAACCAAATATCAATTATTCATCATATGAGGATTCTACCAGAGAGGTTACTTCTGTTTGTGTCACTTGGCGGGTCGGTGCCCGTGTTTTTGAAAAAGATGGCATACAATCTGCCATAGTCAAGGACAACGTTGGACTTGACATGAGCTCATCTTCTTTAGACTACCCATTATCCTTATGACCACTTTGTTTCTTTGAGTAACTACCTTTTGATAAAGATGGTTTCAATGTGTCAAGAGTGGCAGAAGACCCAATCAGTTGGTTCATCTATGTTCATAAGATAGCATGAGTCTGGTTGATCATTTTTCTAATCATCCAATCGTCATATTTCTTCAAATTTTATAATTTTAACTTCATTCCATTCACCTTCTTCCTCTAGATCAGTAGTAGTAACACATGCTACATGAGTTGATGAACGTTTCAATTTCACTTGGCTAGTGTCTAACATTTTTTTCAGGAGGTATTTGAAACCAAAACACTCCTGAATGGGGTGACCCAACATCTGGGGAAAGGGATAATAATTCGGAAGATCATCATCTCCTTCTTTATTTGTCTTCATTGTCTTTGGAGACTGAACCAAAAAGTTTTCTATGGCTGATATGAAGTAACAAGGAACATGTTCATTCCTGAAAGAATAAATATTATTTAATAATTCCTCAAGCTGTTTCTACCTTTGATCTTGTTGATCATCTTCACGAGACAGTCATTGATTCTGATGCGCAAGAGGTAGAGCCCTTCGGTATGATGAAGGTCTTCATGTAGAAGCATGTACAGGTTCTTGTTTGAGTGTGACTGTAGTATCTTATGCCTTTCATATCCTCCTTCTTGAGGATGATGTAATTACACAAGTATTAGCCTTAGATTCTATAATAGAGTCTTCTATATGTTGAGCGATTGAAGTAATGTCTCTAAACCCTCCTGTGTATTTCACAGGGATCAATGGTGTGCATAATTCATCCCACATATTTGCTACACAAATTGGAAGCAACTCTTCTTGAGGGAGTTCCAAAAATAAGGAATATGTTAATCCCTTCCATAAAGAAATGAAATATGAAAAGCTTCAATTATCCCTTTGTTTACAATTGGTACGATCAAAAACTATCTTCTCTGGTAGTGTTGAGTTAAATTGAAGTAGGAATTTTTTATGGAGATCTTCTCATCCAACAATTGATAAAGATTGCAATCATGTATACCAGAAAAAAGATGGTCCTTATAATGACTACACAAAACACCTAATCATAATATCTTCTTGTTGTTGACAAGTTCCCATAATAGGATCACAACGAGAAAAAAATGTGTTATGTGTTGTTCTAGATCTCCCAAACCATTAAAGATTTGCAATGTGGTATTCAAAAAATTTGTTGGGGGAGGAATTACATCCACCCATTCAGGGTAAGATCTCTTTTCCTGCTGAACTGGTGCATGTCATTCCTCCATAGCTTCCAATAGAGTCTTTAATGCCACAATTATGTTCATAAGAATTTGGGGAATATCTAGATGAGATAGATTCTGTATAGGTATAGCAACTGGAGCCTGATCTCGTGCAAAGACCATTAAAACCACTGATGGTGGTGCTGATATCTGCCTTGGATAACCCACATGAATGGCTCTATCAGGATGTATATAGTCATTCCTTGATTGTGTACCTAATGGAGGGAATTCATTATCCGCATCTGTAGTTACTACAAATCTACTTTGTTGAGGATCTATTACATAATTTTCAAGTTGTGGACTTGTATGGGGAGTAAGCCGAGCAGAAATGCTATTTCAAAGTAACTTTGTGTTAAGTCTTTTCAACTCATTCATTTCCTCTTCTTATTGTGCAAATCTTTGTTCAAGTGAAAAATATTGAACTTCTCTAATGGAAAAGTGTGATACAATCTAAATTTTTTCTTTTCCCCTTGTAAGATGCATTCCGGAGACGGGGGAGTTGGTTATTTGAAGACATACCTATATTCTAGGTATGTCTCTGATTTTGGGAATGCACACCTTCTTCATTTTCCTCCATTTGTACTATATTATGTACAAGAAATTAATCTTCTAATTCCCCTGAACTTGACTTATTTTCTGGAGGACCTTTTGAAATAGTGTTAATAACATTTACTAATTCATAATGCATCGATGTCATTCAGTCAGTTTTTCCCTAGATTGTTTTCCTTTGTGACTTTCATAAAACTATGTTCTTCTATATGAAGAATTCCCTGGAAATGTTTGATGAATAGTAATCCTAATAGAATCCTCATATAGTTCAGTTGTACGCTCTCTTTGTGGCTTCTTCCCCAATCAGGAGAAAAATGACTTCTGTTGAGAAGGGGATTGCAGATGTGAAAAAGCAACCAGCCCTACAGGCTGGGGTTGTTCTTCTTATTATTCTTCAAATCCTTTCTCTTTTAATGAATTTTAATATTGAATTATATGATCCCCTAGACAAGAAAGATGGGGTGATTTTTAAACTGTTATAGATGAAATTCATGCGACTACTCTTCTTCTTTGGAAGATTTTGGTTCGAACATTTGTTGGGTGTATTATCCGACAATCAATCAAATCATCTATTTCAGAAGATCGCTATGCTATTTCAATCATTTTCATCCTCTGACACAAGATATCTTCAAAACAGGATTTCTGGTTAAGATTCTTAGAGGCTAGATGTAAATGTAACTCAACAACTTCTTTTCTTTGGGCATGATTTTGATGAAAACTGGTTGAGGCCTACTCTTGACAGTACATTTGATTACATACAAAACCTATTGATTGCGTCCAACAATAGGCAATAACATTGCATGAAACCACTTTTGGTTGACTTTATTGGTTTTGGAGCATAGTGAATTGCAATGATTCATATGCACTTCATCCTCTGATGCGAACACTGGATGAGGAAACAGAAATTAATTATTGTATCATATTTAGATCATAGAGACATGCGTGCTAAAGGGTTATCTATTGTTTTTCATCCTCTAGATGTTGGGAAACTAAGAGGGATTCCAATTCAAATTGGAAGTGAAACCATTCTATTACCATTACATGATTTTGATATTCATCATATGGTAATACATTCATTTTCAAATGACGAATAGTTTTTTAAATGTTAAGGCAGATATCATGAGTGTAATATTCCATCGTCAATTCTAGAATGTTATACTGAGAATTTTCCAAAGTCGAAAACATGACTGGTATTTCTCCTTTAGCCAATTGTTTCTCATGTTTAACATATCTTCATCATCTTTCACTGGATATATCTCCACTTGGTCGGACCAGAGTGGATGTTATTTATTAGAAGACAAATGCTCTAAAGGAGGGTTGGAGAATGATTCCATCAGGTTGAGAAAGTGTTCCACCCTTAAATGACAATGCACCAGACATAACAATCCTTGTATTTTCAAGTTCCTTGAGATAGGTGGGCTTTCTCTTCAATACATTTTCAATTATGGAATCATTTTGAGAATGCAGACTACTACTACGGAGAGGAGTTTCACAACAAATTCAATTATGGGGAGGATCACCATGGTAGATTAAATAAAGGGATACATGTTCTTTCACCTTGGTCTTCTGGCCACACTGAGGGTTTCCATGGCTGTCATCCAGAGATAGACACTCTGTATTGAACAAATATTCATGAAGAAATCCTTCATGATGAAGTTTCTGATGAGAAACTTCAGAATTACAACTATAATTCGCAAAATTTATTAATGAGAAGGTATGATCTTGAGTTGTAATAAATAAATGTCTGAGGGAATCAAGAACTCGAGCATTAAGAGGATCTAAATCAGAGCTTGACTCTTGATTTTAAAACGGTGTTTGGTGAGACTTATTTTTGGATGTTCTCTTTTACTTAGATGGGGCTACCCATCGGGATAAGTGGTTATAATGGGTAGGGTTATGTGCCTGCCTTGGTGTAGTTACCAGAATGGACCGATTAACTCCAACTGGAAGTGGTATATGTTCCGGATATTGTTGTCTATATGATATGGGGAGTATTCCCCATGACCCTCCTGGACTGGAACAGTGGTGTGTGTCTGATATGGTATGGAATTCTAATTTTACATCCCATGTGTGGTGCATATTTATGTGTCAATTTCCCTGATACTGCTGAAGTAGTTGTTATAATATTCTGGCATTCTTTGAAAATGTGGACAGGAATTTGCGTCTTCCCTTTCATCATTGATAAGATGTGTTTTGCAACTTCAGTGACCAGAATGGGAATATAAGTCCATTCCGTATCTGTAGTAGGTGTATGTGCCAGCTCCTATCCTCATTTTCCAACCAATGGGTATTTAATGTACTCATGTATGGGGGAAAAGAGTTGGGTCTTCCCTAATTTTGTGGTCGAAGATTTCCAACTGACTACTCTGGGTGCTACCAAACGAGAGTGTTGGATGACTTGATGATCATTGGAAGGTGTATGTTCCTTCTGGTTGATTACCATCAAGTATGGTTGATGGACATCATTCAATAATGGCAGAAGAGATTTCTAATAGAATTGGTGATTGTTAATAGGTGTATGTTCCTGTTTACTAGTTGCCACCATATTAGATAGGAGGGCTTCTTTAAATGCAGTAGGATGAGCCTACTGACTGGAAGATAACTTGTAAGTAGTTGTATGTTTCTATTCGTGGTACTCCACCAGATTTATCTGGTGGTGTTGGTGGGTTGTTGTCAAACGAGCCTATAGAGAAAAAAAAATAGGATAGATAGATGTATGTTCTCGCTCGTTGTTTCCCACCAAGTTAGGTTTATGGGCTTCTCCAGAAGGGGTAGAGGTAAGAACCTGGACCCTGTTTACTGGACATTGTCCCTGGATTTTCGTCTTCCCTACCCGGGTCTGAGAAACGTGGGCTGAACGTCTAGAGGAAACACCCCCATCATGTTGGGGGTTCACTACCACTTGAATCTGCCAGCGATGATTGCTGATGGGAGTCCTCAAAAAATACACATTCATTTTTGAATTAAGGCCTTGAGTGACCTCTTGATACACCTACCAGTAGTATAAGAGGGACTGGTTGTTGCGTTCTTAGGATAAGGACCCAAAATGGTTGGAGACAGTGGTTGGCACCGTATGATTCTTGATCATTAGTCATTGTAGGCTAGATGTTCAAGGATTGTTATTGACCTAAATGGCATGTTAAGCAGCCTCCAAAGTTGGGATTGTACCGTGTTTGAGATATTACTTTACCAGCACATTAGAGACCCAACATTGAAGATATTTGGTTGGTGATAATGTCCTTCCTATGGATGGGGATCCCATTTGAGCAGCAGTCAGGAAGTTTACACATGTTTTCTTGGAGAAATCCATCTTTGGAATGAATGGAATTCTGAGAAGAAAAACATGAAAAAAAAACAAACTCCATTAAAGAAATTTCTTTTTAAATTGATACATGTGTGATTGAATTTTTTTGCCTTACATTATCAATTGATAGGGGCCTAAGATTTGGGTAACATTATTAACGTAGTTGTGGATTCACATCGGGTTCACCATTTTTTTTTCGTAGTACCTTGAAACATGTGTTCCAGATTTAAGAATCACTATTTCCAAGTGGTTTCCATTGGATTTATTCATGGAACCAGAAACTTCTAATATTTATTTATCCAAAGGGGACCTTCTTTCCAAAGGGAGGCATTCTTTATGTTTTGAAAATTACAATACTTAAGAATGTGCATTGGTCAAGAGGATGGGAGGTCAGACTCATCACACCCTTTTGGGGGGAATTATTATCTACTCTAAGACTGTATTCATAAAATTAAATTATTTTCATGAATAGTTATTAATTCACGATGTATATCATAAGTATCCCTTTGAGTTTATAATCACTTATTCACATGTGTAAAATTTTAGAATCATCAGTATGCATTCAAGGTTCTTCATTATTTAAAATATCCGTATATACTCGAGGTTTTCCATCAATGGTATCCTATAATATACTACTTATAGATTATTTTAATCAGAATTGTGATGATACTGGTTTTTAAGCCACTTAGTGGGGCACTCTGGAATTTTATTTTCATCTAGGGAGACGAAGGTTTAGTTTTATTTTGGGATCGTTCCCATAAGACATGCTACCTATGTATCCTTGTGAAAGGAATCAGAACCCTCGTAGTTTGGTGCCACTAAATTTGACACATCATGGCTTTTAAGGACCTATGATAAAGACCTCTAAGTAGAAGGTGCATAGTTGAAATAGTGTGGGACTTATGCTGAAGCAGGCCAAGGAACCTGGAAAGGATATGGGTTTCCAAGTAAGATCAGACCCTATTGGGAATATGGCCTAGAGAGAATAGGGTTGATTTGAAGTGTTAGTTTTGAACCTCAAGGAGGCTTTCTACGTATCCCATATATATTTGAATCAAAGACCACATAGTTAGATAAGTCTCATAAGAGAGTATGGTTCTTTGAAAGAGATGATTTTGGACTTACATCCTGAAAGAGGATGCCCTGATGATTTGGGGTTTAATTTGGGGCTTATTCCTAAGGAGAATTCCTAGATTAAAGGAATTAGAGTTGGATTCATGAAGAGTATATATGTTCAGCTAGGGCCTTGAGGATTCTTCCTATGTATTCTCATTTAAAAAGGAATCATAGGTCTCATTTTTCATTAAAATCATGCAAATATTGTAATTGAGACAAATTTCTAAGCCCACGTGAGTCATGCTCGATGTGAGAAACAACAGAATGTCAAAGATTTGACAAAGGAATTAACATGTTCAGACTTTTCCCTCAATGTTGATGGAAGAGGGTGAGGTTAGCTTGGAAGAGGGTGAGGCGACGAACCTTCCCTCTATTCTATTTACAATGGACAAGGGTCCAATGTAAGGAAGTAGGGGTTTAAGTGAGGGGCTTATATCTACATGGCTTCCCATGGTGATAATTCCCAGCAGGAGAGGGAAAGTTCAATGAAAGTCCCTATGCCCATCTCCCTTTTGGTTTTTTAGCACCAAAAAAGAAATTAGAAGTAATGATGCTACCACCAGTAAGAAAAACTACTTGCTTATGCAAAGCTGGTTTCCCTAAAATTGATCTTGGTAGTGGAGGGAGACTTATCCTATGCTTGCGCAGAGAGGAAAATGTGAACCACACCTTCCATACAAGAGACCTGATGTTCTGAGTTTTAGAGATGAGAAGGGGAGGACAGAACCCAAACTCTTCTTCTCAAAACTGGGAACATTCCAACACTGTTCCTGGAAGAAAAGTCCACGTGACGATGGATATACAAACCCACAAACATCCCTTGAATCCAAACCCCATTGTGGACCAAATGCGGGAAACCTCTTACTATGTAAATACAAACCCAAATAGGAGACACACTGATGTGCCTTTCCCAACGGTTTTATAAGTTAGTAGGTTTTGGATGAGGCTTTAACTTATTCCCTTCTAGATAAGGGAACCAACGAAAGAGACACCCTGCCATGAACGGATTTTAAAAAGGTACTTGAGTTGGCCACGTAGGTACCTCACGCAAGTATTCCACATAGGCTCCTTGCACAATTATATCTCATAGGTATCCCGTGAATGTATGTTGCATAGGTACCCCGTGTTAATGTACCACGTAGATAGATTGTGCATGTATGGTGCGTAGGTATGGATGATGAATGAAGAATATGTTTTACATAGGAGAATCACACCTATTAATTTTTTTAAAATACATTCGAAACATGCTTCTCCCGTTTAATTATATCTTCTATCGTGATTTAGAGATCTACCTGGGACAATTTGAGGGATCTAGGAGAAAGATCTATGCAATGAGATCTTTAGAGAGCCTTTCACATTTTTTCAGTCCTGACATGGGGTGCCCAATGGCTCTATTTATAGGCATGGATGGGGCCTGGTCGAAGAGTTGATTCCCACACAGGTCCTTCGTGGTGCTCCGCCGCATAGTTATTCCTCATAGGTGCACAAAACATCTTTGGGTGTAGAGCTCTGTCATGTAGGTTAGTCGCACAGCTCCACCGCATAGTCCAATGAATCTAGTCAAACTCGAAGCTCTTTGGGAAGATTTTGATTTTCCTTTGTACTCTTCGAACATTTCTTTGGGATATTAAATATCATGATTTCTCTTTATAGTCTTTTTGGTTACTTTCACATGTACTTTCAACAGTGGTGGAATATAATTTTAGACAACATATTCTAGATTATACCTAAACCATTCCTAAACATTGTTTTTAATTAAAAAAGGAAACTAGAGTGTGGGTAGAGATATTATAAATTGATTTTGTCAAATATTAGTTGAAAAAATAGTTTTTGAACTATGAATAAAATATAAAATGATGTTATCTATTATCTATGATGGGAGGGAACTTTAGGAATTTCTTAAAGTATAAAATAAATATAAAATATTTTTTATATTCAAATGGATGAAAGGTGATATAATTATAATATATGATGATTATATCTTAATATATTATCATCCAATAAATCAAGAACACATTTTGGTTATACATTATCCAATATCTATTAGTTTTTACCCTTAGTTAACCCTTATGAAAATTTCTACAATATTAATGTTTTATATCATTTTAAGAAGGATAATGTTACTATAAAATGAAAAACATCCCATAAATTTATTATTATAGATTTCTTAAATCAAATCCCATTAATATTTTCTCACATATATTTTTTATTTCATTTATATCATTTTAAAAAATATTATTTATTGTAAAATATCATAAATTTCATCTTTGACACTATTCATTGCATATTACTTTAATACAACAAGAAAATGGGAGAATTAAAATATAATTCATTTACAAATCCCTATCATGTTATATAGATCTATAAAATTCATTGGACACATTACTTTTTTCAAATTATACCACTTTAATATTATTAAAATTCTCTATTTTCTTTTATTAATTGAATAATGTTATGTATGTGTTGTGTAAGAATTTATGGAAATTATTTTCCCATCAAAAAAGTGAAATAAAATTACATGATTAAAAATTATTTATATTTAAAATATATATTTCCAATTAGACATTGCCTATAATTTTATTTACTAAAAAAATGTTAATATAATAACACGATGTGAATGACATTGTTGAATTTTCATTAACTAAAACAATTTAATGATAAAAATCACATAAAAAAGGAAACAAAATCTCAGATATTATAATATTGGCTTATTATGTATAACATGGGTTCAAAAAAAATAAATTATTTAATGAGTTAAGGTTATTTTCTCTTTTTTATCATATTATTTTTATGCATAGTTAACTGATTTACACTTATGATAGTAAAAATTATTTACTATTGTTGTTAATCATAATAAAAAAAATAAACAGGTCCGATTTATAAATTTTGGACATAATGATTCAGAATACAAAATTTATTTTTGAAATTTCATTTATCTAAGTGGAAGTCCTTAATTTGAAAAAAATAAAAAATTCGATGAAAAAATAATTTTTCATAATAATGAATTTTTATGTATAAAATTGTTTTTATTGAAAATTATATCAAAATAATGATTCCAAAGAACTAAATTGAATTATTCAAAATATTAGAGAAATAATTTAATTTTATAGAGTTTTAAAGAAATGTATATATGAAAATTCTTGAAAAAATATAAATTTTTAATAAAAAAGTTTTTCTTTTTCATTATTCATTGAAAAATATATCTTTTTAGAAAAATCCCATAAATTCACCAACATAAAATTATCATATTCGAATTTCAAACCTGATGTAAATTGAATAAGGAAATTTTTATAAATATGGTAAATTTTATTTTATTATTTTATCACATAAAGAAATAATTGTTTTTGAGAAAATAATTTTTTTTGGAACAAAATGACTTTACCAAAAATTGATTTTTTATTTCATGTTCTTTAAAAAATAATTTTTTATTGGGAATGAACATATTATGTATTCCATATAATGTTTATTCTTGCATAAACTCACCAATTAAACAGCTAGGATGTAAAAGTTATATTTAAATATTAATATTTCATGGTTTTTTTAACCTCATTGTTGTGTATTGTATATGCTATCAAAGATATTGTTATTTCAAAATATTGGTGTTTAAGAACAAAAAATTATTAACCTAATGTATGTTTATTATCATATTATTCAATAGGATACAACTCAACAACACAATAGGGGTCTCATGAATATATCATTTATAGTGCACATAAGGATCCCTATAGGAGTGATTTTTAGTATTTGCAACCAATAAGAAAAGATCATCAGAAATAAGAAGAAAGGATTAATTAATGTCATTAGTCTCCATTATAATTTTTTTTTTGATTTTACAATTATAAATCTTTTTAAATATTATTCTTATTATACACAGAATAGAAATAAATAGAAGTCATTCCCTACATATTATACATAAATATGTGAGAATGAGGTCCCCCAACCACGATGAAGCTTTTCTGATTCTTTATGCACTATATGGAGAAGAAGAACAACCTGAAAACCACAACCATACATGGAAACTCTATATCATCCTAAACGGCATCAATGGATCATCAAAAACACATCCCAATACACTCCAAACAAAAAAACAATAGCATATTGAATTCCTAGAGGAAGAATAGGGTGAAATATGGGAAAGGGGTTACGAAATCATCAAAAATCACTACTAACCAACCCTTGGAAGCTAATGGTCAACATTGAAGTAACATGGGATTGATTACCTCCAAAAACGTCAAGGGAACATCCAAAAATATATGAAGCGATAGTGGAATGGTGATATTCAACTGAAATTGAAACCTGTAAATTGGTAGTTAGTCATATTATTCACAGTATTAATTTCATATTAACATATTGAATTCCATATATTCCATGGATTTTCTATCTTGAAACAATTATATGGTGTGAATTCCAACTCCAACAAAAATTCATAGTGGCTCATCCTGAAATAATCTTGTGTTTTTAATTCTCCTTTCATGTCTGGAATTGATTTGATATACTCCCCAATTGGTAAATTTAATCCATCATTTCAGTAACTACAAATGTAAGGAATAACCAACTCATCTCATGAATCACTATGTGTCAATGTGAATTACCATTTATAGTTTTTTTTCTACTCCATGCTCCATAGAACCTCCCAATGCCTCCTCTAAAACACTCTTTACACCAAGACTAGAAAAGTAAAGGGTTGGTAAGGAACATATCATTACACTAGATACCTCACAAACAATCACAATCCTTGATAAATAAAACCAAACCCAAAAGGAATAAAATTGACTAAAAACACACCTCATGAGATACCTTGTTACGTTAACGTTACACCTGAAACACTACCACCAACCAAACACATCGAAACAAAACAACCAAAAAACACCCCACATAACTACATCACTACCTCTCATTGAGAACAACACCACATCACCACACCACTTTACAATCAACACAAAATTAAACTCCTCTGCATAGCTAAATCCAAAAATTTCCTTAACTAACATAAAACACCACCCAAAACACCAAAATGAATGAATTTCATCTCAAATATCATGATATTATTATCTTTTGGTGTAACTGACTCACCCATATAGGTTTACTAGTTTCAAAAATATAACACATATTGATTAAGAATCATATTTTTCAATATTTTATATAATGGATTCATTATCAATCATCAAACCATTAAGAAAACAACACATCATATAACACAACAAGATCCTAACATTACATCAATAATGAAAATTTGAACAATTAAATCTCAAAACAAATCATAGTTAAGGTAACACATTTGTGTTGCTGCCATGTACTCTTTATTAGGACACCATGCCTCTACAATACTCTAGCCAAGGTAATGGTCCATTCCCAAATAGATTCTATCAATACTTTTGGATCTCAAATGGTTATGCGGTGAACATCGCATCACCCACAATATATAACTCTCCCCATACAAGGATGTGGGAGTCATTGTAATGATACAAAATATAGTGGGACCCGTGAAAGACATCATGGAACCTATCTAGCCACGTTGGATGTGAAAACTGATATGCAACCATACCAATATGACCCAACACCTCAAAATTCCCAATGAATTGAGGATAAAGAATAATCCCACAGCCATACATAATCTTCCCTTGTCTATGTGAGACTACATGAATGCATGGTCACCAACATGAAACTCTAGTGGCCTCCACCTATGATATTTTTAGGCCCTCTAATGATCATGCACTAGCCTCAACCTTTCCTGGATAATTGAGTCTTCTCAGTCATGTTGTTTTACACATTAGGTCTAAGAACTACTATTTATACAACCTCTATCATGTAAAATGGAGAACGAAAAATCATCCTATATAAGACATAAAACATTTTGATTTTAATGGATGAGTGATTTCTTATAATGTATCAAAACTCAAAAAAATATTGGTGTATTCCCCATAATCTAACAAAATCCATGATATAATCTAGATATATATCATCCAACATCTACATGGCCTTCTTAATCTTTATATCTATTTGAGGGTGGAAATTTGGGATAATGTGAAATAAGGAGGCAAAAGGATACTAATATACTCTCTAAACCTATGAAGTAACAAAAGGGTCCTAATAATAGATGAAGGTACATTATACAACATAAATCCTAATCACATCATCAATATAAAACCTTATTAATAATTCCATGAAAATCGAAACATATATCACTATAAATGAGAAAAATTCAACAATTGTTACACTATCAGTCAAACTGAATAAAAGACTCTCTATTCCCGGGGTAACCTAAGGATGACATCCCATCAAAAAGTTCCCTAATTTACAGTTCAGAAAATTTAAGGTAACACCATACCCATTTGAACTTGTATCTCTTTATTAACCTCATGTAAATCTAGAAACATTGACACAAACTCTTCCAATTACTATTTCACCCATAGTATACTATGTTATCTCTTCATTTCATGATACATCTTTGTCACATAAGGATTTAATACTAAATGTGAGATATGTAATTCATAGATAACTACATTTTTTTTTTGTATTTCAGAATAAAATCACATTAATTTTATGTTAGAACTTAAACAACGTAAAACACTCCCAAAAAGAACCATAAGAAGGATGCTCATGGAGTTAATCCAATGAAAAAACCAGAGCATCCAAAAAACCCAAGAAAAATAGGTATATTCATCACCTGTCTCATCGCTAGCCTACATAGATCTTGCATCATCCATCCCATTCCAAAACCTCTAGAAAACATCCCAAAAGTCCTCTATCAAGGACATGACATATTCTGGAGACGATATTTCTAGAGCAGGGACCACAAGAGAAGCCAATGAACATTAGCCCAAAATCACCCCCAACGCACCAATAGAAACCTAGAATCCAATGAGGAAACAAAAACTGCATCTACTTCCACTACGATCCAATTGTACATTACCACAATAGGAACTCCACAACCCAATTAAAACATATAAATCCAAAATAAAATACCTACTAGAACCAATACTAGAGAATTTTTAACAAAGAGGGATTCATCGACAAAGTAAATGAATAAGGAATCATGGGTTTGTTGAGCAACCAAAAATGATTCCCCCATTCAAAAAGCTCACATTAATAGATATTACATCACTAAGGCTACCAACATAATTTAAAAAACCATGGGATCTATTGAATAATACCAAAATGGGGTCATTCAAGTCAAGGAAAAATGAATTAGAAGAGAAAAATAAGGAGAATCAAAACCATCTAGGAAGAAAGATTGTAATAAAATATAACATTACAAAAATAGGAAGATAATGAA
Source organism: Viscum album (assembly GCA_963277665.1). Classification (NCBI taxonomy): domain Eukaryota; kingdom Viridiplantae; phylum Streptophyta; class Magnoliopsida; order Santalales; family Viscaceae; genus Viscum; species Viscum album. The sequence goes on along the minus strand of OY728130.1, from coordinate 1,904,065,587 downwards.
GGAGAGAACTGGTGAGGATAAGTGTACCATCAACATTGATAGAGCATGCATCTGATATCTTCCTTGGGGTGCTTGATCTAAATTTTTTGGATGACAACCATTCCACGTACCAACTCCACTGAAACCCAACCGGCCACACTGCACTAAGAACCTTGGACAAAAACCACAAAAAGAGGTCAAAAAAACAAGAGTGGTAAAGAAGAATAAAATTAAAATGTCATAGACTGCAGGAATTGCACTATCAGAGGATGGAGCATCTCTAATAGAGCTCATAAAACATGGTAGTCAGGAATTGGTCGCATGGTGATTTATAAAGACGTACTCATCATGAAGCTGATGATCACCAAATTTGATATATCCAAACCTGAAGTAGAAGGGTTAAATAATGGTAAGCATGATGGATAAAGGATCGGGGAATTAAATCAAAACCTTAATTCCAATGAGAAAGGGAGATCCCAAGAAAACATTGTGCAGTCCTCCATAATTTAGAAGGAAGATCCCCTTACCTATCTAGTGGAAAAAATATCCTCCCCTAAAAAAATATAGATTGGAAAATAAACTAAGAATCCCCCAAGAGAATCACCATAACCAACATAGTCACACATCGCCTCTACTGCTATGTCTCCAAACTGAGACTCCTCTACCTGATGCATCAATGATGACTCCAATATCATCATATTAATAAAATTTTAACCACTACACTACCCCATGTCAATATAAATCAATTAAATCTACTAAATCCAACTATAAACATCTGAAAAAACATGAACCACATCCCCTTGGGATGTCCTACCCAGAACATCATCAAAAACATTCCGCTTCTTTAGGGTTTAATGGATCTATAAATCATAATAATTAAGAAACTCCATCCACCTATACTATAATAGATTCAAATATCTTTAATAAAATACACATTTTAGGGAATTTTGTTATGTGATAACCACATATAATTCACTATTAATGTAATTCTTCCCCCAACTTCAGCACGAACACAATATCCACCAACTCTAGATATCATGTGGCATAGTTACTATTAGGGGGATTAACTACGAAGACCCATAAGAGATCATTTATCTCTCCTATATCAACATCATTCACAATCCATGATTGGATTCCCCAGAAAACCCTCAAAAATCACAACCTCTATAGGATCCTCCCTTAAATTTTTCAAAATATTGGCTGACACTGATCATTCCATGGATCAATCTAGTCGCTCCTAGTTAAAGCTATCAGTGGGGATAAAACCCAAGGGAAATAAAATAAAACCTTATAAATATAGCTAACTAGATTAAAAAATCTTTGAAGAACGTCCATTCTCTAGATTGATTCCTAAGAATAGACTACCCTGGCGTTATATGGGTCGATGGCCACAACATCTAGAAATCCACAGAACCATAGAAAAACACAACCATGAAAATTTTTTAACATATAAATATATCCATAGTGATTATGGTGTTGAAGGACCTATAATATTTATTTGATAGGTTCAACATGCTCCCCCACTGACATTGAGTAGATCAAGTTATCATTAATAAACAATATAACAAATCTCTACAGTAATTTATGTATTATGGAGTTCATGACCCTTGGACATGGTTGGTGTATTCATGACATTGAACAACAAGTCTAAAAACATTAAGTGTTCATACTAACATTTGAAGGCTGAATTCAGGATATCATTCTAGTTCACCACTAACTGGTAATATCTGTATTATAGATCAATCTCGAATTACCAATAGACTGTTAGGTTTTCGGGGCCCATAGCGGAAGCCGGTGGGCTAGGAGTTTTAAAATATTCATTTTCGATATGACAGAACTTGTGGTCGCCGATGATCAGAGCCCTGGATAGGTCCGAGGATCTCCTATAGATTGTAAAGAGCACAAAATTAAAAATAAAACATAACCGTTTTAGATCAAAAGAAGTTGTCGACCGCAACTTGTCACCGTTGGTTGTTACACAAAGGATCCATAACAATATCCCTCAATATCATCCACACACACTTCAAAAATCCACAGAAACTCCGATCGTCAAACTCTGGGTGCTAGCGCGGTGATCCGATGATATATTTGACATTCTGACGATCACTGCGTGGTCGATCTTGCGATGCGTGAGGAGAAACTCGATCTGAGCTCAGATTGAGAGATTATCTCTCTAGAGAGCATGAGGAGAGAGAGGCTCTGGACAAATTGACTCGAATAGTTCTTGTGCTTGATCCCCTATCCTCTATTTATAGAGGATTGTGAAATTACCCGGTTGGGTTCCTCAACCCCTGTTAATTCCACGTCCACTAAATAAATTACTATGACGAATTAAAACTGCTTCAATATTATTTATTTATTTTATCACATACTTGTAATATATATGAAATATATTAAATGATAAAATCCATGCCATTTAACAGGACTCGTTGTCCCACTTAATATTAAGCGAACCTTGAATATTAAAATAATATTCATTCGATTAATATTTTCTCGTATTTACTGAACTCGAAAATACATTAATTAAATTCAATATCAAGTATTTGTAACTTGAATATTAATGAATTTATTTAATTCTTTTTGGTGATCGACAACATGGACAACGCTCAGACCCCATGGTGGGGCCCACTATGTCCATATACCTATTCAACTAAATAGTTCGGATTCTTGAATACGCTATTGTGTGTGACCCTCTAGGCCCTTATCTCAATAGTAGTGAATAAAAATCACAGACCAAGAGAGGAGTCTAGCAACCCCTCATGGACGCTAATGGGATAAGGATAGTCATTGAAACAACTACCATCCTACGAACATTGATTGTGTAATATTGTCTCTTTGTCATTAAATATCTCATAAAGCAGGATGCACTCTTCTGTCATCGTCCTTATCTTGATTTATTATTTGTTTATCTATCTGGATGGATTCTCTTTTCTACTGCTTTGTTCAATGACTTATGTAGGCGGAACCATCCTGATCAACTAGGCCTGAGATATACAACTTCCTAAACTTAGAAGCGACAAATTATTTCTTGACCATTCAACCAACGTCATACCACCAACGACGCACCCAACACAAACTACCTCTCCACGATATTATTGTCATTGTTTTCACCTTGCATTAAACTATGGAATTAAATGATATACATTGGTAATGGTCTCAAGTCAGGATACCGATACACATGTCCGTAGATAGGAACAACCAATGACACCCAAAACTTGTGGTGTTCCTATTGATGGGTCTATCCTCATGATCTCACTGTTATAGATCACGATCTGGGGACTTCATGAGAAGAAGTCTCAACTCTTATGAGCCCCCACCACCTGATAGTCATGCATCTACTATGTCCAGTCAATAAGATGTATCTAAACTATAGAACATATATTTAAGATCAATGTCATTGTATCTCAAGGCTCTCATTATAGCCTGGGATTTTCTATAACATCTTGACACGACAATTAACCTTTGGACATTACCATTATTATAGTGGATGCAGAAAATGTCTACACTATAATGGTAAGATATCATCATGAATATCTAATTATACACATGAAACAGTAATCAAAAGTACTACATTGTTGGGTCTATGGCACCCACTATTTCCACTCTCCTACTTGAACTGGAGCCAACATGCTAACTAAACTTGTTAGGTACTCACATGATAAATACCATGCTTCTGCTGAGTAATGGCTTTAACTGCTAGGCCTGCCACATTTTCTCCGCGTGGCATATCTGCTATATGAGACCTCAATGACATGAGTAAAAATTTTCAATATAATGTATCTCCTAGTTTATTACTTTTGTCCATTGTGATAACTTGACAACATGGCTAGTAAGAATATCATAATTCTCATTATGATAAAAATTTTCTCACTAGGTGTGAATCCAAGAATTGGAACAAATCACTATGCTTTATAATTGCTTCTTAGCTTCCTTAGTAGCTGCAATGTACTCAGAATTTTTAGGTATGGCTACCAAAAGCTTTTATGAGCTTGACTCACACATCTCTTTTGCCTAACTGTGATACTAGATCAAATTTATCTAAGGATTAATAGTATGTATCCAACCATAACTAGTATACCTTCCTCTCTATATTCTTGGTACATATCATATGAACATTCCGAAGTACAAGATGATAGTTCTGACTGTATCACTTGCAGTGCTCCTAGAAATAATTGATATCTGCCTCTAATAAATTATATCCTGGTAGTATCAATTATTGTACATATAATGGAATATGTGATTGATCCATCGATAATGAATATGGTATCAATTCACAACTTTAATCTCTACACATGCTCTGAACATGTTAACCTAGAGAGATTAAGCCATGTGACATAGGCAACAATTCTGAACTTGAATTGTTTCAACTTGTATTTTTCAATACAATGTCACTATATGTACGATTGACTAAGACCAAGCAACCATTGGATCTACCTGAGTGGATCTTTTTCCCTAGATCTTAGGTAGCTACTTGAAGTCAATCATTAGAGAATTTATTTTAACCTGATCTTATCTTACTGTAAGATCAAAATCTATTTTCCATATGTTGTCGAACATATTTCACTTGGAAAACACTAGAGCTCCCACTAACCTTTGGTAAACACAAGGTAAAGATTCATTTATAATTAATGTTCTATGATCTTGTTGCTTAATTGAATCCATAATTGGATTTTAGTAACTTTTAACCCTTATTGGAATCATTTGATGTCACCCTCTCTTTCTGGTTTCGTCGTATATACACCTTCCACAAAAGATGATCTTGACATTGAATGACCAATAAAAAAGATCTTAGAAATGCAGATATGATAAGTAAAATTCTAATATATTTAGGAATATCAAATTGGTATAACCAATCGATCCTTATTGGTACCATACTTATACTATCCATGTATCATTTTATTTGAATACCCACCGCAATATTCAATTTATAATCCCCTTTGCAATTTGATACATGGAATCCATTATTGAATTTTAGTTGATCTTGTCAATCTTAGCTCGTTGCCTTATACTACTTACTTGTAGGATTTATTATTCTCAATGAATAATATATCACCGCCTACGGTGAATATAAAACCATCACCATGGTTTCATACTTCCTATGTAGTATGTGCATCTGGAACATTCTTATTCCCCATGTACTTGTGGAACTTGTTCACTATTCCAACCATTTGTGCATCTCGATCATTGACTAAGTCCAAACCCGTTCATCTCCCACTATCTCTAATAGTGATGAGCACCCTTGTATAGAAATGTAGTCTAGTACTTGACTACATCTTTTTTATCTTAGGGATTTAGGTAATGTCTTAAGCAATTGTTTGGATAATTACCTTTAATGCACAATTTTTTTAACATGATGCATGTTTGTTTAAATCCTAACAAACTCTTTGCATCTAAACATGTCCTATAACATAATTGGTTTTCCATCATATTATGACTCGTATTATATCCATTTTTCATTTTAGTTGGCATATTGTTTATGGGTTTAAGACATTATTTGCAAATCACATCATGAAATATAATGGAGGTTTCTACATGTTGTAACATTGATACAACTTACATCATAACTTTGATGTATAACATATGCGTTTAGGAATTTCTCCATTCTACATGTTTGTTGAAAAATGTTAATATGTAATACTTTATCATTGATCCTCCTTATGAATGTAAACATAGTGATGTAGATAAGGTAAAATGCATTTAGGAATTACTCCACCCTACATTATCATGATCGATGATTTCTTGGTCAAGATATTCTTCACCCTGCCGATCTGAAGAAACACATATCTTCTGACCAAACTTATACTTCATTGGTATATTCCTTAATGACTTAAAGTAATCTTATAGAGTATCTTTACCTCTAGCTTTCTTTATAAGAGTTCACACTCTCATGTTGAACTGACCTCAGAAGATTTGTGGTGTACATTTATTTCTAAAGGTGTCTTTGTCTAAACTAAAGATGTCAATTATACCATAGGTGTTTAGCTGTGCCGATCCTAAATACCATACTTGGTATATTGATGATATCCACTTTTAGTTTTACTTGAAAAAGAATCACATTGCCACAATTGGGTAGGACTTACATCATGTCTTGCTGTTGATTCAAATAGCAATGAACTATTTGTTGAGTATGTTACCACAGACAACATTCATTCCAAAAACATGAAATAATGTCTCATCATGTCCAAATGGGAACATGAAATAAATTTTTTTGGTTATACTCCACAACCTGTTCAATTTAAATCAATCACTTGGAAATTTGAAGTTATGTGTTTCTCACCGTTGACTTAGGAATCACCCTTTATCGGCTACATGGAGAAGACACATTACTTCTAGTATTGTTTCTCTACTTACATGGTTATTGTATTTCAATACACATATGTAAAATCATATTTAATTTTAATACCCAAGAAGTATTCGAGAAATCAATACTTTTATTTTATGAATATAAATTGAACGAGAAGCGGGTACTTGCTTCTTGTATTTCAATTTTTAAACTTCCATGAATTTATTTCATTATGTGATGAAAATAACCTCCTGTTAAATAACCAACCACTTTTCATTGAAGGACATGATGAAAGTTCTTTTGTATTAACTTTCCATAAGCATTTTCTCCTTGTCATTCAATTTATTCACCATAAGAATAAAAGATAGCATTATCTCCAATATTCTTATTATTGGTGAATATTTATCTTAAAGGTAATGAATCCCTTACTCTATCACGTTCATTTGTAGCTTTAAATAAAACTAGAGTAATTGAGTGTAAAAGGTATAAGAATGGGATGAAATGAAAGATTGTTAACTGTCTTTCACTTTACACAATCTGAGTGCAATCATCACATTCAAATCTTGCTTCACTTTCTCCTCGAATGGATCGTGGAGATGAGACTTCATGTGATCATCATCCAAGTCTTGATGTAGCGTCTATAACTAACATCAAAATTTCATGATAGAATTATGACAGAACCATCATATGCTTTATTCATGAGTCTCCTGAAAGTAGTTTTACACCCTTGCTTCCTGAGTTGGCTTAACAGGTTGGGACATAAGCACCTTGAATTTCCATTGTAGTAGTAATGTGTGCAAGTGCCTAAACTAAATTTAGGAAATTAGTTCTTAGTTTATACATTAACTCAATATAATCGCAGTTTTATTGCGGTATTTCTTTCCATTATCTACAAATATTCTTTACCATATTGTACTTTTAGGTGATTAGATAATCTGACATTACTGATTATTTAATCATTAAATGTCTCCCACTAATTTTTCAAATTCTAGGAACCCTCTATATTAGATTCAGAATACTCTTGATTATTCTAGTGGAAGGGATCCCTAAACCTCCCTCCTAGTCTATAAGGTAGGGCTACGCCACTACTCGGAGGGTCCAAGGTAGGCTCTTGACTAGCCAACCGCATTAGCTCGTGGTTCCTTGATCTGTTGAGTGAAGTGCCATCTTCAAAAATCATTTAATAATTTACGCAACGCTTCCCTCTAAAATTAAAACAAACTACCTAAGGATATATCATTGCTAAAATTTTAGTTATGTTGACCCACCACACAAATAAGAACTCCCCGGTAGTAAGAGGCACCCTCGACTAAGGCAGGAACTGGCACCTCGAACACCCGGTTTTGTTCAAACTTGAATGATGGAAGGTTGTATGTGACTTAATATTTTCTTTGGGAGTATTATTGGGTTTCTTTTGATGAATGTTCTCCATTTCTATTAAACTTGTTCATCTATGTTGTCTCTCTCAAAACTAAACTTTAATAGAAAACCCATGCCGCTTCTTTATACATTTAATTATCTATTATTTTATGTATTTTCCCACTATTCTAAAATATATAAAATATTAAATAAATGCATAAAGGTAAAACTACTACCCAACTGGTCTTGAGCATCTAAATGACCTAAGCGCATCATACCTGAGTCGTATGCTTGACTCTTGATGCGGCTTTCCCTATCATGTATGTCTGATGGTCTTCTGCAGTATCGCTATGTCTTGGCGAGGTCGACGTCACATCTTGGTACCACCTCGTCTTTGTGGAATCCATGTGTCATCTTGCACCATCTTCATCAACATGCACTTCCTCGTCTTGGAGGGGTCCACGTCGTTCGTCTTTGCACCGTCTCCGTTCGAGATACAAAAATACTCGTGCGTAGGCAAGGGGGACTGGGATATAAATGTATATCCTATAAATTGGACAAGCAGGTCCTTATACATTTTAACTGAAAACTAAGATGATGCACAAACCGTCATTTAATTAATTAAAAACATCGCACGCAGTTCAAATAATTAAATAAATAAATAATGAAAAGCAAACATTCTAGGGTATGTGCTCAAAACAAGTAGACGGGTAACCATAGCATGATAAAATTAAAATACATTAAAGTAAGTACGAGGGTGATTTAATTGAATTAAATTAAATGAATTAAAAAATTCAAATAATCTAATTAATTATTGGTCATGAAATTAATTGAATTTTAATACTTAAAATTAAATTATTTAATTAATTAATTTAATTACAGAAATTAAATTAATTTTATCCTCGGGTATTAAAATTTATTTTCACTACAATTAATATGTTAATTAATTTAATTAATTAATAATTATATTAGTTGATTTAACTAATCCCGAGTGAGGGGTTACCTATTGTAATGCCCTGACCCCAGTTACCTCGAGTCGGTGCATTATTACATAACATTGTCATGATCCCAAAAGATTAATCCTCAAATTTTCGATTAGTTTAGTAGTCTTGGAAATAGTAGATATATTCATAAGTCTTACATTACATCATAAAGCAAAAAAACTACAATAACATCTTATCTTATTATCCCTTCATACTATCCCTACAGGTCATTCATAAATTTATTCTTCACATCCTGGGAAAAATAAAACATTGAAAGGGGTGAGCTCCGATGCTCAGAAAGGATAACAATATACCAGAAACATTCATAAATTAGAATAAAAATTTAAGGCAATGTATAACTAAAAAAAAGCATTTTAAACATGAACATCATCATAATATGACAAAGATAAAATGAAATAATTCCATTTACATGTTCACATGGATATTCTACTAGTTGAATAACCACATGAAATATCAATAACCACTTTTATAATGATGGAATGCATAATGCCAGACTATCATAACCACATAGTAAAGTCTTTGTGCCAAGACTACAAATAATATTTTGCCAAGGCCTTGTGCCAAGACACTAGTTTGTCTCATGAGACCTACCGATGCATCAAGGAGTTATTGAAGGATCCACCTGTCACTTACTAACTTCAATGCATTCCTCATATGAAAATTTTGAAACATAACATAAACATTCGTATTAAAACTATCATAGAAAATGTCAATACTTTAACCACATACCATGAATGGTATAAAAATAGCACATCCACAGTCAAACATAACTAATTTGATACAATATGGAAGATTGTATTATATCATATTAACCTCAATCAAGAATAATGAAGGATATTGACATATATTAAAATAATCATCAAACTATTGAGAGAAATATCCCCCTTTTTCTTGAAAACATTTAAAAGTCACACTATTTGTCAAGAATCCATTTAAAATACATTTTTGAATCAAAGTGTCCCATACCACTTTGAAACTTTTAAAAGGAATTTTTATTTGAAAACTTTAATGTCCATATAATTAAATCCTTAAATCCATTTTTAAAACATGGACATTAATGAGAATGATTTAGAATAATAAATCATTAAACGATTTTAAAATGATATTTTAGTTAGAGTTTCTAACCAAAAGAGAGACACATGAATACAAATAATCGAGGTAATAAAAACTTTTTAATATAATGAGAATAATTTTATTCATGATATACTCTTTCAAAGCACAGTATATACACCATTTAAATGTGATTTGGTGTATAACAACAAAGTAGTCTCAACGGAATGAGATGAAATCTCTCATAAAGGTCGTATCCTTAGGTTAAGGATAAATCAACAACATAATTATGTGTGAAAAATATAAATAAACTCAATATTTTTGGATATTTAGTGTAAAAAAATCAAATAACATTCACACATATTCTTGTAATAACAACACCAATGAATTGGATGTTTAGCTCAACAAATCAAGATTGAGTTAAAATAACATTTATCAAGTTCATACCGATGACTTGAGAATTTATAAATTGATTGATTATGTGTATATAAATTATATCCACAGAAAGGGGAGTAGAAATTATGACATAATCAAATTAATAGCGATTCTACACATAATCTTGGAGTAAAATAATCAATGAAGTATGCGTAAAGCCGAATGAGTGGAAATTGAAATTTCAAATTCCCTTATTGATTTGGAAACATACGAAACATACACCTATGAAATAAGGATCATATAATGATGATGTAAATATCAATGAATAAAATTATAATACACAATGAATACAAATATGGGTAGTACACACACCACATGCAATTTATAAGTGGTGAATAATGGAATTCTCACAGAATCAAAAGTGAGATAAGAAACCCTAACTTTGTAATTTTTCCTCGGTCGAGGGTAGGTTAGCCTCCTATATAATGGTGAAATAATTTTTATTGAATTATACAAGAATAATATACATTAATATGATATCATATATGATCTTTTAACATTACTTTGTTAATAATATCTTAGTATTATCATCGTTTCAGGTGTTAAGTTACTCGTTTGGTTTTGTATGTTTTGTTACATAAAACATGTTTGTTATGGATAGGTAGTATCTTATTCATATAAAAAATGATATAAAGTCTTTAAACATTATTTTTAATCATAATATGAGGATTAGACTTGTATGGATACGATGGGGAATGAATCTCATCGCGTTCGTGGAGACGGTAGTCCGTACGTATGCACGAGCGACAATATCATTCTTTTGGTTTTAAAATAAAATATAATTGGATAGTATATCATATATACAGAAACATTATAATTTTTTATTTATTATTTACATTAATTAAAAATCATTGTTATACCAATGAAAATAATAATTTATTGAATAACAATTACACCCTGATGTAGAGACGGTAGGTCGTACCTACACACATATGGTGACATGTCATTCAAAGGATGGATAGAATACTGAATATGGTTATACCATATTTATAACAACATCATAGTATATAAAATATACTGGATTTATTATTTTAGAATTTAAATAACAAATAACGAATAAGTTGAAGAAGAAAGGAACTTGAAAGAGGGTGGTGAAAACATTACCTGTGCTTCAGGTTCTTCCTTTTGATTTGATCAAAAGGGATCCTTAGGTTGGCTCTATGACCAAAATAAGGCCTCTAGGTTGAAGTGAGGGAAGTTGAGAGAATATTTGGTCATGGTTTGGCTGAGCCAAAAGGATTTGAAGGTGTAAATTAGAGAGAAGAGAGAGTACCCTTTTATAAGAGGGATGAGGGGAACCTTTGGAAAAGCTAGAAATATTAATTTATAATAAATTCATATTCGATTTATAATGGATTCAAAGTGGATTATTTAATGGTTAAGGTTGTGATGGGTCTAAATCCATTCAAACAATTGATTTTAGATAGTTTTGGGTCATTATATTAACATTATCATCTATATTTAACTCTTAGTTAAATAGTTTGACATTTACCATGTCTCTTTGTATTTTTATATTATATAGTTAATAAACTTACTATATACCTCCAAGAGACACCCAAGTGGTAAATTAATGATACCCCTATCATTATATAAGTCCTTTGTCCGAACCATATATTTTTAGGAGTAGAATATCAATTAATAATATAATATATGTTTTAAAATTTATTTTATGTCCATTTTGACACTATTGGGTATTTTGTTTTTGATAATTTCATAACAGCATAATTAATTCAATAACAAATTATATAACCATTCCTAATATGAAATATTAACCTAGAAAATTAGTGGAATTCATAATAAGTCTCAAATTACATTTATTTTGATATTTATAATATCAATTATTTTAATATTTTATTAATTAGGTAATTACTGCATCACTATTGTGAAATAAATAAATTAAATTATTTAATATCTAAAAATTATAAATAATATACCATAATGTATTAAATATTTTTATATTTCTAATGAATATTTATAATCAAATTTATATTATGTATAAACATACATTAAAAATAATTTAGTTATTAAACTTTGATTTTATCTCTTTTAACTCTTCTTTGAATTAAATAATAATAAATGTCCTAATCTAATACAAGTGGACCTAAATGATAATAGTTTATTCCTAAGGTTGTTTTTGGTCAATATTCACTTGTCGAATAGAATTAGGACATGTGTTATGGTAATATTAATATCATTTTCACCCTTAATTACCATATTTACTTCTAACCGTGGTAAATAAAAGTAAAAAGTTACTATTCACCAAAAAATTATTTTCATCTCATTAAACCACATTTTACAGCTTGATAATAACTGTGTCTCTCAAATTTTTTAAATTCCACTCATATAAGTGGTAAAATTATGTTTAATGTGAATTTCCAAATTTTCATAGGTGGTTTGTAAAAGACGGTGAAAAGTTCAATAAATTTGTTATATATATAAAATTATTCTAATATAACTCCAATGAAATACATTGAACACAAATAGGTATTATGTATCTATTTTTACCTGAATTAAATTTAAATAAAATAATAATTATTAAAATTAAAATTTAGTTTTAAACTATAACTCGGTGTTTTTTTCACTAATCATAAAAAATTGAATTTTTTCAGAAAAATACCAAAAATTCACCCTAAGATAATTTCAATATTTCGAATTAAAAAATGAAGTCCATTTTGAAAGATAAAATTTATAAAATTTCAAAAAGTGGGTATTACTATTCAAGTTGTTAGTTTTATTGGTTGTGGTGTGTTAGAATCTCGAAATTGCGTACAATGCAAGTTATTGCATTATTCAAAGGGAAATGTATCGTGGAAGAATGAGGTGTTACACTCTCCCGTCAAATAATAAATTGAATCCTCTAAATTTTTAAAATTATGTTTGGGAATGTAATGGGAAGTCCCACATCAGAAAAAGATTCAATAAAACTATCACTTTAAAGGAAAGAAAGAGAATTTCAAAGGTCACCCAAGATAACCCATACATGGAATAAATGTTGGAAAACATGGATATGGTAGATAAACTAAGTGTCAAGTTCTGATAGAGAGGGATAGAAAACCTGATCAGGATAAAGTTAACAACAGGAAAACCACAAACATGTGATAAGACAAACAGTCATTAGTTTCTCAGTAGGAAAATTAAACGGACAACATTTTTTTAAGCTACATTACTTAAAGATGATAAATTTTTTTATGAGATTGACTAAAAACATAATGAGATATAATTAATTTTTAAGTAGAGTTTCATTCTTTAATAAATTTCTACCACTAACTATTTTTTTTAAATGATGAGTATTCATGAAGACTTGGTCACACTGGAAGAGCTAGAATAACATTCTAGAGAATCAGATGATCCCCAAAGGATAAGCTATATATTTACCTTGTCTTTAGAGATTAATCAAAACTAAAATGGTTAGCACAAGATCTAATGACCCCCAAAAGGATATTACTTTAGAGAAATAAACAAAAATCTTAATTTCTAAAATCAAACCAATAGTACCCCAAATTTAAATAAATACCATTCAATAAACAATTGTCCTTAAATTCCTTCAATAAAATCCAAACTAATATTGAAACCCAAAACATAGAAGAATTTGGTTATATTGTAATCCACATTAAATTGCACCTCCAAATGACATCAACTACTCTTAAAGTCATATACTTATAATTAAATAACTTAATAACATATTCTCTATTATAGGTTAATCATTTCAATAAATAACCAAAATCACTATAAATCCACAATAAAAACATAGATAAAAATCCACCATTACTCCTCAAACGAAATCCCATAGTATTCTATTTTCCTTGGGCATATAGTGTTCCCAACAAAGCGAACATCTTCTAAAATTACATTTATCACTTAATCACCAAATCATTTTCCTATAATAAGGGTATTCATTTGATAAGACATAAGACCCAGACCAACTTATAATTGATCAATAAAATAATTTAACTACAAATAATTAGTCACACTAACTAGGGACATCACGTAGTCCAGTGGTAAGCGATAAATCCCAATTTCACTATGGTTGTGGGATTGATTCACATAGCTTTGTCCGACCCGATGGGTTGTCACACGGTCTGCATGTTGTCCTCTTTCAAAAACTATATTTTATAAAATTACCAAAATGAGATAAATTTCTCAAAATAACCATAAAATAATCTAACCACAAATGTTATCTCATACCTTGCATTTTCATCCAAAAATAAAATTACTTGTAATTGCCTTGAATTCAAGGATCATATAAAATCAAATGGTTATTTATAACTATATCCACAAGAAAAAAGATAATTCTTCCTCAAATATCATTTTCACATGATAAATTTCAGGGCTACACATATAAGAGAAAATTCAACCAAAATAATCTCAAAAACAAAGAGCAATAATACCTTTAAACATTTTCCATGAATTTATTTTGACATAGGTTCTTCCTTGACCAATAGGTTATCCTATAGAATAGGGCATTGACTTGGGTGATGCCATGGTCTCTTACATTTTCGACAAATGACCGTAATTGGAATCTTAGGATCATTTTTATTTTCTTCCATAGTACCCTTCATTTTTCCTCAGCAATTATTTACAATATGCCCTTCTTTCCAACACATAAAGCATTATCTTGTTCCATTTAGACACTTTCCTTGGTGTCTCCTTCCACATTTATGGCATGACCGAAATTGAGATTTCTTCTCTCCATGGACTCTACAGTTGGAGCTCTTATCATTCATCACCTTTCTCTTCTTTGTTGAGTCTAGGAGTTAGTTAATATATATGTTGTTGATCATATTTTTGGATAACTGATTTTTCATACACACAATATCTTTTCCATCTCTTAACATTTCACTTTGTTGCTCATTTCCACCACTATTCCCACCTTGTACATCATTCTCAGAGTTACTATGACATCCTTGGACTCTATCCATTGACTAAAACTAGAAAGAAATTTGTGAGTAACAGTAGTCATAAAATCATTTAGAGAATATCATGACACCATATTCTCATTTTGAAACACCTTAGGATTAACCAAGGTCTATTATTCTGGGTTTATATTAAAATACTTCAAATTGGTTTTTAATGAAAATGTAAATTATCCTAACCATATCCCCCAGGAGTGTCATAACCAAGAGTGTAACAAGGCCCATTGTCGTGCACCAGTTCCCATTCGAGTCTAGTTCAAAGTGGTGTTTTTGGGTTTTACCCCTAGGTACATCTGTGCTAGAGCCACCTCTACCTGCTCATATCCAGACAGAGATGTATTGCTTGGAAAACTCACAAAAACTATACAATACGAATATTCTAGGAAGTTCTTCTATACTAATCCTCAAAGTCTATCTTATGGATATGTGATCTAATCAAAGTTTATCTAAATCTAGTTTCCAAGGTTTGTACTAAACTTCCTCTGATACCAACTGTAATGCCCCGACCCTAGTTACCCAGAGTCGATGCATTATTACATAGCATTTCCATGATCACAAAAGATCAAGCCTCAAAAGAACGATTAGTTTAGTAGTATTGGAAACACTAGATATATTCATAAGTCTTACATTACATCATAAAGTAAAAACAACAACAACAACATATTGTCTTAATATCCCCTCATTCAATCCCTGAAGGTCATTTATAATTTACTTCTACACATCCTTAGAAAAATAGAACATTGAAAGGGGTGAGCTCAGATGTTCAGAAAGGATAACAATATAGCAGAAACTTTCATAAATAAGAATAAACATTTAAGGCAATGCATAACTAAAACAAAAGCCTTTTAGACATGAACTTCAGCATGATATGGAAAAGATAAAATGAAATAATTCCATTTACATATTCACATGAATATTATACTATTTCAATAACCACATGAAATATCAATAACCACATTCATAATGATAGAATGCATAATGCAAGACTATCATAACCACATAGTCAGGGCCTTTTGCCAAGACTACAAATAATATTTTTCCAAGGCCTTGTGCCAAGACACTAGTTTGTCTCATGTGACCTACCGATGCATCGAGGAGCTATAGTGGGATCCACCCATCACTTACTAAGTCTAATGAATTCCTCATATGAAGAGTTTGAAACATAACATAAACATTCATATTAAAACTAGCATACTAAATGTCAATACTTTTACCACATACAATGAATGATATAAAAATAGCACATCCACTGTCAAACATAACTAACTCGATACAATATGGAAGATTGTATTATATCAGATTAACCTCAATCGAGAATAATGAATGATATTGACATAGATTAAAATAATCATCAATCTATTGTGAGAAATATCCCCCTTTTTCTTCAAAACATTTAAAAGTCACACTATATGTCAGTAAGCCATTTCAAATATATTTCTGAATCAAAGTGTCCCATACCACTTTGAATATTTTAAAATGAAATTTGATTTGAAAACTTTAATTTCCATATAAATAAATCCTTAAAACGAATTTTAAAACATGTACATTAATGAGATAGATTTAGAATAACAAATCATTAAAATATTTTAGAATGATATTTTAGTTAGAGTTCCAAACCAAAAGAGAGAAACTTGAATAAAAAAATTGAGGTAAAATAACTTTTTAATATCATGAGAATAAATGGATTCATGATATACTATGTCAAAGCACATTATATAAACCATATAAAAGTGATTTGGTGTATAAAAAAAGGAGTCTCAATGGAATGCGATGAAATCTCCCATAAAGGCCGTATCCTTCAGTTAAGGATAAATGAAAAACATAATAATGATTGAAAAAAATAAATACACGCAATATTATTGGATATTCATTGTAAAACAATCAAAGGACATTCACATGTATTTTTGTAAAAACAACACCAATGAATTGGATGTTTAACTCAACAAACCGAGATTGAGTAAAAATTACTCTTATCTAGTTCATACCGATGACATGAGAATTTATCAATGGAGTGACTATGTGTATCAAAAGTATATCGATGGAAAGGGGAGTGGAAATTATGACATAATCAAATGAATAGTCATTCAACACATAATCTTGGAGTAAAATAATCAATGAAGTATGCATAAAGCCGAATGAGTGGAAATTGAAATTTCAAATTTTCTTATTGATTTGGTAACATACAAAACATACACCCATGAAAGAAGGATCATAAAATGATGATGCAAATATCCATAAATTAAATTTTAATACATAATTAATACAAACATGGGCAGTACACACACCACATGTAATAAATAATTGGTGAACAATGGAATTCTCACAGAAATAAAAATGATATAAGAAACCCTTACTTTGTACTTTTTCCTTGGTCGAGGGTAGGTTATACTCCTGTATAATGGTGAAATAATTGTTATTGAATTATAAAACAATCATATACATTAAAATTATATCATATATGATCTTTTAACATTGCTTTGTTAATAATATCTTAGTATTATCGTCATTTCGAGTGTTAACTTACTCATTTGATTTTATATGTTTTGTTACATGAATCATGTTTGTAATGGATAGGTTTTATCTTATTCATAAAAAATGATATCAAGTCCTTAAACATTATTTTTAATCCTAAAATAATAATTAGACTTGTATGGATACGGTGGGGAATGAATCTCATCGCGTTCTTGGAGATGGTAGTCCGTATGTACGCACGAGCGAAAATATCATTCTTTTGATATTAAAATAATATATAATTGGATGGTATATCATATATAAAGAATAATCATATTGTTATATTTATTATTTACATGAATTACACATCATTATTATACCAATCCAAATAATAATGTATTGAATAACAATTACACCACGACGTGGAGACGGTAGGCCGTACGTACGCACGTTTGGTGACATGTCATTCAAAGGATGGATAGAATACTGAATACGATTGTACAATATTTATAATAACTTCAAATTATATAAGAGATACTTGAATTATTATTTTATAATGGAAATAACAATGAAAGAATATTTGAAGAAGAAAGGAACTTGACAGAGAGTGGGGAAAACATTACGTCTTTTTCGGGTTCTTCCTTTTGATTTAATAAAATGGGATCCTTAGGATAGATTTTTGAATGAAATAAGGATCTTGGTTGAATTGAGGGAAGTTGAGAGAATATTTGGGTAGGGTTTGGCCAAGAAAAAAGGAATTAAATGTGTAAATTAGAGAGAAGGGGGAGTACCCTTTTATAAGAGGGGTGAGGGGAACCTTTCGAAAAGCTAGAAATATTTTTTTATAATAAATTCATATTCGGTTTATAAGGGCTCCAAAGTGTATTATTTAAAGCTTAAGCTAGGTATGGGTCTAAATACTTTCAACCAATAGATTTTAGGCAGGTTTGGGTCATTATACTAAGCTTATCATTTATATTTAACTCTTAGTTAAATAGTTTGACATTTACCATGTCCCTTTGTATTTTTATATTATATAGTTAATAAACATACTATATACCTCCAAGAGACCCCCAAGTGGTCCATTAATGATACACCTATCATTATATAAGTCCTTTGTCTGAACCTTAGAATTTTAGGAACAAAATATCAATTAATTATATAATATTTGTTTTAAGCACTCTTTTATGTGAATTTTGACACTATTGTGTATTTTGTTTATGATAATTTCATAAAAACATTATTACATAGAAAGTAATTTCTATATCCAATAATAATATGTCATATTAACCTAGAAACATAATGTAATTCATAAAAAGATTCAAATTACATTTATTTTGATATATATAATATCAATTATTTTAATATTTCATTTATTAGGTAATTAATGCATCGCCATTGTGTCATAAATAAATTAGATTATTTAACGTCTAAAAATTACAAAAAAATACAATTATGTAGGAAATAATTTTATATTTCTAATGAACATTTATAATTGAATTTATCTTATGTATTACTCTATATTAAAAATGTTTTAGATATTTAACTTTGATTTTATCTCTTTTAAATCTTCTTTAAATTAAATAATAATAAATGTCCTAATGAAATCCAAGTGGACCTAAATGATAATATTTTATTCCTAAGTCTGTTTTTGGTCGATTTATACTTGTCAAATAGTATTAGGACATGTGTTAGGGTAAAATTAATATCATTTTTACCCTTAATTACCCTATTTACTTTTAATTGTGGTAAATAAAAGTAAAAAGTTACTATTCCCCAAAAATTATTTTCATCTCATTGAACAACATTTTACTCCTTGATATTAACCATTTCTTTGGTATTTTCGAAATTCCACTCACAGAAGTGGTAAAATTAAGTTTTATGTGAATTTCCACATTCTCTTAGGAGGTGGGTAAAAGACGGTGAAAAGTTCAATAAAAATTTTATATATCTAAAATTATTCTAAACTAACTATAGTGAATTTAATTTAACATATATAGCTATTATATATCTATTTTGACCTTAATTAAATTTAAATAAAATAAATAATTATTTAAATAAATATTCGGTTTTAAACTATAACTTAATGTTTTTTTCACTATTCATCAAAAAATGAATGTTTTTAGAAAAATACCCAAAATTCATCCAAAGCTAATTTCGATATTCAGAATCCAAAAATGAAGTCCATTTTGAAAAATAAAATTTACAAAATTTCAAAAAGTGGGTTTAACTATTCATAACAGCTAGTTTGATTGGTTGTAGTGTGTTAGAATCATGAATTTGCGTACAATGCAAGTTATTGCATTATGAAAGGGGAACATACAGTGGAAGCTTGGTGTGTTACACCTGACCTCTAGGAGGATAGGGTGGTGGCTGGGTAAGCCCGGCCTGGGTGCTCCCGGGGAGGAGCCGTGGCGGGTGGTCGGTCGCGGTTGCGCTGCCTGCGCACACAGAACCGAGACGACGACCCCATTTAGAGGCGCTGCATGTGATTTTGCTAGGCGGGTTTTCACGCGGGTCCAAGGAGGGTCGGTTGGGGCACTGCTGTAGGGAAGCGTTGATCTTGAGAGTCCAACAAGATCTCCCCTGGTGGGAGTAGGATGGGCAGCGGCGAGGCCGTAGTGGACAGTGCGGCGGCCCTGGACTGGCCGATGGAGGAGGAGGCCAGCACGGCCTGGTGTGGTACGACAGGTGGAGGAGCTCGACAGAGGTCACTGGGAGGTGCGGCACTCAATGAGGGCTCCGGCGTTGAGGCTGCTGAAGTTCAGTAGGTCACGGCCAGGGGAAGCCGGTGGAGGCCTTGAGCCGAGGTGGTTCGGGCCGGGGCAGCAACGCAAGAGCAGGGTGGCGCCAAGGAGGTAGTCGGGAACTGATGAGCCTACGTGCCTTCACTGCGGCTGCGGTGCTAGAAGGTGTTGCGGGCTGCATGCAGCGGCCGGGGTGCCGGCCAGTGGGCCGCGGGCGGCTGAGAGTAGGCCCGGATGGCTGGGAGCGGAGGTGGGTGCTTCCGGTGCTGCAGGTCGAGTCGCGCGGAGGGCCTTCTATGCACCGCATGGGAGGAGGAGTAGGCCAGCTGGCCTGGTGTGCATGCTATCTGAGGCAGAAGACAGGGCGAGGTCCGTCCGGGGCTGCTGCAAGCAGCGCGTGACGGAGGAGGCAGGCGGATCTGCCGGGAGCTGCAGAGGTGGGGGGGTGCGGCCGCCGGTGTGGTGTCCCGGTGCTGCAGCTGTTCACTGCGGGAGCAGGCAGTGCCTACATGGGGGCACCCTCTTGTGCGGCGTCCTGATGGAGAGAGGCACGACGCAGTAGTGGGCCACGCGGGAGGAGGGAGGGGGTCCTCTCGGACCCCATGCTGTGTTTCCTTTTTTGTATTCTTTCCACGGGCCGCCCCATGCTCCTCTTTTTTTATTAAAGAATTTCTTATTTTTAAGTCTTTGTCCAATTTTTTTTTTAAGAAATACTTATTTTTATGTCTTATTACCCCTTTTAATTTTCCAAAAAGCTATATATTAGCCTTTAATAATATTAATAATAATTATACTAATAATTATAATAAAAATAAAATAATTATTATTTTAATAATTATAAAAAAATTATTATTAATATTAATTTATGATGATAATTATTATCAATAATAATGATGATAATCATCCTTGTTTGTATTTTGGGCAAAACCAAAACAAGAATGATGATCAGAAATGATTGGAAAAATAATACCCGTGATCATACCAGAAACGCGATCCTTTCTAAAAATTTCAAATGACCATATCTTGGTCGTTTGAAATCGGATCGATGCACGGTTTGAACTGTTGTGCCTGATTTTGTACCCTTAACTTAAGGTTATGCAAATTAATTTTATTTGGCTCAGAAAATCTAAGAGACTCCATTTGATACCACTGTTAGGTTTCTAGGGCCCACAGCGGAAGCCAGTGGGCTGGGAATTTTAAAATTTTCGTCGACGAGAAGACGGAACTTGTCATCGCTGATGATCTGAGCCCCATAGAGGTCCAAGGATCTCTCTTAGATTGTAAAGAGCACAAAATTAAAAACAAAACTTACACATTTTAGATCTGAAGATATTGTCGACCGCCACTTTTCACCAGTTATCATTTCACAAAGGATCCATAGAAGGATCCCTCTAGATCATCCACACACGCTTCAAAAATCCACTGAAATGCCGGTCGTCAAACTCCGGGTGCTAGAGCAGCGATCTGAAAATATATTCGACGTTCTGACGATCACCGCATCGTCAATCTTGAAATGTGTGAGGAGAAAATCAATCTGAGCTTTGATCAAGAGCTTCTCTCTCTAGAGAGCGGGAGGAGATAGAGGCTCTTGCCAAATTGACATGAATAGTTCTTTCGCTTGAGCCCCTCTCTTCTATTTATAGGGGATTGTGGAAATTACACGGTTGGGTTTCCCGACCCTCGTTAATTCCATGTCAACTAAATAAATGACTATTATGACTTAAAACTGCATCAATATTATTTATTTATTTTATCACATACTTGTAATATATATGAAATATATTAAATGAAAAATACAAGCCATTTAACTCGAATCTTTATCCCGCTTAATATAAAGCGAACCTTGAATATTTAAATAATATTCGTTCAATTAATATTTTCTGGTATTTACTGAACTTGTAAATACATTAAATAAATTCAATCCCAAATATTCGTAACTTGAATATTAATGAATTTATTTAATTTTTTTTATGATCGACAACAAGGACAATGCTCAGACCCCATGGCGGGGCCTACTATGTCCATATACCTATTCAACTGAATAGGGAGGATTCTTGAATACGCTATTGTGTGTGACCCTCTAGGCCCTTATCTCAAAAGTAGTGAAAAAAAACTGACCAATAGCGGGGTCTAGCAACTCGTCATGGCCCCTAATGAGATAAGGATAGTCATTGCAATGACTACCATCCTACGAACACTGACTGTGTAGTATAGTATCTTTGTCATTAAATTTCTCATAAAGTAGGACACACTATTGTGTCATCGTCCTTATCATTCTTATTATTTTTTAATCTTTCCAGATGGATTCATCTTTTTGCTGCTTTGGCCAAATACTTATGAAGGTGGCCCCATCCTGATCAACCAGGCTTGAGAAATACAACTTCCTAAAATTGGAAGCGACAAATTTTTTCTTGACCATTCAACCAACGTCATACCACCAATGATGCACCTGATGAAAACTACCTCGCCAACACATTACTACCATGATTTTTTCCTTGCATTAAAGTACTTAGTTAAATGATATACATTGGTATTGGTCTCAAGTTAGGAGACCAATACACATGTCCGTAGATAAGAACAACTAATGACACCCAAAACATGTGGTGTTTATATTGACGCATCTATCCTCATGATCTCACTACTAGAGATCACCAAGTGAGAACTTCATGAGAAGAAGTCTCAATGCTTATGATCCCCCAACACCGGATTGTTAGACATCTACTGTGTCCAGTCAGTAAGATGTATCTATACTATACAACATAAATTTAAGATCAATGTCATCATATCTCGAGGTTCTCATTATAGCCTGGGATTTGCTATAACCTCTTGACACGACAATTAACCATTGGACATTACCATTATTATAGTGGATCGAGAAAATGTATGCACTATAATGGTAAGATATCATCATGAATATCTATTTGTACACATGATAGAGTAATAAAAATTACTACATAGTTGGGTATAGGGAACCCACTATTTCAACACAAACCCCTCTAAACTAGTAAAAAAATCATTGATCCTATAAATAGGGTAATAGTACTTGATTTTTACTCAAATTAAACCTCTAATAGTCTACAAAAAGACCCAAAAAACCCCATCCATTATCTTAGAAACCAACACTAGAGAACCCCATAGACACACAATCGACCTAATGAACCACCTTTGTGTTATATCATGAACCTTCAACAACGACACTCATGTCTCCAGAGAAACTATTCAATATCAATACATTAAATCGTAGATGAACCCGATTGTAATTATATACTGAATTTGATATTGGGTCATGAAGGTAGCATCATAACCTGATCTTGAAAAACATCATTGAAATAATTTACAACCCGAATAACATCCCCCACATGATATTTCACTGGAATATCTTTCAACTGAGAAAAGAGGATCCACATTTTTTCCACCCATTTGATAACCTAGATCACCAATGAATACTACTCGCTTGACCTCCAAATTATAAAATAAAATATTCCATTGAAAAAATTTGATTAATGTATATGTATTATACTTCCAATACATGCATGGATAAAATTATATGATTGTATCTACATCAAAAATAGAAGTCTCACACTATGTGGTGATTCCACATCACTAGCTTACATCCCTATAACAGATCAAACAATGAACCATATCCCTCAAATTATGTAAATAATACATACGTCAAGGAATGGTTCTACTTATTTAGTCCCAAAGAACAAAACATAGAATGGTTAATGGATTTAAAATATCATAATGAAATAATTAAAAACAATGTTAAACAATAAACTGATCATACCTATGACGACCTCATGCCCTTCTAGTGTTGGTACCTCTAATGTACGCAACTGACCATCCCATGCTCCTCTACCACTCTAATGTTGGACTCCATAAATGCACTCTATCCTATGTTATTGTGGGAGGGAACTATCAGGAGTCTTCCCTCTTCCAACATCATTTACCCTCTACTACTAAATAAGCATTAGTGATCCATACTCCTAAATTTATATCTGAGGTCACTTCTATTACTTAAAAAAGGGCCTAAATTTGATTATGAAACAAGCCTCCCTAATTAGACTATCACTGATCTTAGAAGTAGAAATTTCCATTGAAAACATTGAATGAAAATGGTTATCCATTGTACGGTATTGAAAATCAACATATAAAAAAATTTATGAAAAAATCTACCATGGTTGTCTCCCCATATATTGAAACCTAGACCGTATGAACGTCCATGAACCATTGTCTGAAACTCATCACCTCAAGATGAATATATTGACACACACTAGAGGATGAACCCCCAATGAAATCAACCACATGATAACCATTTACTTTTTTTTGGAAATTCTAGGTATGTCAAAATCATAAATGGGGTGACCATGTACCTAATCACCAGGCACAATGCCTCTTCTAGAAGAAATGTTTTAGACTCCTCATATTGATTTTTTTTGTAAAAAAGGAAAAAGGTCCTCAAACCTAATCCAAATTTCTAGAACACTAAGGCTCCCATACTAATGATAGGTAAAATATTTTTTCTTCACTTCCTTTTTCTTTGTTGATAGGAAATATAAATGAAAGTCCTTCTGAAAGTCTATCCATAACAAATCATTCTCTTTTCTATCACCATGACTCAACATCCACCACTGACACACATCTCCTAGTAAGTTACAAACCCCCAATGAAAACCAAAACTCAACTCATTATTAAATTTTACAGAAAGAAATCTTTCACTTTACTATGAATAATATATTCTTAAAATCAGAGACACTCCCCTCATATTTCTTTAAACACTACCACTGGATGGAAAAAATTAACTATTTCATTACTCATCCTCCAATGTTAGTTAAATACATCGATAATTTACTAGATCCATTTGACGAAACTCAATAACCTATGCTACACATGTATGAAGACCAGGATCCATTCAAAAAATGAATGAAAATTTCCATAATCTCAGTAGCATGAACATTTATCGATATCTATTAAATCAATAAATTTTACTTTCCTATAAGAGATGATTTATAAAATGAATATATTAAATCATGAATCATGTAACTCTCCACATTCTATACTAATCAATTTGGTTAAACTCAATTGGTTATTCAGTAATCTCAGAGTTGATGCACCAGATCATGGGTGTCTATAAAATCAAATGTTCTAGACGGTCTGCCTAACCTATGTCACACACTAATATCAACTCACTCTATTACCCTACCAACTCATCCAATCCACATAGTACTTAACTCTATCATATATTTTTTATCTCAACTAGAATCCTTCGATACCACTCTTGCATGACCCCCTCCCTCTGAGGATTCCCCTCCAATGCTAGTGTTTGAGGAAGAGAGATAACAACCCCAAATTCCAACCTCCTATAGGCCCATTATTGTTTACTAGAATTAAGGGTATAAAAACTATCAAATGTAAGGAATTAACCTCTATTAATAATGGTTCAGGAGATAGGATAAAAACACTTCTTGAAACCCCAACATAATATATAAAATCTTCCCAAAACACTCCAAAAATTTATGATCAATGTCAATCGATATAAATCAAAATCTATAATGTAAATAATAAAATTAATTTCTGAATATAGAAAAACAATTGAAGATCCAAAATACAATATATTTTTGTATTACATGGCCCACAATGTCCTCATATAAATTTATAAAAAATAGTTATATTTTTTCAATGTGAATATAAGTATACTCTGTTGTGTCATACCTACAGTTTTAAGTACACACGTGAAAATAGTATACAATTATGCAAGTGAAAAAATAGTATAATAAAGAATAATATTTGTTGGTCAAAAATCCAATACTAGAAACAACATGGCTCTCTCTCCAAATCATGCTTGTAATATAATAATATAGAATCATAAACATAACAAAGTAACCTCGATGCTTCTTCCAAATTGATTTACTACTCTCATGAAGCAACATCGAACATCTTATGTTCACATCCCTTAAACACATAATAAATCACAAAAAACAATCTATAATGTGGACTTATATGATTCCCTACCTACCCCACCAACATAAGGTTTAGAATCTGGTGCTAGAATTAGTCATCATCACATCACATATCATTGGAAGTCACCTTGTCTATTACACACAAACTCATCACATAAGAAGAGAAGAAGGGTATCGTGAACATGTTGTGAATAAACCTCATTACATTATCTTTCCATTCCTGAAACCCACCACATATCACATTTCATCTTTCCTTCACGAAGACCCTAGTTCCATCACATCAAATCACTACCTCATCACATCTTGGATAACCTGAAAAAACATTGTCCAAAACTACTTAAGAAGGAAGAGGGAGTAAGAGGCGATAGCCATCCATTGGAATCACTAACTTTCATGATGATGGGGAAAACCCGATGAACCCATAATCTATGAGAATTGTTAAGGTTATCCAACTCGGGTGGGTAACAGATTGAAATAACATAAAATGCATTTTATATATTGAATATAATTCACAACCTATGGGAGACCAAAACTATCCTAACACACACCAAAACACCACCACTAAAATAGAAATCAACCATAAAAATACTTCCCCCACTATATGAAATACACCACATATCCACCAACACAATTCCACACATTCCACATTCAATTACTTGGTTTTAAAATTTTCTACAGATACTTATTTTCCATTAAACTCTAATTAAGAAGCAATTTCATTAACCTCTAAATAGATTATTCTATTATTCAATTATTTCATGCTATTTACAACATAATGATTCCCAAACCATTTATATTATTTATTTCATTCAGCATCATAATTTATTACATTTA
The DNA here is from genome assembly GCA_963277665.1 of Viscum album. Taxonomy (NCBI): domain Eukaryota; kingdom Viridiplantae; phylum Streptophyta; class Magnoliopsida; order Santalales; family Viscaceae; genus Viscum; species Viscum album. The sequence continues at coordinate 1,904,038,572 of OY728130.1, read as the reverse complement.
TAACTGGGAAACTAACTATACCAAAACCATGCCACAACATTCCTAAATCACATCATTCATCATTTCAACACTACTTGCATCAGTTGTATCACATTTCAACTTCCACATAGAACAACCAAACAACTTCTCACATCATATCCATGTCAAACATACACTGCCCTGCAAAACCATCATGCAGTAAAACTAGAAAACTACCCCTATCAAAACCATACAAAACAACCACTGAAAACCACAATCATTATGAAACACAACCATTTATAGAAACAAAAAAAAACAACTTTACACAATAAGGACACATCTTGGTTCCCAAAATTTTATTCCTAGGATTCTATTAATTTACTTTATTATATAGCAGGGGTATTAGAACGCAAACCATATTTCCATTGGAACAGAACTCATTATCCAAATGTACATTATCTAGGATTTTATTCAATGTATGGTAAAACAAACACACAAAAATTTTCTCATTTGCATATAAATAACAGCACATGTATGGATCCAAACAACAATGATTTTCATTATTGGAAGAAAACACTCATAGTAAAATTATAAAATGAAACAAATATTTAAATAATGAAATTAATACACATCCCCATAAAATTAACATTTTTCTATTTTTTATATTTATAATAAAATCCTTTATTTTAATGAAAATGAAAGAAAAAATCAAGAAATTCTAACACATATCACATAAATAGATGAGAAAGTAGACCACCTACATTGGATAATCATTTCGAATTTAATACAAGCCTTTTAGTGAAGAAGAATTGCAAAAAAATGATATCCAATAAAGAAAACCATAGAAAATTTTGACCTGCATCATGGGATCATAAAAAATAACCCAAACACCTCAAACTAAAACAAATAATGAAACAGTGAATTCATAAAAGAAGATCAGTGTAGAAAAAGGGAGAAGGGATATAAAATCAATACTAACTGCTAACAAAAAACCATTTGAACTCAATGAAAAATGTTATAGAAAGATGGTCGGGAAGACCTATAAAAACCATCTATGGTTCACCCATTTCCAAGAGGATAAGATTGATGAATATTGGGATTCATCCTAATGAAAAAAATATAAAACAATTTTATGTCACCATATTCAAAACCTCATTTTCATATTCACATAATGAATCTCTTTGGTCCATTGAATGTACTATGTGAAACTATTATATTGTGTGAATTACTATATCATCCAACATTCAATAAAATTTACAGGCCCTCTATCTGAATTAATCCCACATCAGAATTTCCTTTTCACAATATGAATCATTTTAAGGGACTCTCCCATTTTTTTATTCAAGATGTGACTTCTGTGACTACACATACTGAAAAATCAAGTAATGAATCCCAATTTCATTTTTTAATTACCATATGTAATTCTAATACAACTCCATCCTCCCCAAAACCTCCTCAAACCTCCTCAAAAATACTATCAACACCAAAACGTTCTATGTAACAGTTACCGAAGTCATACACAGTTACATTAATTTAATAATAAGTCCCTCTACCTATGAATCCTTACCTATCACATAGTTTAATTCATAAAAAGTTTAACAACCATTATTCAAAAACTAGTCCCAATGGTTAAATTAAAACCAACAACTCCAAATACAAACCATGATCATGGTAGATGAAAAACGAAGTTCATTGTCATTCCTAGAATATAGTTCAAGGATATATATAATCAGTTTAGAAATTACACTAAACCATACCAAGTATTCCCATTTCATATGAAATTTACAAAACATGATTATATTAGGGAGTTAACATTAAAAAATATACATATCAAATTGTTAGACATCAGATAAAAACTTATTAAAAATAGACTATTAAAGCCTAACTATAAATCCTTCAATAATTTTATATGTTACATTATTGTATTACATATTTTAAAATGGGAAAATTTATATTCTTTCCAACATAAAATTATTCATATTTATCATTACATGGGATTTCCCTTTTAAATATATGATATTTGATGAATTAAAAACTTTTTTTAATCTAATTGTATATAATTAAATCAGTTTACACAACCTAAATATCACACACCTTCTCATTATTAAAACATTGATCATATCAATCATCAAAGAACTATTTTGATGTGTATTAAATAATTTTAAAATAAAGCCCCATATTATTTTGAATACTTGCAAAAAATATATAAATTAAAAATAAAAATACAGACATATTATATTTTTTACATTATTTCATAATGTATACCCATTTTATATGTTATCACATATGATTTATATTAAAATTATTATATTTAGTGATCATAAGTAAGGACATATAGGTTTTTAACAGACCTTTAAAATATTAATGTTTAATATTTTCTGAAAAAATATTTAAAAAAAGTTATCTATTTCTAAACCATTATAATTAAACAATAAATTATTAAATTTCTTATATATATAAAATTCCTCAAATACAATTTAATATGATTATATACACTATATATCCATTAAATCATTATATATGTAAAAAATTTAAAACAATTTAAAACAATTTATTATTACACTTATATATAATCCTTATTCTATGTTAAGGTAAACAACTTATACCCTTACACAGACACTTTGAATATGGGTATTATGATTATGGAACCCTTATTTAATGGTATAACTAGTTTCATAAATTCAGTGTATGGAAAGACCTCCGACTCTATTAATTTAATGAAATAAACTTAAGTATGAAACTTTTAATTAGATGTTATTACTTTAATTTAATTCATAAAATAAACCTATTACATGAAGGTTGACCAGGAGAACCTTACATATAACTCTTATACGTAAGGGTAACCACATAAATATTTTTGTTGTAAAAAGGTAATAATTAAATAACTTTACACAGTGTCCCCATAAAAAAAATTCTTAGTTTTTTGGTTTCTTTTTTTTCAAAGAATGATTTTATATAGGTATGGTTTTTTTTCAATCTGATAGAACTAAAGGATTTAATATAAATATGAAAATGATCTATTGAGTCAATTAAAAATAATATTTCTATAATAAACCATAAAAATTATATATAACATGAATTAATAGTACAAATAGAAAATTGTAATAAATAATTTATACTATGCACTAGAGAAAATCTGTATCATTTTAAAACCCAACTACATGGGTTTGATAAAGATTATCCAAGGGAAGTCGAAATACATCTCTTATCAACACTGTATCCTTAGTTTGAGTGAATCATCCAATTCCTGGATAAGATGCATCCTTCGTCTATGGCCTGATAGATCCCCTAAAGTAATCAAGAATTAGAAAGATATTATTTAGTTATTTTAGTTTCATCTGTGCACACATTGAAAGCATATCCCAACTACCGTTGCATGAAGGTAGTTTATATAGGATGTAATGATGATCCTTAATAGCCTTCATTTATTCATGTGTTATAGTGCATGAAAAAATGCCTCAACCTATATATTCATTCATCATATGGATGGTTCTCCTACCATATGTTTTATATCCTCAAATTGTATAATAAATGATTACAACATGTGAATAGAAAATTGTAGCATCTTATTAAAACTAGTGGATGAAATTGGTATGTATATTCCATGAAAATTACCAATATATATCATGATATATATATATATATACATAATTATTTAGTGAATATATCCATCACTATTGGGGTGATTGTTTTAATTGTGGTGAAGTAATGGTTTGGGTTGTATATGGTGATGGTGACTGGTGGATATGAATATTTAATAGTGGTAAGTATTATCAAGGACTGAAACACATTTTTTTAATATTTTGGTTCATGTGACTCGAGTACATTTATCCCACAAAATTTGATTGCAGGTCTCCCTAGGCCACTCATTTCTGATTTACAAATGCATATACTTTCTTAAATCAACTTATGTTTCCTAGATTTTGATATTTTTTTTGGGATAGATCCTTTATTATTTTGGTAATCTTGGTTGGAACCTAAAAAAATCATGGGCCACATAATCCTTAAAGATAAAAATTTCATATAAAATCCAAAAATGATTTATAGAGATTCATATTGATTTCAATAAAGTATTAATTGATTCTTATTATTCATTTCTGAATTTAACAGGCTTATAATTTTTAATTAAGTAGTTAACATTTTATATTACAGAATTGTTGTGAATTTTTAAAAACTAATAAATTTCATGTGGGATATTAAAATAATTTTGGTGTATATTATGAAATTTATTACTGAATTATGATATAAATATTATTTTAAATTTATTATTATCATTTTCATTACTCAAAATATGTTTTATTACTGAAAAAATTCTTATTGACCTCTTGCCTATATTGTAATCTATTAGAAATAAAATAATAGAAAATTAAGGGACCCCATTAAATATAATTTTTTAAAACATAAAAAAAATTGGAGAAAATTTAAAATAAATAATAATAATATAAATTGAATAATACTGATGTCAATGAGAATGGTTTGTAAAAATAACATTTATTCATATTTATTTATTGATATTATAAAAAAAATATTTAGTTGAATAAACCAAATTATATTAGTCTATTATCTTGGTTTGAAGATAAGTAATATTATGTTAAAAAAATATTATATATAAATGTATAATTTATAACCTCTCATTATCAATCACATATATTTCCTTTAATAACCTCTAAGAATACAAGTGATTTGTTTCATATTAGAGGATCTAAAAATTGAGGGTTTCCTCTCATTCTAATTTTCATTCATGTTTTCATTTTTTTAAGAATATCCATCACATTAATGTTTCTTATACTATTATATTTAAAAAGAAGATTTATAAACATTAATTTTAAATGACTTCCATTAGAGTTTTTCAATCCCATAGTATATACTCCAATTATAAATTCATAAAATTATTTTGCATTTATTCATTTATTTAAGAAAAAAATTCTTAAAATAACTATTCTTCTAATATATTTTTAATGTTTTGGAGATTATATTTTAGTATAACTGAATCTATTATTTATAGTTTATCATATCTATGTTTCACCATTTATAGAGATCTTTAGGTATATTACCTATAATGTCACATGTGAGCCATTGGTATTACTAGTGGAAATCCTATGAAATCATTCTTGAGTGTTTTTTTTGTGTACAAAAAGAATTACATGTTTTGGTGGCATTATAATAATTAATTTTGATATTTATCCACCCATTACTTTATCATTTATAATTTTAAAACCTTATAAATAATTTTATACTCATAATATAAAATTTCATAATCTATAAATAAAATAAATGGATTTCCCTTGAACTCAATGATGAATATTTCATTCAAATAATTTTAAAAATAATATTATATGAAATCATTATTTTGGTCATTGTTAAATATTTTAGATTTTTTTTACAATCAATGGGACTACATCTAATGACTTTAGCTTTCTATAAATGATTATTTACTTTTATTTCTCATGTGCCACATTTAAGGATTAATTTCACATTACAAATACTCTAATAATGTGTTAATATAATAATTGATTTCATTTTTTTATTATGTTATTGAAGAACTAATAAATATTAGAACCATGAAGAATATACAACCTAATTAATTTGTTAATTATTGACCTCCTGAAATACTAATAATATGGTATTAGAAGGTAGTTGATTTTATTTGATATCAACATACAGTTATTAACCGTAAATATATGATAACATTATAAAAGGGTCTTGAAAATATTTTTCAAATAACAAGATAACTATTATAGGTAGTATTTTTAAAACCTAAAATTGAGAAATTTTATACACCTCATATTATGTTTTTCTGGAAATTTATTATATCTTTTGTTTATAATTCTAATGACTAATTATTAAATTATGTCATGTCCTATGTTATAAGGATTACAATCATTTCAAATGATTTAATGATTGGTTTATATATCCTCTTAATATATTTGAAATATAATCTATTATTCATTTGTTTAATCAAAAAAATTATTTTATTTCAATACAAATTTACTAAAATTTGTTTTTTTTAAATGGAATATTTTATACAAGGAATATTATTTGTCAAAATGTTGTTCAATTTTATTTTATGAATTGTGGATATTGTTCTGAAGGATAATAAAATTATTATTCATTTAATAAAAGTGTTGTATTATTATTGATTATATTTTAATAAAACTATATTATTGAAGCACTATATTTTCATTCAACTGTTGAAAACTTTCATGATATTTTTAATCGTGGGGTTCATTAATGTGTTCTATATAAATTCAAATGTAAATTTAATAATATATTTCATGTTATTAGACTAAATATTAGGTTCATTTTATCTAATATGTTTTCATTATTATAGAAAATATTCTTTGTAAGATTTGTATTGAATTGTATTTTGGTTGGAATTATACCATACACTAATATGTTATATATTCAATCATGGAATACATGTTATTTTATGGAATATTGTATTATATTTTAAAAAAATTAGAAATTTTGACCATTGAAATATTATGATAATGTTGTGGATTTATTGTTCTACATGAAATAAATACTTTTGGAAGATATATTATCAAGTTTTTATGATTATTTAAAATAGTTTATGTAATATAGATGTTTTACAAGATTCCTTAACCTTTTGGACTAATTTAATAATAAAATATAAATAAATTTACAATGTATATGTAATGTGATGCGTAATTTTTATTTATTCAATATATATTAGGTTAAGTAAAATATATCTTGGTATTAAATTTAATAATAAAATTATTATAAGGTATTGATTATTTTGTCTAGTTTTAATGATCCAATACTTTTAATGAGTTGTCTTGTCCATTATTTTCTATATTCTTCCCAGGTATTTTTTCCAATATGAATATCGAAAAAAAGATCTTAAAATACATAATATTTTTATATTGTATATAATACAATCACATCGAACGGATAAGATGGGTTTTCTCAACATTTTAGTATATATTGAAAAAAATGAATACCATATGACATAGTTGAAAATGTGGGTTTCTAATTTTAATATAATTCATTGAGATAATATTTTTTTGTATCAGTGATTAAGTAATAGATGGTTTGTACCATGGTTTTTAACAAAAAGATAATGATACATGATTTGAAATTTTATAACCATGTGTATCTATTTTTTAATGTTTTAATTAGATTCTTATAATGGTTTTTCAGATAATATTATATCAACATATTTTTAATAGAGTTTATTTTAATAAATTAAGATGAATTTTCACATATTTGAAATGAATTAATTTGTGATGAAATTTTTTATTCCTATATAGTTCATGAATTTTTTCCATCCTGAAAGAGATTTATCTATTTATAAATATTCAATAAATGAAAATATTATAACATTATTGATGCTATTTTATCTCTATCAAAATATTTATCTTGAGATTTAAATTTAAAAATAAAAATAATTTTATTCATGTTATGGTTAATGAATTTATTACTAATAATAAATTATTACAAGTGGTAATTCCTTGTCATGAAAAGAACATAGTAACTACAAATGATTAATGATTCTTATCGAAATTATATATTTATTGATATAATATTTATTATTTTTCTATAAAAATTAATTAAATATTGAGAAAAAATTCTTATCATAATATATAACGATATTTGATTTTATTTGATCCTATAGTTATCTAGTTAAAAATATTTGATGGATTTATCCCCAACATAGTGTAACGTTAACATCCTAAGACCACCTCTGTCGGTATGGTACAATTAAATGTTTTCATTTCAATATCATTTTGAATTATTTTTCATTTAGTTAAACAAAGTTTCATCTTCATAATGGATCATTAGAATTATATGGATAGAAATTGTACACCAATTTGAAATATATAAAATTTTCATAAATGAAATGAAATAATGTTTGTATATTTTTTGAATTTTTTTAAATATTTTATATATATTGTTTTGAATATATGTTTTAAAACACCAAGGTTGATATTATAAACATTATTTCCGAATATAATATTAGAAATGATAGATTTGATATATATATGTATATATATATATATATTTCCTCCTATACTATCTTGAATGTAATTCATAAAGGTCATTAATTATAAGTGTAATGAATACATTTCAGATTAGATGAAAAATATATATCATGGTTATAAGATATTTAATGAAACTAAATGTTAAATTTTGAATAAAATCATTGAGAATGTATTTATGGTATATGATAGATTAGTAGATGATTTATTTATTTTTAAATGAACCGTAGGGAATTATTAGTGGTATATAGAGACTCTTTAAAATTATTTATTTTGATGAATTATTTCAAAATCTTCATGCAGGTATGATGTTAAGGTCTTTAAATATAAATAGAGAGACATGGATTAAATTTATCATGATTATTTTCAATCTGTGAGACTTATTTATAAAAGTATTGAATGATTAATTTTAAAAAATGTATACATGAGAAGGTTGTTGAATTTTAATAAATAAAAATTATAAGGATGTAAAAAATGGAAATAAATTAGATTTGTATCATGATTTTGATGATGATATTTTTGATAAAAAAAATTAAAAATATATTTTACTTCATAATAGTGAGTATTAATATAATTATGGGAAACATTAGGAGGGAACTAGTCTCTTATTTTAACGAGTATTGATTCATGAATTTTTGTTGATAATTTATAAACTGTATTCATATGATATATGTAAATATATTTTTACATTGATTGTTGGGAAGAAAAGTTATTAAATTTTGTAATGATTTATAAAACAAATAAACTAAAATTTTCTAAAATTGATTTAAATGAGTTTTTATCCTAATAGAATATTTATTAATTTAATGATATTGATATTTTATTTTTATCAAATATTCATGAAAATTATTTTATTTTATTTCAAATATATATTTCTAAAGGTGGATATTGATGTTTTGGTATGTTTTATGATAATAGAGAAGAGTATGGAACTTAATTGGTGATCGTATTGAATTTATAAATGAATGAACTAATAATATAATATTTTTAAGGGAAAATAAATTTAAAAAACTGAAAGAAGAAATGATGAATTAAATATTTAATAAATATGGATACAAATAAAATTTTTATAATTTATTGAAAAAATATTATATAATTTAAAACTTTTTATTGGAATAGATGTGAATTAAAAATAATATTTTTGAATTGTGTATCCTATTAAGGAAACTACACGTCAAATTCTATAATTAATGTTACTCAATATAATAAATCTTGTAAATAAATAAATACTTTATTTGAAAACATATTTACATGATATTAGTGAACTTTTAATTAAAAGTGATAAACATATTACAAAATGAATCACGTTTTTCTTCTAGAATAAATATTTATTTTACTTAGTAGACAATAATAGTCACCACATTGAGAATTAAATTTTATTTGGGTAGATTAAAAAGGTGTAAAATTTATCTTCTTTCTTTAGTGTGGTTTTAGAACTGGATTTCATTAAAATTTAAGATAATGAGACAAAATTTTAGTTTTTTTATTTTAATATTATGTGAAATGTGTATAATGTGTTGAAAAAAACTAGTTCTATTTCAAACAATATTATTCTGAAAAATTTATTAATCAATTTAGCCAAAATTCCCAAAAATAAAATGTTAATCAAGCAATAAAACATGTATTTGAGGAAAATTTATTATTTTATATTAATTTTTCATGTTTTTTATGTTATGGAAACATTAATATTATTATATTATGTAATTAAATATATATATTTGTTTAAAAAAAGAAAATTTTCATATTTAGTGGGGGATAGTCAAAAAAGTGTAAAAATGTTTTTAAAAGGTATTTGACCATATTTTGAACTTCAAAATAATTTTTTATGATTAAATAGTTATGATATTGATATGTCAAATAATTCATGTTCTGTAAATTTTATTTTTTTTTAAAAAAAATTTAAAATATTTTTAAAGACATATTAATTTATAGGATGAAAAAATAGTAACTGAATAATATTTTATGGAATTTTAAAAGTAGAATCCTTAGATTTTTTATTATAATTTTTTCATATATTATTGATTAATGAGTTATTCTAAAAACATAGATAAATATTATAGAGGATCAATGCAATTCAAAAACTATAACCCTCGTTAAATCATCACCATTAGTGTAAATGATATTTTTAAGAAGATATTATTTAAATAAAATACTTTGCTAGTGATTTAGTGAACTATCCAAAGATGATCTGATACATCACTTAGATCAATTTTCATATGTCCTGTGGTGCACACTCGATTTCCCTAAGCTGGTGATAAGAACTAAGGTATCATAAGTTAATGATTTTGAATTTTTTAACTCTCATATAAAGAAGGTTCAACGATGGTTAAAATCAGGAACCCAACATGAGGCATTCTTACCTTGGATGACCATGCCAAAATAAATATTTTAAAATAAAAAATATGGCATCTACATTTTAAATATTCTCATCATGATAGAATTCTTTAATAAAACAAATTTCATACACGAATTTTTTTTTATACTAGCATAAAAAATTCCCTAAAAAGTATATTAAAACTATATTATAATGAAACTGGTGTCCAAAGAGGCTGACTCACCACATCCCATTAAATTTCAAGAAATATAATTTGTGAAAACCCACAACATCTTTTTGATACTCAAATTTCACAATAAGAACCCAAAAATCACCATCTTCCCCATTAAAATTAGTAGCAAGCCAGCCTATATGTCACCACATGAATCATTCAAAAAGAATCATCAATGCATACTCAAAAAAATGTCAACATCAAGTTCGATACAAAGGCCAATATAATATCCCTTTGAGTTTATTCATAAAAAATTTATAATGAAAAAAATATTTCAATTTTAGAAAAAATAGAGAACTAAATTAGGTTTTTGTTTCTATTATAAAAAATTTAAAAAATATATATGTAATACATATGAATTATCCTAACATGATATTTAAAAAAATACCTCGTGGAGGACATACAAAAGTAATGAAATTAGTAAAAAAATTAATTTTTTTAAATCCAATTTATATTAAAAAAGAACTAGATAATATTATATTCTGAGGACACCCTACATTGAAAAAAAAACCCTCATAGAGTTTAAAATAAATATTCAAAGGAAAAAATTACAATTATTGAATTTAAAACAAATTTATATATACTTATTAAAAAACTCACTCACACCCCACAATCATGGGTATAATAAAGGGAATATATAGAAAATTTAAAACCAATAACAATTTTAAAACATATAATAATTATCATATATGATATGTCTCAACTCCTTGATGATAACATATATATAAGTTAATTAAGAACATTAAAAAAGTGTAAATTCATATGATAATAACCAAAAAAATATTATTTTAATGTACAAACCATGATTTAACACCATTTTAAATCATGTCACATATTTTAATTAACATGACTATAACGTCTAGGGTTGGGAAGCCACTCAACAGGTGCCTCGTACCCAGTTGGCCACAAGACCTTAAGCACATTTCCCCAAATTCTAAAGGCTACTAACTAGAAGCGAGGGCCTAGGGTGTGATAGTGGGGAAGCTATTCCCTTTATTGATAGAGTGTAACATAGAGGAAAAATAATATAAAAATGTGGAAAAAGTAAACACCATAAAACTAAAATAAACAAAGGAAGACTAAAAAGATAAAAGAAATAGAATCATTCAATACAAAATATAATGCATCATGACACATATTCTCAGAATTTTGTTAAACAAGTTACACTACTAGAATTAACAATATATGGTACAAAAGAAAAAGAAACAATGAAACTAGGAAGCATCAAAAGCCATGGTTTGGTTCCATTCTATCTCCCTCCTAAATTGTATCTCAGGTACCTATAGAAGGGAGATTTCCCTTATTGAAATCTACAACAATAAAATATATTCGGGTCCAAAAGCATGACCCATACAAGGTGTGATAAAAAATCCCAAAAGGAATCCACAAAAGATCATTACCTATCTGTCAGTTATTATATAAAATAGGTTGTGTACAAAAAATAAAAGCAGTAAATTAGGAAGTAATAAAAAGTAAACAATCCTACATCTCATGTTTTCCATTTTCATTCATTATGTTCAGTTCAAACATTCTATTTCATTGAATTGAATAAGTCTTGAGATCGAGCCTAATCTTGTGAATCCCCCATATAAAGGATACTCAATAAATACCTCAAAAGATTACCTCAACAAGTAAAGTGAAGACTGAATATAAACATGTGCTTTGTCTTGGAAAACACATTATAAGTCATTCCATTTTAATATTCAACTCAACATCTTTCCTTCAATCATAACAAAAACACTTCCCATAGACAAAACCAAATCCTCTCCTTCAGAACTAACAAAACCTCACCCATAGGCATAACAAATCATCACCCTGAGGAATAACATATCCTTACCCATAGGCATAACAAATCAGTCATGGTCAAGCTGGGTATATCATAATTTCATCATAATAAACAAGACATTTAAATTACACTATTCTATGGTTAACATATTAAAACTCACATGGGCGTCATACATATCAATCAATAATTGAATTAAACTATTACAATTCTTAAATGATAATTGGAATATCATGGTGAAAAGAGGAAATAACTAATCCCAAACCATTTAATAAAATAATTCACAATTTTCCATATTTTCAATTCCATAAAAAATTTCATTTGTACTTAACAATCCAATAATTGAAAAAAGGAATTCCTCATAGGAAACCTTGGCCAAACAGCCATAAACAGTCATTCCAAGGGAATCCACTCATCAGGTGGCCCTTAATCAAACCAACAATCTCAAACTTGGTTAAATTAAATTAATTCATTACCAAATAATTGTTAGAAAATAACAAGGGCCTATATCCATTCAAAGTTACACCTAAACATGGGATAATTGAAACATGACACATATAAAAAACTCAACATTGCGCGAAGGAATCAAGACCACCTACCTCATTGTAGTTTGACTCTACTCGTCCAACTTCATGATTTTATTCACCATAGAATAGAGTAGATATAAAAAATAGTTATAAACTCTTTAACTTAAATAACTAGATCAAGATAAGAAATAAAGAAGAAAAATTCATGTGTAATTGAGATCTCACAAATTGAGTTCCAATGCATCTGACGACAAAGGAATCATGGTTTGAATGATCAATTGGGAAGGAAGATATCTTCAGATGATGCCATACATGTAACAGGGCATTCCATCAGTCCATATTAGAATTAATGACACTATTATCCAATTAAATCAATAATTTAAAGTACATGGTGTGTAATTGAGACTACACTCCATGTCTGTACAAATTATGTTCGAACCATTACAAGGTCATATACTGAGATTACAGGGTGTATAACCTTTCCTTAACGGTATGTACCTATATATACATGGCCTGTAGTTCTTAGTCTTGTCATTTAACTGGCCACCAATTATCCCCTTAACCTATTTTCCCCATTTTTAATATGTATAAACTAAAATCTAATGATCCATACCTCCAAGAAGAACCAGGTTCTTAAAAACTTCCCCCTTCAAACAATTCATCCCCGAATTTTCCTTCCAATAGAGATGATTAAATTTCAATGACTAACTCTGGCCACAGTTATCATATGCCAGCACCACTCTACCATGTCTCGTCCTAAACCTGGCCATGCTGTTGTAGCACCCGTACCAATAGAACATAAAAAACATGGATAATCTTTATCCCACGATCAAAAATACGAATTGGATGATCTTCAAATGACGCAACATCCAACAACTCCACTTCCTTAGGCAGAAAGTTATGAGAATGGTCTGAAAATTAATGTCATAACTGATAAATGTGGAAGAAATCATGCATATCCCCATACCTCTGAGGTTACTACAATTGATTGGAAACTAGCCCAACCCTCTCCAAAGTCTTAAACAGACTAAAGAATCTTGGTGAAATCATACCCCTTATTCTTTTTCTCATGTGTCTCATCCTCAGTGCAACACGGAAGAAAACATGATCCTAGGTATAGAACACTAGAGGTCATCCACATCCATTGGCACAAGATTTATGATGAGACTTCACAGTAGCCATCCACTTTAGAATCGACTGGACATACTCAGAAGTCACCAGCACAAGACGTGGTATCTATAAAGCTGCCTCACCAACATATAGCTAGTACAGGGGTGATCCGCATGACCTACTATACAAAGCCTCATAATGTTCCATCTCAATAGTCTCCTGGAAACTATTGTTGTTGTAAAATTCAAATAGGGTAATATGCTTCTCTTAAGAGCCACTAAAATCAAGGATGCATGATCACAACATTTCCTCCAACACATGTATTGTATGTTCTCACTGGCCATCAGTCTGAGGGTCATATGATGTGCTCAGATGATCTTGTGTACCTATAGAAATCTAACAATAATATAAGAAACTAGACGTAAATCAGGAATTCCCATCTAAAATGATAGAACAAGGGACCCCATGAAGTTGTACCACATCACGAATATACAACTTTCCAAGATCATCAACAACAAAGGTCTCCTTAATCGACATAAAGTGAGAAACATTCATAAGTCTATCACCCCACACCAACATTGCATCATTACCTCAGAGATAACTTGTTAAACCCATCACAAAATCCATCGTGACATCATCTCATTTCCACTACAGAATAGGTAACTATTGTAAAATCCCAACTGTACACTGATTTTTTGTTATCACCTACTAACAGGTGGAACACCTCATAACAAAACCAACCCCCTCTCTCTTCATACCTGACCACAACTACTAATGATGCAAGTCATGGATAATCTAGGTAAATATGGGATTCACTACCAAAAATGATTCATGAAACTACCATATTAACTCCTCATATATGTCTGTTGGACTCAAGAGACAACCATGGATCCACAAGATCTCATCATCACCTACCAGCTTAATATTGGTGGATCCTCCCCTGCTACACTCTCCTACAAATCTAGGACATCATAATCTAATAGTTGAATCATTGTCACTCCGTCTAGGAGGGTTTAATTCATAGTTATATATGAAAGGAAACATTGTCCTTCATTGTCGTGAACCTCCAAATGCATCTCATAGAACAATGACATAAGCTTCAACTCGCTGCTGGCCTCCTGCACAGCCTGTATCTATGTCCTCCAACATAGCGCATCAGCCACATCATTACCTTTTCTAGGAATGTAGGCAATCACGATGTCGAATGACTGAGTGTACTCTACCCACCTTCACTGCCTCATATTTAGATCATGCTAAGTAATGATGTACTTGAAACTTTTCTGGTCTTTCTACACCAAAAAATTTTCCCCAATAAGTAATGTCTCCAACTGTGTAAAGCATGAAAAATCATGGGAAACTCATGATCGTGCATTAGATATTACCTCTCACGTTTCCTCAACTATTATGATATCTATGCAATGACTCGATCCCCCGGCATAATAATTGATCCTAGCCTGATAACTTATGCTTTGAATATATAGTTCAACTGCTTTATGGATCTCGAAAAATCAGTATCGGTGTTGATGTTAATCTCCCTTTCAGCTCCTATAAGGCAGTATCACATGATTCTGACCATACATAACTAACACCCATCAATTTCATATCCATCATCGGTGCTGCTAAGTGTGAGATTACTATATTAAACATATGTAGTACCCAGTCATCCCAATAAAACATTTCACCTCGAAGACATTCTTGATATGCTCCCAGGTAACTTCTTATTTCACCTTCTCTAGTTCCACTAATAATCATATCTCCGAGATGGAACGACCTAGGAAGTGAATCTTATCCATCCATAACTGGCACTTTGTGATATTAGAATATAACAGATTCTCTATCAGTGTACTCAAAACAATATCATTATGGGAGGCATTTTCATGTCCGGTATGATAATACACCAATATATCATCCATGAAAATAACTATGAAAGAATACATGTAAGGATGAAACACTCGGTTCATCAGTGCCATGAAAATAACTGGCGCATTCGTGAGACCAAAGGGAATAACCAGATACTCAAATAGACCATACCTGATACAAAATTTGGTACGATTTATGTTTGAAGATTGAAAAACTACCTGGTGATATCATGGCCATAAGTCGATTTTTGAGAACACTGGGGCCCCTTGAAGATGATCAAATAGGTCAGTTGTGTATGGAAAGAGATATAGGTTTTTAAACATCAATTGGTTTAGTTTTTGATAATCCACACATTTCCAGATGGTACTGTCCACCTTCTTTGAAAAAAGGACTAGCAATCCCCACAAATAAATACTAGGTCTGATAAACCTGTTTTCCTCAAAATCCTCTAGCTCCTTCTTCATCTCTTACAGATCCATTATAGCCATCCTGTAGGGATGAATGGATACCAGTGCATCTCTTGGAATTATCTCAATAGAGAACTCCACATCTATTAAGGGGGGTAATCTATAAAAGTCTCCTTGGAAAACATCCCTGAAATGATCAACCACTGGAGGGAAATCTATCTGACAAGTTCTATGGACATCCAGATATAAACTGGGGAATTGTTGCTCTCAAAACACTCAACCCACGATTCTCAAGTGTAGCTCAGCTGACCTGGACATCCCATTTACCCTTATATATAAGAGATCCACCCTCTGGTGACGTAAAACTCACCCTATAGTGATAGAAATCAATAAAGGCCTAAAAGTACACTAGAAACTCATTTCAAATGATGAAATAAAATCATGTGATCTCTAAGATATAAATATCCAAAACAATTTAACAGCCACCAATATCAAGGGGAACTCCTTACACTGTTTCACATCTGTTGTCATTATCCCTAACAGAGTTTCTAGTGCCATAATGTCATTAGATGATAAAAAAATATCCCAAGGCTCTCTACAATGGGCATAAATTTAAAACAATGATAATTAATTATTTTCAATAGTGAAAAATATATAATAGATGCGACTATAATAGTACCTCTTATAGTAGAAGTTCTGGGATCCTAATCCTACAAGGTCTGTTGCACTGCATAAGTATGCCCTATACAGCAGCCCAAAGACACTACCTAGATGACCTGATCTAACCATCCCTTCTATCGTAGAGATCTAGGGGTCTTGATACAATTACCACGACCAACACCTTGGATTGATGGCCTTACGTATTCCAATTCAAGACTAGTGAGAAGTTGGTGAACACAATCCTGAATGTTGAGTCGGTGAAGAGCCTCCCTCACTAGATGCTGGTGGAAATTCCCTACAGTAGTGTTACAGATCACCCATCTTGCTGCAAGCTCGGAACTCGACAAGGTCCATTGGGAACTGCGATCTCATATTCTTAGCTCTCCCACATTGATATCATCTTTCCTGGCTACCGGAAGAAACATTCTGACAATTCGTATCACCGTGAGAAATCCCCATATTATGCTTCTTTCTTCTGGTTGAGACAGTACTAGATCTTGGTGTTGAACCAACCTAGTTCACACCTCATGCTTCCTGAAGATTGTTCTTGGTAATAACCACCAGATTCATGATATCATATAAAAAAGGAAACCTAAAAAATTAACCTATGATTATCCTCGAATCACCTAGCCCTTGATGTCTTAACACCCATCAGAATATGTTAGAATCTCTGAAGCTCAGTTAAATGGGAAGAGTATTCCATCACTACAGTAGTTCCATACACCATATTCACGAAATCCTTGACTCTATTGGTGATTCCCATTAAACTCTCACATGGTCATGTAACTCTTCATTTTTTGTCATGTAAAAGTCATTGGTACATGGAGTGTCAGTATTACACATGGAATATACTCATGTTTCCCCTTTTGGCCATGTACTTTTACATGGAAAGATCCACATGAGTTTGCCTATGTAAAACTACATTGGGTGTACATATTGTAAACGACATTTCTTGATCAAAACTCAATAACTCGTGTTTTCTCTCACACAGCCAGGGACACTATCATAGACAACATGGTGTATACTCAACGTACATGACGTGTATTTGTAAAACTTAATTTCTTCCCAAATGGAAGAACACATGTCGTGTTTGTATAGGAAAATACATTGTGTTGTCTAGGTTTCCAGATTGTAAGCCTCAAAAACATACCTGAAAACCATATTTTTGCAAAATAAAGAAACTATGTGCTAGATTACGATCTGTGGGGACCTATACCTCAGGAGAATCAATACTTCATATCCAAATGTAGCACATAACAACAAAATTTATAGTCCATTTCTGAAACCTGATCCCTCAAATTCTAATCCAAGAGGGCCCATACTCAACCGAGATTAAAGTTTTTCATCTATCCAATTAAACCATAACACGTACCAATACACCTATCAGAATATCATGCATATCTATCATGGTATCTGTCACACAACATGCATATCTAGAATTAAATTTATCACAATAGCATGAAATTTGTAATACTCTCTAAATGACCCGGAAAGAATGCATGGATTTTGATTTCCATCAAGTTCCTAACTAATGCATTAAATGGCATACCCTCAGCTCATTGGGATTCAAAAAATATAACAACAATGACATCAATATTAATATCACAAAACAAGTGTGTCACCCAATAGTGAAATCAAATCAACTGTAATAGCTAAAAAACTAAGAATCACAATTCAGTTTGAGGTAATTTTCTTTTCCCTATACACAGGGTAGCTACTCCTAGGAACAACTAATTAAAAACTCAATTTCTTTTATATACCTTTATAATGTCACCAAACAGTATGACACAATAGAAAATAAAACTTCTCTAATACCACATTGTAATGTCCCGAGTCTGGATGCCACTCAAATGGTGCCCCATACCTGATTGGCCACAAGGCCTTAAACACATTACCCAAAATGCTTGAGGATTTTGACTTGTAGCGAGGGCCTAGGATGTGATAGTGGGGGAACTATGCCCTCATTTACAAAGTGTAGAAAAACATGAAAATAATATATAATCGAATAAGTAGTAAACAACATATAACTAAAATAAATTGTAGAAGACTAATAAGATAAATTACTAATAATCATTCAAAACAAATGATGATGTAGTATGTTACATTTTCTAGAAAAGTAGCAAAACATGGTACAGTATAGAAATCCACAATATATGTTCAAAAATAAAAATAATTAAAGGAATCTAGGAAGCATTGGAAGCCATGGCTCAGTCCCATGCTCTCCTGCTCCTAAACGTCTTCTCAAGTACCTGTATAAGGGAGCTTTCTTTATCGACACCTACAACAATATATTCGGTTTGGGTCCAAAATCATGACCCAAATAGGGTGTGGGAAATAAGTCCTAGTAAGAGACCACTAAAGATCTATTCTTATATATTATTGAGTATATGAAATTAGTAGTGTACAAAAAAGAAAATCATTAAACTAGGACGTACTCAAAAGTTAGTAATCCTACGATCCCTTTATTTGATTTTCATTCATTATGATCAATTAAACAATTCATTTACATTGAATTACATATGTCTTGAGATCTAGGATAAGACCATCAATCTATCATATAGAGAGAAAAAATAGAAACTGTATAAGGCTATCTCAACAAGTAAAGTGAAGAATGAATCCAATATTGTGATTTGAATTGGATGATGCATCATAATTCATTACATTTCAATATTCAACTCAAAATATTTCCCACGGTCTTAGAAAATACCATACCCATAGGCATAATTAAATCCCCTCCCTTCGGCCTAATGAATCTTTTCCCAGAGGCATAAAAAATCCTCTCCCAATGGCCTAACAAATCCTCACCCACTAGTGTAACAAACTAATCATGGTTAAGCCTGGTATATCAACATTTTATCATGATAAAAACACGTGTAAATTAAACTATTACATTTTTAACATATAAGAACTCAATTGGGAATCATACATATCGAGAAACAAGTTAATAAAACTATCACAAGGACTAAATGATAATTGTAATATCATGAGGAAAAGGGGAAATCAGTAATCCCAAAACATTTAACAAAATGAATCACAATTTACCTCAATTTCAATTACATTATAAATTTAATTTGTACTTAACTTCCCAAGAACTAAAAACAATTCATGCCTCATATGATACTTCATCCAAACGGCCCTAAACCGTCATTCCAAGGGAACACACCCAGATGGTGTCGCCTAATCAAACCGATAATCTAAAACATAATTAAATTAGTTTAATTCGTGAACTAGTCATTATTAAGAAAGAAAAATAGTCAATTTAAATTCATGTTTACACCCAATTCAAGGGAAAATAACAATATAGCACATATACACAACTTGACATTGAGCTAAAGGCACAGGAACACATACCTTGTCATAGTACGACTCTCCTCACCCATTATCGAGATATGATTCTCCCTAGAATGGGGTAGATATAAAAAATGGGTATAAGTGTTTTACCTAAAATAAATATATCTAGAGAATAAATCAGGAAAAAAGGATCAAGTGGAATAAAGAGCTCATTGATCAGTTTCTAATGAAATAGATGATGAAGGAATCAAGGTTTGGATGATCAGTTCTATCAAACACTACTATTCGCTTAATGGGGCGATACATTTATCCATATGATGAAAAACAATTCTACTTCCAAATTTAATGAATTAAAAAGTGTACACGACAAGTAATTGAGACTACTTACTATGTCCATATATATTATGGTTAGACCATTACATGGTAGTGTACCGAGATTACATAGTGTGTAGCCTTTCATGAACGTCATATTTCTATAAGTACCTTGCATGTAGTTCCCAATCACATTATGTAAGAGGCCTACAACTAGCCCCTTTACCTCTTTTCTGCCATTTTCATAAGTATAAACTAAAAAGGAAAAATCCACACCTCCAAGAAAAACCAGGTTCTTATAATGACATGGTGGAAACTACTATCGGTATATTAACAATTGTACCACTTATCACTCCAATCCCTCTCACATAGCTTCATAAATGGAATAACCTCTCGAAAATAGTTCTATAGAACTATTGGTAACTATCTAGGGTTTCATACAAAACTATTAAAGAAAAATTCCCAATCATCCCACCTAGTACTGTTGCTTCCCAATTTCATAGTGAAACATTTGTGATTTCATTTGGGCAAACATCATTATGTTACTATCCCACCACCATTCGGAATGATACATAGAAATAAAATAAACATGTCATCTCATACACATACTCTTTCTTAATTGAGCTCCAATACAAACATAAAAATATGAAACACAGTTCAAATAATCAGATACATGGTCACAATAATAATCAATGGGAGATAATATGTTCTTCTAAGTATTAAATGATTGAGAAGAAAAGTTAATAACATAAATTTCTAATTGGGGATTCTCTTTATACATAATGATAAGATTCATTGGATACTGATTTTTTAATTCCATTTGATATAAAAATAAAACTCAAGGTATAATTATATATAATGAATAATAATAATAAATTGTCAACATGTTAAATAAAACCAATGAATAGTTAAACACAAAAAAAATATAGAAGGTTTTTAAAACCATTATAGAACCTAGAAATTAATTTTATTAAGAAACACAAAATTTTAAAATCAATAATATACCATTCACAAATAACGATGTTTCATTATAAAATATAGGAACTGATTAAAATAAAGACACATATTTTTTTAAAATAACACTCATCTTTATAAAACCCAATTGGTTCTATAAAGCATGATAAAAAATCTCAAGAAAAATAACAAATTGAGTTATATAAAACATGTTGAATTCAATAAAAAAATTAAAAACAAAATCCATCAATCTATTAATTTAAAAAAAATCAAGGGACAGCCCAAAAATCATGTAAAATCATTGGTTACACAACACTTGTGTATCACATATATCATTAATTAGGGTTGATAAAAACTTTAACACATCAATCAATATAATAAATATTTATCAAATATAAATATAATGTAAATTCATAATTCAATTAGTATACACATGTTTCCTATGATGTAAACTCAAAAAAGGCCTCAAGGGATGACTTATAACCATTTAAAACCAAAATAACTAATTTAGAACATCCCTAAACAATAGAATCTCCCTCCCGTGGAAATAAAGATTAGATGAAATTATAGAATGCATAAGAAACTATGATAATAGGAGAGGATAAGTAATGGAGAACTCTTACATTTCAATGTGGATGAATAACCACCAATACATCACTCCAAATCAACTTATATAATCATGAGATAAAAAGAGAGCTCCTTGGACATGATCTAATGATTGGAGAATAAATGGGTTGTCTTTGCGTAAAATACCCAATTAAATAGGATCTAAAAGAATGAAAAAACCCAATATCAATCTTGTCAAATGGTTGTATCTAATGGTTTACCAAGCCATGTGGAGAATATATAGATTTAATTTCCTCCACACTCAATATGTTATATAGTTTACATATATAGACTAAAAAACTATACATAGATTACATAATAACATTTGTTAAAATAGTTGAAGGCCCAAAATTTCTTCTTCATAGTTTCTCAAACTTTTTCCATAACAACAAATCCAAGGAAAAAAATAAAAAACCTAAAAAAAACTCGAAAATACCAAAGGCCAAAGGGGGAAATCATCCATAAGACCAAGGTTAAAAAATTTAAAATTTAGGGTGTTAGAGTTCTCCCCACAAAACAACATTATCTATACACAAAATATACTCCCAAAAATTCATTTAAAAGTTGATTCAAAAGAAAGTCAAGATTCAATCATAAATGACATAAACATGATAAAAACAAACTCCTGAACATGGAACCAGAAATGGGGCCTAACAACCATCCTCTTAATAAAATTCAATAACAAATTATTTCCAAACCAATATATCGCAAATAAATTTATGAACTGATCCAAAAAAATTCATTGTAGGGAAAACTTCTCTGCACTATAGATAATTCAAGAACTCTACCAAATTCATACTCTAAATATAAATAGTGTTATCTGAGTCCAAACCCTTTCCAAAGGACATTAAAACTAGATTAGAATAACCCTTACCTAAATCGTGAGATAAAATGTTATAACCGTGAAAATTATATTGAAATAACCTCCACAAGAATTAAGTGATGATAGAAAAACTATTTGAATGTCCCTCCACCATTTATAATTACTCTAAAAAGGTTAAATATTAAATAACCATCTTGATTAATGGTCCTTTCCAACCATAGATAATCTTATCAAAACACCACACATAGAGGTTTCTCTATACATCCAATGGATCGCCATATAAAAACCCTCCACTAAACAATGATAAACCACCCTAAACATGATTATATTGTAAAAAATAACGGAGTGTCTTTGAATTTACACTATAAGACTATATATATAATAACGTGGTGCTAGATCACTGGAATACCTACCCACTGTAATTTTAAAAGAAAATATAATCTTGTTTGCTCTCATGGTTGACCCAGCAACCAGAATCATATCATTGATACTCCAACCAACTCTAAGGAATTATAATTTCATTAATTAAAGTATCCTTAAACCATGGTTTACATCATTTAAAAATATAACAAGAGGAGAAATAATGAGTTATGAAATGTCAAATGATTATAACTTGATAGAAATTCTCTATCATCTATTAAAACCAAAATAAACTATGTATTCGAATGAGATATGAAAAATTCGAAAAAATGTGGAATATAAAAATTCTCAAAACTACAAATATATTCTTATTATCTACATTGATGAAAAAATAAAGATCACTTATTGGAAAGGGGATAAGTAAGAGACTTAATATTCTTATGTATCTTCGGGAGGCAAAACCACTAAAGGTGATTAAGATGACCAAAACAATTTCTAAGCCTCGAATATGTCATGTATGATGGTTTAATATTCCTAAACATCCTACACGTATACCACAAAACAATTTTTTTCATGTTATCCGTAACTCTAATTTACATAGTATATGGGGTTATAGAATCAATTTTTATAGGTTAACTTGCGTAAAAATCTATATAAACTAGAACCTTAAACATCACTTCATTAATTTTATTTATCCTAGACTAAAACACCTTGATATGAGATTAGAGGATGGCCCCCAAAAAATAACCAAACCATCAATGAATCATCAACAACCAATTAGGGAGATAATTTGGCAAGTATACCGAAACATTCCACACAAATTTTCACTAACTTATCACCTTCATGCATGGTTGAGTACTTTGTCTCCATAGATATTCTCCACTCATCTTATTAAAATAACTTGATGAGGGAGGAATTTCATCATTACTAATATATTCGTTTAAACTATTCATTATTGATGGTGCACTTCTACCAATAGAGGTGAAAATCATTAAAAATTGAGAGGTTCACATCACATTAGTGTAATATGGAGTCCAAAGAGACTCAAATATCTATTATAACTTATCTAGCCAATTCTTCTCTTTAGGGGAACCTTGGGAACCACTATATCTTGGTACTTTCTAAATATAAAACACCCATAAACGATCGACCAGGTGAGAAGGCCTATTCTATTCCACTCTATCATGAGTTTGGGAATCAGTTGAGCTAGGGATAACTGATTGTACATTAATAATGAATTTACATATGAGATTCCTTTTTTTATCTTCTAACTCCTTTAATGGGGCACATTTTAAAACATCATAAAGTCCCAAAACATAATAATGTCACCACAAATTCCCAAAATATTTCAAAATCTCTAATAAATTAAAAAAATATTACAAAATACTTTTTAAATCCCATTTAAATAATTCTTAAGAAAATATTATTTAATTTTCCAAAACACTAAATAGGATCAAAACCATAATATTATTAAAAACCAACATAGGGAAAGAGCTCATTTCATAGAAGCCAGTTTTTATTTAAACCACACACATAAAAAATTTAAATTAATTTCACCAATTACGACTCATAAAATTTATTCATTTAAAACCATCACAATCCAAAAATATTAACACAATTTCATAAAAATAATTTCCCCTAAAAAACAAGAAACCAAAACAATGCTTTCAAAATGAAATAGAATTATAAATTATAAATTATGTTCGTAAGACAGGGTTAATTTTTCTTCAAAAATCAAAAATATGCACATAAAACATTGAAAACAAATCTACAAAAATAAAATGAAATACATGATAAAAAATGGTGGGAAAATTACCAAACATCTAAAAATACATGATATTTCTACATAGTTTTTTAGGCCATTTATTAAAAATGCAGGTAACACTGGATGTTTTTTGGATGGTTTGCACATGTAATGAATTGTTTTTTTACAAACTAGAATATCAATCCAAAATTTGAATTTATTCTTTTAAATGATTTTAAGGTGTAAAATGTTTATTTCACCACTTATATGTCTTTTTATAATTTTAACAACAACACTATTGTTCCTAAAAGAGGGTTTTTAATCAAGGATATGAGTTTGGTGGATTTACAAGACGTTCTTTTTTAGTGGAATAATTAATAATTAATAATTAATTAATTATTTTTTAATTTATTTGTGTAGGTTTTTTCAACCATATCTTTTGAATGGATCATCAGATTAAGAATTTGTCTCCACCCATGAATACATAATTAGGATTCTTTCTTGGTAGTGCATACACTCATATTGAGTGATGGGGTGGGGTTGTTCCCCCATATTTATTTTTCATTTCTTTTTATTTTTTTCTTTTCATATTATCTTTTAATCCTCCATTTCTTCTCATTCACTCTCCTAAAATCATTCTATTTCATGAGATAGAGAAAGAAATAAGAGTGTGTGATAGGGGATGATGGATAGGGGCAATGATATTGGTTCCACTATGGAACTTGGGACACACCAGATCATCATGTGGTGGTCGTGGAGTGTGGAAAAGGTGATCCTTTAGAGGTTTCCACCCAAATTTTATATATTTTTATGCTTTTATGTATAACCCATATATTTGATGATTTTATGTTTTAATTCCAAATTATTTTTACTTAGGACCATTTGTAGGTTGATATGTTATTTTGGGGGGAAACAGTAGTTCGAGTGATTTGAGGGGTTTCCCATTTAGAAATTGTGTTCACACAGTGTGTAGTTCAGGAACACATGTTGTGTGTTCATATTGTATGGGTAAGATGGTTATTTATAAGTGCACACAATGTGTGGGATATTCACATCATTTACTTAGACTCGATTGTGTAGCCGAGTACCCATCTAGACAACCCATATAGGGGTACGTGACCGTGTAGAGTACACTGCTTGATTCCTTGTCGGTTTCACACTGTAGAGATTTACATGGGTATGCCATGTACATGTCCATTCTATGATTGGTGCATTGGTTTTTATCTCATGTCGGGTACATGCCAATTACATATTTTACACCCCACATACATGTGAATATAATCCATTTCTGAAAAAAGTACATAATCTAGTTGGGTTATTAGGGTTCACTTTATGTGTTGGGGATGACACTTTTTATTATAGGGTTGACAGATTGAGTACTCCTCCATTTCCTTCATTTTTAGGGGTTTTCATTATTTTTCATATCATTACTTCTAGAGTTCCGAATTGGTCCCATGAATATTCCATTATAAGTATCATCCACCTTAAATCAATATGGAAAACCCTTTATGTTGATACAAGGTCTCTTTGGTTTTGTTTTATGCTTCCCATTAACATAGTGATTCTTCCTTCAATAATTTAATCATGTTGTCTCTTAAGAGTGAGACATCTGTCTAAGATGATCCCTAATCCTTCTCAATGACATGTGATTTTTTCTATTTCATTGGAAACATATCCCTTGTGAGATGTTCCCTTCAAGACTATGAGTTTATGAGATTATTTTTCTATGAGGATCCGCTTTGGGAATCCACTTCTTACTTTTCTTTGGAGAAGTTCCGAGATAGGATGAATCTATTTTATTCCTATTATTAATGGCACCCCAAATGAATTACATCACATAATGATTACCTAGGGAATACCTCATATGAATCCTTTACCTATATATCATTCTGAGGGTACAACTTAGGATTCCTCTACCTATGTAATTATTATGAAGGTTCCCTATAAGACACCCATCTCATGTATAGTTCTAAGGATCCTATGTAGGATGCCTATATTTATATACTATCAATGATATAATGCCGGTGTTTGATGGAGTTAGAGGCCTAGAACAAACTAACTTTTTTACTTTATTCATTAATAAATACCTTATCACAAATTGATTATTATTCTACGTGACAATGCATGTGATATTGTCTTAAGGATATATGTTTTACTAAAGGTTCATAGTCGATCCCTACAATGATGAGAACCTAAAATTTCTATAACACTGTTATTGAATATATGTTCTATAGTTGGATGATTTTATTTGAGAGGCACAAAAAATACGGGTCATTTGGGGTGAGGACTCATAAAACATTGAGGCACCTTCTCATGGTTTGTTCCTTTAGTAATATCCCAAAGGATATTTTGAGAATGAGACCCACTAATAGAAAATACTTATTTCATTGTGTCATTGGATGTTTTTATCTGAGGATGTGTGTATTGATTATTAGAATTTACAATTATTATTAATGGGTATTACAACTCATTCCCAAAGATGTATTGATGAAAACTGTGATGACTCATTGTTCACATAGAGGTAGGATATGTTGGGTGTGTCATAAGTAATACAACATTAATCGATAATACAAGAAAGGAATTGTCCATTCAATTTTGTAATGGAAGTAGATATCTCAGGCCCATTGATGGAATTGATATAGCCTTAATACATCTATATCCATGGTGAGGAATGGGCATGTTCAATTCTGAGAAGTCAAAGAAATAATAATCAAGAACATTGGTTGATGGCACTAGCATGAAACCTTCTTGATTAAATATATCAAGACAAATGGATTACATTACAAGGTAAGCGTTCGTAGGAGGTGACACATCGTTGCGGTGTTAATGTCATTCTCTATGGGTGACTCAGTGTGTGTTTAGATGCTAACCATGGACTTTAGTTAGGCTCTACCTAATGCCAATGAGAAATAGGCCTAGAGGGTCACACACTAAGTGTTTCCAAGTATCTCAGTTAAATATTCATTTAACAAATTCAATAAATAATATTCCCGATTGTGTTTTAATAATTATTCAAGGATGACTGATCTCATTTAATTCGACGCTAGTTATTTGAGTGAATATATTGTGGGTGAAATAATATATTTATTACCGAATAATGTAGTGTAATTTATTTAATAATTAATAGTCATTATTCAAGGTCTAATAAATGTTTTGGAGAGAATAATGAAAATAGAATGACAAAAGTACACACCAAGTAGTTTTTCTAGGGATTTGTGAGAAAAAATATGATTTATTTAATTAAATAATATTAAGTGTAATTTACAGGGAACATGTCAAGTAATAATAATAAACTATTATTATTAGACATGGGGTCTTACTATGAATTAAATGAAATGAATAAATAATTTTGGGTAATTAATTAATTTAAATATTCTACGTAATTAAAATCCCAATTATATTATACTCATTAACCTAGAAATGTTTGTGGTTGTGCACAAAAAATATAGAAAAATATCTCAACCTAACAGAGAATTATTTTCCTCTAAGAACGCTCTAAACTTATGAGAGAGATCCTCCTCCACTGGATTAAAGAGAGCACTTTGGAAGTGGCTCTCAAGGCGATCAGAGGTGGACATTTCAAGTGAAGGCTACTCGATGGTAGCACCCATATATCCCTTCTACAATATCCCTCGATACCTAGAGTACTTGTGGATCACCACTAGAGGAACCCTATACTTGGATTATATGATGCAATGGTAGATCACATCGAATCGGGACCAGAAACATCAACAGAGAGAGAATTTTGTCAAGGTAATTCCTGTTTTTTAATTAAATTATTTATAACAAAGATATGATGATCATATCTATGGTTTTGAGACTCCATTCCTTTCCTTCATTTTACTTTCTATTCTAAATATCTGGCATTTTATTATCATGACATATCTTAGATTGACGGCTATTAACATAGAAATAATTGTTGTGTAACCGACCAATGCATTTCCACTATGCCCAAAACCTACAAGTTGTATCAGAGCTGCCATATTATTGATTATAATTATTTATTTTTTCATTGATGATCTACATATTTATTAATTTAGTTGTTTTAGTTCAAGTTAGTTATTCTGCAAATCTGAATATCAATATCTATTCAACCTCTTTCAAATCACCTTCACCTTATAAAAATAATATTTTCTATTAATTTGGATTAAAAAATAGAGGATCTCATCTGGTTGTGCCAAAGAATCATGGACATTAAACACCAGAACACATGGTGTGTATTCGGTAGTACACATCATGTAGTCTAGGTTCCATGAACTGGGACTGGTCTTCCAAACCATGTCGTGTGTTGGAGTCTATCTATTTCTTAAATGACTTCGTGTGTTGACCAAGAACAGGTGGCATGCGGTTTCCAAATTAAACACCGTGTGTATCACTTAACATGATGTGTAGTCCCTTCATAATAGGGTTAGACTGTGTAACCCATACACGGCTTTCTCGACTGGAAACCATGTAACGTGGATACTACACGGCATGTGGCTCACTGAATATTCCATGTACTCTGAAGATTTCAAAAGTACATCTATACGCCATGTCATCGGGCATGTGTATTGTATGAATAGTGAATGATTAGTACACACCATATAGTCATAACTACATGTCGTGTAATCTTAAAAATTACATAAATTTATTAAAATTTATTATTATATTATACAAACAATTGAGATGTGTTCCGTAGTGTGGGTGTAAATCTGAAGCACAACATGTGATTTGTGTTTTATAAATATATGTACAATTTAACATCTTTGTAATGTTGCTTTCTACTCATTCGTTCGTTATGAATGGGGTTTCACTAAGTTTCCTCAAATGTTAAATTTAAGTGCAGAGATAATTTTAAATTAATTTATTTGTTTTAAATTAATATGGATGGGAATTTCAAGGAAATTCAAAATGGGATTAAGTTAGAGGATTGATTAATTAAAGATAAATAATTGATTTGAGCATGATTTAACATAAACAAGAATGATTAAATAATTGAATGATTGTTTTATTTATGCATAAATATCATTGCATGTATGGATGACCATGAGCTAGACCAATACGTTTTTATGTGAATGGTTTCTTTTATTTATTTAAATTATGTTTTTTTCCATGTGAGCCTTCCCCTCATTAATATGTTTGGCATGAATTCCCAAGGTTTCTTTTATGTAAAACCCCATTTTACCCCTCACTTGAAAGTGATATAAAAGAATATGTAATGAATGGAGCTCCCAAGCTAGTGGAGGTGGATCAAGTTAGGACCCCAGATGAATCCAATCCAAGGAGATACAAAGGTGGACATATGGAAGGCTATAAAACCAAACCTAAAAGGTTCAAGGTGTTTCTCCCCTAGGTCTTGGGTTATTTAATCAACCCCTAGATAAACTATCTAATAGACAAATCTCATTTTCATACCATTTATTTTATTTCTATCATTTTCAGGGTTTATTTATTGTGGTTGTGTTGTCACGATCACACAACTAATGAATTAAATAGTCATGCAAGATGGAACTAAAATAATTCCAGCTTATGTGTAAATATTATCTTATACATGGTTAATCAAATAACTATATCCCACTTAATGTTAACAAGCACGTAAGAAAAATCTTAAAATGGAAATTTAGGTATAAGGATAAAATCCCTCAAAGAAATATTAAGTTGGTATAGCCTTCCATAATATTTGTTAGAATCAAACCATAGTTCAAAGTGCTTGAACAACCCATGTTTGGGTGCTTTCAATTATCATGGAATTCTAATCCAAGGTTTTATGTTGACTTGACATGGTTCACATCATGGGTTGACTACCACAGTAGGATTTGGTGTGACCAAGAGGCAAAGGTTGAGGAAATCCAAAATAAAAGGATTTCAGGATTGTGTAGTCCACTTAGCAGATCAAGGAACTGCAAGTTAATGCAGTTGGAATTTAGAATGCCTACCTAATACAATTAAAGTCGCTTGACCAACCCTATTTGGGGTAATTTGAAGGGAAATATGGATACTTACCCTTAGAATATTTAGAAAACATAATATTCTAAAGTCAATGCTGAGGGATATTGGATTTCGATAAAATAGTGGGAGAAAAATAAGTATTAATTAATTTATTTTTCTCAGTTTTATCATGATAAAGTGATAATCCATTTCTCATATTAATTTTTTAGGAATGGAAAGAAAAAAGACTTCAAACATATCATTTTGAACCATACTTGAGAAGTAAAACCATCTCACCTGAACCAATTTCCAAGAATGGAATAGGCGTTTATGTGTCATCCTTTGGCATGAGAGGAAATTGTATGTGCTAGAAGAGCCGATTTCTGTTGCGCTAGGAAGAGAGGCCATTGATGAGGAAAAATATCTCTATATGAATTAAATAGATGATGCCACAAATTTCCAATGTTTCATGCTATTGACCATGTCTAATGAGCACTTAAAGAAACATGAAAACTTGGACGTGTATAACTTGATTTCTAAACTTAAGGATCTATATCAAGGGAAGGTGAGGCAAGTGATATATGAGATCTAAAATTCTTTGTTAACTACTAATATTAGAGAGTCTGCACCAGCAAGGCCCCATCTATTCAATCTCATTGGCTATATTGAATGCCTGAACATCATAGGGGTTATGTTCTTAGACATTTTTCATATAGATCTCATCATATCATCACTACCCAAGACCTTCTATAGCTTTATTGTCAACCGTAACATGATTAATAGGGAAAATAGTCTATTGGAACTTATTACCTTAATTCTATAGGGCGATAAGGACTTGGGGCATGAAAAACCCATAGTATTTATGGTGACAAAGAAAAAGAATGATAATTAAAAGGGACTAAGGGCTTATAAATGGTCAAAATCCCCTGAGCATCATCCCTCCATGAAGGGGAAGATTCAAAGGTAGGCAATGGAATATGAGGAGGTATGTTTTTCTTACGGCCATCCAGGCCATTGGAAGATGAATTGCACCCAAAAGCATGGGGACGCTAATGGTGCATTCATTATTGAGTGTATTTTTTCAATTTCTACACATTGGGTATTAGATACAGCTTTTCGGGCTCACATCTGTATTAAAATATACAAACCAAGTAGATTTAGAAAGATTTATAGAGGAGAGGTGGATCATCGAGCTGCCTATGGTGCGAGGATGGTTGTATCATCCATTGGTGATTACCACCTCTCATTTCCAACTGGGATGATTTTGGTTTTACATAATTGTTATTATGTACCATGTTTTACCAAAAAAACATAATTTCATTATCATATTTGGATATGGATGCATTTATTTTCATGTTTTGAAATAAGGGTAGTTTCTTTTATTATAACAACATATTTTATGGTATGAATCATTTAAATAATGGTTTGTATGTATTAAATTTCATGCATCATGTGTTGGAAATTGATAATGTAACAAACTCCCATTTCTCATACAAAACCTCATTATGGGATTAACGTGTTGGACATGTAAATGAGAAGTGATTGATAAAGCTCTACCAAGATGGTTATTTAGACTCTACAGAGCTAAAACCACTTTATAAATGTCATGCTTGTTTACAAGGTAAGATTTCAACTCCATATTTCTGTGGATAGGGTGAAAGGGCCACAAAGCATTAAGGATTAGTGCACATGGATGTCTGTGGACCATTTCTAGTAGAATATAGAGGTGGATATTCATACGTCATTACTTCTACTGATGATTTGAGTAGATATTTTTATATCTACTTAATGAAGTATAAGTCAGTGGCCTTAGAAAAATTTAGGAAATTCAAGAATAAAGTAGGGAATCAGATTGGTAAGAAAATAAGAAGATTCAATTGGATCGTGGTGGAGAAAATATGGACCAAGAATTAGTCAAACTTTTACGGTAGTTTGTGATTATATATCAAGTCACTCCTCCTTATACACCACAGTGGAATGGTTTCACTAAAAGGAGAAACAACAACTTGTTGGACATGGTAAGGTTGATGAGGAGTCTTGCACTTCCATTATCTTTTTGGGGAAATTCATTATAGACTGCAACATACAAATTAAACTGAGTAAAAAATAAGGAGGAAAATAGAATTACCTATGAGTTATGGAATGGAATGAAACCAATTTTTTTCAACACACATGTATGGGGATGTGAGGCATTTGTTAAGGCCTTCTCAGGCAACAAACTTGATCCCTGGTGCACGAGGTGTATCTTTATAGGGTATCACATAGAAAAGAAAGGATATAATTAATATAACCCTTCAAAAATGAAAGTGATTGTGGCTATAAAAGTCGTCTTTTATGAGAGGGATAACATCCTCAAGAATTATAGTGGGAGAAAGATTGACTTTGACGAAGTTGATGCTCAAGAGACACATGATGTGGTACATGAACATGTTTCACTAGTCCCCATAGAAGAGGTTCCAGAAACACAAGTACTGTGTAGGAGCTCAAGAGAGGTAAGGGAACCAGAGATATT
This sequence comes from Viscum album, assembly GCA_963277665.1. Taxonomy (NCBI): domain Eukaryota; kingdom Viridiplantae; phylum Streptophyta; class Magnoliopsida; order Santalales; family Viscaceae; genus Viscum; species Viscum album. The sequence continues at coordinate 1,904,005,209 of OY728130.1, read as the reverse complement.
TAGTTTCCTAGTCCTTGAGGATGGTGAATCATTACAATTGGAAAATGATGAACCTCTATCCTACAAGGAAGAAATATGGATCTCTGAAGCTGGAATATTGATAGAAGCATTGAAATCTAATATGAATTCAATCTATGAGAACCATGTATTGGTTCTGGTCGGTCAGCTAGTCGATGTAAATCCTATTGGATGAAAATGGGTATTAATGGGAAATCTAGACATGGAAGGTTATGTTAGCACATATAAATCAAAGATAGTAGCTAATGGATTCAGGAAACGTCAAGGAATTGACAGAGATGAATCCTTCTCGCTAGTTGACATGTTTAAATCCATAATAATCATACTTCTATTGGAGCTTACCATGCCTACGAGATTTAAAAAATGGATTTAAAAAAACATTACTTGACATGATCCTTTTGGAAGATATCAGTATGACACAATGAGAAGGGTTTGTGACACCAGGTGAAGCCAAATAGGTTTTCAATTTATAAGGATCAATTAATGGATTAAATCAAGCATCTAGGTCATGGAACATTGGACTTGACAAAGCCAAAAAAAAAATTGGTTTCCTTAAGAACAAATGTAAACCATGTGTTTTTACATGGTTTAATGAGAATGTGGTCATTATCCTAGTAGTATATATTAATGAAATATTACTTATTGGAAACATTGTATCAGTATTATAGTCATTTAAGGAATGGTTGAACAAATGTTGCTATATGAAGGAGTTTCGTGAACCAACCTACATTCTAGGGATCAAGATCATTCTTGATAGATCCAAGAGGCTGCGTGGACAAATTCAGGGTACATAAATTGGCAAGATACTAAAGAGATATAGTATGGAACAATCCAAGAGGGGATTTGTTCCAGTGTCAAATGGCCTATATATTTATAAGAAAATGTTTCCTCAGAGGCATCATGATAAATAAAGGATTAGTAAGATCCCATAGAATTTGTCTATAGGATCCATCATGTATGCCATGTTATATACGAGTCTTGTTGTTTCCTATGGACTGAACATGGTAGGAAGATATCTATAAGATCCTAGAGAACTACATTGGAATTATATTAAGACTATTCTCATGTATCTGGGAAGAAGTAAGGATATGTTCCTTGTGTATGGAGGAGATGAGGAGATTGTCAATAAGGGGTATGATGATACTGGTTTTTAGACAATTCAAAGTGATCTGAAGTCGCAATCAAGATATGTTTTCTATCTCAACAGAAGAGCTGTGAGATGGAAAAGTTCAAAGTAGCCATTTTTTGTTGATTCTATAAAAGAGTCTGAATATATAGTGGCTTTTGATGGAGCCATGGAATCCATCAGGACTCGAAACTTTTTCCAGTAGCTTGGTGTGGTTCCTAGTATTAAAGACCCTATCACAATTTATTTTTATAATAATGCAGTAGTGGATATTGAAAAAAACCATGGTCACATCAACAGAAAAAGAACATTCTCTGAATTTATCACCTCTTGGGGGATTTCTATAAAAGGGGGGAAGTTGCAGTGAGCAGAGTGGCCATGGAAGAAAATTTCACAGACCCAATGACTAAAGGAATATCTCAGCATAATCAGGAATTTCATGGGAGAGCTATCAGGTTAAATGTTGTTAGTAGTTTTATCTATTCCAAGTGGGAGTTTATTGGTGTTGGTGGCATAAAACCGAATAACTTTGTACTTTATTCATTAATAAATACCATATAATATCTTGAATGTTCTTCTGTTTTAAAATGTTCTATGGATAGTTGTTGCACTAAAGGGTGACATCAAATCCCTACTATGATGAGAACTCAAGAGTTCCATAATAATGTTCTTGAATATATGTTCTATGTCTGGATGCTGTTATTTAAGTGTCACAAATAATAGCGGCTAATAGTAGTGAGGACTGATCAAACATTGAGGAACGTTCTCATAGTGTGTGACCTTGGTAATATCTAGGATGATACTATGAGAACGAGACCCACCAGTAGAAAAACCACCATTTATGGAGTCATTGAATGTTACTATCTACAGACATGTTTATTGATCCATTGACATTAAGATTATTATTAATGGGTATTACAACTTTCACAATTATATGTATTAATGAAAACTATGATGACACATTGTTCTCAAAAAGGTTGGATATGATGGTTGTGTCACAAGTAACACTACGTTAATAGATAAAATGAGAAAGGATTTGCCCTTTTTGTTCCATAATAGAATTATATATCTCAGGCCCTTTGATGGAATTGATATAGCCTAAATAAATCCATTTCCATGGTGGGGAATGGGAAAGTTAAATTCCAGGAAGTCAGAGTAAGTATAATCGAGAATAAGGGTTGATGGCACTTGTATGCAACCCTCTTGATTCGAGATATTGAGACAAGAAGATTACATTACATATTAAGAGTTCGTAGGAGGTGACACGTCATTGAAGTGTTTTCTTCATTCTCTATGGGTGCCTTTTTGTGTTTCTAGACACTAACCTTGGACTTTAGGTGGGCTATGCCTGATGACATTGAGAAAGTGGCCTATAGGGTCACACACTAAGAGTGGCCATGTATCTTAGTAAAATATTAGTTTAACATGTTAAATAAAAATTAGTCTTGATTGTGATTTAATAATTATTCAAGGACAACAGATCACTTTTATTTCAATACAAATTATTCGAGAGAATACATTATGGATGTGATAATATATTTATTAGTGAGTTATGAAATAATATTTATTTAATAAATAAATTGTCCTTATTCAAGGTTTAATAAATGTAGTGGTGGAAATAAAGAAAATAGAAAATCAAAAGTACACGCCTTGTATATTAATATAAAAACCATGTAGTTTTTCTTGAGATTGGTGAGAAACAATATTATTTATTTAATTAAATAATATTAGGTTAAATTCACTCGTCTCATGTCAAGTAATAATAATAATAAACTGTTATTATTATACATGGGGTATTACTAATAATTAAATGAAATGACTAAATTATTTTAGGTAATTAATTCATTTTATTATTCTACGTAATTATAATCCCAATTATATTATTCTCATCACCCTATCAATTTCTGTGATTTTTCACTAAAATTCTAGATAAATATCTCAATCCAAAAGATAATTTTTTTCCTGCAAGAACACTCATAAGTTATGAGAGATATCCTCCTCCACCGGATGAAGGAGAGTTATTTTGAAGTGGCTATCAAGCTGATTAGAGGTGGACATTGCAAGCAAAAACTCTTCTGTGCTAGCACACCGAGATCCCTTTGGTGACATCCAAAGATATATAGATCACCTTTGGATAATCTCTAGATGAATCCTACAAATGGTTTATATGATGCAATGGTATATCACATTGGATCGTGATAGGAAACATCAATGGAGAGAGAATTCTATCAAGGTAATTCATGTATTTCAATTAACTTAATTATAATCAACAAATGATGATCCTCTCTATGCTTTTAGAACTACCTTACTTTATTTTGTTCTACATTATATTTCAATGATGTGGCATTTTATTATCATGACAGATCTCTGATTGATCATTGTTAATGAAAATATCAATGTTGGGTAACCCACCAACGTGCTTCCATTGTGCCCATAACCTACAGTTTCCTCATTTTAACTTCACTATTGAGGATACTAAGTATGACTCATCTCATGTATTATGACATGAGGGACCTAGTGGGGGTCCTGAATTTTGACTGACCACTAGCTAGTATGTCATTATGTGGTATATATGGTAGCATGTGTCACCCTAGAACCTATACTGCTCTTTTATACCCACAAGGATATGAAGTTCGTGGTGGGTTATGTGTAAGGAAACTATCACTCTCTATTTATGTTTCACTTGTTAATTGTTGATGTAGTAATGATAACCAGAGTTTTTTCCAGGATGGTTGTTGATGATACTGAAGTGGTGTATCATTCATTATTTCCTAGATTCCCAGACATTCTTCATGGGATCTATCTTATATGTTATTAGGATATCGAGATAAGATTCTTCCGATATAGATTTTGAACCATGTTATTTCTTATATTTATTGTCATACCTAGAGGTACTAAATGGGATCTTGTTCTTGAAATTGAATATTTTTTACAACTATTGTTTGGGGATTTCTACAGGATCTTCCTGAGATGTTGATTTTAAGCATATTATTATGATATATATGGATGGAGTCCTTATTTATGATACTGATGGGAGTTTTATTTAGGTGACATTAATTTACACTGGTTATGAATAGAACTATTTAAAGTCGTAAATCACGGAGTGGTCATTTACGAGTTGGAGACCAAAGTTTTTAATACTTTTTGGGAGAATGCTTTAACTATAGTTGGGGTTAAATGGAAATTTTCACTTTGTAGTAGAGGTGAAATAAGAACTAAATAATGTTTTGTGAGAAATTTACCTCATTTTTTCACCTGAGAAATCTTAGTCGGGAGACGTGGGGTCATGCATTGGTCAAAGGAAAGCTAGAATGTTTTACATGAGCATTGACCGTAGAGAGATGTACATTATTTTCAATAGAATCATAGTGAATATTAGTTATAGGTTATCATGGTATACCATGACATCATATTGAGAATACAGATAGAGCATCATCACTAAACAATGAATCCTTTCTTTTAAAGGTTTTTCTTGTATGGATGATTGAAACCTATTGTGGTTGCACTCGAGGAGTAGTATATATTATGCCATATGCATGGGTGTTCTCTTTTGTCCATTTAGTGATGGTGACAATCATTTTAAATTAAAATTAAACATTTTATGTGGGCCATTAGGATCCAATATTTTTTGTGAGATGAAAATAATGGTATTCTTATCATGGGTAGGACTAGATCAGTTACATTTATGTGTCTACCATATTGTAGAAAAATGTTGGTGTTGTGAGACTTGTCACTGGATAGTCGACATAGGACATTTATGTAGATTCTTAGGTTGAGATCACAGTACTGGTTTTTACACCACCACGTCTTATCGAGCATGAGATGCATTATGGTGGGGATATTGTAACAACCCATGTTTTTTTGGACTGGAATTTTGAGAAAAAGATGAATTTTTTCCATTGTATGCTTTTAATTGGTAATATGATATTAATAACTTCTAGATGACCTCTGATAATTTTTCTGACCACTTTTTTGGTCCTTGAGTAGGGTTTTTACACTAGTACATGTGTTTGGTGGATTTCGAGATGTTCTATTTTAATCATAATAATTAGTAATTAATATTTAATTGATTAAATATGAATTTATCTGTGAATGTTCATTTCGATATATATTATGAACATATTTTTATATTGAGATTCAATATCTATTATTGAATCAACAATGTGGAGTTTTTCCTAGGTATAGAATATACTTATATCGGGCGTTGGGGTTGGCTCGATCCCACATTTTCAGTTTCCTATTTTTTCACCATCAATTTTCCACTTTTCTTTTTTTGCTCACTAGATTCTCTTATAATCCCAAATGGGTCTATTATTTCACCTAACTAAGAGAGAAATATGATAGGTAGAGATATAAAGAAAAACTAGTAGGGGCACGACCATGGATCTCGAGATGCTCTTGATAATCATGTGGTGGGTGTGGAGTAAAGAAATGGGAAAAACCTCACCAGATTCTTCACCAAGGTAGTTCATTTTAAATTTTTTCTTTATATTACCCTAAATTATCCATTTTCACATTTTAATCCTCTATTATTCTTGATTAGAACCACTTGTGGGTCCATCTGATGTTTGGGGGGGCATGGGGTTTTGTGCGATTTGATGGGTTTCCAATTCGAAAATATCAATCACACGACAAGTAGTTTGGGAAAATATGTTGTGTGTTTATCATGTATAAATAATACGATCTTTTATAAGTACACACATCGTATGGTCTATAAAAAACATGTATTGGGACAGGTTGTGTTTTCGATTACCCTATAAGAAATTTTGTGTAGGGGAACATGGACATGTAGAGTACATGGCCAAAAACCTATGTGGTTCTCACAACTTGTAGTGTTACATGGTCATACTATGTACAAGTCCAGACCTTGTGATGTACATCAGAATGTTCCCCATGTATGGTACATGTTTTGTACATCTTATGCATGTCATGTACATGGGCTTATCTGCCGTGTCTGGTTGAAGTAAATGTCTGGGGTGGGGCTGTGAGGGTGCACACCATGTGTTGGGGATGACATGGTTTTTACTCTTCATTGGAATCCATTATTAGGAAATTTCCCTATTTTCCATGTTTTTACACCCATAAGTAATAATTGGTCCCATGAGAAGTCCATTTGGAGTATATTTATCTGTATATCAGAACTGTAAAACCCTTGAGGTGATTCAAGGAATACTAGGGGATGTTTTTTTAATTTTATGAGTGGATAGTTTCTTCCGACAAAAATCGGATTTAGTTATCTATTGATAGTGGGACCTTGACATGTGATAGGAAATGAGAATATTTATAACTAATGAATTTGTTTCATTTCATAAGGGAGTCTCCCTTAAGCGATGTTCCCTTCATGGAGAAGAGGCAGTGAGATTAGTTGTCTTCAAGGTACCCATGTTGGATGCCTCTACCTCCGTTTCATCCAAGAGGATACCATATAGGATGCCCTTGAAAAAAATAATCCCTTGTAAGAACTGTTTACCTATATATCATTTTGAGGATCCAAGTATGATGTTCCTTCCTATGTGCATATTGTGAGGGTCCCCTATTGGATGCCCCATATAATGTACCATTCTACGGATCCAATGTAAGATGCCTATATTTACTTAATTCTAATATTCCAATGTTGGATTCCACTTTTTTACCTTCATTAATGAGGATCCTGAGTAAGATGCCTCTCTTTTGTAATGACTTGAGGGACTCTGTGGGTGCCCTGATGTTTGACCAATCCTGAGTTACTGTGTTAGGTTTATGTAAAAAATGTTTCATGTGTCACCTTTGAACTTGTACCAAACTTTTAATCCCATGATTATATGTTTGTAATGGTGGGATATTCATTAAAACACATTCACTATTTATTTAAACCTTAACTTACTTATTTATAATGCAGATATGATAGCTAGAGGTGATTCATGGTTAGTATACGATTATCCAAATGTGATGAATCATTCTTTCTCTTTGGTATTCGGATGCATTCTTCTCGGGATCCTTCTTATTCATTATATAGATGCCCAGATATGTTTCCTAGGATCCAGCTTGAAATTCATGTAATTTATTTTATTTTATTTCATACCTTGTGGGTAATACCTGGTACCTAGATATTAAGCATATATATTTATTACTATTATATTATTTGTATTTTCCTAATTATTTTATCGGACCTATATTTTTAGCTGATGATTATGATATATAGGCATGGTGTCCCTACTTATGATAATCATATATGATTACACTCTCTCGGGTGATGACGATGATTCTGTTCCCTTAGAATTGTGGTATTTGGAGGTTGATTCTAGTCTCCTCAAATAAACATGTGATGAGGATGATTATTCTCTCCAAAACCTAGTTATACTTGTGGATGATTATTCTCCCCTGAGAGATAGGACTATTATACACCCCTTGGATGATTACTAGACTGTAGTTTTGGACTTGTAGTTTTACATCATTGGATAATCATTGGGGATTTGTCTCTTCAAGTGATAGGGATGATTCCACTCTCAATGTTGAGATAACTCAAGGGGTTTAAAAGACATCTCACTGATGATTTCTATGTCTAGTTCCCCTAAGGGTTTACCTGTTAGGCTCCAGTTGAGTGGAAATATTTTAACCGACTACATGCCAAGACCTAGGGCCCATAAATTAGACTAGATTTACAAGGAATGACTATAATGGTTTTCAGTTCATGTCTATTTATAGGATATCCATATGTACTTCCTAGTAATCCATTATTATAGTGATTAGTGGTGATTATGAATGAACTCAGGCTTAGGATGTGTTTCCAACTATTGTGGAATAGCTTTCATAGACAGAATCTAGCACTAGGTGAAGAATGTATTATCAATTGGGATTACCAATCCTGATATTGACATAACGATACATGGATTATGTGGTATAACATGCAACTCAATGAAAATGAATAAGGTGTCTAGTAAATCAAGATTATGGACCCAAGGATCAAATTCCCTTGATTTATTTAATTTCATTTAGATTAATCATATATATTCATATATATATATATATGGGAATATAAAAATACACCAATATAAATATAAATATACATGTTGGAACACTACTCAGTTTACTAGGATCAAAAACCCAGGGATCAACTATGATTTCACTTATCTGTTAGATTTAGCATTTTAGTTGTGGCATGACTAGGCTGAATGTATTTCATGAGCATGTAAATATGAATTCAAATTTATAGGTTCATCATTGGGGTGGCCTATTGAGATTATTTTGCTTCCATGTACATGTACATCAGTGTGTGTGAGGACCTTATGTATACTTTTTATTCTGAGAAAAAATGAATGGATGATGGGCCTGAGGCCTAGAGTATCATGATCAAGCGATGTCATGCATGTGTATTTCAAATGATCGGGCAAGTCCAGTTTGACAGTGTCTCGTGATTTGGTATATGGTATAACTCAGTGTATATAACAGAACATTGTATTTTTATTTATAATTTTATCATGTACACATTTATGTATGGTTATCCCAGAGGGTGACTAGTTTTGTATGTGTGACAGATACTCAGAATTTTATCACATTTCATTTATTATTACATAATGTTCTCTTCTAGTTATTTACTTTTTTCATGCTCTTCTTTTCTACTTCTTAGATAATATCTAGTTATTTTCACTGACATTTTCTCTGATATGAGATAATAGTATCTCCATAAAGTCACCATATGCTCTCATTTCTAGGAGGAATCCTCTGGCGTATGGAGATGTGCACTTAAGGCCTCATAAAGAACCAGCTCAAAGCACCGAATTAGTGGAATCTATGTTAGGACATTAAAATACAGGTAGTGAATGATCTGCAAATACTTGTGGCATAACTATGCGCCCCATGATATCCTGTAGTCTTTCTATGAAATGAGGGTTTCACCAATATATAAACATATATATTCTTATAACCCAAAATATTTATAATAACACATCAAAATATATCTAAAAAAATTCTTGATAAATACAATAAAATTATTGAAATCTCCAGACCACCCGTAGAAACATGATATCCTACACAAGGAAGAGTAGGCCATGAATTACACAAAACCTACCACTATAGTTTTGAACATCCTAGATGCTGTCAAATTTTACCCACAAATAATAAGTGTATCTCTAATACCATTTTATATCATACCATTCAATGTTTACCAGACACTGGTCCCAGATCAGTCCACCACAATGCCTGTGGGGCGTTTCGGAACACAGTGGGCTAGCAAAAACCATTAGTTTATCACATGTGAACACTTGGGAATGATTTCACCCTCACAGGAAAAAAGATCGAAAATATTTCAAACAAGGAACATGAATTCAGGTCTCCTTACATTGGATGACCATGATGAAATAGATAATAAAAAATGAAGAAGGAAGAAATCGAAATATGTCATTATCTAGTAATAAGTGAAATATATTATAAAAAATTCCCATATATGAAGTAATTTTTAAACTATATTTATATATTTTTAAATTAGGATAATAAAAACTACACTAAAAGGAAATAGGATTCCTAAGTGGAAGATACCTCACATGACTTAAAACAAGTCTAACTAAAATGGGTGACAATAACCATCATATCTATGTTATACCTATTTCACCACTATAACATGTGGAAATAGTTATTCTCAATGAAGAGTGGTAAAAATAAAACTAAATGTCATAAAATGAAACCCATAGAAAACCATGAAGACTTACCACTAATCTATTTTTTATTTTATTGAAAATCCACTTTCAGGCTATGTGGGAACCTATACAAAAGCCAAAAAATTCCAATTCTAGGATTCAAAATTAATAACATAAAAGTGGTACATAACCCCATTCTATAAACTAACAAAAACACCATGAAGACTTCATAATAAAACAAATAAGTATACAAGGTTTAATCTGATTTCCACTTTGAAACCACCAGGATTCTCTTGACATTTAATATTAAAAGAAACAAAGAGTTCTAGTTTTTAAAATATGGTCTAATAAAATTGTTATTGATTTACTTTATAAAAAATGAAAATAAATAATTATATAGTAAATGTACATTCTAAAAACATACTATATACCAAAAACAAGGCTAGATGTGGATTTAAATTGGTTATATAGTTTGAAAATCATACCACATTAATTTTGAAAACAAATCCACTTTAGTTTTATAATTAACAAGATAATCCTTTTATTTTTAAGACACCCTCATTGGGAACAAGCTCACATGTTGTTTAAAATAAACATTTAAATGAAATTATTTCAAATACTAGAACTGAAAAAAATGGAATTTCTTCCCATTTAAAAAACATTCAATCACACACCACAAACATGTGTATAATAAATGGAAAACATAAAAAAATTAAAACCAATAAAAATTCTTAAAAATATTAAAAATATAATATAATTATTGTAGAACCCCCATGATTCTTACTAAAAAATAAATGAAGTAAGAACCCAGAAAAAAATAATACACTAATAATAATAAAAATTTCTAATATAAAATGAAACCATGAGTAAACATCCTAGGAACTAACGGTGAATGTTTCACATGATGTAAAATGGTAGAAAAAACTACAAAGAGGTTAATGGTTACACACCTCATCTCCAGAATCACTCTAGAAAAGCCTCATTGGTGAAAAACCCTCTAGTTAGTTGTTTCATACAACTATCAATTACTATTTTGGTTTTCAAACTCAACTAGTAAGGCATAATCACTAAAATAACTACATAGTAATATAGCCACATCATGTCATAGATAAAAATATTGGATTACCATTATGGTTACATCATTTTGTGAATATACCATCCCCATGATGTATGAGTCATAAAAATCAATTAAACCTCTCATATATGAAAACCCATTCAAAATTAAACCCCAGTCCATCCATAAAAACATTAATCAAAATTAATATTATAAATTATATTCTCATAGTCATAAATAATGGGTGATAACAGAATCATCTTGTTTTTGAATGATAAAAATGAAATGAATGTTATTTAATGGTATAACTAGTCCTTCTATTTATATATAATGATCTAATTCTTTAGAAATACCTTATTTAAATTCATTTGAAACCCAGATGAAACGCAAGGTTAAATAACACAAAACATTGAATCAAAATAAAGAATAAATGTGGTAAATAAAACCAATATTTAATTCATTATAAAAAAGCTAAAACGTCAAAAATAACCCATATCAAGAAGGTCACATGGTTTTCTCAAGGGTTTTTACAAAACAAGTTCAAATGGGGTGATTTCCATTACCTTCACACCTGAGAGGTCACATGGTTTCCTAACAAAATGTTGAACAACCAAATGATGTCCTATGTCACAAAGGATAAGGCTAATGATTCATACTACATTGTTTCCCAAACCATGTTCCTAACATTAAATCATTTCAAATTCATAAAAAATTAGATAATTATACCCCATTAAGCCTTAGGACCAATGGAAAAATCACATGCAATATCAATTTCAAGAATGTGTAATTTTAGGGTGCCATAGGAGAATAAATTGAAAAAATCATTTTCAGTTTTTTGATAGAATGTGACAATGGGAAGGAATTAATTTTTGGAAAGTATGTATGATTATTGAAATTTTTTAAATAAGGGTTGATATTGAAAACATTTTAAATAATCAGGAGACATTATTTTAGGATTACTATTTTTAAAAAATCTCATTATGTTATCATTCATGATGATAACTATCTATGTAATGGGATACTTCCATATAATTTCAAATGAATATTAGTATATCAAAGCATGATCACAATTTTTGATTTTATAAATTTCAAAGTATTTATCCATTTTTATTAAATCACATTTTGTGTAATTGAAATTTTGATTTTGTTACACATGAGGTGGAATATTTGAACCACTTGTTCAATAAAGATTGTTTATTTTTATATTGATATTCCCAATAATCATAAAGAAGAACATGATGAAAAATGATTTATTTACATTATTTAAAATTTCACTTAAGTTTCATCTTTCACATATATTATAATTATATTTTACAACTTCATAGGTTTAAATGTTATCAATGTAGTGTATAATTAGAAAATTGGAGTTTATTTTAATAAAATTTGTATTAAATATTTTATATTATTTATCAATTTAAAATTAATTGCATGTATTAAAAGACATGGAATTAATATTTTTATATTTAAACTTATATAAACAAATAGATCATGGTTATAAAACATAAAATCAATGTCCTTAAAATATGGCTAAAATAAAAATTGTAAAATGATTCATAGTTATTGACAATGTATCTTATAATTTTTAAAAAAATATCTATTATTGATTTATAGTTGAAAATATTTAAATATGATTATACTAAATTTTTATAGTAGCATGTTAAATATATTGATTATAGAAATGATTTTATAGATTATAATGCAAATAAATATTAATAAAAATATTCCTCCAAAGATTAAAATTATAAAAAATATTTTATATTAAGATATAGATTGAAAAAAAATTAGTCTCGTTTTATTATTGAGGATTATGGAGCATTAATTAAAACAATATCACCATTTATAATTGTATCATATATTTCAATATTCTCTCAATTTAGAAAATTGGCATCAAGAAATAATATAAAAATAATGAAAGTGATCATTTAATGATATAATAGTTTTAACATAATTGAAAATAATATATATATATTATTTTAAAATATAATGAGAAAGAATATAATCCTAAAAACTAGGTGACCCAAATTTAGTTGAATGAGATAAATGAAGTGTAACCAAATACGTAATTATTATTCTATAAAGGTACTTAAATATTTAATATATTGAATTTTATGAACAATATTTTCATGATTTAAACTTATTAACTACTAAAACATTTCACATTACATTTTAGGAGAATTAAATAATCATTCCATAAAAAAATTTCCTCTTAATATTACAATAATACCACATACAAATTATTTGTTTATTATATTAGAGGTATAATAAATAAATATAATCTTAATAAAAATTAAACACTAAAATAAACCCTATTTATTCCAATATAATTTTTTTATTCCATATAATATCAATTAATGAGATAGTTATAATCCTATAATAACCCTTTTTATGTAAACCCCTAAAAAATTACAATAATAAATCAATAAATAATATTCAAATAATATCAAAAACCTAAAATATATAAGAAATAATATTTAATGGAGATCATAATACTCATTATAAAGGAATGAAATGTGGGATACATGAATTATAGAATAATAAAAAAGAAAATTACATTGAAAAATATTTTATAAATAATTATATTATATAAAAAATATAATTCAAGTTTCTCTTTCAAGATAAACAATAACTATGGACCATGCTCACTTCCTATGTCCCACATATAAAATCAAAAAATATATACGCATTATGAAATGAATTTTAGTATTAAATAATTCTATTCCACACCATAAAATAATAAAATGTATATAAAAATTTATGTAACATAGTAATAAATCATTTGGATTGATTTTCCAATACTCATAAAGATAACCATAAGGAAGTCATGAATAGAATAAGTTAAATAATAAATTCATTGTATTTTTTCATATAGTGACCATAGACTTTTACACATTTTATTATAGCATTCTATGAATAAATTCCATTAAATAAAAACCAAATATGAAAAAGCATAGTTTTTATAGAAGACTACGCACATTATTACCAAACATAAAAACCATAATAGAACACCATTACATACATTGAAATTAACTATAACAGATCTCCTAAAAGGAGATAGAATAACCTATGGAATACATAGATAAATGGGATGATCTAAAAAACACATATAGGGAATTAATATGGGAATTAATCATAGTATATGAGTTAGAAAGGATAACAAGATAATATAAAATGAATTTATCATAAATAAACATATGGAATAATCAAATATAGAACATGGAATAGTATGATAATGGAAACATATGAATTTTTCCACAAAATATATCATGACATATATATGAGTCATGGATAACTACTAAGACAATATCACAAGGTACATAGTGTCCCGTAATAGAATCAGATTACTCCCTAATCCAATAAATAACATTTCATGAAGAAAACATTACCCAATTAATTGGAACATTGTCTGGATGAACCCATCATAACATGTTCATATATACATGTGCCACATAATGAAATATAACATAAGGGTTACCGATCAAAATTAGAGGTTTTCGTAATCATGTCATAAGGAATCATCAAAGGTAGTATCATAATGAGATCAATAAAAAAAGATATTTTATCATTATGGGACATTAATAAATGGAAAATAATAATATATCATGAGTGATGATATTGAAAAGAATAGAAATCAATAAAAAGAGGGGCTAGGTAACAAATAAAAAGTACAACTTATGTGTGGATTATATGGAAAAAATAATGAATATTTAAAAATGGTAATAGTATAATTACTTCCATAAAATAAAAAATGACCCAAAATGGGTTTTCATGATAATTTGAGATATTTTTTGAAAATAATATTGGGTTAAATTAATTTTTTTATTCTACTTGAAAATAAGAAATAAACCAAGAAGTTCCCATTTAATCAGGTTTTCTTATCGAGGGTAATTGAGAAGGGATCTCTTTAAAAAATGTATTTCCCCCAAAAAATGATGATTAATTGATATAGAAAAGAATGTGTGTAACATGTACACATAATTTTGAATAATATTACATGAATAATAAGGAGATAAATTGGATAAAATATAGAGAAACCACAACCCAAAAGTAAATGTTGAGGTTTGGAGGTATCTCTTAACTATTATTCGAATGTGTTCTGCACTTGCATGGATAATAAAATTATTTTCCTTAGTAATTTGATTCACAATCTCTTACACATTTTTTTGATTTATTATAATTTTTTTTCACATTTAGTCCTTTCACAAACTTATAAGGTTTAATTTCATCCTTCTATAAGTGTTCGTTTCATAGTTTTGTGGTTGGATCACTTGAGTATAATTATGGGTGTTCTTGTAAAATAGTCGTAATACTCCATAAGTGAAATTATATGGAATTAATGATATTAAAATTGACTAAATAGTCCAATATATCATTTTTCATTGGATATTAGGATGATTCATTTGATAAAATATTATTGATAAATGAGTAGTTTAATAAGTATTTTTTCAGACCGTCACAAACTAGTTTCTATTTATTTCATATTATATATATATATTATTTATAGAATAGGTAATAATAATTCATATACATATGAAAAATTTATTAGACCAGAAAAAAACATTTATGACCATCCAAGAAGGAGGTAACGGAAAATGAAAAATCATTATGCACTGAGAAGGTAAAATTCCATAATTTGGACAATAGATTCATTAATTAGAATAAAAGGAAATAGTATTATATTGGATTATTAATATTATATTAACATAATAAAATAATATTATTTTTATGTTACTATAGTTATCATTCTATTTTCTATATGGGGTGAGGATAAAGTATATGAAATAAAGATTTTAAAAGTGGAAGATTGTGGATTTTACCTCCTGAATATCATCTTCTTAAGAACCTCTATAAGGTACATGGAATTGGAATTTTGGAGATAAAAGAACACTAGGATGTGGGGAAGAGGCTTGGTGAGTGAATTGGATATAATATTGTAATGATCTAAGGCATAGAATTTGTGAGGAAAAGGTGGTATCTATTAGCGGAGGAGAGTGGTGTTTTTTGTTATTATATTCAGTATATTATTATTTTTGGATTATAACTATAAATAGTTTTTGTTATTGTGACTATATACATTAAAACTTTAATTTTATTAGTTTTTAATTGGTTCCTACATCATTTATTACTCAAAAATTCATTTATTTGAAATATAATATTAAAAATTGTAAATTTCCATATTTCACTCTTCATTAAAAATTCAATTATTTTATGAAAATAACAAAAATTCAATATAACCAGTTTTTGATATGGAAATTTATAAAATGAAATCCATTTTATGAAAATAATTTTATAAATATGAGAAATTATATTTTCAATAAAACCATCATTTATTCAAATAATATCAATTTTAATATTATATTAGATTTTAAGACCCTTTGAAATATTATTTTTGGTCTCATAAAATTATCTTATCATTATGATGGAACATATTGATAATTTAAGATTCCCTTTTATGAAAATAGATTTTATTTTATATCATTTTATTCATTATAAAACTGAAAATGAAATATTTACTTTATAAAAAATACTAACACTTAATTTAACTTTTTTAAATCATTTGTTCACTTTTATCATAAATATATCATATATTCATTTTTTAGATACCTTAATATTTTTATAAGATTTAAATAGGTAATTTTACTATACTAATGGTTGTATTTATATTCAAAATGGTTAGATTACAATTCTAATGAACATATCACTACATCAACGGTAATGTTACTATTCTAACGATTATATATATAACATTCATATGGGTTTCCTAATTCATATAAATAAATATTATTCTATTAGTTAGTCATTTAGTTTTAAATTATCTCATGTATATTTATATATATTCATCTTTATAATTAATATTGATTTATTAACATTATGTTTTATTTATACAACATTGTTCGTTAGTGTGGTCATTCTGGTGGATCGAGCATATCCAAATTATCTCATTCATATTCTATTATTTTTTATGTGTTGTGCCAATATAATATTTTCGAATGATTATTGGTTTATTTTCTTACTAATTAATCATTTTTCATTTCTAATAATTTTATTATTCTCTTGGGGATGTTTGTTCTTTATACTACATAAAATAATTTTAAGAAGTAAAATTCCATTGATAAAATTTTGTGTTGTTATATTCTTTCCCCCTTATGAAATTTCTCTCTCAAAATATTGTCTTACAAAAAAGGAGAAAACATTAGATTATATCTCTCCATCCTTACTTCTTATGGTTCTCATGTTTCCCCATCTTATTTATAGATCCTCCATATTAATTTTTTTAGGTGGTTATTCTTGTTTGGTATAATACTATCTATATGTTACATGATCATTATTGTTTTCTCCGGGTAAGAGATGTCATTTCACAATTCTAAAAACTTTGAATTCAGATTATTCGAGGGATCTGAAATGTACTTCCTCAAGAGGTATATGTGGAATAAATTTGTACTTGAGTCATAGAGGTGGACGATCTAGTGGATAGGCCAAAACTCCAATACCTTTAAGAATCTCATTGGGGCTGATATACATTGGACATAGGATTCCATTATTAACAAATCTCATGACTCACATCTATGGAGATATAAGAAGGAATACCTTATCTCCAACCTCAAACCCTTGGTCTCATTTATGATTATCTTCATATCAATTCTTTCAACTTAGGGCATCCATGATGTTCTAAAAGATGGTATTCACATTTTATACCATTTATTCAACCAATTTAGGTCCCAATAGTTTATTATAATATAATTCATCCCATAATACATTTGTTCTATATCATTTCCCATAGAAGGATTCATATGGAGATATATTTATTCTTGAGTGGAAATATTATATGTATGACAATTCAACTTGGGGAAGATATTGGAATCATATTCCTTTAAAGTCCATCGAGAATTGTATCAACATATCTTATAATGATTGAATAGTTTTCTTAGACATGCATTCAATTTGAGGGTGATAAGCCATTTTTATGTTCATATCCATGTTTGGGGATTGTTGTAAACCTTTACAAAACTTCAGGGAAAATATCATATCTTGATCTGATGTAATAGATAATGGTACTCCATAAAACCACACCACTTCTCTGATGCATATCCATAAAAATTGATCAAGTGATAAATGTAAATGGTAATGTTTTCCTATTTGAATATTGGTATGGGTATTAGTTATATCACCCTATTAGAATTTTTCCTTTTAGAATTCACATTATGACATACTAGGAAATTCGTTATATAATCAATGATATCCTACTTCATGTTTTCCCACTAATAGTTATCTTTATGATCTAGATAAATATTTTTTCTCCCAAGGTGTATGGATAAGGTAAAACTATAAGGATAATTCAAAATTACATTATTTATCTCAGGATTTACTAGGACACATATTCATTACCCAAATCATCCAACTTAGTCCTCATGAATTTTTAACTCTGAGGATTTCCCTTTTTGTTATCATCCACCTTCTTTTGAATCTCCACGTCATCTATTTTAGAATCCTTTATCTTCTATAAAAAAGATTAATTTGGAAATAATTTGATGAAGGAATTATGGTGTTAATTCCTTTATGATTCATATTCCAATCTTCTTTGAGTCTAACAATATTTCATAATTCTCAATCTGTGTCATTGATAAGGCTAAAGGATCCTTTCTACTTAGAGAATATTCCATATTATTTACTATACATGGATGGTAGTGGAAATAGAATTCAAAATCCTTGATAAGGTCTATCCATATTCACAGGTCATATTATGCTGATTCAATGTGAATATATATTTGAGGACCTTATAACCCATATATATCTCACAATTCTCTCTATATAGACAAATCTTCTGTATTTTAAACATGAAGATCACATCTGCTAACCCCAAAACATGTATAGGATAGTTTTTCTTAAAAAAAATCATCTTACTTAGGTATAAGAATGCCGAATTTTCATTTTTTTTATTAGTAAAACACCTAATAACTTCCTTAGAGAAATTTTGTATACCATGAAGAGTTCCCCACATGTGGGTACTGTGTGTTGGTGTAGTGATAAACCTCTTTTTCAACTCTCTGAAGAAGTATTCACATTTAGTAGTCCAAAAAATCATTACTCACATCATATTCATCTTAGTTAGTGGGTCTTAATATCTTGAGAAGTTCATCACAAATCATCAGAAATAACTAACTTGAATAAGTAATCTATAGATCATCATTATAGATTCGAGCCTAGGACACCCATCAATTGGATTTATTTTATAATGGTCCACATATATCCCTTCGATGGTGATGGAATTACGCAATAATGATTTTTCTTCCCCCAAGAACACAAATTTACTATACTTTTCATATATTTTCAATCTTCACAAAGTCTTCTAAATAATATTAAAATTCTCATCATGCTCCCATTGCTCTTGGATTATATAACAATATCATCAATAAAGACTACGATTTTTTTAAGGTGATATATAATGAATATATTCATTAATTCCATTATTATTTATGGAACATTTGTGATTAAAAAGGCATAATTATAAACTCCTAGTGTTATTACACTATTCAAAAGGCTTTAATGGGAATATATTACTTATTTACCTGTAGCTGGTGTTATGTCGACTGGTGGTCCAACTTAATGAAATATTTGTCTATACATAGTTGAACGAGCAATAAATCTATTTATAAAATGGGATACATGTTCATTAACTATATTTTTCGAGTTAATGATAATAAATGTAGAGGTGAATTGATCCATATTTATTCTTGATTAAGTTCACTAAAACACTCCACAATATATCTCATAGGCATCTCAAAACATTATCTATGTTTTCATGTAACTACTTCTTCATTTTTTCCAAATCAATGGTGGATAATAGGTATAGATTATTTTATATATTCCTGGAACCATGGATAATTTTAACTAAAAATCAACATCTCATCCATGAAAAATATCAAAAAATTATTATGGGAATATTGTTATGTAGTCCCTCACAATAGGCATGTGTTCAAAAATGGTCATGTCCTATTTCTCAATAATTTAATGTAGATATTTTTTATAAAATGGAAATAATATCCACACATGAGTTGATTATTTTGATGAAGATTCATAGTCAACATTACACTTTTACAGAATTGGGGGAAGTCTTGGGATATGAAGAGTTATCTCCCTCTCCTAACAGTTGATGTTGTCTTTATAAAATGATTTTCAATACATGCCCAATATTTTATCAAACTCCACTAATATATGTATGAAAAGATTTTATGGGATGTTTACTTCGCAAATATTGATTGTGGAGGAGTTATATACTTTCGATAAAACAATTTAGCCATTATCTATTCTCACATATAACTCAACCTCTATTTTTTAGGTGGAGTTTTAATATTTCTTCAAATCATTCATGATTGGAAAGAATGTGTTGAAACATAATCAAATGCTTCATTCTATATTAATGAATTAATAACTAGCATACCAATCAAAACATCATTTTGAAGCCCCACCTCATCTTTAATGATAGCATATTCCCTTCCTTTTTTATTATTTTGGCTCCAAAATAAAAATAGTATAGGTTTTTTAGACTATATAGAGTAAATGGTGCATGAGAATTTGGGATAATGGCTTCTTATATCATCCATGACTCAAAACATCATGTATTTGGTTTACAATATTAAATATAATAAATTAAGGCATTTCATTATTCCCGAAAAAATACAACTATTTTAGAAAAATCTTAAAAAATGACCCCACCAATTTTTGATGTGTACAATCAAAAAATGGAATCCATTTTATGAAAAAAAAATCAAATATGAAAAAAAATTTAAAGTAAAATTATAATTTACTCAAAAATATTGATCTTAATATTATATTCGATTTCATGAGACCATGAATAATTATTTATAGTCTCATAAAATTGTATCATCATTATAATAAATCATATTATTAATTTATGAATACATTTCGTGAAAATATATTAACTTTTATATCACTATATTCATTATAAAATTAAAAATGTTAATTTATTTTTAGAAAAATAAAAATACAGAAATTATTATTTTTAATAAATTTATTTAATTATTAGATAAACATAGCATATTTTCTTTTTATAAGATAGCTAAATTTTTTACAAGTCTGTAGGTGGGGTTATTATTCTAATATTCAGATTACCTTTCCTAATGTTTATATTACTATTATAACAAGTAGATTACTATTCCAATAGTTAAATTACAATTCCAATGGTCTAATTTATAATAATCATATAGGTTTCCTAATTCATATTAAAACTTCTTATTACCTTAATTATTTGTTAACTTTTTATTTATCTCATATTTATATATATGTTCAGCTTTGGAATAAATAATGTATTATTAACATTATGTATTATTTCAACAGCTTTGTACAATAATGCAATCATTTTGGTGGATCGAGAATATCCAAATTATACTATTATTTTATTAATATATTTTATTTATTCTCCCTCTATAATGTTTCACATTATTATTAGTTAATTTCATAACTAATTTATCCAATATAATTTTTTAAAATAATTTTTTTGGTATCTCTTTTAGATTTTTTGCATTATACTACATGACATAATTATAAGAAAGGAATTTTCTTTTATAAAACATTGGATCATAAAATTGAATAAATTTAATTAAATAGAGATTATTGTAATTATAATGTTTATTATAATTCAAGAAATTGTATCAAAATATAAAATTTAATTAATTGATATCTAAATCATAAAGAAAATTGAAAAATAAGAATAATTCTCAAGGGGAATAGAAAGTAATATAATAAAATAAAGGAAGAATATCCATCGATTTGAATAATCATTAAATTAAACACAAAATCAGTATTGGAAAGGAGAATAGAATATATATTCCTGATAAAAAATATATTAATAATTTTATATGATTTTAGAAAATTTCAATAAAAATTTTATATGTAAAATAAATTAGATAATAAAGATATGGATTGATAAAAAAACATTTTTTATAAATTTAAATAAATATTTTGTGTCAATTTCATGAATGGGATAAAATTAAATATCAATTTTAAAAATAAGTACTCTAAGAGTTTCATTAAGTATAATAAATAGATATAATTATGTAAAATTACATAAGAATCATAATAAATAATAAATAATATCATAATTCACTCATAATGTGAATGTAAATTGTAACCTGAAAATTTGAAAATGACTAGAATAAAATATAAATTCAAATTTATTAATAAAAACTCAAAGTAAATTTAAAAAAATAGGGTATTATTAATATAATTCAATTTAGAATAAAAAATAAAAAACTTCTTACGGAATAAATATTTAAATGATATTAAAATGTTATGTAAATGAAAATAAGTAGGTCAAAAAATATATTTTAATTTCAATGGAAAATTGATATAATTATAAAAAGAGTAATAGAAAAAGTGATATTATTTTAAAGAGAATGGTAAAAAAATCCCTTTAGAAACATCATAATATTGGGAGTTAAGATATTACCTAATTAGAATTATATAGAATAATTTTTTGTCTATGTAAAATATGTGAAGTGTAATAGTATACACCCATATTATGTTTTATCCCTAATATAAAAATAAATATATAGTGAAAAAAGAATCATGAACAATTGAAATGAAATTAAGAGAGTCCCCAAACAACTTATACAGACTCACTATTATTCACATTTAACATTTTGAATAACAATGATTTATTTATTAATAATTTTTTTCAATAATGTATTTATAATAATTTTCTATTCAATATATCATTAACAATTAAAATAAATTATTTAATAAACATATATAGTAAAATTACTTTATTGATGAATTTCAGTATTGAGAGATCAATGATTGCTTTATTGTGCGGGTATGGATCATTTAAAAAGATTCACGGATTATTAATTAGAATAATTTTTAGATTATTAGTTTATAATTGTTATTTGAAATATAATGGTCCCCATCAATTAAATATTTGGAATCATTTTATTTTTCATTAATAATGGTTCATATGTTTTTTGGTTGGGGTAGTCACATCAACCATAATGATAAATTTTAAAAACAATTTCCACTTAAGATTAATATTTTGAAGTTTAAATATTATTTTAATTGAAAAAATAGTGATAATCGTATTCATATGATATGTTTAGTAAACCAACAATGAAGTATGTATTAGATCTGAGGACATGGCTGATGAACACTAAGAGGGGGTAAGAATCAAACTAGTTATCTATCTTTCCATTTCTTTTAAGTATTTTCACATTTTTAGGAGTGTTAAATTTCTTCAAAATATGTAAATTATTATTATAAAATTTATTGCTAAATATTATCACATAATCTCAAACTTATGAAATAATTCATATAACAGATTATAAGAACATGATTATTATAAGGATCGATACTTGAATTCAAGATTAATATATATCATTCATTGTATCATAAATGATATAAATTTTTTAATAGTTTTTAATAAAATTAAAAATAATTTTTTGGGAAATATATTGTCCATTAAACCCTGATTGCATAAGAACCACAAAAGAAATTTAGAAGCATCAATTTTCTCTTCATCAAAATTAAATTTTCATCAATTATTTAATAACCTTCAATTGATATCCATCAGATATTTTTCAAATTTTCAAGGAAATGTTTAAATTTGTATGGTTTGATTAACAAATTATATAGGCTAAGAGTAATCATAATTTTCTTCTCATATTCAATGTATCTAATATCTCATTACCACTTCTGAATTCATTGCATATAGAAATAAAACAAATGACACATATAACTACCCAAACATAATGTGTAATCCCCTATAATAATATATTTAGACAATATATCATTGTTATTAACATGATTAATGACTATGAAACACACAAAAAATTGAATGTAACATCCACCAAAAAAAACTAATTCCTTTATCCCTAAAATAAGATTTTAGGAAAATATTTGTGTCCCATGCCAAATATCATTATATAAATTTATAACAAAGTAATAAAAATATAGTCATGGTACCCAAAATATAAAATATATATTGGAATAAAATATCCCTTTAAAAAACATAGAATCAATAAAACATGAGTCTAGGGCGTGAATTTACCTCACCATGTCATGTGTAAATACTCTGGGTATTATTACCATTAATCACACAATAAGAGAATAATATATTAAAAATTTATATATATTATTAAATAAATCATTTTTATAATATTTAAGGTGTTAACCAAGTTAACTAGCTCAATAATATCCCTAGGATTTTAAAAGTCCTCAATAGTGTTCACCAATCAACTGAGGTTACAAATTAGACCCCCCTAATAACATATATTTATTAAGGAATGATTATCCACCAATGAAAAATACTGACTATATTAAATGAAAATAAATATCTTTATATAAACCAATATTAACTCTATAATACTTTTCTAATTTATAGTGCTGTGAAAAAACCTAATACAAATTTTTGTATGGATACCATATAAAATAATTAATGAAACTAATTTACACAAATACATCTGGGATAGTCCATTAATACTATTTTATTATGATTGAACACTAACACGCCCTTACATGAATACATCACCTATAATACATGCCTAAATTATGGAATAGTTACACTACCTATATAAAAAATATCTCCATACACATTTGCAAGAGTGAGTAGAGTTTAGTAATATAGTGTTTGTAAATGATCCAAGAGACACATATTTGGATTCCAATTTTTTATTTTTTCAAACTAATTAACCAATACCCAATGGAAAACATTCAATGATATTTAAAAAAAATTGAAAAATAGTTTTCATATTATAATTAGTATAAAAAATAATTTAATGTTTTATGCATATAAAGGTAACACTAACTGATGTACCCCTAATGAAAAATAGTTCATTAACCATTTTATATTTCTAATTCATGAGAATTATAAATTTATGAACTGTAAAATGAAAACTCATTATCATAAACCAACATTCATGGATCACCAATCTTATATGGGTTAACTAATTAAAAACCCTACCTAATCAATATAATATTACATGTAAATTTTAATAATTTTTAAATTCGATATTATCAATAATTGTTGCACCATTAGATTTTAGTAATTTTATTTTCGATAGCTTATATTACACACAAAACAAAAATAAAATGATCCATTACACATTAGAACATGATTATTAATAAAATTTTCAGAACCATAATTCCCCTAGTTCATAAAAAGATAGTAATCAATTAAAATTATTATATTTAGAATATAACATGATATAATATTAAATACAATTGTTTATCAAGAATTTTTTTTAAATTGATTTTTACTTTATCTAGATAGATTTAATGTTTCTCTTTGAATAGATGATTTTTGTAAAATATAATATTTATAATGTAGAAACAGTTATATTAATAATCATTTAATTGGCAGTTGATATGAAATAAGAATAAAAATAATTATTTTTTAAATTAACATTTTAAATAAATATTTTGTTTCATTATATTTTCTATTTACATTTTAGAAAAAAAATTATGAATTTTTTCTTATAAATAATAAGAAAATTATTTTATTAAATAAAAATTTATAATTTTGATTAGTGTGATTTTATGTTTTTTTCTAAAGTTTATTTTTTGGGTGAATTGGGAAAAATATTAATTTTTCATTATCCTGGTATTGAAATGAGATTAAATTTTATGAAACCAATTATAGATTAAATATATATTTAAAGAGTAATGTAACACATTATAAAATGTTTTGATCAATTTAGAAAGCCTTTGTTTGACATTATAGACATGGAGGGATGTTTTATTTCAATAAAAAAATTTCGTTCTTTTCCTTATTTAGGTAACCATAAGGTTCCATTAGATAATGATTTTTTAAAGTATTATAAATCTAATTTTTTTATTTATAATACAATATTACATATTTGAATCCATAATATTCTGTATTTCAATGTGAATTATTCTTTTTTAAATGTATTTTTATAAAATTTATTTTTGATATGAACTATGGATTTTTATCTACATAAATTAAATTAATAAATATTCATGAATTGTAATAATAAAATTTGTTTATAATGTATTTAATAAAATAAAATATGATCCATCTAATAATTTTTATTAGGAAAGTAATTAGAATAAATTTTATATCAATTAAGATGGATTTTTTAATATGATTTGTTTATGTATGTTGTGGGGATATTGGAATTCATTTCTATGAAATTATGAAATTTAATATAATACAATTAAATACATATTTTAAAAAAATTATATAAAAACATAATAAGGCAAATTTCATTTTTGGTCCAAAAAATGAGTTACCTTGGAAAATGTTCTTCTACACAATAGAAGTCTAAAATGATCAGGGTAGGGGTTAAATAAAGATATATTTCTCCAAATATTAATACAGGATGAGTGTATTTTGAACCTAACTCATTTTATTTGAAAAATTTGGCATATTTATTATGTCTGTCACATGAAAATTAACTTATATTATTTTAAATGGTAGTGTATATATGAGGGTTCAACTCCATTCAATTATGAAAGGAAACCACTTCTTTTTAATTTACCACTAATGTTGTGAACCTTATCTTGATAAAGCTCTATATAACCCCCCTATATAACACTCTCTCCCAACTAGTAGAGGTCCATTTATCACTAAAATACAAAACAAAGAAGTCTTAATGTAATTCCCCAAATTTTATAAATAATATTCTCTTTCGAATAAAAAACTTCTCTATTATGTAATGTAGGTATAGAAAACGTATAATCTATATTTTATTTGTTATTTTACTCCATTCTAAAATATATCCACAGTTGTCTGGCACGCTCAAAATACCCTTGAGCATCATAACCATAGATATTATAGACATTCAATAGTTACTGATAATATTATTATTTATTAAGGATTATAACAAGATTTAATTCATACATACTAAAGAAGTTATATCCACAACATTTATGATCATATCCTACAATGACCATTCATCGGAACTTATGAGTGATATAGAATCATTGGGATATACCCCTTACTAAGCCATGATATGATTAACTAATTCAGTTATGATTAAATCCATTTAAAAAATATGTTCAAGATAATGATATCACACCCTAAACAATATTCATTGAGTGTCTAAATGAATTTACCACCATCACAGAAATTACAGTTAGGTTATATACTGGTGTAATATGTTGTTTGGTACATAGACCCTAGAAATATATATTTTTATGTTTAATTTTTATTAAAATAATGATTCTATTTATCAGTTTTTTAAAATGATTGTATCTATATATACATGATCATAAAATGTGTTTGGTAAAATTATATATTGATTAACTGCAACCAAAATTTTACTTTGGGGAATATTTAATTTCAAATAAAATAATCATTTTGATAAATTATATAATTTTTTATTTTACTTTATTTTCATTAAATATTTTTATTAAATAAAATTTATTCATATATAGTAGATAATATACTTAAATTAAGCCCCAAGAGATTTTTAGTAGGACCAGAATGTTTCATGGGTTTTGAAATGTAGTATTTTTAATACATAACACTTTTTATTTACAATTGGAAATTTATATAAATATAATTTTTTTAGAATATTATTATTTTTCTAAATCAGCACATTGAAATTAGACAATAGTTATTTTTTAATAATTATCTAAGATAGTCAAATTTTTGGGTAAAAATTAATTAAGGTAATAGTATATGGAATATATTATTAAATCACAAAACCAAAAATGTGATTTAATAAATAATAAAAAAGGAATCCATGAAAAAAATCCCATTTAAAATAATGTGTTCTGAAATTGTTTGATAAATTTTACAACCCAATAATTATTCCTCTAAAACCTATGATATGTTTTTAGTTTTTGAAAAGAATTATTTTTGAACATGAATCACCTCTACATAATGAGTCATACTATTTTTATTATTTAAAATAATTGGATATTAAAATATTTAAAACCACTCCTTTTTGGTAAAAAACATCGGGAAACTATGATACAATTTTTGGTTTTGATTATTTTATCACATGTAGTCCAAAATCTATTTTAAAATTTAATTCAACTATTTTCGGATATATATTTGCATCGAACCTCTCCTTCCACTACACTACAATATCATTGACCATGAAGTTACTCTCTCTTTACCACTCTAAATCCATCATAAGGTGTTTACAAGATCATAAGAATCACATATCAAGGTTTTATAAGAAGGGACTCCAAGTAAAGGATTATTTACCTTGTCCTTTTTATTTTTAAAAATACCATATATCATGCCTTTTTGTATTTATTAACTTTTTAAGGTTAATTTACACATCAATATTATGTATATATAAACTCTATGTAATGGTATACAACCACTAAATCTCATTAAACACTTGAATGAACTATTATATACAACCATTATGCTCCCAAATTTATCTGATGAAGTTCTATACCAAAAAATATTATTTTTGATACCCATCCCCTTATGCAATCAATTCTATTCGCAAAGATTTATCTATCCTTTATTGATTGGGGTAATCTATTTAGTTAAACCTAACCTACTAATTGGGGGATTATAATTTTTTAAGGATGTTCTAAGGTAGTATGATATATGTGGAAAATAATTTAATCACATGATAAGAATATGATGGATGAGAGAAGAATAATATATCCCTCTAATGTATTAGAAAATGTTTTTATCTTCTAAGAAAAACTTTTATGATGCAGGAGTGGTTTTCCTAACCTCATTATTTTATGAATTCATGGAAGATAGCCATGACTTTTTATTATTATGCCACATTTATATTGTCTCTATATTTTTATATAATATTGATGTTTTCATCTTATACCATTCATAGATGGTTGTGATTAGGATTCTCGCCGTTATAATATATCTCTTGACTCACACATACTACATTACATTATTTTGTGATTTGTTAATTACCATAAAGGATTTATATCTCACCCCTTTATTTTGTATGTACCAAGGTTAATCAAGGAAATTTTAGAAGGTTAATTTAATTTCAATGGAATTGTATGGTGTTTTTAAATAATGTTACTGAATCCATGTTTCAAGTTGTTGTGATATGAATTTAATTATACAAAATACCCTATAAATCTTGATTATTTAAAATTTTCTACGTGTATAATAATATAATAAATCATAAAATAAATAAATAAGATAAATTTGTTCTTATATTTTATCTCAGAGAAATGACTAGTTATTTTTTGGGATTACGATTATAAAACCTTATTAAAAACCATAAGGGTAAAACTAATCCTTAACAAACATCTCTAAATATTTTTAATGTTTATATAATATGCTTCCAAATAATTGAAATCATTTTCGTGAATATATAATTGGATGTGGATATGGACCAATTATACATAGGGTTAATAACTCTGAAAAGTTTGGATTTGGTATTAAGTAAATCATCACCTAGACCATGAAAAAGATTGATTTTTACACACCTATTTTGAAACTCTTGGGGGATATACCTTTTTAAATTCAGAATCACTTTATGAACCATTATGAAGGGAATATAATTTACTATGAAATTTAATATTATGAAATAGGTTATGGATAAAAAACATTGAAACCAAAAAATTCATATATAAATGAATACATATCACTTATGGGTTATCTATTATTTATTTATAGTTTCCCTATATATATTTCAATGAATGAAATTCTAATCATTCATCTTATATTAGATATAATAAATTATTAGAACTCGAATTATATAGTGAAAGGAAATATTATTATCTATTTATGAACATATAGTTTTTAATGTCACTATAGTTCTATGAATTGTTCTATATCATACAATTTTAGTAGGTATATTTAACCATAACCTCAAAACAAAAATGTTGGTCTATTGGTGAAAATTTAAAATTGGGGAATTATTGAATCCTAGGTATATAATTTATCCATACTCAATATTAGAAGGCTTAATTTCCCTAAATAACATGTGATTCTCCCTTCAAAAAAAATCAATCCTATTATGGGTATGGATTTTAATTCACCATATAGGGAAAACAAACATTTATATTAGATTGAAATAACCCTTTGTATCAGGAATAACCCATTGATTCTAAAAAATATTAAATGGATGTTGGATCACTAATGGAAACATAATCAGATTCATATATATTGTTTCTTTAGGGGAAATCATATCTATGTAAAATGATTGGGAATAATGAAAACATCATTCTTAATGAAATTCCCACTAAAAGGGAATATATTGTCCTCTTTCGTGAATAATTTTTTATCCTTCCACCAAGCCGGTATGTTGAGTACTCAATTGAACATTTACCCATATATATTTAAATATCAAAGACTCCATATTGAATAGACCCTATTAAACTAAAAAAATCGGAATATGAAATTTTATTTAAATTTAGATAAATGGTTTATACAGACAAGTGATTCACCAAGGGTTTCCCTACCCCTTTTTTAAGAATAAGGATTGTCATGTTTTATTATTTATTTATTATTTAGACATAAAAAATCTCAATATGGAACATGTATCCTCTAATATAGATTTATGAATAGTCCAATCAAATATTGGAAGGAGGGTATTTATCTTTTGAAGATATTCAGTTTAGATATTATCAAGTAATATTTGATGAACAATGACTTCCCTAAGAATTATTTTTATACATGGTATGGGAACCATTATATCTTAGTGATAAAATATGGACATAAAATGATATAGAGATCTTTATTGATACAATTAATAAATTGATTATGGAGTACTTCAAAAAATTTTAATATTTAATGATGATAATCATATCAAATCCAAAATCCTAGTGGAAGATGCATATATTGTGACTATTATATAGAAGAAATTGTAATAGTAAGCTTTTTATGAAAAGTATATATAATGAGTGTTTTGGATGTAGAATGTAACATTCTTATGGAATTTCATCACCTAAAAAGAAAATCTATATATCCTTTAAAAACATATGAATTTTAAGGATGGTCTAAAGCAAAATATATGATGGATATCAATAGATTCCATAAATTATCTTGGTATTATCTTCAATTGTTGGTAAAATTATCAAAATTGTAAATCCAAAAAACTAACTCAAAGGGGGTAATTTTGGTCTCGAATGTGGAATGTGAGGGGAGATTTAATTTTTTACATTAAAGTTTAATCACCACACCTGTTCTCAAATTACCCATTTGTTGGGAAAGATCATTTATTTATAGTGATTCATTGAAAAATAACTTCAAGTTTATGGACATGGAAATTTATAATGTTTTAGTCTAATCCTACTTTTTAGTTTATGATTCATGAATAGAAATACCCAACACATGTAGAGGGATTTTCTATAGTAATCTTCAGATTGATCATTTGTAGATATTATATCAATGATAAAAAGAGTCAAATATATATGGATTATTAATGATTAACAATTTTATTGGCTCAAAAGGATATCAATATAATCCAAAGAAAGTGTTTATAGCTGATCAGCAATTATTTCTTCATAATCTAATAATTTCCTGTGAAGGTTAATAAAGTGAAAAATTCTCTAAGTAGAAATGATCCCAAAACACTATCCATGACAAGAACAAAAAGGAATCCAATCATCATTTACATGAATAGGATAGACATGGGGATCATTAATGGAATTTAACCCTACATTTGAAAAATAATTTATCAACCATGTATTCATGAGGGGATCAAGATGGACCAAAATGATAATGAGGATCTATAGATAATTGTAGTAAATATTTCAGAGATCATATTTTCTAATTATGGAGTTAAAATGTTTGGAACCATGATACTTATCCCATTGGGACTATAACTGAAGAGGGAACACCTAGATAATTCACACAGATCATCCTTATTTATTCACCTTAAAATACCTGTTATTTTTAGATATAATATGAAAAAACTATAGTTGGATAACACGAAGATGGATATTAAAAAAATTATCTCAATTCCTTATCTTTTAGAAAGTTAAGACAAAAGTTAAAGGATTTTATTAAACCCTTTCACATACTATTATTGAAATTTTAAGAAATATCCAATTAATATTTCATTGGACTTCCTATGAATTATAAATGCACTACCTACATTTGGATGGTAGTTGGTCACCATAAAATGGTGGCACAATTCACTTTTATAAAGAAAAATTTATCTCTTGACCACATCACTATGATATATACAAGATAGTTGGTATGATTTCAAGGATTATCACTCACCATTACGTCTGATAGAGATAAATGTCTTTCCTTGAAGGACAATAGAATATTTCAATAAGCATTATAAACAAACATGAGTTGCAATATTACATATAATTCATAGATAGATGGCCATTCTAGGAAGAACACTCATACTACAGAAGTAATAACGATGTCTTTTTTTAATTGATTTCCAAGGATATAGGGATATTTTCATTACCTTAGTGGATTTATCATTTAAAAAAATTCCTTAATTTAATTCAAATGGAATAATATAAGGAACTACATGGGGAGAGGTGTCAGACTCCAACATGATAAGAAGATGATATATATTAGGAGATAATGGGACATAATCTTATTGAAGAGATGATAAAGACAGTTAAAACTACTTAATGTGATATGAAATCCTTAAAATGTAAACAGAAATTCGACACAGAGAGTCATAGATGGGACTTAGAGTTTGAGGTTGTAGATATAGTGTTCCTTAAAAATTAATAACTAGATAATTTCATTAAGGTTTGTAAATAAGGGAAAGCTTAGTCCTAGATAAACCACCCCATTCGAGATCCGTGATCTCGTAAATGTTATATCATATTGTCTATAACTCCCACCTAACAGATCTCGAGTTCATTATGTGTTCCATATATCCATCTTAAGGAAGTGTCTACCAGACCCCTCACAGGTAATGAATCCAAAGGTTCTATTATTGGATAAATGTATTTAAAATGATGGTCATTCGGTAATGGACAAATATTATAGATACATATTTTTATGATAAAGGACTATTCACCTTCTAAAAGTATTGACCTAGAACCCCAAGTTTGAAGAAGTAATGTATGAAATAGAAGTATTGATGAATCAAGAATACCCTTATAGTTTTCTATCTATCACAATTAAATTTGAATGTGAAATTTAAAATGATGTGGAAATGTAAATAATCAATCATTTATAAATGAAATTTTATTCTAAATTAGTGAATTCTAAATAATATACTTCAGTTATATAAAACACATATACTATATTAAATTTTCTATTATGGCCAATTAAAAAATATATACATATTTTTTAAGAGGTATTAAATACCATTAAACATCATAATCATTGGTAATATAGCCATTATATAGTTTTTGTTAATATTATAATATGTTAATAGTGTTTATAAGATTGAATTGTCTCATTACAAATAAGTGGTGTCCTTGAATAGTAGTATTGTACCCAACAAATCCCATTTTCTAGAGCATAAAAGGGATACATAATCAATGCGTTTTAACCATGAAGAAATGTAATTTTATTTTGAATGAATAAAATAGGGGAAATTTGTTTTATGGAGGAAGCTCAATCTCATAGTAACGATATCCAAAAGATTGTTTTCCAGACCACCATAAGAACATACCACCAATGTACACCACACCCTTTGGAAATACTATATTATAAACAAGGGAATAAGTAACTAGTCTCAATTAGTATGAATTTTTATATATTATTTTAAAAATATTATTATTATTTTTATCATTTTTCATCTTTACTATATATATACATGATTATAAATTTATTTTGGTAAATATTAGATTTTGATATGAAGAACGAAAATTTCATTTTGAGGAAATATATAGTTCCAACTAAAAAAACACTATTTTAAAAATTTATGAATATTGATATAAATTCTATTATCTTGAAATAGTATTATTAAATAATATTTATTTAAATATAAATTATAATAAAATAAAATAATTCTTCATAAAATTTTTATAAAGACCAAATTGTTTCATCTGTCTGAAGAACTGTTATTTTTCAATAATTAAATATTTTTATTTAAAAGTGGAAATAATTATATATTGAACTTTTTTATTAAAAACAAATAACATTTATTAATTCAATGGGTTGAGATTTTCCAATAGTTCTTTTTAAATACTTTTCTGAGAAAGTCATATTTTTTTGTGTAAATTAATAAGGTATGAATAAATGTTATGTATTACGACATTATAATATCTCATAAGTGAGATAATAAATAATATAAAAGGAATATATGCCCCAAAATTGTTGTGTATTTTATAATTATATGTTCTTTATGTTATTTGACTATTTTTACAAACCTATAATGATTCCTCCAAAACCAATATTATCATTTAGGATATTAAAAACAGTTCTTTTTGAAGATGAATCACATCCATGTTAGGAATGTAATTATTTTAATGAGTTACAATACTAGGTTAATAAAATATTGTCAAATTCTCCACCCGGGTAGAAACTATGGGCATTAAATAATGTAATGTTTGTAGTTTTTATTATTTGATCACCAAGACTCCAAAACCAAAGGACAGAAATTAAAAAATAAGTATCTTATTTTTTCAATAAATAACCACCCATCCTCCCATTATTCTTTAATAAAACCCCATTTATCATTATTTTCATCTCTATATAATTCTCTAAATACCTCCATAAGTGTTTCCAATTAGTCAAAAATATCATCTCATGCTTTTAGATTCACCATAACAAGGTATACGATTCTCATCAAGTTCCTTTAATTTTGAGTACATTCTTAATAATATTTATTTATTTAAAATTAACAAGTTGTGATGCGTTTTTACAAATTGATTTAATATATATAAAAAACACATGTATATATGTACGTTTTTTATATCTCATTAAAACCATCCATGAACCTTTATTGACAATGGTTATGCTACTAAAATTATCTCATGATTTTCTATTCCTAAAATTTGCAATTTTAATTCCCTTCCCCATTTCTAGTCAAGGTTATCCAGCTATATGTATGTATAAATCATTGATTAGGGACATCCATTTATGTATTCTAGACTCCTTAATATTGGGATTAAAAGTGATTAAATATTTTCATATGGTGAACGATCTATGTGGAACACAAATGCATGTACATGATATGTATGTGACGGGTTGGCCCAGAATTATGTAGCCCTAAAATGGATTGGGAAATGTTTTTATCTCATCAAATACCAAGTACAGTGACCATATGGTTATACAAGAAACACTTTTTTTGATTTCTTAGTTGATAGGCTTTTATTCTTCTTATGATTTAATGTTTTATATTGTATCCACATTCCTATGATGCCTTGATGTTATCATCTTATACAATCCTTTTATGTTCATGATTATAATTCTCATATTTCATTTATTCATTTTGGATCACACAAATAACTTTATATTTTTCAATTCATTGAATATTTCTATATTGGGATTTATTACTCAGCCATTTCTTATGTAAATCATTTGGATATCTCATACCGTTTCAAATGATCAATTTAATATTAATAAAATGATATTGAGTTTTTTAATAATGTTTTTGAATTAAAATTTCATGTTATTGTAATATGTATAAAATTACCCTAATAAACATCTACTATGATTCATTTGAAAATGTTTAAACTATATCTTATATTTAGGACCCCAGAAGACTCTGATAGTGGAGGGGTGAATGAGGGTGTCAAATTTTTCTCCTAAAGTGATGGATCATGTTCCCATGTTTATATGAACCTATTAAAATTTTCTGATGGAAAATCACGATAAATAAATAATCACACTCCAAGAGATTGAATAAATATTAATTGGTTTACCACTAAGGTCTAGTCCAAGGAAAATACACCAACATTGTGTTGGTCATACATAAATCCACTAATAATCTCTAGTTTTGGAATATAAAAGTTTGTACACAATCTCTCTATTCCAGGCACACAACCATTATAATATAGTTTGGATAGCTCCCTACATCCCTCAAATACTTTTGTCGAATCCCCAAGCTCATTTCTTTGAGATAAGTCTAGATCAATTTATCGACTAGATGGTCACTCCAATTGAAGGACATTAAAGTCTTTTTATCTAACCATCATGAGCCTCTTCTTGAACTGTTGACCTAAGTTGATTCACTCTGAAAGAACTATTTACTAAAAACTAGATGTTCAATCCTTCCTTTTGTGAAGCTCATTTTTGAATCTCACTCCTTCATGAATCACACATTCTTTTAGGGAAGAACTTTTTTTGTGAAGCTCTCTGATTCAAAATGGAATTCTCCATCACAGGGAATTACCCCTTAATAAAAGTTAGTGCAATTAATCAAGACATGTAGTCTTTTCATGATACTCAAGATCAGATAGAAATTCAAGTTTATGGAGTTCCCATAGCATCCTGAAATCATCACATTTCCAGATTTCCCTGAAAAGAATCATCTAAAGTGAAAATGGGAAGCCTTATATATATAGGATTGAGAGTTCGTGATTCTCCACCACTTCATAAAAGATTTTAATGATAATTCAAGCAAATATATGCATCGATCCTCCTATCACAATGCTCCATAGAAATTTTCTATTCATGAAGCTTATCATAACCACAGATCATTCTGCCAAAACCTTTCATGCACCGTGATGCTACAATTCTTGTAAGTACAAAGCTCAACATCACCATTCATAATGTTCTAATTATTAATCATTTTCGATGATCATCATTGTCATGTAGATCACCATCATATTTCCTTTATAATTTACAACACACAATTTCCAATTCACATGTTTGTGAAAATCATTTCTTTTACATATTTTCATATGTCCTTTAATGAAATCCAAATTTTGAGATGCAAATCCAGACATAAAACATTGAACACAAAAAAATTTCCAAACACTTTAAAATGATGATACCATTAATATTATTGTAATCTTGTACAGAAGGATCCCTTTTCTTGAAAACTCTCCAATATTCCATGTGAGGACTGAAAAAAAAACACAAATCATACTCCATTGTTATTGAATAACATCCTTGGTTTCAATATTATGTTGTAAATTTCGAAATAAAATTTCTAAAATACATGTTTTCTCCCACTAAATGTGTTATCAAAAAAAGGATATCAAAATAAGTGTAAATAATCATAACCAATTATTTAAACTATAATTCGTGTTCTAAATAATTAGAATATATTAGATTAAAAATAATAAAAATAAAATTAGTATTATTACTATACTAAAAATTTAAAATATTAAAGGAATAACTAATTTTAAACTTCATTCCTTCTAATAAAAAATGATAATAATAATCATGTGACTGTGCAGACTACAATTTCAATGTGGTGACTTTTTTATAATTCAATACCACCTCACATGGATGGTTAGTATATTTAATTCGATTTATCAATGCTTTATACATATTTTTTTTGGTGAATGGGGTCCTAAATAGACTATTATGTGGTATTCTATAATAGTTTCATAGGATTATAATGATTTTACCTATCCTTTTTTTAACCATTTCATGGTGGTAGGTGAGGTGGAATGATTTCGGTATGGTGATTTCACCTATGGGAAATAAGTGTTCTTAAAATTATATGACTATATATTTTTTATTTTTAGACATTTATCATGGTGTTTTTAAACCATTAACTCTGAAATGGAAATCGATTTTATTTCAAAATCCAATTAGCAAGAATATTTCACTAGTGTAAACAGGTAGTTTAAAGGTATAAATGGTGGTCATTATGAGGATACTAGCTTGGTGTGGAAATTAGTAATCCACACTATTGGTAAAGTGATGTTCGGATACCACCATGACTTGGGGAATGGTGTGATGGAATGTGATGTTTATAGAGATGTTAAGGATGGTTAAAATGGATAGGGGAATTCCACCGCACTATGGCCTTGGGGTGGTGGAAGTTAATGGATTTAAATATGGGTTTCAAATGTAAGGGAAATGGGATGTTGGGAATTTTGAAATCAGTATTCTGGAATCTCTCCAAAAATAAGGACACCATGACCATTTCGGCCATATTCGTGTCATTGTGGGTATCCATCAATTCCTTTTATCAATTATGTTCAACCATTTTTTTGTTCAATCATATTATTTCCTTTCAAATCATGGTATATTCCTTGAACCATACTAATGTATTTATGCATCATATTAAGGATATAATGATATTTATTTGAATTAATTTTCATTATTTAATCTAATATTTCCATCATCTCTTCCCCTTCCTAGATTACATCTTCCTTTATGAATAATTTTGGGTACATGTTTGCTTCTTTTCAGTAGTTTATAACTAATTATTGATAATAAATGTGACATTAAATGGTTGGTGGATGAAATTGTGGGGTCTTAGGTTCTTGACATCATTCTAATATCTAAAAAACAATCATCCTTTTTATGCTATTATATTTTAAATTTGAAATTTATCTTTTGACATAAAATGATGATTGATATTTTGTAGAAATTCTATGTTACCTCGCCGAACCTATTTACCCTTAGTTAATATCCTATTGAATTGAATTACACAATTTATCCTCATTCCATTCAATTATTATCCCCCCAGTTTAGAAATTTAAAATTAGAAAAATACATTTTTTGATATAAATTAATTAAATCCCTTGAATCAAATTATTATAAGAATTAAACATTTTTCAATCCCCCCATATATGAATTTCTTTCAAAAAATTTATGTATATCACATTCTATTGATCCTTCTTTTATAGATATTTTACTATGAAGAATGTTTCCATCTAGCTTATGGATTATACTTGTTACCCCTCATCATAATTTTTGATTCATGGACATACTTTCATGGGAAATGGGTTCTTTTAGAACTCAA
Organism: Viscum album; assembly: GCA_963277665.1. Lineage (NCBI taxonomy): Eukaryota > Viridiplantae > Streptophyta > Magnoliopsida > Santalales > Viscaceae > Viscum > Viscum album. Next base: position 1,903,966,680 of record OY728130.1, on the reverse strand, counting down.
TATTCACTATCCAACATTTCTATGCTTACAGGTGTTATAGTATATCATATAGGGGAATGGAGATGTGTGTGATTTATCCTTGTATCTCTTTAGATTATTACTCCCTCCTCTATTGTGATCACTCTCCTTGATTATTTAAATTATTTTTTTAGTTTACATCAATATATTTTATTATTATTCCATTTTGAATGTCAGTTGTTGGTGGCATGAAATGGTTTATGAACATAGAAATGGGTAAAATAAATATGTCAGTTTCCCCTCTTAAATTCTATAGGACATCATTACAAACATAAATTTAAGATTTTCAACTAGGATATCATAGTACATGAGAAATATCATGGGAAAAATTATGAGAGGTAAATATAATATGGAAGAGCATGTAAACCAAGAATTTATTAAATGGGGTAGAATGTTCCCTGAGCATTGGGTGTGAATAGAATGGTAATATAGAATAAAAAGTAAATTAAATGTGAATAAGGATGAGAATTGTAATTTTATTGGATGTTATCCAAAAAAAATTAATGATAACCAAATCAATTTCAATTATTTAATGGGGGTTATAAAAATTGTGGAGACCAAGGAAATATATTTAAATGGGTTTTAATATATTATTTATCCTCACTCTCATAGTATTTTGTAATCATGATATTTATCTTTGTTATTTTCTCCATGTTGGTTTTTGTCTCGTTGGAATGTTATGTGATGATATATTAGTTCTTTAATTCAAGTATTGAATGGTCATTGTGTTTTACTTACAAACATTAATTGAAATTTATACTATTAGTAATGATATTTCTACATAGTTTCAACCTTGTATGTTTACCCTTATGTGATAGTGATGCTTAGAAAATTGAGTAGATCATGTGACCCAATAGGTCCTTTAAGGTTGGTGGTGTACAATTACAACTAGTGGAGTGGTGAAGTTAAGTGAGAAGAGTGGGATACTATCTTAGAAAGAAGATTTGTTGGGTATTTTGAGTTGGTGGAGTGACATATTGGTCAGTGAGATTGTGAAATATATCAATTATTCTTGGGAATGGGATAGATAAGTGTAGAACATATAATGGGATACCCCATATGTTAGTTTTGGCATATCTTATAGTGGGGATTGTGGTTTTACTTAAATATTGTCTCCAGTTTAAGATGTACAATTGGAACATATATCTCTAATTTTGGAATGTGGTGTCATGTCTAAATTAATATATTTATTATGATGACTTGGTTTTTTATACCATTTAATGGGAAAATATATAATTGGGATATAGATTGGAATATTTTTAATAAATATTTATGGTTTAAATAAACCAAATTAAATTGATAAGTAGAATTATTCACTCTATAATATGTTATTATTATTGAAATAATGATGATATATATGGATGGATATTTATGGTTAATAATTTAATTTATGTTGAGTTTAGTGTTGAATATATATGAATGATTATAAGGGAAATGAATGGTAATTGCATTAATCAAGTTGAAATGTTGGATTGGTTTTATTTGTGAGGTATGAGCACCAATAATGGTGATATTAGTGAAATTTTGATATATTTTGTTTCTTGGTCACTTTATAATAACTATTCTTCTAAATCATGGTCTTTAGGATTGTAGGTATATGATTATTGATGCTTAAAATTTGATTTCTTCCTGGTTATGTATTTTTTCTCATGATATGATTATTAATCATGTTGTAGAATTATGTTAAATGATATGTCATCAAAGGTATATATGTATTGGTATTATCAAAAATAATTTGATAGATATCATTATGAAACTATTTTTAAATGATATGGTGAACGTTGGGAAGATAGGGAAACATTACAATAGATGTATGGTGTGCAATGTGATAGTGCGGTCATAATAGAGACTGTTAAACCACGAGTTCTAGATTATTCATTGAGGGACACTCCTAATAGAAACATATAATTTTTATATTGAAGGGACGTAGTTTATAGGTAAGGTAAGATGAAGGATATTTTTGGGAGTCCATATTTTAATCATATAGTGTTTTTATCAATTAACATTTTTTAATATAGTGATGTAAGTGGGATCAATTCTATAAAAAATAAAAATTATAGACATATGAATAAACATATAGGATATCTCTCATTATATGATAGTTTAGGTTTTAGACATTTTTTATGACATGGTAATACCTTATGATATGGTAATTTTAGGTACTTCATGAGGAAGTGACATATGTGTTATATTTAACTAGGTCTAATTATCCTTATATAATGAATTTTTTTTACTTATATTTTTTCACTTATACTTCCCAACACATTCATTTTATAAGGATATTTTATTTATTTTTGAAAAATTATCAAACTATGTACTCCCAAGTGATAACCCCTATATAATATTATCAAGTTGTTTTGTGGAAAATTTCTAGGGAGGGTGGGATAGATTTTTTTCAAGAATCTGGGGTAGATTATAAGAGACTGACTGAAAATTAAATTTTTATTTCAAAAGCACTTTTGAGGAAAAAGTGGAAAACCATAACAACATCAAAGACTTCATGAACAACCATGCCTCTATGGGCCAGGACCATAGAGACAAAATACACTTAAATTCAAGAGAAAGGAAAAGCCCAACCCTAGCAGATAAACAATACAATCAACGTTCACCTTCTCGTCGCTGCTCGGCTAGCTGTCCCATGCAAGAATGCATAGGCCCGGTACCGATGGCAAACGCCATACCCTCTCGATCATCCAAATCCAAATAGCGATTAGAAGGAGAACGCTCCAAGCTCTAAACCTCATCCGGGCCAATCCCTTGCAAGTAAACAGAATGCAATGTCCCATTAATCAAGGCCACAGTGGCGAGACCTAACAATTTCATTGGCTATATTTTTTAAGATTCATGTAGTAATAAATGGGAATTTTTAATTTTTTTTAAAAAAACCTTATCAGGGGTGTTTATTGGTGTTTCATATCTATATTATTAGATTCTCCCTATAAAGGAATAAAATCCATAATTGTGCATGATACCCTAGGTTTTTATCCCTAAAACATGGCATATTAGTGGTTTCCCCCAAATTTCATCCGCATATTATCTACTATCCCAAGAGGGATAACAGGGGAGGTTCAAGGATTGAATTGAATAAAAAATGATGGTTGAGATATTGGAATGAGTTTAATGTTAGGAAAATGTAAGGACTTCATGGGTCTAGTAAGGAAACAATGTCATCATAACAAAAATAAATTATAAGGTAAATAATGGAGACCAGCTAGGACTAGACTATTTAGGTCACCCTATAATCTGATTTAAGAAACCTATTAGACCACTAAAAATGTTTGAGTATAAATACACAAAATATGAGGTATAAATTTATAGATTGTGAATCATTCCAATAGTTTTTATTATAAAATAATTATGTTGATTTTCTGTTTTTTAGAGTGTTTAATTTTTTTCTAAAATGTTTTTATGTATGTTCAACCACATATTATCATTTCTATACCCTTTTATAAGATTCTACACTTGAGTATTAAACATGGATTATTAAAAGTGTATAAAATTATTTGATACTTGTTTCACGTAGAATGATATGAATAGTCATAAATTAATGATTTATGTATGTAATCAAATGAACTAGGAGAAGAATGATTGTAACTAGTGATATTTTTTACCATAATGAATGTATCGAATGAACACATTTTTTCAAATGATAATGTATGACTGAGAAATGCAGTTACTAAAAGATATAATTTTTTAGATCATTCCATTTCGGTCTTTTATAGGTGTTTCAATTTTTGAATACCATGTTTTATTATATCTAATGGTAAGATGAAAGATAATAATCTCAATAAGTAATGTTGGAAACTAGATGGAAATTGTTTGTATAGATCATTTAAATTAAATAAGTTCGTTAAAAATTGAAAATTGTTTTCCTATAGATGGTTAAAATGATTTTTGAAGAAAAAATTATTCATTCCCCAATTTATTGTACATTATTTTAAATGAGTTCTCAAATTAATGTTTTAGAAGCATGCTATAAATTATAATACCCTTAAGGGGTTGTTTTTTAGTATGTTTTATAATTAATATGTTAATAGGAAACGTAACTTTATGTGATAATTTTAGATCATAAAGTATGAATTCTATGTAACTAAATATAAGTAGTATTCAAGAGTTTATTAAATTATAAGTCATGTTATGTCTATGAAATTCTTGTCACGTGATTTTATCAAATATAAAATGCATTCCTACTACATTATATTTCATGATGGAATTACATTTTTATGATTTAATAAAAAATTAATTTATTATATGAAATTTATTAGATAAATAGAATATATGGGATTAATAAATATCAAAAGAGATATAAGCCTAATTTAATATATACCATTGTTATTATTTGAATTTCATTTTTGAGAGTGATGTTATCAAACATTTATTTAATGATCATGCTACAACTTATGTTACATTGAAGTGATAAATTTATTCATTAAACATAATTATGAAATTGAAAATCCTGTTCTATCTAATTTACATATGGAACCTATAGAATGTAGTAATTCAATGAAATGTTAATGATGCATTTAATTTATGGTACCAAAAATAATATAATGTCAGAATTAGGATTTTCCCACAACATGAACATGCAATGTGAACACCCATAAACTATTGAATTTTTTGATATTTTAACAATATTAGAGAAATAAATAGTTACTATTTTATTTATCACATATTGATGATGTATTCTGAATGTCACATTAATGAATAAATGATTTATTATTCATTTGGTGACCTTGGGTGGAATAAATTTTAATGATAATATTGATGATAAACTAGTGTTGTTGATCATTATTGAGAAATGGGAAGGAATTGTTTGGGGATATAGTGGTAGTGATTTCAATGATAGTATGATAAATTATATTATGTGAAATGGTTTCGAGGATGAATCCCAAAAATAGAAAAGTTTTAATACTATTATTTTTTGTTTTACTTCCTAATGGTGATTTATTTTGACCGAAGGTATTTCATATATTCCCAACTCATGACAATGGGTTTTATTGACACACGTATATTTTCCCTACATGATATTATTTTCTCAGAATTTGTTTTAGCCTATTTATTTGATTTTTAATGAAATTTTTAATTTAAAATGTCATCAATACATTACACAAGGACATTATAAAGATAAATAATGGAATGAGACCTTGGAAAATTTTATGTGGTAAGAGATACCATAGTTTTTTTGTGGACCTTTAATTAATGAGGATAAGAAATGGATAGAAACTTATTTGGAATTTTATTTGTTAGTAATGATGTTGGATAGTTGACTAGTAAATTTTGTAGTGGAATTTATTATAATTTTGGATAAATGATAGTGGAAGGTGTAGTATAGAATCTCAAAAGGGATACATTGTGAAAAGACTCATCAAAATGCTAAGAAATATTTTATCTCACATACTCTACATGATATTTTAATAGAGGATCATTGGGAAATTATTTTTAGTGGGAATATTGTGTAATTCATTGGGAATTGTTACATGAACCTAAATAGTCAGTTTCTACTTTTCTAGCTAGTACACCTCACTAAGAAAATCATTTCCAGTATACTTTGAGGCTATTGATTCAATGGTTATATAAGTTCCTTGATCCATTAATCACATCCCTTTGTCTATTTATAAATCTTGTGGTGTAAAGACCATAGATAGAGTAATTTTGGTGGGTTTTTATATCTGAAATATAGTTTCAAAATAATATCATGATGTGAATTATAGTTCATGATGTAATCGAGAAGTTCGTGGCAGGAATAATAATTTTCACAATGGGAAGGGTTATTGGAAGTGTGTGATTCATGATGTAAACTATGAGTTCAAAAAATGGACGGATGGAGGAATAGAATCAATAAATCCATCTATAAAAACTCCACATGTTAATTGATCCTGCTTTATGGAATGTGGGAGATACATTTTTTGACGCATAATAAATCTCAACCCCTTCACAGTGTGAATGATCCATTCACATCATGAATTTTCATGTGGAAGTGTTTCTATAAATATAATTATACATTCTGTTTTTATATTATACCTCATAATTATCTCAAACCCAAAAAGACTATATGATCTCTATAATGGGGTTTTGAATAATTAATGTCCCGAATTGATAATCATATTCTATTATTAGATCTATGGTGATATGAGTTGAATTTTCCATATTTTACTTATATTTTCCTCTCCAATATGTATTTATTTCTTATTTTTATATCATACCATTATATGTACGTTAATTTGTATTGTTTTTATCATGTTTCGTTGATTTATGTTTACAATTTCATCTGCACATAGTCCTTAGAGGGTGTTGAATCCATACAAGAGTGGTGGTTTCTGATCTGTATTGTTTTTTCATTCTTGATCTACGGAAATTGAATAAAATAGGGTAGAGGATTAAAATATTTAGCTATTATTTTTTGTAAATGATAAATTTATCATTATTTATCTTTTTATGTGATGGGGGAATTAAGATTAATTAATATTAAACATGATTAATGAATGAACCTTGTCTTCTGTTATAGATATTTCATGGGTTTCCTCTATATTAACAATTTGCCTCTTATTTTTCTAAATATTGTTACATCTATCATTATTCTATGTAAATATATATTTTATTCCATCATTTAACTTGTATTTTATGATAAAATTGGATAAAGAGGAATGTTAAACTATTTATGGATGGTAATGCATATTTTCAAAATTAACAAACTTGTATATTTAAAAGAATTAATTATTCTATATATTTTAAAGTAAATGGATGATATGATTGAAAATAAGTTTAAATAGTCAAGAACTACTCATATGTAATGGAATATAATGCGTATGGTTGTAAACTATAATAAATAATTCAGTAAATTCAAGATGGTAAAATAGTGGTTGTTTACTAAAATAAATTTCTTATGGCCAAAAGAGCCCATATTCTTGATAAAGATGGATGCCTTGTTTTTAATGCCTAGTTTCTTGGATGAATTTTGAAAATTTCTTAATTCCTTAGTCATTTTCACTAGATTTTATTCTTTTTATGTGGCATGACCTGAGCCAAGGATGGATGATGGTTTGTCTAGATATAGGTCCAGAGGCTCCGGTTTATAAAGCAGTTAACACCAGAGATGGATGGATATATAGTGATATATATGATGGTGTCATGAGAGAAAAATGAATAATAGAATGGATTTAACATTGGATTTACCATTATTGTGTTGAATGATATGAATATTTCTAATAAATATAACTTGCAATATTCCAGTTGATTGATTTTTCTATTTCTGCATTTCTTTACCAACATATTGATAAATCTTGTTTTTCATGATTAATAAATAAATTATATGCTAACATATGAAGGGGAATAACGTACCTTGAATTATGCAATCATAATGAATTATAAATTATGTAATCTGTGGGTTTAGAGGATGTTTTGGCAATAAATGGTGATTTTTTAGAAACAATGGGATTGGTTGAATTATTCATAGAGGTCATGGATGTTGGATGTTAAATAATATAATGTGTAAAGGATATAAAATTAAATAATTTTTAATGAATTAATTAATTAATCTATGAAATTATTAAAGAAAATAGTTAAATTTAATACTTTGAATATTCTCATGGTCTTATTAGATATCTAATCCTTACTAGGGATGGTAGGGTGTTCGAGAGATGATAGTTATAGTTGTTGTTATGGATGGGCTATTTCACATAGTATTTTTGTGTTCTATATTTATATTTTATATGTTATATGATTTCATACACTACCCCTACCATATCAATATAAAAACTGACACCTAGTGGACTTAGGGAGGGTGTTTTATAAAAATCATAGTTGGTGTTGAATGCATGGTTGACTATTATTTCTTACATCACTCTCCTCTACAAGTAGTTTATGTTCTAGTATGCATGGGTGTTATTATTCCAATATATATTTTTGTATAGGTGTGTAATGACTTTTGGTTATTTCACAGACATGTATCTCCTGATATAGTATCCAATTTATTATTAAATGTATGTTGTGTATGGGTTGTGATGACTTGAGGTATAATATGTGTTGTACAAGAAATAATATTTCATAAAAACTACTCATCTACTATCTAGAGTTTTGGATAGTTTTATGCACATGATACATGATATGTGGTGATAATGAGATGTTGTAATGCATGGGATTTATTTCATGATATAATTGACTAGTTGTATTTAGAATATATTACTTTTAGTAAGAGATTACTCGGGATATGAGTTTTTTGTGGTAGACCAGAAAATCAGTGGGGAACTCATAATGGGGTACCATCACTAATATTATGTGGGATATTATATTATACTTTTATGTCGTAATTTCTGAGAGAATTCATTATGAGGTTGGGAACTTAGTAAAACATATTATATGATGATTTAGATTTACTTTTTATTCATTGTGATTTAGTATTATTTATTTTTCTTTTTTCCATAATGGTTCTATGGAGGATCCTAATAAGTATCCCTATTATTATTACCCTCAATTATAAACTATTTTTTTGGTTTGTTAGAGTTGGTAAGTGTTAAGTCTTGTCATTAAATGTTGTGATTTCTTTAGAATCATTTTGGACTACGTGAAAGTTATATTGGACATTCTTTTTGTACTAATAGATTTATTTATATATTTTTATTTTGTTAGAAATTATATTCATGTATTGCGACCTCTATTTAATTTTATCATGAGAGGTTATTGGAAGTTTCAATATTATCCCTCATTTCTCAAATCAAATAGGGTAATTCGACCCATTTTTATGTAAGATAAGCCCAATATTATTTTCTCCAACAAAATGATTAATTAAGGCATAAGGAATAACCATATCAATTCTCTCATTTCTAATATGGATGTGTTTCCTTTAGGGGGGATAATATTGTGAAAAAAATAATACAGGCTCTCGATAAGATAAAGGATAGTGTTAGGAGGTGGGTATTGGTGAGGACTACATGGGTATATTGGGAAATAGTGTCTCATGAACTTAGTAAGTGAGGTAAACTGGAGGGAATGTCTATTATATAGATATTTAAAGACCCACGTGTTTCAATGAATGGACCATTATGTTTTATGAAGATACTAAAGGAAGTGATGTTAGTTTTAAGGAAGATTCCTAGGAATTGATCATTCACAATTCTTCCTTAGGACTTTATTTGAAACTATTATTCCATTTTATTAGGTTGAACCTTAAATATATAATTTATTTATTCAAAATATTAAAAAATATATTTTATGATTTCATCAGTATTTTCTCTTTTGTATATATGTATCGAGGTTAAATTCCTCATTAGATTCATTTTATAGATGTTCATAATTATGTTCCTGCAGATCCCCATAGGTTTTATGCAAATGAGACTATCCATTAGAGGAACAAAATCAATGAATTTCAATGCCAAAGTTGGCATAAGCATGGTGTCTCTATTTTAGACTCATTTCCAAATGACTATTTAGAGGACATAGAATTACTAATAATTTTTATCCAGGATGGGATGGAGATCTGGGAATTATTTTCGGTAATGATGTTTCATGGAGTATCCATACAGTTTTTTCGTGTTAATTACAAATAATGAGGAGCCAGTTATCTCATGGGAGAACATGTGTGTCTAGTTTTGTTAAAAGTTTCATTCTTTAACCACGAAGGTCGTTAGTCTCTTGGAAATTCAAACATTTTGATTGGGGAGTGTCATCATGTGGGAGTTTGGGATCCATATTGGAACCCTTCTCTGCTATGATTTAGACCTTTTTATTGATGAAGAGGCCATGGTGAGTAATTTTTTGTGGTGGATTTAAATTTAAGGATCCATTTCTATGTCACCATGTTATTGTTACTGATGTATCATGTGGTTTCATCTAGATCAAAGGTCATCAAGAAGAATATTCCCATCACTAAATTTTCAATATATGGGAGTCTTAAAGACTCTATACATTAAAAAGATATAGTATAATGTTACTATTTTATTGGATTGAATAATTTTTGAAGAACATATGACAGAACTTAAACCTCATCATATCATTTCTCTGAGGTTAATGGGACCTCATACCATGCCAAAGTATAAAATATATTTTTTATTATGGATTTTTTTATTATTGTTGTGAGATCTTGAAATATCTATCTATAAATCATTTGTCTCATGTACTACATAATTTTTTATCATTGTAGCAGTATTAATTGGAAAAAATTTGCACGATCATCTAGATTTCAATTAGTAGTGGGGAGATGTGGTAGGAAAATGATATCCAAATTATTTATATTATCCTTAGTGTTTTGATAATTAACCTAGAGTTGGTCTTCTTTGCGGATAGAGAGGTTATAGAGAAATTATTTTCCATCATTAGTATTTGGAGCTGAAAGCTATTGGTGAGTGGGACAATGTTTCAGGTACATGTTTCTTTTTTTCAACATGAGTCCATCATTATTTTGATTTAGGAGCTCAAAACTCCTTCATATCAACTTCTTAGGATTTTTCTTTGTCACATTAGGTGGATAGGATTCTAGTTAACCAAGAGTTGGATAGGCCATTTGGATGTCAAAATTAGTCTTATAAAGTATATAGAGATTTGGGCCAGTGTTGGGGGAGAAACTCTATTATCGGACTTCATATGTTTGATGACACAGCTTTATTACTTCATCATTAGTATATAATTGGTTTATTCAGTGTATTATATCATGCATTTCTTCAAGAGGAAGATTGGGTTATATGATACCAATGAATATTAAATTGTGTTTATTAGCGATCCAGACCATCAAATGGGTCATGGTCATGTCATGTACCATTTTTTTGTTTTTATAGATCCTTTGATGTTTAATGTGGTTGTTTATTATTCATACTCCATGAATATGGTAGAGGTTCTGTGATTAATCAATATTACAAGATGTTGCAGGATGTTTTAATTAGTACTATGACTTCATTAATTCATATACATAGAGAAATGGAAATTTTTTACATGACGTGCTAATTTTGATTTCATGGAGTGATGTTGCGTGAGTCTATCGATTCATGGTGTATAATGAAAAAGCTATATGTGAATAAAATTTATATGGTAGATGTTGGTTGAAGATTATTCCTTTTTTATATGATGTTTTATTCTAATTTGGTTCATCAAATAGGGGATTCTTAGCTTGGGGAGTCTATGGTGGGGGTATAGAGAGACCAAATTTACATCATTGTTTCCCCATATGGTTGGTCAGAGGATGAACAAGATTGATTTTTATTATAGGGGATTCTTTTCATTCTGTTAATGATTCATGTTGGGGTTATTTATGATTTCTATAGTATACCATTACTGGAACATTCTGGAATGAACAATATGTACCATGATTTTTCACGTTGTTTTTTGTGTCCTCGGTTGAAGCATTCTCCTGGAAAGTTCATATCAAGTGGTTTAGTGTTCTATAAGGTAGAGGTTTAACACCATTTTCTAGGGTATTTATCTATCTATTAAATATTCTTTTTAAGAATTTGGAGTATTTTTAATATAATTAATCGTTATTTTATTGTGAAAATAGGTATTCCTTCATCCTATATTGGTGGTAGTAGAATATTTGATGTAATGTGATCACTACATAAAAATCAAGTAGTTAAGATCACTGGTGGTTTTCCTGACTAGGTATCTTAATGAGTTAGGGGTGCTCTATATATTTCCAACTATAATCATATTAGATTGCCACCCTCATTTCACCTACATGGTTTGGAGAGGTATCTTTTATAATTTTTCTCATAATTTTACCTTATCACTTATTTTCTTCTTTAGATGGATGATAAGAAAAAAAGGACTATCCAGACTCTAGAAGAAAAAAAATTCTTGTCTCTTAGATTCGGTAGGATCATAGTTGAGGAAATATTATTTCATAATTATTTCATAAAATAATTGTTTTCATTCCATATTTGGTATTGTTCCATTTTAATCTCTATATAGTTTACATTTTCATTCTTATTGAGTTGTACATGGCTATGATAGTTAGAAATTATTGTGTTGGACATGAGTAAAGCATGCCATAAATGGTCCAGGTGATTCAAGAGAGGATGAATGTTGAACAGGATCAACAAAAGTCATACACTAACCATAGTAGAATACCTATGATGTAAGACTCTAGAGATTATGTTTTCTAAATGGTGACCCCTCATCATGGGAAGTTAAGGTCTGGTAGTGACAGTAATCTTTATCATTGATTTTTTTGAGGTGTTAGATCATAATGGAGGAATTGCATATAAGATATCAATTAGAAAAAATATGATTTGGATTCATGATCTCATTCATGTGTCTCAGATTTTCCACTACCATTATGATGAATCTCACATGTTCTATTGGTGTGATATTGATGAGGATTATGATGAGGCCTTCATGGAGTGTCATATAGAGATCTTAAAATACCGTTAAAATTCATTACATGGGGATTTTTTACTTTATATAATTTCATTTGGTTATGTAGTGTCATAGAGGAGAGAACATATGAAATTTTCCCACAGATACACACAAATTATACTGAGTTATTTCATGCTAAGTTTATTATTTTTAAATATTTTTTGAAGATATATTTAAACATTAACTAGCATATGAGATGGATTTATATGCATTGATTCCTTTATTTTATCTTATCTCTTGTTTAATAGGTATCTCCATCAAATGTGTGTTTGGAATATGGTTGTTATAATTGGGTGGAATTTTTTCTTGCTTTTTTAAGTGATTTGGTTGTACTCCTTTGACGATGATATTATTGATGTGTACCTCAAGGGGTGTTTTTTGGTGGACCCATTTACATTTCCTTATATATGAGTTTGGTTTTAAATTCTTTAGGATTATAATTATTTGAAACATTACTACTTTAAGAGCCCAAATACTTTTATCCCATCTATTTGCATGTTTGTAATCTTTTAGTACATGGAGGAGGCCTATAGTAGGTTCAGGGTATTTTTAGACATGAATCTAACTGTAAGATAATATGATAGTTTGAACATTAGTTTAGTAGGTGAATTAGAAATTTGCCCCCAGATATAATTTCATCACCATTGATGGGTGGTTCTCAGGGTTTTATTAATTACATAAACCTTAGGATCATGATTTGAAAGGGTAGAGGACTATATTAGATATATCATTACTAGAAAACTTATGATATAAACATGAATTTCCTAGAGTGATTTAATCTTGTTTTATATGATCAAAGGGATATGTTTATCATTGAGTCTTAAAGCTCAATCCCTTTACAATGTCCATGACATATTCCCACGTTGAATATGCGATAGGCAGCTTATATAAAAACTAAATTTCACCATTTTTCTTTCTTAATGATAACTAGATTATCTTAATAATGTATTGAATATAGGAAATCTATCATGGTGTATCAAATCCATTATGAATCAGAATGATTCATAACATCCCCTTATTTATTTTTGGCGATCAGATGTGAATGTTCACACTTTATCATGTTTTTCTTCTCTGGTCTAGTTTTAACTCCTATTATATCTTTCTATCATATGTTGGATGTTCACTTATAATAGTATGGGGATATTTTTTTGATTTGTTGGAATTGTTGTGGCAGGGTTTCTTTATGGAATTTATATTAATTCTATCTATGGAGGTCTGTGTTTTTCATTAATTTTCCATTTTATATCCAACAATAGTGAAAGCCTTGATGTAGGGGATTCATTGATTCTCTAATAATTTTATGTTTAATTAAAAAAAATTCATTCTTCATATATTTGGGAAATAATGTATTTATACTTAATACTGAATAAACCATATTAAGTATATAATAATGGATTTATTTACAATGATCATATGTGTTCTATAATTGTGATGGTTTCCCTTTGATTTAATAGGTAATATAACAAATATTTTTATTATCTGTTTATAATTTATATTTATGTTATGGTTTATCGTATTTTTATCATTAAATTGGATATATATTCATGTTAAAATATTTAAAGATAGTAATAATTTTTGGAATAATTAATTAAGAGGCATGTTTAAATTATATCATTCATATTTATTGTTTAATGGGACTGGAAGTTGTGCATGGATGAATTTATAAATAATTAATTTCTATTGATAGATGCTAACATATATTTCTAATTTTTGTAACCTATTATGAATGAATCAGTTAATTCGTAGTGGTAAACAACTGGTTGTTTTATAAAAAGAATTTATGTTTGGGATAGCCCATTTTCTTATAGAGGATTTCTACCTTTTGTATTTTCCCTATATTTGATCCTTATGATGTGGAATGATGTGAATTTGGGATAGTTGTTATTTATTTGTGATATAAGTTGTGAACAATAGGATTAAGGTAGCGGTTAACACAAAACATGGTGGGATTTTTTTTTTGTATGGTGGTGTTATGATTGCATTGGGACTAATGAAATGGGTTAAACATGGGATTTCCCATTATTTTATTGAATATTTGGGATGATTTTTTGTAATGAAATATATTCAAAAGGATGGATGGTCAGGTTTATTGGATCAATGTTCCTTTCCCTACTACTAGAGGTTTTTTTTTTCATTATTTATGAATCTATTTTTTTTTATATTTGGATGAGATCTAGAGAACCCAGAATTATAAAATGATAATGAATAAAAAATTTATAAACCATGGGGTTGGTAGATTATTGGAATGAAATGATGATAAATTTTAAGAAGTTTTAGCATCGGTTAGACTAAATCTGGATGTTGTGGACCTTGGTTGATAATTAATGAAATGTGTAAATGGATTATCATTAATAAATGGATAATGAATTAATTAATGTAACTATGTGATTTTCAATAAAAAGAATCAAAATAATGTATTTTTTAATCATTGTTTTCCTATAGGATATATATCCCCTCACATGTGGTAGTAGTATGTCTAAGAGGCGATATTTTTAGTTAAGGTTAATTAATAGTAGTTACACATATTTATTTTTTGATCTATATGTGTATTTTCTATGGAATGGGATTTCATACACTACCAAAACCACATTGGTTTGTTGGATAACACGTATGGGAATCAATGAGGATATTTTTTCCACAATAAAGGTGAGTAGGTTATAGATGGATGACAAACCCATTTATTTCCCCAATATATTCTGTTGGTTGATTATATACTGGTTTTCTTGGTGGTTATATTTCCCATATGTGTGTGTGTGTGTGTTTTTTTGATTGTGTGTATGTGTACTTTTTTGTCTAGGTATATGGAAATAATAAAATATGGTTATTTTAAACAAATATATATTTTTAAATGGAATCCTAACTATTATTATAAGTATTTTTTGTATGATATTTTATTAATTGAGGTATATTACCTGATGAATGGGTTCAAATGGATTCCAAAAAAACTTCATTACAATCTAGATAAGTTGATGATGTAATGAATGGGGTGTATGATTCATGGGGATGATGATATGTTCTGTTTAATGGGATTGAATTTATGATAATACTTCTCTAGTGTCTTTATGATGAATTACATTTAGTGAGCAATTTCTCAAGATGTGTGATGTTATCTGATAGATGAATTCTAGTTATATAGTTGTAGAGGGGTAAATTTATGGATATTTAGTTAGATATTATATTATTTTTATATTTTGTTATTACTAATATAGCCATAGTGAGGACGAAACATATTATAACTATTTAAGTGATTTGTTTTCTTCCCATATTGTTCACTAGGATTCAGTAAGAATTATTTATATTATGCACGGGAGTCTATGAGGTGATATGACAATGTAAATTTATTTTTCTCTCCCCCAACCATATATAAACTATTTTCAGGTTGGTAAGAGAAATAGGGTGATTAAGAATTAATTTACCAGCTCATAGAGTAGTTCAAGAGTTGTTTGGGATTATGGGTCGTTACTGAATAATTTCTTTTCTTACTTATATTTTCCTTTTCAACTATTATAATTTTATAAAATTACATACATGTAACTAGATATCATCTTACTTTTTTATATGTAAGATTTGTTAGTTGTATATATCCTATCTCTCATTTCCCAAATCAAAGATTTAAATTCCTTCCAATTTTTAATAATATACCCACGGTTCTTGTCTCTAACAAATGGCCTATTTGGGGAGATCATCAAGAATTATTTTCTCCCTTATATCATTACTGACGTAGGAGGGTACCATTAGGGGATGTGTCCTGAAAGTTCTATTTTCCCCCCTTCAGTTGGTCTCTTGGGGTGTAGTGAAAGATAGTTTATGAGTCATAGAGTTGATCCCTTCCTCAAGGGAACATTTCAATATATAATATACCATAGATGGGGAAAATCACATACTGAATGTTCAGAGTAATGAATAATTAGTTTCAATTCTGGAACTTGTAAGTTGAAACTCCCTAGATGGATTGTGACTTCGATCCAAGGGTTTAAATTTTTTTAAGAGTCCTGTATCGGGTGTGTCAGTTTATTTTAATTTTAATATTATTATAAATCATAAAAATAAATTCTATGATGTCCAGTATGCTCTATACTCTTTTATGGGTAGTTTATAATAGGTTGGTATAGAAGAGTCATTATTAAAGTAGTGTAAATATTATATCCACCTTTTCTGGAAGTGTATTCTATCTAATTTTGATTTATATAGTTTAATAATTCCTTAATGTATTGTTATTTTGGAAAGTGTTGTTATTATTTGGTAATAAATAGTTCTTTGAGTGGTAGCTTTCTGGGTGTTTTCCTGGAATGTCCTATTTTCCCCTACTTATTATGATTGGTGGTGAATTATAGAGGAAAATAAATATTTGAGAGGTATCTTATGTAAAGGCCAAGATTTATAAATTCCATAATTGATATTTACTCAGGTCCTAGGGGACTCAAGATACTGTTTTTAATATTCTAAATATTTCCTAAAGGGTTTCTAGGAAGCTTTATATCCCCTGGTTATCTACATCATTGTGGTAGTCTTAGTGGAACTAATTTTATTTTATGAGTTCTCATATGGGAAATTGGTGAATTGAACTGTGTATGGTTGGCATTTTTTAGGGTTCATAAATAGAGCTTGGTAATGGGATTAGAATGGCTAGTGAAATTTCTATGATGGCACTTTCATAATGCACTTTTGAAAGGGTGTTTACCTTTTGAAAATGTGTGGTTGAAACCTTGGTTGGTGGTTATTTTAGTGGTGTTTCTTTGGGGAGGTACATAGTGAGTCATGATGTTGTAGATATAAAGTATATATACCATAATGTTAACCAAGGTGTGGGGTCAAGTGAGGTTGTGGTAAAATTCTATTAGGGAAATGAAAATTATTTAAATTTCATCATGTCGTTTCCTAGGGAATGGGGGTAGTATAATGAATTAAACATCATAGAAAAGGGTGAGTTCACTATTTGTAATTTGAAATTATTAGATCTCTCATTGACCAAGTCCACCACAACCATTTTTATCATATCCATGACATAGTGTGAGTCGATAAAATACCTCTGTAAATAGGGTTCAACCAATTCCCAAGTAACAATAATGATCTATTTTTTAGGGCCTTGTATGATTTGATGGTCAATTATGTATTGATTTGGAATTCTTTTGGGGATCAAACTATCAAAATGCATACCAACTTTTCTTCTCATATTTAATGTGACTTTCATGTCTTATACATTATCATCATAATGGTTCTCTGTTGAATTAATACATTCTTGTTTGTACATGGTTATAGTGGTTTATAATTAATATTTGATGATAAATGTGATGATTATAGGTTGGTAGAGGTCATTTTTGGGTCATGGGGTTTCAAATCAGTTTTATTTGATTGAAATTGATAAAAAATTTTGTGGTAGGGAATTCAAATATTAACATTTATATTTTAAAAAATATTATTGACATGTTTTTGAAATTTTTATTTATCCCATTTAAATTATGTTCCTTTTGTTGAAAAAGTCTTGAATTGAATGGCACACGTTATCATTTCTAATTTTGATTTTTACCCCTTTATATTGAAGGTTTGGTCTCCCATAAATTCTCTTATTTAAACCGCATGAATTAAATCCCATAAATAGAATTCAATTAAGTATTTAGGCTTTAGTAATCCTCCCATATATAAATTTATTATAGTTTCCATATTTTTAATTCAAACCGTTTGGTTTACAGTTATGAATATATAGTCTCAGGGAGGTCCCCTCTATAATATTTAACATATTTTTTACCCTCTCCTTAAGATTGTTTTTGTGGAGATATACTACTCGGTTAGGGGTTTCTTGAATGTTTCAAATTGTATTCACCAGCCCTTCTATCGTACAATGTATTATGTGTTCCAGTCTAGAGGAATGGTGACATGTGTTCTTTCTCCTTTTATTTCATAAGGTGAACTATTTTATCAATTGATGCAATTATTTTACATAATTATTTGAATCAACATACTAATTTTCATTAATATATCATATTATTATGACATCGTGAGTTCTCATTGAATTTGGTATGAAATGTTTTATTAAATATAAAATTGGGAAAATGTACATGTTGTTTGGATATCTTATATTAAATTTGATATGATTATTGAATTTAATTTAATTGTTACTAGTTTCATATCTAATCCATTTATAAATTTAAAATGATAGACTATGATAGGTCAGTGGAAGTAGGAACATCTTGTGAACCTAGAATATATTGAATTAGATAGGGTGTTGTTGTATATTGGGATGATAATAAAATGATAATCCAGATTTAAAGATAATAAAACAAATGGGAATTTAGAATTTTAATATTAGTTGAATGTAATAAATAAACTAATTTAAATTAATACCAAGATTTTTCAATTATACGAATGGAATTATGAAAAAATAGGTGCACTTAAAATTATTTTTAAAAGGTGCATAATCAATTTTTGTCCTTACACTCGTTTTGTTGGGGGGTCACAGATGTTACCTGGGTTGTTGTCTCCAAATAAGTTATTATACCTTATGATTTTTTTTGAGCTGAAATATTAGAAATTTTCCCATATTAATAGGTTATTGGGGACCTTTTAAAACATCATAAATGAAATGGGATTTTTTTATTAAACATTAAAAAAATCAAACCTGTATATTTAACCTTCCTTGAGATTTATTTCAAT
The DNA here is from genome assembly GCA_963277665.1 of Viscum album. Taxonomy (NCBI): domain Eukaryota; kingdom Viridiplantae; phylum Streptophyta; class Magnoliopsida; order Santalales; family Viscaceae; genus Viscum; species Viscum album. The sequence continues at coordinate 1,903,947,672 of OY728130.1, read as the reverse complement.
AAACATAAGTTGACTGTTAGAACTTATTTGTACATTAAGGAAGGTGATATTGAGTTCCTTACTATGCAGTGATGATATTATGTGAGAATTGTGGGTTATTATAATGTTAATATGATAATTTAAGGATATTAGAATATTTAAAATAAATCAATGTTTGTAAGATGTTTCTGTATGTAAATAGGTGTTGGTAATTTGATTTAATAATGGAATCACTTATATACCATGACCTTAAATGTATGTTAATGAATAGGGTTTACTGATTCTCTAGGTTTATCATAATTATTGACTCTAGGTTGAGGTGTCGATTAGGGACATTTTTCATGGATTTTGTGTTGTAGTATGATTCCAAAATTAATGTAGTGTAAAAGATGATAATATTTTTATAACATTATATATATAAAAAGTTTAACTAGAATATATATTTATATTAATGTTTGTAATATTTATTATGTCTTAAATGATGGTATTTTAATTGTTGAATAGTTTCCTACTTTTTTTCATATGTTAGCATTAATGAAATAAAAAACATAAGTAAGTTTTTTTATTTAAGAATAATAAAGTAATTGTTCTTGAATTAACTGTTAAAATATATTAATGATAATGTGGAAAATTAATTTTTATAGTATAAATCATGTTGAAATGATGGAGTTATTTCATGGTTATCAAAATAACACCCTTAAGGATGATTAAAGTGAAATGTTGATATTTGTGGAATGTTTCATCACTTAGTTGTAAATACTCTCTTTATTCTTGGTTACAGGGATAATTTTTATAGCATTACTATTTTTTATAATTGAATCATAATTTCTAGTAATGGATTTTTTTCCCATCAGAAAATTATTATTATTCTTATGGAAATTTGTTGGATGTGATGTGATTCATTACATCTATGATTCTTTATTATCTAAAAGTGGAGGTTAGATCTCATGGAGACAAGGATAAAAAAATGATGTGAAAATTTTTTATGGATGAAGTTGGGTTATGAACGTTGCATGGGGTTTAGGGTTATAGAGTGGTTCTAATAGTGACTATTAGTAAATGAATTCCTAGTTAGTTAATGAGTAATAATCCTAATAAATATAAACTGTTTAGAGATGGAATGGATATAAGTTACATGTAAGATTATGTGGAATGATATTTTGGACTATCTTTTAATTATAAAGTGTTATTTTTCTCTATGATATTTGATTGTGATATTATGATGTTAATGGGGTGGTTTAAGAGAATCATGAAAATTATAGATTTATGATTTGAGATACATGATATCTATCATTATTTTATAGTATAGGTTGTATAAATTTTTTATGAAATAGGAATTTTTTATATTGTAATATCATGTGATGCTTGAGGAAGTGTTAGATGAGTTATGTTTCCCTATGTATGATTATACCCTTTTTTAATATTTTTCCTACTTAGTGTTTATGTACTAATATGTTTTGAAGATTAGATTTCACATGGATACTATACTAATTTTATATATATTATCATAAGGAGTATTCCAAAATTACTCTCTTGTCTATTATTTTATTGAACTTTTTTTGGGGATAATTCGAGGGATAATCTGATTGTGGTTGTTTGAGTAGGAGTGAATCTTAGTAGCTCGATTTTTTAATTCCTTAGTTGAATTTCATTATTTTACTTATTGTAACATATGGTAATTAGTAAATATTAGGTATTATATTTAAATTTAAATTATTTTATATTGGTTACTATATATATTTATATTTTATAATTAATATATCAATTCCTCCTGTAAATATGCATGATACTATTTGTGATAGTCTTCAACCCCAATCCTTTTGGAGGACCGCATCAGCGGGGTATCCTTATATTCACTATTAGCACTAGAGGGAAACTATTGAATGTTTGTCATGTAATTATTAATGATTAATTTAGGAAGAAATATGGAATTTATAAAATAATTATTATTCTCAAAATAGAAACCATTATCTACATTAATTCCGTTATAACGATTAAAAAACTAAAACATTTCTCAAATGTATGTTTTGATTATCACCTCCATGAAATTATGTATCATGTTTCTCATTTATTCCTACCATGGATGGTTTGATGAATGTACAAAATAAAAAACATGATTCTTATAAAATGTAAATTTTAGGTAAAGATAATATATCGATACTAATAATAGTGTTAAAAATGAATGGTCAGTAATAAATTTAACTATCTAATATAAGGATTTTAAAACACATTTTATGTAATTACCACTTACAAATATTTTCCATTTTTTCTACATCTACATCTTATTTACTATAATATTTTAACATTTATAAAATTCAATTAAAATAATTAAAAAATATATAATATTTTTTGAGGATAGATATAAAATAAAATTTTCATAGTCATCAAGTAGTTTTAACATGTTTTATTCCAGTTGGATTTACCACCTATATGGACCACATTATAATGTTTATGTCATCAATCATTAATATAAATATTGATAATTTAATGTAATAATGATGAATTTAATTTGTTTTCATAATTGGAGAATAATTAAACATCAATCATAATATTGGAATTTAAATGTAAATAATAACAAATATTTTAAACCGTAAAAAAATTACATATCATGAAAGATAAATGAAAAAGTAATTATTTTATAAAAATATATTTTTTACTTTTAGACAGATGTATGCCCTATATCGTGAAGAATTATATTTTGATATAAATATTTTGTATATAATATTTACAATTACAAAGGTACTAAAGATATGTTATAGTATATGAACCAAACATTCCTAAAACAACCAACATTAACAATTCCATTTTAGTCCCTTATTGAAATGTGATAATAAATGGAATACGAGTAATGATGATGAGAGAATGAAAATAAATAATGTTTTTATAATTTCAATATTTATTATATTTTTAATATTTATAATCCATATGTTGTTTGAAGCATTTCAAGATAATAGGTAATATTTTTTTTATTAAAACCTTGTTTTAATATTTTTTTACTAAATATTTTTCCACCATATACTTGTTCATTAAATTGTGTAATTAATGTGCTTCAGTAAAATCTTATGATTGTTTAATGTCATTTTCAAATATATTTTACATTTTTTAATGTTTTTAATATGATTATTTCTATGGTTTTTTTATGGGTAACATTGGACATTCATTATAAAGATCACAGTGAATTGTTTTTAATTGTTTAACACAAAAAAACTATATCTCAAAAAAATATAATTTTATAATTATCTATAATATTTTCTATGATTGATCTAACTTTCAAATTATATCATACTCCCTTTATTTTGGTAAATTTTTTTGAGGTTTTATGAAATGAAAAGTGTATTTCCTTTTATTTTAGTAACATGATTCAAAGTTCTTCTCAATGTCGGTTCAAATGAAAATTTTCAGAAAAATTGAATTATCTTAAATTAATTAATTTAATCATTATTATATATTATATATTATAATGTGGGTCCCGAGATATATCAATTTAATACATTCTAAAATAATTTATTTTAATGATAAATTATAATTGTAATTATTTTATTACAAGTTATTTAGTATCGGGTGAATTCTTAGTTGGCATAGATGATGTATATGATATCCCAAGATACCATAATTATTTATTCTATTATTTTAATTAGAATATATTATTAAAATTATATATTATTCCGTTCACATATGATTATATTTTATTACGACATTAAGGTTTATTTGTTGAAAAAATGAAAATATTCTTATTGGTTTTCATTTTTTTCAAGGGACGGATATCTTTCTAATCATGCATTTATCCCTTACTAATATTTTCATTAATAATCCAAAATATTAAAATTTTATTAATAGTTCTTGATAATTATTAGGTAAATAAATGAATTTAAATTCTTTATTATGAGTAGTCATATCAAATAATGAAAAATTTTCATTAATAAAGTAAGGGTTTACACTTAAGAACTGATTTGTTTGGAAACATTCTACTCTATGTGGAAGAGACAACCTTATTATTTAATAAATTTTTCTAGCTATTAAAATCCCTAATCATAAATTATATATGGAAAGTAGGAATATAAAATTACTTATATTAAATTCATCATTATGGTTTATTTATGTTAATTGTTTTATATTTGGTATTATATAAAGCGTTTAGATAAAAATAGATTTTGGGATGTTTTTAATGATAATAATTTAAAATATTTAAGAAAAAATTGATGTAATTATATTATTTTCAGACCATAGGTTATAAATATATTATGAATTTATAATTTAGTATTATAATTATATATATCGTTATTTCTAACCAAATGTGAAAAAATTAATATACGGTGACATAGTTATGGATATACTATTTTTTATTTTTTTCATAATATGAGTTATTATGATTTTTTGATGAACTATCAATACTAATTTTAGTTTTATTAATTATCTATAACTATAAGGATCCACATTAATAATGTGTGTGATAGAAAATGTGTAGGTTGTGTGAATGAAAAACTAAACATTTAAGGATGTGGAGTGAAAAATCATATGATTATGACTAACGAGAAATCTAAAATTATTATTAACAATCAGAACCAAGATAAATATCATAACACACCAAATAAGTGGAAAATTGATTTTAATGTAATTAAAGGTCATAAAAAACATAAATTAAAAATTATTCCATATAATATGGTCAATAAAATAGTGTAAGTGCCCAAATAAATGTCTTAATGGAATGGATAAGTGGTTTTTATATGGTAAATGTGAGAAAAAAATTAATTTTTGAGGAAAAAAATTAAATTTTTTCCAACAGAGTGGAAAATTATAATGCACAGTTTAAGGTTATGTAAATAATATAATTTTTTAATTGATTAATGTGTGGTTATTTTAAAAATTTACACCTTATGAGAAAATCTCACTATGGCATTGACAATTATATAAAAATAAATTTTTATAAATTTTATTTGTTATACTACTGATGATTAAGAAATGTGAGGAGTATCATAACATATGTTCATGGATCACTGAATCCGTAAATGTTGTTATTTCCTTTATCATGTGTGAAACATTAATCTCAAACATTCATCATTGTAAATTCAAATTACATAGATTAGAATACTAATCAAGCACACTACTTAAGGGGTTGGATTTATGTGTGTTTTTTCATATTCTCTATCTTGATGGTAAAATACTTCCCCATGATAATGAATGATTAATAAGTAAATATTGATTATTTTTTGTAAAAATATTAGTAACATGGTATGATTTTGGAAACTCATTTAGAAGTATGAGACTTATATTAGTACAATAATAATATAAAAGTATTCAATTAATAAATAGTAACATTACTAGTGAAAATCATAAATTACATATCCTAATAAAATCGACATTTGATTAACATGTCATGGTAAACTAATTTCGGTTAAAAATTTAAAAATTTTGTGGAAATAATTTCATTAAGGGGTAGAATTTTTTGAATCCAAATTTTTAGAACATATTTTACTTTATTTAATAGTATGCTTAATATCTTATGTTACATGAAAATATAAACTAAAATTATCAATGGAATAATAGATGAACATTTTTACGAATATTATAATAGAAATAAAAAACCCAGTAAATAACAATATAGTAATAAATTTAGAACTCCAACATGAGATGAAAAAAATTAATATGATTTAATTTTAAAAATAATTATTTTGGAAAGAACAATTTTTAAATAGTTTTTTATATTTTAGTAACAAATTAATTTTATCAACATTAAAATTTAATTATGGTAATATTTTATATTTCAATGTATTAACTAATATAATATCATTATTTTAATTATCAAATGATATGACATAAGAGTAATAGCACTGAATATTTATTGGGGAACATTTTTATAAAATATTATTTTCTGTTATGATTTTCATTTTTAGTTAAATTTTGAAATAATGAATTTTATAATTTTAATTTAATCAAATAAAAATTCTTTTTAACTAAACATTACCAATTTAAAATAGGGTGAATTTTTGGGATTCTTCTCGAAAGTTAGATTTTCCTATGAATAGTGAAATGTATCAATTTTAAAAATATTTTCCCATTTATTATATTGTTGTTGTATATGAATTAATGGAATTTTTATGGAAATTTCATGGCAAAAATATATATATATTGAAAATTAATTCAGTTAATAAATTTATAAATAAATTTGAAAACCTATGTTTGTTTTTTTAGAACCAACGTTTCGTTTTATTATAATAAAAACTCAATTTTTTATTTATTTAATTTAGTATTCAAAAGGTTACTTTAAATTGTTGATCAGTTATAAATTTTCATAAATCTCATTTGAATAATTATAACCCAATAATTATAATTTCATTAAATTATATACATTGTTTTGGTGGAATATAATTTTTTTCACAAAAATGTATTTATTTTAAAAACAACTTTACTATGTGTGAAATATATTTTTTTCATATTAGAATATATTAATCACTATTAATTAAATTCTATTTTAATTTTTAAATTACATATTCATCTAAAAAAATTAACATTAATCTTATTATTTTTTCTTGGAATTTAATGATAGTAAAATAATTTTTATGCTTAAATATTTTTTTTCTGAATTTGTCAATATGTTTTATGCATGAAAATTAGAATTAATATATTCCAAAAATAAATATCTAACCTTAAAAATATATTCCTTATTTAAAATTATAATCTCCAAAATAATAATTTAATCATAGGTTTTTTTATTAAAATATGATTACATGGTAATATTTTCTCACGTTGTTGAAAGTAAATCGGGGGGAATAATCTAATTGAGATGTATTAAAATATAATCAAATATAATAGTAAACTGATATAATGATATTATTTAGAACCTAACTATTCTTATTAATGAAATTTATCTAAATTGGTGAAACCTTCCCAAATAAATGGCTTCATATTTTTTTATAAGTTCTGGGTATTCACAAGGGTGTCACTTCCTTCACATATAAAAGGGTACATCCTATCATCATTTATCCAAACACTTTGAGCACCATATATAGTTGAATATCTTCTATAATATATCTAGAATTCTCCTTGAAATAATCCTAAATGATTTGGCATCCCTAAATTTCTAAATTTAGATAGTTTTATGTGTAAGCCAGAGTATGATATCCAAGGAAGAGGTAAAGATCTTTACCAAGATTTTTGAATGTATTTTCTTTCTTCCACCTCAATAAAATAAATTATAGGTTACCTATAATAATTCAATAAATATCATTACATAGTTATATTTTTCAAATTATGTGGAAAAAATATTTTCAACCTCAATTATATCTATTTAATACTAAAAGTAACTCTCTTGAAAATGTGAAAATAGCTACCCCCAACAGGTTATGTATCTATTTTTTATTACCACCTCATGTGGATGATTTTAATGAAGGACTTAAGTAATAATTATGATTTTTATAAAATAATTTTTACACGTGAAATATAATTTATTATCTTCCTTCTATAAATTCCATCTAGTGAAATTTGATAATATTTACCACACATAAGTTTAGACTACTACATCCATAAAATGGCATATATAATTCTTAATTATTTCATTAGATAGTTGGTTTATTGAATTAATTTAATATAAATTTATTATTTTTATAATATCATTGATTTATTATTATGCTAATTTGGTAATACTATTTTAATTATCAATAAAGAAATTTCATTGTAAAATATAACTACCTAAAATGGTCATATTGAGACAATTTTTATATAATAACTTATAACATTTCATTTTAGATTTTCCTCTTCATATATAACATCTTAAATCTAATTTATCAATTTTAGAAAAAAATTAAACAATAAATATTTTTAAAAGTGGTAACATCTCGATAAAATAGTAAATTCTTACTCATTTGGTAGTTATAAAATGTTCTAATATTTTTTTAATTTTAAAACCTACATGAATTATGTTATAATCAATACCACATGATTGACTAAATAATCCATCATACTATTAATATTATTTTATAATTATAAATTTAGGTTGTGTTTAAAAAATTTAATATGTATTCATCCATCATTCTATTTAATGTAAACATAAAAACAATATGATCGAGAAAAATTAATGCAGAAATAAATATTTCATAAATATTAATTTTTTTAAAAGTATATAAAACTTATATGATTACACATTAATAGATATTTTAAATCTTAGGATATAAATTTCTTCCATTATAGTGATACACATTTTATTTAGATACTACGAACAAAACAATCCCTAAAAGACCAATGTGAACTATATTAATTTAATAACATTGAGAAACATGATAATAAGTACAATAATATAATTGATAAAAAGAGAATAAGAATAAAGTAGATTCTAAAAACATTTAATTTGGAGTTTTCAAGTCCAAAATATGACCTGGGTCCTGCGTTATGGGATATTTATTTAAAACATTTTTTGATGTTTTCCATTAGAATCATTTTCTTCAATGTTTATGTTCATCAAATTTTTTTAAATAATTCAACTCAATATAACTATATAAGAGATTCATTTATATGTAAATTATATTTGATTTTTTTTCAATGGATTAAAAATAAATCACTTTATTAATATAAATATGGGTAACTTTATACATCATTTATAATTGTGTGAAATTAATTATTGTAATGTGTTACACTTGAACAATTTTCTATGAAATAATGTTTTTTAATCATTATTATGATTTCATTTCTAGGTTTTCATATATTTTCAAAGTGGATCATATTCCCATTTTCTTGAATTATTTTAAATTTAATATAAAAATAACAGGATATTACTTCATAATATTATCAGAGGATTAAATATAATTTTGTTTATGATTTGAAGTATGGAAAAAAATCGAAACTTATTATATGTTTTTAAATTAATTATTAAGAAAATTTATATAATATAATGTGTGGATATTTTATATAGAACATGAATTCATTTTTAGATTATTTATTCTCCATGTAAATAATGATTTGAAATAATTGATAATCTATTATTTAATTACAACTGAAATATTAGTCAACACAGGTGAAAAATATTACATCATTTGAAACATTTATAGGATTTCAATACCGTTTATGTGTTTTAATAATTTTTTTATTGATGTTTGATATAAAAAATGATTGCGTTTTATTACATGGAAAATATTTTGTGTCTGTAAAAGGGATAATATATTCTCAAATCAATTAATGTATTATGTACATTTTTATAACTGTTACAAATTTTGTTTACTCATCCCATATTTTTAAATAAATTTATATGGATTAAGGATGAGTAGGTACATTAAAAAAGTTATATTATAGTATATTTTAACTCATAATAAATGAAAAAAATCATGATTTAAATAGTGGTGTAAACATAATAATATTTTTTGTGGAAAAAATGTTCCATGTGTTTAAGTGTTCACTTTATTATTTAATAGTTTTTATAAATTCTCTAAAACACAAAACCTAAACATGAAGGGAATGCATGAAATTAAAAAATAAATTACTAAAATAATCATTATTTGTTGTTTATTTTATTATTTATTAAAAGTATAACACCCCATGATTTCATGGCATGTCTCTTCTTAAATAAATTTTATTTCTCAGATAGTTTACTTTGTACGCAACACCCAGCTTAACCGCATAAAAAAATATTTTTACAACCTAACTGTTAAATTGGCAGGAATGAATTGTATTCACCAAATTATCATATATATATTCAAATGTTTTGGTTTACATACAACATAGTTGATAGAATTAAGATCATAATAAATCAAATGTTGTACATAATAAGATATATTTTTCTAAACATGTTTTTGTATCCTTTTAATGGATCACTTATTTGAAAACAACAATTTATCACTTTAATAAATTATATTTGAAAAAACTATAAGTATTTCAGAAATATAAATAACAAAATTTACTTTGGTTGGATTTTGGGTATTTTTATGAGAGGTTTCATGTTTTGATTAATAGTGAAAATTACATTATTTTAATTGAATACAGATTTTTGATCTACAAATTTCTAGTGATAAAATATATTCTTGACTTGGTTTATGTTATAATTAAATAAATTTTATATAATTTAATCAAATTTAGGTCATTTTAATAAAATTTTCATTGAATTATGATATAAAAATGTTTTATTTTTTTGAACATTTTCACTTTAATAACTCATTTTCTCACCCTGTCGACATGATTAATTTTAAACTATATTTAGATTTTTATTTTTTTAATAATTTTTAAAAAAGGATTCCACATTTTTAATAATAAGATTCAAATTTATTAAATATTCCTCTTTTATTTTGGGATAATATGAATAGTAACATTAGTAATTTTCATTATCACAGTTAAGGGAAAATCATATAATTATGGTTGAAAATAATATTATAAATATTAAAAAATTAACATAAATATTGTCTTAATTTTATTGGATAAGTTATTTTCAATAAAAATATTCATTGGGATAATTTTATGGCCTCTTGGATCCACATGGATGACTTTATTCTTTTTATAGTCTTCTATTTAAAGTATGGTAAAATATGTCTTACTCGTGTTTTTAAAAAGTTTTACTATGTTAATATATAGTTATTCAGAACATATTTTCATATAGAAATAGTAATTTGAAATCTAATTTTTTTATATTCATCCTAAATATTTATTTTTAATTTTTAAGATATAAATATTTTCATTAAATGATTATAGAATAATAATGTAGTAATTGTTATTTTTTGGGAATATCAAAAAATGATCATAAAAATATTAAAATAAATTTAATTTGAGATAATTAATATCATCCACGAATTTTATAGATAAATTTTAAATTTTAGTGAGGTGTGGAAAGTGTTTGTTCAGGGTTATATTGTTTTATTTATTTTTTTGTAAAAGTCAAAGTAATGAATAGTGTAGATATTGTCATTAATGCTATAATAAAATAAATAACATTTTATCAAATGATATAAAAATTATAAAAAACTAAACATCATACAAATGATTTATATATGGTTCAATATATTATCATGGATTATTTATGGATTATTTTCCATTTCATAGTACCAATTTTTAACTTCAAAGAGTAAAAAATCATGTTGTTACAGTAAGAGTTGAAAGGGTTAAAGAAGTGTGAAAGCCAAAAGATAAGGTTAAGAATATAAACTAAACAAGTCTAAAATATCCTTTTTGAGGTTATTACACCCTACAATCGCTTTATATTTGAAATAACTCAATTTTGATCTATTTTGAATTGAAAATTACATTATATTAATTTAATATTTTGATAGTCTCCAAAGGTACACATCACCTCAATTATAAAAGGGAACATCCCCCCCCCCACTTATTCCCACCACCTTGATATTTATTGCTCCATGAGAACAAACATATTTTTCTTACCAACATTTTTATTCATGTTATGGAGATCCTAGTCCCTCAGAAATACAAACCCTATATCCTTTAAGAATATATAAAAAACAAGTCCGCCCAAAAAGAGCTAATCATTTTAACCAGCTCATTCAATTAAATTTCTTCTTCTACCTACGATTAATCTATTGATTATATTATAGATAAATCACTATAGGATCCTATATATTATTATATTTCATAATTATAATAGAATAACAATATTATACCTTTTATCCACCCAATGAAAAACTAAGGCCTAATTTGTGCGTACGTACGACTAACTATTTCCAAGTCATGGTCTAATCTTTTTTTCATCACCAATTTACTTAGATTAGTATAATGATATAAATAATGGATATATATATTATATATTATGTGATAATTATTATAGAAAAATTAATATACCACACACTTCCTTTCCCTTTCAACATTAATGGAATGATATCATCACTCATGCGTATGTATGGCCTTCCGTGTCCACAAAATGATGAGATTTATTTTCAATGTTAACCATTTAATAATGATTATAAGAAAGTATATAATGAATAAATAGGATATTTTGGTACTTAATATTATTATGGTGATGATGGATCTTTATCATATGTAAGAGAACAAATACTTTAAAGTTAAAATAAGAAGGAGAAAAGAGGGAAATTAACACCCAAAATAGTGAAATGAAGAAAATAACCTTAATAATACAATTATAAAAAGTATTAATGGGATCATATATGGTATAATAAATATATTTATGATTCATGAATAAGTTAATAATTTTTTTAAAGTGACTATATAAGATATTTGGATACATACAGATGAAATCAGACCTAAGGTAAGGGTTTAATTCACATTATCATCATTAATCAAAATTGTTTTTGGTTAATTATATATTAGATAATATAATTTATTCCATGTCATTGTTTTCTAAAAATATTTTGAAAAAAATTTGACTATTATCCTATTACTTTTTAAATTTTTTCCAATTTTAAATTTTTTATAAAATGGTTTGAATGGAATCTTTTTTTCATTTTCCAAACAAAGTACTTCATGAATTTTCTGGCCGAAGTACAAAAGGAATTTTTTATTGACATAGGTGGAATGAGTAAATGTTTCTAAAGCCATGAAATCCTATTTTATTGTTGATTCTTTTAAACATTTAAAAGGATATTTTCAAATAAATTTTCTTATTTTGTAATTATTGATCTTTTTAAATAAATTATTTCAATGTAAAAATTGGGAAATTATATTATGAAATTTGTAATCATTTTTTTAGAGTAATTTCATCTATATCAACATAATTTTTTATATTATACTTAGTTGAGGATGATATCTTATGATACCATCTACCATATTTTATTAAATGGTTTATGATAAGAGTGAATATAGATTTTCTTGTTTTAAACCATTCTTCATTTATGGTTAATGTATTCACATTTTATATTTTAGTCTTTTAATAAGAAGGTTTTTATTGTTTATACTTCACCTGTTTCACATGAGGACTGATTTGGAAATATTATGTTATGGGAGGGGCCCACTAAATCTCCATGATTTAGTTGTATGTCTCATGAGACAAACTAGTTTGGGTATTGGCTAAGGCCTTACCTGTTTATCTATGGTGTCTTGGATGATGCTTCGTTGTTATTTTTATGATGTATGTTATTATTCATTCCCTAATTAGGGGATTAGTTGTTGATATTACTTGTGATTGTTAAATTAGTATAATTTCCATGCTATTATTTATATGGAATTATTTTATTCTCATTTATTCCTTCTATTTCATTCTCATGGTATTTTTTTAAATGTCTTGAGGTTAATTTTCCAACCATGCCTTAATATTTATTCTTATTTATTCATGATATCATCTATTTTACACATACGAATACGTAACATCCATGCACACCCATTTTTATGTTTTATTTCTCCCTAGACCCTATGATGTAAATTATGATTGACATGTAGGCATTGAATTGGATAATAATGGTTTTTAAAGGAATCATTATGTTGTTTTTTATATTTTCAATTGAAATATATGTTTCAATTATCTATCTAGTTTTCTAAAAAAACTATATTGTTCAGTCCTTCATGGTGTGATTCCTTGTATAATATGCCAATGTAATAAAGTAATCATTGGATTTGGGATATGAGCTCCTAGATCATTACAGTTGCTATCATAGGAATTTAAGAAGAACCTTTAGAATCGTGATTTGAGAAATAATATATATTAAGGAAATGAATCCCTATAAATGCCATTGAATACTCCCAATGTAAGGATGTTTGTGATTTTTGGATTAGTTATACATAAAAATTAAATTTATGTAATGTTTTTTACTGTTAAAATTTATACATTATGATTCATATCCTTGTCTGAGGTATTTAATTGATTAAAAATAGAGCCAAGTAGAAGTAATGGAAACCACATCAACGCACATAGTCTATGTAGCTATTTACCTCCTATACAAGATAATAATGCTGGATGTGGAACTATATCGTGTTCTGAAAAACTTATAACAATATTGGTAAAACTAAATCTCATTATGAATTATAACTTTACCTATATTTAGTATCTGATACACATTGTGGAGAAAAAATGTTACACCATTCCATGAGAAAATATCCTCTACAATTTCATTAGACTACAAATCCATTTGTAGCTGAGAAATGGATAAGTTACCTAAAAAATATATTTCTTTCTTTAGGAAGGAATGAAACACAAAATGTTATCATGGAAATTTATAATCTCATGGGAGATGCAGATAAATGGTTTTCATTGATTAAAAAAATGAGGGGGTGGAAAATAAAAATTATAGAATGGAATGATTTGAAGAACTTTTCTTGGAAATATATTTCTCTTATAAAAAAAGATTAGATATTGAGAGGCAATTCCTGGGTATGATGAAAAATAGGGAATATAAAGTTTTTAAATGTTAAGCTAATTTTAAAATGATAGAAAGGAATACTATGGATTATGTATATAATCTAAAGAACAATATGGATCCCATATTTTATGGTTTTAATCTATTTCATCGACGGGAACTAGTATCCCAAATATTCTCATTATGTGAGGATATATTATCACATTCCACCAATTTAGAGAAATATTTTTCCAATCCGTATGGATTAAAATAGAAGTAATGTAGTATGAGGGATACTTAGTAATATAGAAATGAAAATAATGAAAAGTGGAATAAAGGAAGTGTTAAATTTCCATTGTGTAATAAATATGGAAAGAAACATCTCAGAACATGCCTAAAAGAAATGTGAGCTAACTAAAAGTGTGTACAAATGGCCACCAACATTAGGATTTAATTGGAAGAATGAAGTTGTTAAGGGGAAATATTTTAACTGTAAGGAGATATAACACTATGTGTATGATTATTCTAAGCCTCAAGAAAATGTACCCAATAAAAGGCCAATGGATCTAGGACAAGATTTTATTATCCTAAAAGCTATGTCTGAAATTCATATTTAAGTGGGGGTGGGTACATTAATCATATCCTAAAATTTAGCTAATGAATTATTTGATTCAAGATCATCTCATTCTTTTAAATGTTTCATTTTTTCATAAAAAAATAGACATTTTACTATGGATTTAATAATAAATTTTTCATTCAAAATCTTAATGCAAGTCTCATAACAATAAACATGTGTCGATAAATCCACATTATGAAACATAATCATTTTTTATAGACCTTGTCATCTTTTTTAAGGTTCACGTTAACATAATTCTCATCATGGACTGGATTCCAAACAAGGATGTCAAAATTTATTTCTAAAAGAATAAAATTATTATTTGTGAGGATGTTAAAGAATTATTTATCTTTAGAGAAGAGACATCATTATTTTATTCCCATTTAGATTCATTACTTGTAGATCTAGTAAATGAAATTCTTTTGAAACAAGAGAAAAAAACAATTATAGATAAATAAGGATATATTCAATGTTAGTATGTATATATATTAAAGGATTAAATTGAGGTATTTTTTGAGGATTTACATAGACACCCCACAAATCATGAATTTGAGTTTTCTCTTTATTTAATCCATGATGCAAGACCAATTTCCTAGAACCCATATAGAGTAGACACTATGAAATTAGTAGAGCTGAAGAAAACTAAAGGAGTTGGGTAAAATAGAATTTATTCTCCCTATTTTTTCTCTATGGGGAGACCATGTACTAATTGTTATGAATAAATATGGATGATTGAGGCTATATATTGATTGTAATGAAATCAATGCTATTACAAAACAGAAAAATTATCTCCTACCTCACATTGATGATTTATTTGATCAAATTCATGTAGCTCAATTTTTTCATTAATTGATCTTAATTAAGGATATAATAAATTAAGAGTATAGAAGGAAGAAATTCCATTGAATAATTTTTGGAAAACGTATTGAAATTACGAGCCTACAAGAATTCCATTTTGATTGATTAATAAACCCTCTGTTTTTAAATATCTATTGAATATAGTGTTAAAGGAATATCATGATGATCTTTTTTGTCATTCATGTATGATATTATGTTGTATTATAAAACATATTAATACCATGATAATCACTTATGGATAATTATTGAGACTCTAAAAATGAATGAGTTGTAACATCTTTCCCCTACGGATTGGCTTGAGATGAGTCAGAAGCACTACATGGCTTGATTCAAAATCCCCAAGGTGATAAAGGTAAGAAATAAATATAGAGGTATTCTAGGTCAAGTGGGGGATGATTTTACCTTTAAAATAAAAATAAACAACCAAACATGGCATAACCAACCATAACTACATGATTCATGTCAACAATGTGAACCAATTTGACACATTACTATGTGACAATAATTCAACCAAAATAATCCATTGTCAACATAAAATCAGAGTACTAAGCAGAAGACTAAAGATAGAAACTCAAAGACCCCAAAAAAAGCTCCATAGAACCACAAAAATCCCCCAGCTCCACATTAGCAAAACATTCCAATCCTCGTGATGCACCACTAAAAAAGTGAGATGATTTACCTTTACCATTGTCTCAAAAAAAAATACCTACAAAAGAATCCATGGTCAAATGAAGGGGTGAGTAGAAACACATATTTGTTTTTTACCTAATGAATTCCCTACACAAACAACTAACATAGAAATATTTATCACATTTGTGTAAAACTGTTATATAAATTCAATAACAATTTAATAATTTACAGTAATCCAAACACATAATTGACATAACATTTTACCCCAATCAACACATATTTAAGGAATGAAAAAAAAATTGATCATAACTATTTCCCCTATTTTAATGGAATAACCCCATTCATCTTGTGTGGCCACACGAAAATCTCAACCATATGCACTTAGACCAACCACATGAGATTAGTGATACCATTGATGATGGAACTTCATGTCCAAACCTATCTATTTTTTATACTGTTACTTCATGACCACATATGAATTAGTTTATGGTGTTTCTTTTTTGACCACTATCTATCCCATCTATCCCAAGCATATACAACATAATCTAACAATCATAACAATCAAAACGTACCAAAATGAAAAAAAATATTACAATAAATAATTACAAAAAAGATTCCAAAACCACTTCAATAAATCATCCATTTATTTAAAACACACTTAAGCCATTATCCATGACAACCCACAATTCAGTATAACAAATTTTATATTAAAAACCATTTATATAAACCAATCAAATAATTTTTTAAAAAAATAATCATTTTAAAATTCAGCAACCATGTACACTCCACGAAAACATCCAATTTCCCCCAAAATCCATAAATCATCACCAAATTGATTTCAACCAAGATTCACACATCACATTAATATTAAATTTCAGGAAAACACATTAACTTTTAATATAATCCTTCTAGATCTAGAAAAATGTAATTGAGAGTGAAGCCACATACAGTTAGGGTTTTAGAAAAAATGACCAACGACTCATGATCTCACCAAATCTTGGTGAAAGATTCACAAAACCGCCAGAGATCCCTTCACCTAAAAAAAGACAAGTATAACAATTATTGAAAAAAAACATAGATATATATGAAACATAAATTGATCTATGAAATTGATAGAGAGGGGATATTATAGATAAGGAAAACCCTTAAAATACCAATATAAGAGACTTACCAAAAGAGATCTGTATTCAAACCACCATGAAATACCTTCAAATCACTTCTAGAATTAGTGGGAGAGGTTCCCCTAAGATGGGGAGGAGAAATTAATGAGTGAGGGTCAAAATGGGTCACAAATGAGTGTTTTAGTGATAAAATCAGATGAGTCATTTTTTTAAAACCGCTCTTTTTAGCCTGTGCATAGTTTAGCCACACAGTTTAGAAAACTATGTGCTAATCATGCACCTGTTATTGTAACAAAGGGGGCACCACATGATTTTCTTACAAGTTTAGAAAAATTGTGGGCCAACTGGGTGAAATAACACTATCTCATGTTTCATTATTTACATGGTGTGGCTGCACAGTTTGTAAATAGTGTACCAATGAATGACATATTGCCTCTTTGTGTACGATTATCTAGAGAAGCCACAAAATTTCATTAACCATGCTCAAATAGCGAACCCCTATAAAATTATTTCATTTTGTATTGGATTTATGTAAATTTTTTATATAAATGTTCTAATAGGTTATATCCTACTGGCGTGTGTAGGGAAGTCATTTTGGGAAAACCTACATAGTATTATTTCTCCCCCCCCCCTACTTTGGCACTGTGGATCTATTGAAAATTTTGTATTTTGAGACATAGATAATGGTAAAGCATATCACTTTATTAGTGGTGAATCATGGGTAATGGGCTATTTTGGTAATGTAAATCATCTAGCATGGTGTAGAGATCTGAAGCTATGGATTGGGGTCTTGGAGATTTTCATTTCAGACGTCCCCTTGGAACACTTATTTGGTATTGTTATTGGATTTGTTAGGTTGTATTATTGTAACATAGTATTTTGATTAATTGGTTTACATTGTTGAATTGCATCATATATATTTGGATGGATATGACATATTTCTTTGGTTATTTTTATTTCTATAGAAAACAATCCCCTACTTGTTCTGGAAGTCCATTGGCATTTAATTTGAGCCTTTAGAACCTTGGGGATGTCACTTAAGGCCAAATAGAGCATCCGCCTCATATCAAGATAATGAGGAGGGTTGGGTTGTTTCAAGATTTATATAGAAAATTTATCAAGTGTGAATTTTTGATTTTGGACATTTCATATCATGGACATATTTTCTTTAGGGATTGAATATCGATTGATCCAATAAAGACAAATGAAATCCATGAATGGCCTACACCAATGAGAACAACTGTGGTATGTAGTTTCATTGGTTTAGAATATTACTACCATCATTTTGTTCATAATTTTGTTCAGTTGGATAACCCATTATCCATTCTCACACATAAAGGGAGGAAGTTCATATGTAAAAAATAATTAAAATAATGTTTTGAAAAATTGAATAGAATATTAGTCCATGCTATAATCATGAATTTACCATCGGGAAATTTTGGATTTGTGGTTTATAATGACGCATCAAGGAAAGGAATTGGTTGTTTCTTTATACATAATGATAGAGTTATTGCATATACATCAAGGCAATTAAAAACTTAGGAATAGAACTATCTAACTCATGATCATGAGTTAATAGCAATAATATTTTCTATGAAGATATAGATACATTATTTATTTGGTCAAGGATGTGAGATATATATAGAAAAAATGATCTTCAAAAGATTCTTATCATATAAAGGACTCAAATGAAGAAATGTAGATGTATTGAGCTAGATAGGAATTATTTTTATTCAATACTATACCACAGATGGAAAGAAAATATTGTAGAAGATCAATTTTGAATGTAGGACGATATAGTTCTGAACAAAATGAGGACTGATATGGATAATGTGTTCATGGATCATGTAAATATGGAAATGAGTTTTATTAAGGAAGGGAAAGCACAACTCCTATATCAAATGTTTTACAAACAATAATTATTTGAAAAGTTAAAAAGTTCTTAATCTGATGATGAAAATTTGGAAAAAAAATCTAGTATTAGAAACAAATTTACTAACATTGTATACGAAGAAGGTATTCAATTTTTTTTGAAAAAGACTATGTGTTCCCGCTATAAATTCAGTTTCTTCGTGATCTTAACTTTCACACAATACCCAACTTAACCGCATAATAAAATATTATTATAACCTAGCCATTAAATTAGATGTAATGAATAGTATTATCCACATTATAAAATTTAAATATATATTAATTTTTTTGAAATTCATCCAATAGTTTTATTAGAAACATATAAAAATTAATCTAATGTTGCACAAAAATATTTATATTTTCTAAAATATGTTTTTTCGCATTTTAATTAGGAACTTATATTAAAACTAAATTTGTTAAATTTTATAAAATTTATTTGAAAAAACAAACATCATTTCTGACTGAAGAAAATCAAAATTTAAATTTTTTAATATTTTTATTTTTATGATAAATTTCATGTTTTGATTATTTGTGAAAAAAATTCATTTTAATGGAAATCAGTTTTTTCATCTAAATCATTTATAATGTTTAATAAATTTTAATAGGATTTAAAGTATAAGTAGATAAATTTAATAATTAATTAATATAATTTATTTCATTTTAATCAATTTAACATTACATTTGCATGTAAAAACATTTCAATATTCGGAAGGTTTTCACTTTAAAACTCATTTTCATACCATGTTAATGAGATAAAAGTTAAATTAAATATTGAAAATTTTAATTTATTAATTTTGATAAATTAATGCCATATTTTGAATCATAAGGCCCAATTCTACTAAATAGGACTCTTTTATTTTTTGAGAAAATTAATAGTAACTTTAGTGATTTTTATTACTATAGTTAACTGTAAATTAGATAATTAAGGGTAACAATAATATTATAAATATGATAAAATTAAAATTACACTCACCCTATTTATTTTGGAATAGTTATTTTCAACCTAAATCTTCCATGGAATGATTTTATTACCTATTGGAGCCACTTGGTATACTCGAAGTCGTTTATAGTATTTTGTTTTATGAAAAGTCAAATATGTCATAATCATGTTTTTAATAAGTATTATATTTTAAATCTATGGTTATTCAGAACATATCATTGAATAAAAATAATAAAATAAAATCTAAAATTTATGTATTCATCAGGATAATTAATTTTTATTTTATAAGAAATTATTAATTATTATAAAAAATTACACAATAACGATGATTTCATTGTTTAATTAATGACAATATCAAATAAATGAAGGTATAAATATTTAAAAAAATATAATTTGAAATAATCAATGTCATGTATGAATTTTCAAGAAACCAATAATATGGTACTGATATTTGAAAAGTTTTTGTTTCAAATATATATGGTTTTAGTGATTTTTTAAAATGTCAATGTAATGAATAATGTCAAAATTTTTATTAATAATATATTGAAATAAATAATATATTATTAAATAATATAAAAATTATAAAAATATTTAATTCCCCCAAAGGATTGAGATATGGTTCCAAATTTTATCTATGAATCACTTATGTTTATTTTTTTCATTTTATAATAACAATATTGACCCTAAAAAATAAAAATTGATGTTGTCATAGTAAGAGTTAAAGGGATTAAATAATGGTTAATGCCAAAAGATAAGGGTAATAATATGACCAAAACATGTCTAAAATTTATTGGTTGATATTATTTAGTCCCATAATCATATTATATTCTCAATTAAACTATTTGGATATTTTTTATATTTTAAATTAATTTATATTAATTTAATATTTTAAGTGATTAGAAAAGCGGCCCTCCCATCAATTACCAAAGGGAGCCTACTCAATCACTTATTAAAATCATTTTGAGCATTATAGCTCGACTAAAACCTTATTATTTATCTTTTTAACATCTTAATACTTGTCTTAGATATCATGGTCTCCCAAAAATACATATCCTATATACTTTAAGAAGAGAACTAAAAAAAGTCTTCCGAAGAAGGGAAAATTGTTTTTACCAACTCATTAATGTTAATTTTTCTTATAATTAATTTTAATGTGTTGTTTCTATTGAAATGTAATAAATCGAGTGTTATATATATTATGATATTTAATTATTTTTATTGTAAAAAAATATCCACCTTTTGTACATCCTATGGAAAACTAAGTCATCACGCGTCCGTACGTACGACATACCGTCTCAATGTTGTGGTGTGATCTATTCTTCATCACTACCTTACTTGGATGGGTGTAATTATGGAAATACTAGATTTATATGTTAAATATTATAGGATATTTATTCTGAAAAAATTAATATACCATACACTTTCTTCACTTTCACAATTGAGGGAATGATATATTCACTCGTTCGTACATATGCACTACCATCTCCACAATGTGATGTGATTAATTTTTCATGTTAACCATTAAAGAATGATTCCATGATTGTATATATAGAATAAATATTGTATTTATTACATTGATATTATTTTTTATATTATTTATCTTTATCAAATGTATGAAAACTGGGAAATTCAATAAAAACATGATTTGGAAAACAGGGCAATTAACACCCAAGACATTGAAATAAATCAAATATTATTATTAAACCAATGGAAAAAGGTTATAAGGATGTAATATATAACATAATTAATATTATTATGATTCATTTATAATCTAATAATTGGTTTAAAATCACTATACAAGTGTTTCAGACACAGAAGGAGGAAATCAGAACTATGATTAGGGTTTAATTAAAAATCTCACCATCAATCAAGATTTATTTATTTAATTCTCAAATGGGGAATATATTTTCTACCAATGTTAAATTTTCCTAAAAATATTTTCAAAAAGGGTTTTATTAGGATCCTATTAATTTTATTTTAATTTTTACCATTTTTTTATTTTTTATAAAATGGTTTGAAATGAATCTCTTTTTTTCAAACAAGGCACTTTATGAATTTTTTAACAAGAATATAGAAGGAATTTTTTTCTTAACATATGTGTCATGAGCAGATTTGTCAGAAGTCGGTATTACATACTATTTTGGAGAATCACCTACACATTTATCAGGTTATTTTCAATGTAATGTTTTACTTTTTTAATTGCGTATCTTTTTTAAAAAAAATGATGTCAATGTAAAAAGTGTTTTTTGTCTAGAAATTTTTTAAATTTTTTTTTGTGTACTTTCATATTTTTCGACATCTATTATTGAATATTATTCTTAATTTATTTTCATCTCTTATGATACCATGTACCAATTTTTTTAATAGTTTTTTATCAGTGTAACTATATATGTTCTATTTTGATACCATTCATGGATTATAGAGAATGTATGCACATTTGGTATTCTAGTATTTCAATATGAATATTAATATTGATTATATTTTAGCTATTCAATATGAGAAATGCATTAGATTTAGTAATTGATGGGAGGGGCCCTCTATATCCCCTTGATGCATCATTATGTATCATGAGAGAAACTAGTTTGGGTATTAGCTGAGGCCTTGCCCGTTTTTGAAATGTGTCTTTCCCAAAGCCTTGACGGTATGTTTATGATGTCAGAAATTATGAACTACCTCATAATAAGAGTAGTTATTTATATTCTATGTTATGATTATATTATTAAAATATCCATGTGATTATTTATATGAAATTATTTAATTATCATTTATTCTTTTAAAATTATACACAAGATTATATTTAAATGGACTGTGTTTTAGTTATTCTCCTTTCCATAATGTGTATTCCTTCTAATTCATCATATATTCCTCTATAAGCCTGCCCTTTATAAGAATACGAGAACACCCCTTTCTTAAAAAAAATTTCCCTGCATGCCATGATGTATATTATGATTGACACAAATTGATAAGCTTGAAGAATACTAATTTTATTATAAAAATCATTATTTTTTATTTTATATTTTCAATTTTAATGTATGTTTCAAGTATGTATCTTGTTTTATGAAACTGCTAAACTGTTAAGACCCTAGGGATTTTATTCCTTGTATAATATTCCAATATTATAAAGTAACAACTGATTCTAGGCAACTAGGGTAAAGGTCTTTACAAAAATCATTACCCGAATCTTCTTTCAAATTTCTAAAACATCTCAATGTTTTCATATACCCAATATTAAATCATTTATTTAAATGAAATATTTCTAAAGTTACTATATATTTATAGGTCAATAATTGTATATATATTAAATTTAATTGCAATTTTATGAAAAAAACTCAATTTGATTACAAAACATACACAAAAATCTTATTCCATTATTTTTGAATTCTAAACATCATGCATTTGATTAAAATTTTAAGTTTAGTTTTATTTAAATAAAAAAAATCTAAAATATAATCCTTCCAGTTACCTAAAATTATCGAATAAATTCTTGTTCAAAATAAATAATTTAAAATTTCACTAATCATATGACATGTAATGATTAAAAATAATAATGAAGAAATAGAATCCAACCACCTAATTTAACTTCATATTAATCATTAATGTTCACAAAAAATGATATATATCATGTTTGATAAGTATATTTATTCATTAGATCAGTCATAATAAACCTGTCAAATAATAAAAATTTAATGTTGTTTATCATGGAATAAGAACATTTGGAATATCTGTTTATAGCAATTTAATTTCCCCTTGTAACTCAAAATATATGAGTATAAAGAATGAGTTGAGTAGTTTGGACCCCATGTAAGAAACTATTTAGGTGTATAGAAGAATAAAATCAAAAGGATTAAATTATGGTATGTATCAAAAACAATAACGACCCATCCCCCAGGGCCCATGCTGGGACTACCCCAATCTCGCCTTTTATAGGCTAGGTGTTGGACACTAGCACTGAGTAGGCATATCCCACAAATGGGAGGAATTTTCCTATGAACCTGTAAAAAACACAACTCCAAGGAAATGATGATGGAATTTAAAAACAATAAGTAATGAAAATGAATTCATACTACTAAAACCCAATAACATAGTATGACATAAAGAAATGTAGTGAAGTAAAATCAAACTAGAATACAAGCCCACCAAAAAGAGGGAATTTGAAAAAAAGTACTGAAGCTCAACGATAGAAATCCCCACATGGTCTAACTAGAAGGTATGACACTGGAGTGTAGTATGTACACCACCAAAACACACCTCGGTTTATTTGACCACAATACGCCCCACATGGTCCTAATATTCCTAGAATACTATCTAATAGTCGATTATCTTCCCAAGACACAACATGTGCATTCAAAGCCTATGTCGGGGTGAGTAAAATAATACTCAGTAGGGAAACCCAAAAAAAATTTAAAAGGCCACAAAGTGAACAACACAATGAAGAAATAGTCATCTCAACAAAAGTATATGCTAACAACAGTTATAATAAGAACATATAGGTATACTTGTAAAAGATTCCGTGATTCAAGGTCTCATCCACTACCAAACATATAGTTCCACATGTAGCATGATCGATTCCATGATATCTCACTCCTTGGTCTATATGATATAAATCACATAGAACAGGTGTACCAAAATTATCCAATAGAACATCTGGTTACGATACTTCACGAAGTTCTATGAGACATCTGGACTTGAGAAGATAAGTAGTCACGATATCTCAACCAATCCTTCCTCAAAAGATTCTAATCAAGGTATAATCATTCCAAGAGAACTCACTCCTCGATCTATGATGTCATCAGAGACCATCATAAATAGGTCCCACTCAATTGGTCCATGTACAAATAGAGCACACTAAGAATTTCCCAAAGAAACATGGCCAGGTTAATTCATGAAGGAAATAGTCTAATCACGATACACAGATTGGAGGTCATTCACCCAGGGCTCACTGGGGGACATCTTTTCCTAACATAAAATATCATCCTAGATAAGGTATAAATGTCTGTTTAAATATGGGTCACACATATTCCTCAAACCCAATATAATGTACCATAAAGAGATGATAGGACCGAATGGGCCTCTTAGAGTGTTACATGCTCTAGCCCACCAAGTCACGGTCTTAGCCAAGCAAAGATAACTCACTTCTAAATATGGTAAATTCTCTATAGTAGGAATGGGATCCTTTGTCGATATTTCATAACAAAAAATGTGGGTATAATCTCAATATCTATTGTCACCCTCTATGATGGGATCCAGATCCTCCATCGATCCCTCAAAGGAAAGACAAATACAATGCTACCATCCCCTATTGGTCCAACTAAAAACCCACCAAGACATATCAAAATTACCACCTCATCTCAAGGTTCCCAATACTACAAATGGATTATCAAAAAAATGTATGGTTTGAATGATTTGGGAATTTTAGTGAAAGGGTCCAGTTGGGTCTGAGTTTGGTCTGACCCATCACGTCCGACCCGACCCGCCCGGTCTGACTTGGGCTGCCAGCTCTACCCTAGACTACTCGAATCCATTCTGGTTTAATCCACCCAGACGTGGCGGATTTCATGACCCCTCCAAGTGAATGTGGTCGAATGTTGAGTCGAATGATCCTCCTATATGAATTCTGTGGGACTGTGTCATAGCTGGTCTGACAAGGCACCCTACTGTGTCGTTGTTTTGCACTACCATGGCCCACCCTTGATGCGGCTTCCTATCATCGATCCTCTGAAGGCCCCTCCGTTACCAGTCGTCGAGCTGGCAGCTACCTAATGTCGGATGGTCATGCTGCCAATGGAGTCTTCACTTCTACGACCCACCAGAATATCCCTGCTCCACCATTTTTCAAGATGGATCCACCATGGTAATCCTACGATTTCAACCTTCAATGACTTGGGCTCGAATCCATTCCACAATCCATCTTGGTAGAAAGTAATTCTATTGCAGATTTCTTCGGCACCACCTTAATCGATTATTCATTGTTTCTGTCGCAGCTATGTCATGACGTTTCAGGCAAAGATCCATGATATTGGATCGTTGCAGCACAAATTGGGAGTGTAATGATAGATTGAATGCAAATTGTCGAGTCATGGGCCGAACAATGAATTTTCATGACGAAAGAAGAAAGGAGGTAGAAAAGTATGAACCAACAAAGAGGAATGGCCCCCAATCTATGTTTTTATTGATCGCAGTTTGTTTCTATTATAATAATTAAGGAAAACACACAAAAAATGATAATAAAAATAAGATAAATAATCCCCAATAAACCCCGCAAGGTAAAACCCAACCCTCAAAACACACGACCCATGGATTTATTTGTTGGTTGATTAATTCATTTTTGTTGTAGAGATAAAGATCAAAAAAATAATAAATTAATACTCACACCCTACCATCAGTTTTCATCAGTCAGATAAAGGGGTTTCATCTTTGATGGGGATCTATCCACAAGTGTTCTTGATCAATCGTCCCATCATCATCTGTCATTCTCCAATGAGAGGATTTTTCCAACACCCTTCTCCATCTCTCCCAGGGAAATTTCCAGGATCATTCAACCTATCTTGTGTCCATACCAATCATTAGATATGGAAAACATGATTCATCATTGAACACATTTCATTATTAAACATGTTTCAGTGTTGTCGAGTTACTGATATTAAGAATCATTGAGTCACTTCATCACAACGCTATTGTGTTATGTTGAAATGTTAAAAATAAAATAATTATTTCAAATTATCTTATTCAAAAAGTGTCCTAAAATTAACATTCACAGTCAACCCATGTCGGTCAATTTGAGGCCCACCCTATGGAAAAAACCCAATTACAAAATCAATTGTGATATCAGATTTCTAATCCAATTTCCTATTTATGAGTTATTATGCTTTCAAGATAAAATGATTTTATTTACAGTTATGTCCTTTTAGGTTTTTTCCAGATAATATCGATGCCCACTAGAGTTATGTCATGCCTATAGTAAATCCACTTTTCTTATCTCAATCATGCCCTTAGATTTCTGATTTGGAAACAATTTAGATGATATTATAATTTTCAGGATAACAACTCTTGCACGATATTTAAAAACATAACATTTTTTGATGGATTGTTTCGAGCACACTAGGCCTCGAAATCAAACGTTGTCTGAATGATTGGTCTTGTAATTTTCCCAATAATGTTATCAAAATAGAATTGAGAAAATCCTAGTCATTACATTATCCCCACCTTAAGGATTTACAACCTCATAAAGCCAAACAAGGTCTCCTCCAACTAGAGGTGAGAGTACAGTTCTTGAATCTAAGCCTCCTACTCCCATGTGATCTTCATAGGATCCCCATACTACATGTGGGGTCACACAATGGGAAAAGATCTCACATGAAGGATCTTCAATCATCACTGGGTACACAACCTAATTCACTCCAATGTCGATGTTCATCTCTCCCTAGATTATGATGTGAAACGGGTAATGCACAAATCTCATCAGTTGTGACATGTGGAAGATGTTGGGTGCTCGGTCCTACTATGTGGTAGTGAAAAGAGATACTCTACCTTTCCATCTCTACACAGTACTCAAAAAAGGGATTATTAACCTCAGAGAAAACATGATTCCTCGAAACAAATCTATGCAACATCAATCGAGGTGATATCTAAATGAAGACATGGTCTCCTTTCTTGAACTCTAAAGGTCTCCACTATCAGCATAAACTTTGGATGGCTCTATACATTCTTCATCTGCACCTATATGAACCTCACATTCATTGAAATTACCACCTGAAATCTCTTCCACAACTGGGATGTAATGAAAACATCATGATCTAAAATAGTCATTGATGAAACATTATGGCTTTAAATATCTCTTTCATGTAGTGGCATCCCATTCCCTCTAGTAAACTCAACTCCTAGGTAGTTAGGAATTGGGTTGGCTTGGTGAGTCTCTCAACGATCAAAAAGATGGTATCGTGTCTCAAGGGCCAACATGGTAAGCCCACCATGAAGTCCACTGATATTCTTTATCACTTTATTCCTAGTAACCCAAGAAATAGATAAAGCAACCCATTCTAAACATAGGGGGCTTGAGAGACTGAGTTAACAAACCATGAAACTGATTCAAAAAAGAGTTCATATTTTATCTCAATATTTAAGCACAACTTCAACCTATTCCATCATCCTCAATGTCTACCTTGACACTTAAATGAATATACATATGCATCTCGCCGCTCAAGGAATCCACCACCACAACTGTGTGTCCCCTAAAAAGAACAAAGTTCCCCTCACCTATCAAGTATCCATTAGGGGCATTCCCTATGGACAACTGAGCACTTAAAGACCCATAGTCGGTATCATCGAGATGTGCCTCTTTCACTCATTTTAAAATTGGAGGGGTAAAAACCAATGAATGTAGATATGCTATTACATCTTCTTCCTTGAAGGATAACTACCATGATGCCAACCACTCTGATGCCTCATTCAGTAACTAATATTTGGATTCTTGGTGAGAGAATATTCTTCCACGTTACTATTCCCATGAGTATAGAAAAACTCTAATACATAGTCCTAGAAGAACTCTAGGAATTTCCTCTATCTCAAGCCTCAATACTTCTAAGATAATAAATATTTGAGAATATTATGGTTAAGTATATGATTAATTTCTCACCAATCATGTAGTATCACCACACCTTCAATGCGAAGACTATTACTAATGACTCATGATCATTGGTTAAATAGTTCTTCTCATGTATTGTCAACTGGCATGAACCATAGGTAATCACAACTTGCATCTATATCAGGACACAACCAAGTCTAGTCCCTGATTTACAAAAAAACATTACGTACTCGACACCATCCTCTGGAAACCTCAATAACATAGAGTTTGTCAATCTCTACCTCAACCTTTAATGGATCCATGGATGACAGTTAAAGAGCTTCCCCTGAAGCAGATGCCATCATAGTGTTCCCAGGACCATTCTTAAGTGTCTCTTGTGCTCTTCCTTAGATGATGAGTAAACTAATATGTCATTAACAAATATCACTTGTTGCTTCCTAGGTTGAAACACTGGGTCTTACTATGCCATTCCTCTACATTTCCCCAAACTGCACCCCCATATAATGAATCTCTTAGAGAGCCATCCGATATACTGGAATAAATTTTGGTGCCACCCCAGGGTGTAGAACAATGAATAAGTATAACTATCAGTGGAGATGTAAGCCAGAACAATATTTAAGGAATATGTCCTTAAACATCATCATCATTACAAGAAAAATGAGTACTCATAACATCAAATACAATGATGGTAGGGCTATCCAATTAAATAGAAATCAGTTTCACCCTCCTCAGTAAGAGTCCATTAAGAGTTGCAAGGATTACCCCCTTTCTGATAGAGGGATATCTAGTTCCATCATCATGGATGAACCACACCCTTTTTCGTAAAACAATCAATCTATGCTTGAACCATGTATTTAGCCCATTATGAGAATGCTATTGTGAGGCCTTGATGTCACTAGTAAGAGATCCAAACCAAAACACTCACTATTATGAGTCAGGTCACATAGTCAACATTAGTGTATGATTATAAATTATCATATAGTAGGTTTCTCTATACATAAGGGTCAAGTTAATGGTTTAACTATAATATCTAATTATCAAACAAGAAAAGTGGAAGGAAAGGAAATCACTAGTCCATGTGTCTATCAATACTAAATCTAAAGTAGAAATAAACATATCATACCTTGAACCATTCCTGGAGTCCTAGGGTCATAAGCCTCGACAACATCTAATTGTCTCATCCTCTGTCATTTAGTTACCCGAGTTTGGTATGGACCACACAGTGGTGGTGTTGGTAACACATCATAATGTCACCCACCCCCCCTCTTACAATTTCCCTAGCTCTCCTGTGAAATCAAACACTGGACAGATCTTTCTGCTCTTACTAATGCCTCTACATTGGTGGTTCATCAGCTACCCCTATGACTCTACCATGAATAGTGGGAAAATATTGCGAGGGATTCCCCCATTTTTGAAAATATTAACGAATCATGTCCTTCTAGGAACTAGCATCCCCCCCCCCCCAAAACATTCGATGAAACCTATGGTTTTATGGAACATGTTCCACGCCTGCTATTGGTAGGTCCTACGGAACCTAGATCGCACAAAATCACTAACTCAAAAGCCAGTGATACATGCTCGAACCCTATCTATCTTCATCTAGTGCCAATATATCCATCTAGGACTCATTCTGGAAATATGCATCCACCTAAACCATTGGAGGTTGGTCTGTTAACTGATCAATAGGAGAAACTATCACCTGGTGGTCATCCTGATGAAAAAATACTATGTGATTGGCTCCCATTACGGATTCCATGTCGAGCATCGAGCCAAACTCCATATCATGGTTCGAAAACCTCACTGGCCAGTATCATGAATACATCATGAGGAATAAAATTTGTATCATAGTTAAAATAGCATACCTAGTGAGATGACTCAAGAAGGACATCGAAAACAAAATCTATTCTTATATGACGCATGCACCAAAATATTTCCGTGAAACTAGTGTTTTCTTGTAATGAGTCGATAATCCGATGTCTGGAGACTAGGTGTCTAGATATATTGGTCGTCACACCAACAATAGAGTATGTAGCCTGAAAGATGAACTCAAAACACTTAACATTGTTTCAAAAACCAATATCAAATACTCATAGACCTATGTTAGATCCTACATCCTTTGATACCCCTCTATCATGACCAACCCCCTGGGGCCCATGTCATGACTACACAAAACCCACCTCTGATAGGCCTGGGGTGGAGACTAGTGTGGAGTAGGCATATACCACAAATGGGTGGATTATCCAAAGAACTTGTACACACACACAACTACAAGATAAAGATGCTGGAAAGTAAAAAAACATAATAAATAAAATGAATTCATATCACTATAACTCAACAACAGAGTATGACATAAATCAAACAAGTAAATTAAAATCGGGCTAGAATACGTGCCCACCAAAATGAAGGAGTATGTAACAAAAGTATTGAATCTCTTCTGCAGAAAACCCCACATGATCGAACTGCAAGGTGTGGCACTGGACTAGTGCATGTAAGAAACTAGAACACACCTTAGTATGTCTAATCACTCTAGGCCCCACTTGGTCCTGGCCTTCTTGGAAAACCATCTAGGAGTTGACTATTTTCACAAGACATGAAACATTAGGGAAAATCCCATGCATGGGTGAGTAAAGCAATACTCAGTAGGGCAACCAGAAACACAATGTAAAATCTCACCAAAGAAACACCACTAAGAAGAAACAATCATATCAACACAGGTATATGTTAACAAAAAATATAATAAGATCATCCATGTATCCTTGTAAATTATTCCAAGACTCAGGGTCTAATCCACTGCCTACCATAGAGTTCCACTCATAGCATGATCAATTATGTGAGATCTCACTCCTCAAGATATCTAATAGTAAGCATGGGGAACAAGTCTACCAAAGGTATCTGAGAGAACATCTTGTCTCAATACATCATGACATTCCCTGAGACATCTGATCTTACTAAGACACACCAAGAAAAATCAAAAGGACAACTTCATCATGATGGTCACAACACTACAAACTTCTCATCAAAAGAACATATAGTTTGAATGTTATGAGAATTTAAATGAAAATAGGTAGTTTAGGTTCGGGTCTAGTTCGACCATGTCAGTCTGACCTGACATGATGGGTCTGACCCCACACACCGGGTCCGGCTCGACCCTCCGGGTCCATCCCAACCCGCTGGTTCTAACCCATCCCTTGGTTCCTATCGAACCCACTAAGTCCACTCGGCCCACTGGTTCTATCCCACCCCGCTAGCTCCATCCCATCCCGCTCAAATGAAAAATGGTTCAATACACCAAGACACGAATGATTCTGTGTCCCCTCTAGGTCAACGAGGAGGATATTTCATTCGCATGAGGTCAACATTTTCGACCATCCAGATGGCTCCAGTTCCCACATGAGGTCCGCGGGACAGCATGCCAGCTGATCCTGTGTGGCACCATAATACATCGATACTCTTCCCCAACGCGA
The DNA here is from genome assembly GCA_963277665.1 of Viscum album. Lineage (NCBI taxonomy): Eukaryota > Viridiplantae > Streptophyta > Magnoliopsida > Santalales > Viscaceae > Viscum > Viscum album. Next base: position 1,903,915,365 of record OY728130.1, on the reverse strand, counting down.
CCCATTTCCAGCCACTGCTATTCCATTATGATCCTGTATATTTCTAGTCGTCGATCTAGCATCTGCCTACTATAGGATGGCCCCACCACTATCAGTTGATCCCCTTATGTGAGCTTCCATTGTCGGCCAAATATTTCATTTTTTGAGAAGAAGCCATTGTTGCAATCCTAGGGTTGGGACATTCACTTCCAGGGGCTCAAATCTATTACGCGATCCATCCCAGTGCAATGACATTCAATCATCCATATCTTCCCCACTACCACAATCCATTACCCACTATCATCTTTACAACCTTTTCATGTCATCTTCATCCTGGATCTGCGATATTAGATCTTTGCGCCAAGAATCCAAATCGTAGTGTTCAATTGATTGTGAATTGTTGAGTCACTTTCCAAATTAATAATTCAGGTGAAGAACAATGAAAAGAGAGATAAAATCATGAATCAATAAATAGGAACAAACCTTGATCATTTTTTGTGTCAATTGGGGTTCGTTGCTATTATAAAAGTTATTGAAAACCCACAAAAAAGAAGAAAAACCAAAATCAGATAAACAATCCCTAATAAACCCCATAAGGTAAAACCCAACCCACAATATGCACAGCCTGTGGATTAACCTATTTGTTGATTAATCCATGTTTTTCATAGAGATAAAGAATGATGAAAGGAAACAGATGAAAACTACTACCCTACCTAGATTTTGGACCAGTCGAAGAAGAGTATTCATCGTTTATGGAAATCTGTCCCTGAGCGATCTTGATCCATCATATTGCATTGTCCACCATTCTTTATCGAGTGGATTTCTCCAAGGCTCTTCTCCAACACTCCTAGATAAATTCTCTAGGATCATTCACATAATCATTTTTCCATTTCAATAATTAGATAAGGAAATGTGATTTAATGATAAATGTTTTTCAGTGTTAAATGTGTTTCAACACCATCGAGTCATGACAACACAACACTTCGGTGTTACATTGAAATGTTAAAAATAATATAATTATTTCAAATTATTTTATTCTAAAAACATCCAACAATTAACTTTTTCATTTGACCCACACCGATCAATGTGAGGATCCACATAATAAAACACCCCATTATGAACTCAGTGGTGGTCTTGGATATCCAATCCAAGTAACCTTTTATGAGTTATTTGGATTTTAAAATAAAATAAAATAATTTAATTATTTTATTTATGATTAAGTTCTTTTTAGCGTATTCTAATGAAGACAGGCACCGACTAGAGTTATGTTGCACCTAAATTAAAGACACTACTTTGAGGTCAATAGTTCCGTCATATTTACAATCTAGTAGTTTTTTAGAAGTTATTCCAATTTTTTAGGAAAACATCTCATGTGTTTTATTTAAAAACATAACTTTTTTGATAAATCATTCTGAGAACATTAGGCCTCAGAATTGCATGTTTTCTCAGTTCCTGTCTCATTAGTTTTCCAAGAATTTTAAAAAAATAGAATCAGAAAAATCTGATTTGTTAAAAAGAAATATTAATTTATGAATTAACCATGAGAAAATTTTTATAGACCTATGTGAAAATTTTTAATACTCTGTTTAGTACACTTATGGTGAGATGGAAGAAAAATAAGAGTCTTGATATATAATGATCATTTATCTAGTGAATTTTTCTAGAAATAAATAATTTAAAATAATTGAGAATTTCTTTAAAAATATCTGATCACCCATTAATGATTATAAAAAATCTACCTCAAATAGTAAAAACAAATATTTCTCAAAGTATATATGAATTAGAAGAATCACTTATCCTATTAAACCAAAACATCATGACTCATATCTTGACACTTTCATTTCAATATCCTATAATAAAAATAATAAGATCCTTTACCACTATCATCCTTCAAAATATCATTTTTAATTATTATGTTTCCTTGGTATACAATATTAATTTATACTAATATAGTTATATAGAATGAATTTAATTGATCCACAATAGATAATTATTACTAAAAAATCTAATCCATTAAAATTATCCAATTTAAATCCTCAATGTTAATTTAATTAATATAAATATCCAATTTAATAATTTATATTAAATCCCTATTTCATAATAATATAAATTATCACATAATAAAGTAATAAAGAGTAATGATATTATTCTAAGGGAAGAAAACATCGATAAATAAATTCATGTCATTTTCCACAACCACAAAAGAATCTAATAAAAACATATATTAGTAATCTCCTAACTAAAAAATCTTATTCTAGTAAAAGTTCACCCAAATTTATTATACTCAAAAAGGACCAAACAGTATTTATCAATGTTAAATTAATTTTTTTGTGGATAAGATCTTCTAGACCATTACATTTTTTGGTTTTTAATGATGGAGATTTCAGGAGGTGTTTCACAGAAGGAAAGGATGAGATGTTGCAGAAATTTTAGACGAGAAGTATATTATGACATGAAGGTTTATGTCACACTATAAGAGATATTGTAGAATTTTATATTCGTGATATGGCCTTACACATTCATCTTATAGGTGGTGTGTGAGGGTGATTTAATTTTCCAATAAGGTTACATTCCCTAACTATATATTAGCAAATACTACTGATTAATTGATAATGAGGGGGTTAGTTCTGGTATCTCGTCCTCTTATGTGGTGGCTAAGACATGAATATGATGTTTTATGTAGTTATTGGTATAAATAATTCTATCTAAGGGTAATAGGTAGCCTATAGAATAGTTTCCCAAGTATACCGATTTTAGTGGCCATATGAATCAAAGGGGAGAAAATATGTGGCTTTTTTTTGTGCTATTATTTATCTAGATTATTTAATTATGTGTTTTATCAAATTTATTTTATATAAAATTTTATTAGATGTTGGTTTGGATTTATCGATCGATTTTAGATTAGTTACATTGTGTTGTATGGGTTGAATCATAGCCTTACCTAGGTTGTATAGGATGTATAAATTGACTGCAACATTTATTTTCAAGGGAAGTTGGTTCGAAGCCCATTATTGTAAAACAACAGCTTAATTTCCCATTTTTGGTGTAAAAACCTATCTATGATTCCACTTTTCAATGGTTTTCACCATATTTCAAATAAAAAATTCATTTCATACAACTTTCATAAAACCTTTGAAATTCATCAGTCTACAAAATTTTCTCTTGGATCATGGGAGGACTATGTTTTTCCTTGGGAGGTGTGTGAACCCCTTTATGGTGTATTTGATTATTTGATTTAATACATTAAATCATGGTAAAATTAGGCTAGATCCACTCTATTCCTCTGAAATTTTTATATTATTTAATTATGCAATAAAAATTAAAATCATGGGAATGGTTTAACTATTTGATTTTGGATGAAAATATTTTCTTGGATGTAGAGTTATAGGTTTTTGATGAAAACCTATAGTGATCATGGTCTTGTGTTAAAATTAATCATTGTTTGATATTTAACAAAAATACATAAATCCTTTGTTGAGTTCGGATATATGAGACGTCTTCTTATTTATTACAGTGAAATTAAATATATTTTTTCCCATTGCAAAGATGGTATGATCCCACCAAAGAATATTGTCCAATATGACTATTGAAATTGAAGATTAAGTGAGAATTCACATGTGTTTACTAGTTTTATGTTATTACCTTTATTATTCTATAACTTTAACATTAACAGGTGATGTGATGTGTGAATTTTGGCTGCCATGATTTCTAAACCATTAGCCTCATCATGGTGTTTGTACTGATATTTAAGGGGATTTATGGTGATAATTGAAATAAATTCAAATGTGGAATGTAATAAGGTAGTGGGTTTGTGGTTGGTTTGGATTGGGAAATGATAAGGCTAGGTTATATTATACTTCCATAAAAAAATTTGTGTGGTAGTTGAACTACAATGTACAATACTTGTTATGGTTATCCAAAAAATGGATCTTGATTATTAATAATGTAATAGGAATGTCAAGGTCTAGAATTAATTAAGTATGGGGTAAAATTAAATATTATTTAATTGATAATTGAATAGTAATGGATGGTAATTTTAGGAAATGAAATGATTAAATGGTCAAATTTTGAAAATAAATATGGGATCATCTTAAGAATTGGTTTTCATTAAAATTAGAATCAAGTGGTTATATAAATATGACATGAATGGTAAATAGTAAATATATAATATGTTGAATTTTTGAATAATTAGTGGGATTTTGGGTTGCTTCTGGCTATATTATGTGATGATTTTTATTTAGTTGTTGAAGTCGTTGGTGGTGGATGTCATGGGATCTTGTTGAGGTATTGTGGGTAATACAAGTGTTTTTTATGTGAATCGTTATTATTTGTATTTTGATAGTATATATGTTCATTTATTTTTATGTGATTTCAAATTACCCTAATCTAAAGTTGGATGTCATTTCAAATGACAAAAATTTTTATGTTCATTTTTTTTCAAACATTCATTTCATTAAGGGTACAGGGAAGGCTAACCCGTAACCCCCATTTTATCTTCATCTAGGGAGAAAATTGTTAATTTCCATGTTTTTGGAGAGTCCTAAAAATGGTTGGATACTAGTTCCTTATATAATTTTCATATAAAATGTAATTGGGGTCATATATTTTAGAAGGATGGCATGAGGTTCATTTATTTCACATTAATGATAGTCTACCACCAAAGATATATGTTTCGTATATATTTAATGGATGGTAGAATAAAAAGATATTATTTAGGGTTTAATAGGTGAAAACCAATGGGGAAGCTATTCTAAGGAACCTTGAATTGTTCTATTTTGATATTATATTTCTAAATTTGATGTGTTACATTGTGAGATAGGATTAGTGTGGATGGGGTGGATTAGTTGACATTTTCAAGTGCATGTTAGTTTGGTTGTTCATACTTGGAAGCATTAGTATTCTAATCAAATATTTTTAAGATATACCATGGGAATGTCCCTACATAGTACAAATCATATGCTAATAGTATTAATATGTATAATATTTTTCTATTTTTAGGAATAATACGAAGAATATTTTGGACATCACTATCTCAGAGGTTATAGATTCTGTGGATTTTCTCCCTTAATATTTCACATGGTACTATATTGGTTAGAATAAATTTAGTTCTATCACGTAACATGAATTTCTAGATGATAGTTTATAGATTAATGAAATGGTGATTTATTTATGGTCTTTAATTATGTTCCTATAATTATTGAGGGTAATGATTCATATTTTTTATTTTATACCACCATTCCTAGTCACCATCCCAAGACCTACTGGTGGTGGTCATTGTATGCCAATCCCAATCATCAATTGTATCCTAATAGGTTTACATATGGAGGTGTTCAAGATATATTTTCATGATATTTTTAAAGTATTAGGATTAATATATGAGTTTGGAATTGGTGAGGATAACATGATTTTATTGGGAATAGTGTCAGTTGAAATTTACTCATGAATTAAGCAAGGATAACTAGCTAGGAATTAGGATTTTGGGTCACACCATGATCCAATTCAATGACCACAAGAATTATAAATGAGATATTAGAGGTGATTATTATTTTTGTGTTAGGACCATGAAGAGGTACAAGTATCATGCTTTTTTCTGCTTGTGATTGTTAGGGGACATGTGATGAAATTAAAAAATAATAATATAAAATGAATCAAAATAAATTTTTATGACAATAGGATTTTGTCATCTCTTTTTTCATTTAATAAATGGAAACATTTCATTGTTTATCTGTTTTTTAGTGTATATATGTTCAATAGTTTATTATAGTTTATAATCATATTATCTATTAGAGTGTGGTAGATAACAAGTGTAAGAGGATGTTGCGTGATTTCTATCATTCTTTTCTAGAAGTTTGTGATGGGAGAATCAGTGATTAGGTGGTGGAGTTATAGTTGGAGGTGATTCGGAGTGACATTTGTCTAATTCAAACCTAAGGAGAGTATTGGGATCCATCAAGAATATGTATGATGAGATTGGCTCCATATTGGTGGCAGAAATTATATATTAGAGAGTTGAAAGAGGATAATTGATTATTAGAAAATTATTAGAAAGAGATGTTCTTTGAGTTGTTATTATCAAAAATGAAATATATAAGGAGGCCAGAGAATCTTCCCCCATTAGAATAAGAGATTTTCAATGTGATAGATTGATATCATGTTCATGGAATTTTATTGTTCCACTATGGACCCTTTTGAAGAGGAGTAGTCTCAAGAAAAACATCATTATAAGAACTCACATACAACTACTAGATATAAAGTCATCCAATTTAAACTACCAACAAGCATGGTGTTGTAGAAGAAGGAAAAAGAGATTTAGTGGATGTATTTGTTGGTATAATCCACTCAAGAGTAAGGTCATAAGAGTTTCATTAGGAGAAATTTTTCATGTGGGGGATCACATATGCATTGTCCATTTGGGATCTGATTAGTAGGGAGCCGACCTCATCTTTAAATTTCATGATATAATGTTTCTAAAACTACCCAAGCATCTGAAGGGGATTACTCTTTCTATTATAGTCTTATGGGGTTTGAGGACACTATTAATTATAGTTCCCAATCACTTAGGGAAGTTAGTATAATATTGGTAGTTTGGAAAAAAAAATTAAGTATAAATAACCGTTTCCTCAAATTCTATATCAGTATAAATGATAAATAGTGACATGTTAGTAGTAGTGTAACATGCTGACTAAATTAACCCAGAGTTTTTGGACATTTTACTACATTATCATTATCTAAAACAAATCTTGTTCGAGAGGATTGATTAGTTTAGTAGTCTATGGTGAGAATATACATACATCATTATCATATTAAATTTAAAAACATGAAATAAATTAAAATTTTGTGTGTGAAAATTATCATTTCTTAAATTAAAACAATAGAATAATTTATAAATGCATTCTTAATAACCTATGAAAAAAATACAAAATAGTGACTCCATATACTCTATAATAGAATTAATAAAATAAAATAAATCAGATGATAAATAAATAATGAATATTATGGAAGATTTAAATAGTAATTTAAAATTCATTATAATTAATAATATTAATAGGGGATTAAATAAATGGATGACACAACTACATAAATAAAAAACAAGAATTACAAAAACTAGATTCTCAATAGTATAGTTCATAATGTCTAACATTGTAATCTTACCGTCAATGCCACAATATACATAAATAGGTAAGACGTTAGAAAAAATACCAAAACAAGTTTGTCTCGTGACACCATCCAATTATTTTAATGGAGAAAATAGACTTTCCTTATCACTTATAATGTCAAATATGTTCATCATATGACTTAAATGAATAACAATTCAATATATAATCAACGTAAAAATTCATATTGAAAAAATAGCATTCGAATTTTTTATATTTTCCAAAGTCATTCACTTGGAAAAAAATATTATAATACATATAGAGAGTAAATTTTTTGATGGAATAAATAGAATATATCCAAAATAAAGTATATTATTTATAATTGTGTTTTTAAAGAGGTGAAAATATTTTTGAAATAATAGTGGATCATTTCCTGAGGAAAATACCATTTTTATTTTGAAATCACTGATATAACATATAAAAATGTAGAATATTAGGGGAAAATATTCATTATAAAGAACCATGGAAACTTGTATGATAAGATTCAATGAAAATAATTGTATTATATATGGAAAAAATAATTCATGTGGTAAATGTAAAAAAATACTCCATTCAAACCCTTGGTAAAAAGTACCTTGTTTGGAAAACGGTTAGAAGATTCCATTCAAAAAATTATATTCAAAGTAAAACATGGGTAATAATAAATTTATCCAACCTTTATAGAATTTATAAATCATAATTTAAAACATTTTAAAAAATATATATATGTATTAATTGATTCTCGACCACATAGAAAAATAAATATGGTTTTCCATACAATAAATTTTTCATACATTTGAGTACCCAGATAGATAAATATTAAATGAAATCCTAAAATTTCAAAAAATAAAAATGTTATAATAAAATAAATGGGGTCTAAGATAAAGATAACATATAATTCATCCAATTTAAACATGAACATAAACAATCCTGAATAAGGATGATATTTTGAAATAAGGCCTAACATCATGTTCTAATTTGATAATAAGTTATATTAAACTCATGAATAATATATTTAATTTTATTATAGTTATATTATAGCACTATATCAATACTCATAATATCATATATTATCAACTTATAATATTTCTACACCATTTTCATAATAATTCCTTACTAAAATCGACATTTATGAGGGTTAATTATTTTATTTTTTGCATTATTCTTTCTTAGAATGTTTTAATTCATTAGTTTTGTTCCAGAAATAATAAGCATGGTTACATCATTTAAATACATTAATTATTGAATAAATTTCATATTTAACAATTATATATAGTTTTATAACCCCTCATATAATGTGTCGATGAATAATTAATTACATCACACCACAAAGGCTATAATATGTACATACGCATGAGGGTTGTGTACAATTTTCAATAGATAGAATAAAATAGTGTTTAAAAATAATTAATTTATACACAATAATTATTATATAATGAATATCACATATATCCGTTAAACATATTATTATATATATCTATGTATGTAGTAAATATAAAACGAATCACATCGCTTCGTGGAGCTGGTAGTCTATATGTATATATGAGTACTATTATCATTTCCAAATGGATTGGAAGGTAACGAGGTATAAAATAATTTATTATTGTATAATAATAAGTATTTTATTAATCTAAAATATAATTATTACCAATATCTTTATAAATATTCATGTAATGTGTGTTGAAAAGTTAATTACGCCACATTGTTCCAATAGAAGGTCATACGTACACATGAGAAAGGTTTTTATTTTTCAAAAGATGGAAATATTGGGTAAATTGGATTCCTAGTAATCATTTTAATATTTCATTACATCATTTTCAATAGATTTTTTTTGTAAGATTAAAATATATATACAATATTTGGAAGATGAAATTATCATTAAAATAGTGGGTAATTTTGAATACTTCTTAATTTAGATACCTCCTTTAGCGTACAACATGATCATTCTCATGATAGTTTCCAAGGAACACTAAAATATCAAGGAAAATGTTAAGGTTTCTCAGATTTTTTTTGGTTGGGACTTTCTATTATAGAGTGGTTTATTTTTTTGAATAATAGAGGTTAACATTTTCCCTTTTATAAGTGAGGGGAGGGACCCACATGGAATTACATAAATGATTTACATAATATAAAGTACTTTTGTAATGAATATATAACCATGTATTTGAAAACTCAACTTAAGATAATATAAAGTAAATATATCTTCATCCAATAATATCTATTCTTCTTATGATTAATTTTTACACTTATCTCTTAGTTTAATCCCCTAATTAAACTCATTTTAACCCAAACCATTGTAACATATTTTTACTATTTTTACTATTTATTATAAATACAAAATATGTTGAAATTTTTAAATAATAACAATTAATATGAAAAAAAATATTTAGTTCATCTTTTAATATTTAGTTATTTTTTTGAGATTAAATAATATTAATATATGTTCCTAAAATTAAATGAAAAGTGTTTTCTAAAAAATAAATTATTAATGAAAAATACTAATTTACAAAAAAATAGATTATAATTTTTATTCCAATGGAACTAATTGGATAATTTTAAATAAAAAAAATGAAAATTTAACTCCAAAGAAAACCAACATTAAAATAAAGGCTTTATATTCAAGATTAATTGATAAGATCTAAATATATTTTTTATTCCTAAAAAACGTTACATATTTTTAGAAAAAGTTAAGTTTAAATTTCATAGTAAAAAAATTATATTTATATGTGAATTTTATAATTTATGAAATATTTATTTTCACTAATAAACAGAGGTATCCTAATATTTCATGTGATTTTTATATCGTTATAATATTATAAAAGTGAATATTTTGGTAAAATCCTTATTTTTAACTATTCTCATAAAAATCAAATATTTCTGAACAATCTCAAAAATTCAACAAAATAAAATTTTCAAATTATTAATTCAAACAAGACTCATTTTAAAAAAAATCAATTTATTAAATATACTAATATAGCTTGAAACCACGTACTTGAATAATTTTATGTTTATTATTAATTTTTTTCTTTAAAAAAATGTTTACATACTATAATTTCTGATCACATAATAAAAGTGGGTTCAATAGGTTTATTACCATTATATTAAAAATGAAAGTAATAGAGTCTACCATCATTATTTTTCTAATTCTTTGGGATGCATGCCATATAATGATCATGTAGTACATTATTAGCTAGGTGGATCATTCAAGTACAAATTAATGCATGTTATGGAGGCTCTAGTTCCAGAGTGGCCAATGGTTGTTTGATGTATGGTCAATTTATATCCAAAAGTATTTTCAACAATATTTTAATATCTATCTTGGAACACATTTATTTCTCCCACATTAGTCCATGTTTTAGTAATAGAGTTGTTGATTCTTCTCATCCCCCTGGTTTTGTTCATGCTAGTTATAGGTTTGGCTATTTTTTTGATGTGTGTGTTGGGTGTAGAAGGATGATTGGGAATTATTAGTTGATGTGGATTTTCTTTTCAGTAGATATTTAATCATATAATGTCATAATTTTTATAGATAACATAAATCATGCAAACAAGAATATCAATTTCTTTTAGGGGAGTCAAATTATCTATCATTGAGGTCTAGTTAGTGGTTTTTATTAGTGAGAGGAATTGTCTGATTGCATGAATGTATAAGAATCCCATCCTATATTAGTAAGTAGTGAATTATTGGAATATTAGCTAGTATAGATTCTTATAGATATATTTGAGTTTCAAAATGTATTCTCTAATTTGGTTGTGATCCTATCTTTATGGGATTACATTGAGTCTGAGATAATTATCGCTGGTAAAATCACTAATTTCAATGAACCATTATCGTATAACAACCATATGGCCTTTGGAGTTGAAAATATTTTTCAATGACCAAATATTTAATTAATTCAACCAGATTAGTTTACATTTTTTTATTCAATTTTGATCTAAAAAACATTTAATGGTTTTATTAGCTTATGTATGGCATACATGAGGTTGAAACATGTGATTTTCATGAATCATTACCCACATCAATGGATAAATGATTTTTCTATCCCACTGAATGGATCCATTTTGATCTAAAATAATAATTTTCTAGTTTTAATATCATCATATAGGGGTAAATGAGGATTATATCCCAAAAAAATCCTTTTATTGCTGGTATATACACATCATGTTTCTAGTCATGATGTTTGGGGCCACAAACACACATCGTTCTTTCATGGGTCTCAACGACAACATGATCAGTGAGTTCCTAGGTTGGTTCATAGTTCATTTCATCAAAAACAAAACTCAAGTATGTAGTAGGATTGTATAGAGAACCATATGAATGTATTATAGGTTCATCAACACCATCATCTATATGGAAAAATATCTATGAATGTTTTGAATGAAGTGGGTTCACATTTAGAATCATGTGATGTCTTAGCACGACATGGTCACACACCTCTCTATAACTGATGCGGTGATGTTTTATGTTACACCCATGAATGTGGTGGGTGTTCATATATTCCTTATTATTATATGATATTATATGAGGTTTGTATATTATATCTCTAAAAGTAATGTGTTTATATGATAATTTACTAGGAAGAAAATGGAAATTATATAAGATTATCATTGCCATATTGAATTTTACTTATTGAAAGAGAGGTTAACAATCTCATATGTTCTTCATTTGCCTATGATGAGAGTGATTTTGGACTTTAGAAATGATTATTATCATCTGCGATTGGGATGAAACTTGATGTAATATAAGGAAAAATTCACTTATGGCATTAAGAAGACACATACCAAATAAAATAACTATGATACCCATGATTTATAGTTAATGTGATTAGTATTTTCCATGAATCTATAATGAAATTACCCCATCGGTGAGAACCTTAAGGTCACCGGGGACCAAAATAATTTGAGGTATATTTTTAGTTAGTGGTGTCTGAATCTATATCAATAAAACTGGACTGAGTTTTTCAATTTTATTATTTTCATATCACTTATACCCTATGAAAGTGCAATGTTGTGTCTTAAAGACATAGTTGGAATTTATGAGGATATTATGTTTGAGGTTATGAGGATGCTTGGAGGGATATGTTGGAGTTATTGCCTATAAATATTATCATTGGTTTTTTCTATAGAATAGGATTCATGTTTCGAATGATATTAGAATCTTATTTGGTGTGGAGAGTAGTGCAATTTTTGGTGGGAGAATCATATATCGAGGTAATAGTGGACTCATTCATTGATTATGAAACCTACTATGGTTGTTAGAGGATAACAAGGATATGATGTTATATTAGTGTAAGTTTTAGTTTTTGTTGTCTATTCAATATTTTGTCTCTGTTTGGTCCACAACTCACTCATAACAATACATATGAGTGTGTCAAAGATGTATCTTGGCTTGGGGAGGCAAATTTGGTATCCATGGAAGGAATTGTTAGTATTGAACTTCATTTCACTATGTTCGGTTTATCTACATGTGACAGTAGGTAACTATGTACCTGGAGGGTTTTTACATCCTAAGGTTGTCCCTATATATATATATATGGGAGTATTTCATGATGAATTTAGTTACCTGGTTACCCTGTACCCTTAAAGAATATGATGTTCTTTTACTTATCAGTTATTAATTAATGATGTTGGCCAATTTTTTAGTGATTTGAGAGAAAAATGACATATATTTTTTTACATTATGTTATGTGAGTACTTTAATGAGGCTTCATGGTGTACCGAGGATAAACATTTCTGATCTAGATCATCAATTGACCTCAGTAGTATGGAGAGAAATGTTGAATTATTTTTTCTACTATATATTTCATAACACTTATTTTTATACCTAGATTTATGAAAATATGGAGAAGAACATCCAGATGTTGGAGGATATGATTTGGGTTTGTGCCCTACATTTTTAAGGGTTTTTGGGTAAAGAACATACACATGGTCGAGTATGCCTACAATAAAAGATATTGTTCATCCATTAGAACGGTGTAGTTTAATAAATTAAATGAGAATCGATGATGATCTCCCTTATCTGAGACAATGGTTATAGAGTCTATAGTCCATTTTCCAGATGTGGTGCATAGTATTACTGAGATTTTTCTTGTGGACCAAGAGCAGGTTAAGGTATCATAGGACCACTGTAAGGATTATGCAGATCATATATAGATTCCCATATAGTATGATTATGAAGCCCACATTTTCATGAGGGTATAAACTCACCTTGGATAGTTGATGTTTCATCTGAGGAGTAATTTATCACATGGCTTTTTAGGAATTTTAATTTTTTTAGAGTAATCTATAAGCTGATATCATTTATACACATTATTTACTAAATTTTTATATAGTTACATAAAAAATAAACTCTTATAAAATAGATATACCTATTGTATTAGTAAAATTAGACACATACAAAAATAACTTGAATCCCTGATATAACTAAAATCTTTAAAAACACCATATCATTCCTTTAAGTCTCACTAACTTTCTAATATTTCATGAGATAACATGGGGACGTACATAAGAAATGGATGAGAAATAGAGACTAGTATGGTAATAATAAAAAACAACCATGTTGTAATGGTGATAATGTGAGTCCAAGTGAATAACATGGTGACATATTAATCTTATAACTATAACCATGAACATCGAAGAATGTCGTAAAATCATAACATCATGGAGTCATATTAGTGTGAAAATGACATAAAAGATTGAATCATACATATTATTCATGGATAACAACCAATAAATCAAATCATAGTGTCTTAGTCTAACAACTCAGTCCCATTGCATGATATCGTGTCAGATAAAAACATTAAAAATGTATAAAAGGGATATATAATTCTAGTCTAACATTGACTTATCAATTCATATACATGAATTTGTGTGCCACATAAATAATATATCATAATAGAATTATTAATAGATTCTAATCACAAAATAGTGAACTATTGGTTATATAAATAGATTTCCCCAATCAATGAAAGATAATAATATCTAGATGAATACCCCTCAGTAAAAATTGCAGTGGGTATTCACAACACAATATTTTGTCCGTGAATATCATGAAATTTTTCTAGTAGCATAACAATTGTATATAATGGTTCATGGATAGTATTAATGAGAGATAATGTTTATATTTTATTAGTTAGGTATCATAAGAAAGGTAATATTATGTTAAAAAAATTACAACATGAAAAAATCCAAATAAAAGGATTAATATAAAGTAAGTACATGAATGAATGGGGATGGAAATACAATATCTTACATAAGAGTTTTTCTCTTAATGAATATAGGGATCTTATTATGAGATTGAGAACACCATGATATGGATTTAGAGAGGGGTATTTAGAGGTAAATCAATATAAATTGTATTTTATTAAATATTAATGACTGTTTAAGAGGTTATTTATTGAGAATTATTGCGGATTGCATAATTAATTTAATAATATATATTTTGTACAATAAGTAATAATGGAATCGAAACCAAAAAAACCCACCTCATTTTCCCATGGATTCTTCCAAAGAGTATTTGTTCCAATATTTTATTAGTTTATAAACCTAAAAATTTAAAATAATACCATTCAAAATGTGGATGTGAGTCAAGTTCAATAATAATTGTTTTTAAATATATATATAAAAAATATATGTTTTTCGGAATTCATTAGATGTTTGTAAAATTAATATAAAAGCATTAGAAACATAGTATTTTTTTGAAAAAATTTATTTGTTTATTGTTTTTTATTGTATTTATTACACAAACTTTGGCCTGTTATGATGTCATAATACAAATAATATATTTATTCTCTTTTTATTTCTCAGCAAAAAAATTTATTATCTCAAAAAATTATTAAAAATTTACCAATCGATAATTTTAGAAATATTATTTTGGAAATGATGTTAATTATACCAAAATAATATTCTAGAGATAGGAATACAGACTTTTAAACAAAATGAAATATTTATTGAAAAATACATATTTTATGACACAAAAGAAATTAACTCCTAAAATATTACATGGAATTTCTTAAATTATATTTCTATTTATATTTAAATAAATATTAATTATAAGTAATACTAAATTAAAATAAACTTTATTTTCAAAATCATGGAATTTTTCAAAATATTTCTCTAAATTGAAGCTATATATTTCCTCAAAATACAATTTTGGTTTCTTCATAACAAAATCTAATTTTTATCTGAATAATTTTATAATAATTTTTATATAGAATAAAAAATTTAAAGGGCTAAATATAATAATGATTTTATTATAATGAAAGATTACAAAATAAATACTATAAATATCTAGACACATAACCCATTATTACACTAGCATACACCCTGAGTGTATGGTCTGTGATAGTTTGACTTTCTTTGTGTGTTATGATGAACATGGTTTCAGTAGAGATAACTATAATCTTGATGTTGTTTAATTATTAGTTTTGGACATGTTTCAGTATTTTTCTCAACACTATCATGGTCAATGGCGTAACTCAATAATGTTATCTCCTACAAAAGCTCTTACAAATGGGCTTCATAGGGTACAATTATGATGATCAAGTCAATTTCATATTCCATTTGTATCAAATAATTTTTATTATAATGCTTAAAATATACTATTCTTAATAGTAATTCTAGAATGGATATATGAATAGTGGTAAGTTTTTTTAACGTACTTTTAATCCAGTCAGACAAATTATAGGTATATTTTATAATTATCCCAAATAACAAACAGATTAAAATGAATGTGTTTTCTATAAATACATTACATAATAATGTTTATAGTCCATGAGAACTTAATTTCACTCATTGAATATCCTTTCATTATATGAAAATTGGAGAAGTGGCAAATCTGATGTCACTTACACTGTGGTTGGATATGACTTACAACATATTCAACATGTCTCAGCTTCATAACAATTTTCAAGATGATTCCCATGTCATCTATTAGGAGAGATGGATATCTAGGATGGAATGATCTTAATAAAGTAGTATTATAAAATCCATGATCTTTAATGGAAATTTCAATGTGGTCTTGTCATTCACTTGGTTTGTGTTGTGGATGCATGATGGCTTGGAATATAGTACATAGGGGCATGAGACATATATGAGGGCTTAGTACCCCTAATTTGTTTTTTTGTTGTTTTTTTCACATTGATTATTTAATTATTTATTAATTTTTTATGATATTTTCTTTCTACACATGTTTATTGAGGATAGTTTTTGGTCATTTTTTGGATAATGAGTTTCATTTGAGGTATATTATAGGAGTGTTGTACATACATTCCCCTTATTGACAATCATTTTGAGGATGGTTTTGGATATTAAGTAATAGAATCATTTAAAAATTTTTAATGTATAATATTTAGTCATTTATCTCATTACATTATGTTGTTTATGGTGAAAATGTTTAGTATGATTTTTAGTGAAGTGAAATAGGAGTTAGAGATGAAATATCATCTAAGAAGTAAATTACAACATGTAATTTCAGGTCACGCCATAGGGTATCATTTATAAGGGCTAATTTATGAAGTACCATTTCACATGAATCATTAGAGTCTTAAATTTGGGTGATCTAGTTTTTATGTAATGGTGGAATCTCTTATTATAGTGTAGCATAATTATGTACAATTTGGTTGAGGAATGGTTATTGTTTTCTGGTCTATCACTCCTGGGAGTTGGATATGGTGTGGAGATGATATATCATGTGGTTATGGGTAGAAAAATATTTTTATGAATTATATAGGTAAGGTATAATTTAATTTCTTGGAGATGTTAGTTTTGGTGGCCTTGATAATCCCAATAGAGTTCTGTTGTGGCATGGTTTCATTATTATTTTAGTTATTGTTTTCTTGTAGTGTAGAAAAATAATTTATAGCATAGAGGTTTATGGTTTTAATTTTTGAGGCATCTATTGATTTTGGAGTAGCTATAGAGTGGTGAAAGGGTTGTTCCACAACTATACCCCAGATAAATTGTATATTTCCGTTAATTAAAGCATGCATTTCATAGGGATATTTGAAATGGTTCAATTGTGGTGTATCACCCTTCCTTCCACCATACTTTAAGAAAATAACTTATTGGCTATGATGTGGTTATATGTTTTAAAAAATTCAAAACTCATCACTCAATTTATTTTTATATCAACTATTGATTGGTCTAGGTGCATCCTAATTATGTATTACAACCCCATTTTTTGGTGGATTTGATTCTTGACATCATGAGAATGATTATCATTAATTAGATGTGATTTCATATTTATTATTCTCTTCATATTATGATCATTCATTATTCAATGAAATTTATGGTCATGGGAATGATTGATTTTGGTGATGTTAAAGAAATAATTTTATAGGGGCCACAATATTTTAGTATTTTGGGGGTCTCTTGGTCTGATATCAATCTTGTACTATGATTCTTATTTCATAGATTTTTCCTAGAAATTGAAAAATCAGGAATTGAGTTAAAATATAAAAATCTCTCTCTTAGTTTTTTAACTATTTGATTAGAATGATTTTTGTTTACTTTTGATAGATAATAGTAACTTACAGAAGAAGATGTTCAACCATAACTATTGAAAATGAATGGGAAGTGTGAATTATAATTGTTTTTCTATCTAATTTTGTCACAATTTTTCCTCTTTACAATGATCTTGATGAATTATTCTGATGTTTGAACTTCGTATGATGTGATTTATGATCCTTTCCAATTTTTTATTGATTGAATTCCCTATTCACTAAAGATTAAGTAAAAAATATTGTTATCAAATGGTTGTGTGAGTAAATATAGAATTTTATTGAAAAATACCATGCAAGAGATGATAATTTTTTTGAAATCCCACATCAAATGGATATCATAAATGAAATAAACCAATAAACTAGTGGTATTTGTTTCTAGTGTTCTTGTACATTATTATATATATTGTGAGTATATTTGGATAGATTTTGTAGGAATGGTGGTGACCAGTTTTGATATGGAATGTTTTACGATAGTATGGGTGAAGTTAGTTTAGCATTGGATCTATTCAGGGATTTCATAGAGTGTATTGTTGATGGTTATTCTTTGGAGTTAGTTATGTTATTCAGTGGTGTTATTTTTATAGATTACATATAACTGTGGAACATAAATAATAAAGATAGAATAGTAGTTTCATGGGATGGACTTAAATAAGCTTAGAAAAGAATTTAATATGTGTGAACTGAAAAATAATTAGTAATGTATTAAAAATTTAAGGAATGGTTCAATAAATTAATATGGTAAAAATTAAGTATATAATGTTATATAGAGTGTTTTTTCATTTAATATGAAATCTGTTTATTTAATAAATTGAACTTTTTTCAATAAGTATATATCAAATTGATTTAATTCATTAATATGGAGGGTAATTTAGGGTTGTATGTGTGTCAATTTTTTGTATGTTGAGTTTAATTTAGTTGTGGTAGAAATTGGTGGAAGATATCAAGGCCTGATGTGGTACTATAATTGATTATATTGGTGTTGTTTGATGTGAACCCTTAGGGCAGGTATTTTGTGACACTATTTATTCATGTATTTTCTATCACTTTCTAAACTCAACCTCCTTAGATTGATATCCTTACCAATTCCTAAATATTATGAGTTCTAGTTGTTTTACCCAAAATCCTTGTTGGTGATGATAGATAGATATCATCCCTCCATACCTCTCTTAAAATGATGTGAAAAGCGAGGATATACTAGTTGGTAGTGATACCTAGTGATAATAACATAGTTATTTGATAAGTCATTCGATGATGGATTAGTTAGTGGTGATTCCTATAAATTATAGACAACTTTTTAGGGGATGTATTACAATGTGACATTTTGTGGGGGTCATGTATGGAAGGATGAGGGAACAAGGTAGATCTACTACATGTTCATAATACCCTAGTTTATTTTACATATGATTGGTTTATACAAAAGTAATGGTAGAACATGATGTCAAACATTTAGATGTGAGAGTAGAATTTTTTTTATAATTACGTGCGGGTTGAATTAAATTATATAATTTTGATATTATCTTACTATATATTGGATATGTTACATGGAGAGTGGGAATTGGGAAGGTTGGGGTAGATTATTATACATGTTTCGGTGAAATATAGTTTTGTTGTTCATTCACTAGGTAATTTGTATAAACATATAAAATTTTCTTGAGATACATTCTAAATGTCCTATTATGAATACATGTTATTCTCACATGACATATTTATAATCAATTTTTTATATTTTTGGTGGTTTTTCAAAGACCCAGAATGACATTAGAAGCTCCAATGTTGTGGATGATATAGATTGGTTTACATGTAATTTTTCTTCGTAATATTTTATAATTAATATATATATATATATATATATTCACATCTGTTGTGGGATGATTAAGGTTTTACATTTTTGATGTGATGATGCATTGGTGTTCATATATTATGTTTTAGAGATTATTAATGATAATGCCTCCCTTCATGTCTTGTATACAATTAATGTTTTCCACCAAATCAATTATTATAGGAGGCCCCTTTGGGGTCACATTATCTCTTCATTACCATCCAATAGGCGTATTGGTGTGTATGAGGGATTGACACATTCATCTATATTTTATCTTTTACATGATTATATTTACAGAAAACATAAGCCAACAAAATAATCCTTCATAAAAAGGCCATATCTCATTTACTGATAATTTACATTGTTATTTCAATAATGTTCATTTTTTGTTATGTTTCAATAAATTCCTATTAAAAAGTATTTGAAGAGTCTAGTTGATATATCATTAAATTAAAAAACTACAAAACATCATTGATACTGCAATAGTTTATTAGAAGTTATAAATTATATTCAACCTCTCTAATTCACTCAATGACCCAAAATGGTCACACATTATATGGTGCTAAATTCAATTATTTATATAGTATGAGTGAACTAAAAATGGGGATACAATCAATAAGACCCATTCCTAAACCAAAAACACTGTGGGCCATCATATATGGTTATTAAAATATTATTTCTAATTGTGATCAATCAAAAAAATTTCTTCTAGAATAGATAATAATAAATTATCAAAATTTTCACTAGTCTAGGTCTCAATAGAGTATTTTCACATACATAAACCTAATATAAGGGTGATCTAAAAAGTTTTCCATAGGTAATATCAAAGGGATTCTTCTAAATTAATGCATGATAAGAACTTTATATGAAAATCCCGTCAAGGTAATTTTATAGACCCATGATCTCAAAACTTCATTCCCAAAATCATGAATCATTTCCTTAAAATTAACTTTTTTTTGATTTCCAATCTATGAAAGGAATATATTACATACACATATTCAATAAATTACTCATCTAAAATTTTAATTCCTTCCAAATCCATTATGTAAAATAAGGATCCTTACACAAATTTATCAATGATTAAACTTGATATGGCCTTGCTACATCCAACTCGTATAACTCACAATGTCATTTTATTGATAACATATCTATAATGGGTATGATGTGATATAATATCTTATTTAGATCCCTAATAACCCATATAGTATAACATTTATATGTTTTTTTAGATTAGGAAACAACAACAAAATGTATCTTGATGTTATTTGACTTCCATATCTACATAGGAATTGGTTGTTAGAGCCTTATGGATCAAATACTATAATCATTCTCCCATTGAAAACCAAATATCCAAGATGAAAATCTGACAATATTTTATCATCTATAGAAAACTATTATCTCATTTAATGATATATCTGGATTACTCGAGAAAAACTTCTTAACAACTCTTATGCAATTATTTTAAGACCACTTCATTTAATATTAAAGTAACAATTACATTATCCTTGAAAATAATTAAAAAAAATAATATACAAAACACCAGTAATCAATATCCTAATAAATATTTAGGGAATCAATGATTTTGATACATTAAAAATTAATTTCTTTCCAAAAATATAGTACATCAAAATTAGCTGATGTAATGTCAATATTTTATAAAAAATGTATTATTCACCCCCAAACATATCTTTATCTTCCATTATGTGTATTTTCTTCACATAAAATTTTATTCATTAAAAAAATGGATTTTCCAACCCAATGATTTTTTATTGGATGAAACATAACATGTGTATAAGATAAGTCAATGTTTTACTACAAATATTAGTAAACATGTCTATATCAATTGTCAAATCAATGAGAGCTCAAAAAATATGAAATTTTTATTATCATATCCCAAGGAATCATTATTTTAAAATTATCTTTTTAATATAATTAATCCATATCAAATGTATAATTTCCTATGAATTTCACTTTCAAAATCAAAAATTGTAAATTTTATTTCTTCACACACATTTGACACTTCAACGACTTCTCTAAAAAAATAAAAAATCAATTATTATGTTCATTAAATTGAATTTAATTAATGGTATAATTCTCTAAAAATAATAAAATTTAAATAATTTATACATGGAAGATACAGTTTATCATTGATATAAAAATAATTGGATAATTAGTTACCAAAATTGGCATTAATCAGAATATTTTTTTGTACTAAATTCTGGAAGAAATCTTCATAATTTATACATGAATCATTATCAATTAGTGATATTGCAATATCAAATAACTCATTAATAAAAACTTTAAACTTTTAAAGAAACTAAAAAAATTAATAATGTCAGGTAAATAGTATTTTTATCAAATTTTTATTGTTTAACGTCATGGAGTTTATGTATGAACATAAATAAGACTCATCAATTTTAGTAAAGGAAACTGGGTCCAACCACGGAAAAAGATGTTCTCCAATAAACCCATTTCAAGTAAAATCATATATCAATGTTTTTAATTATAAAATATTTATAATAATTATATATCATTAAGGAATTAATATCATATTTTTAAAAAAAATTATAGAATGGGAATATATCTCATGTAGAAATCCAAAGAAGGTTTCTAAAAACATTTTTGAAATCATCTATGAAAACTAATTTTTTTTAGATATCTTGTTTGAACTAATATAAAAATAAATATATATTAAAGGAACGATAAAAATATATGGTTATGAATAATAATTCCGACTCAACTATAATTAATATATCACTCTCAATAATAATATAATTACATTCACCATGTGAATTAAAAGATAATCTTTAACCATAACTATTAATATTATACTTAAATGTTACCATCCCATATATTCCAATTAAAAAATCATAGATGTTATGATTTATACCTAAAACTCCCATGATATTAAAAATATCACTAATCCAAATTCAATATGAATGTCACTTGGATTATTATTCAATAATTAAATTATATGGAATTTCAATCTTTAAAAAATAACATAATGATTACACCCAAAAATGTAGGAACCAAGGATGCTCATTGATAATACTAGAGTTTTGTTTTTGTTTGATGTCAATCAGCACATGGATGAATGAGGAGTTTGTAAGTAATGAGTTTATATGTTCAATTCTGAAATTAGTATTGAAGGTAGTGTAGTTTCCTTGTGTTTCCCAAACTTTTGGGCCTCAAAATCCATAGTTTTTTGTTGGAAATCAAAGGTTTTTCAAATAAGACTGAATGGTATGAAAAATGAAAATGAAAATGAAAACAAATAAAGGAAATACATATCTCAGAACATGGACCACATACCATGTTCCGAGAATGGTTTGCATCCACATACTAGGCAGCAAGAACAGCCCGTGGAGTGGTGCACAGAACTAAAAATGGTTTGCAGCAAATGTACGTGGGGAAGTAATGTGGTTTGTAGAATAATGATGTTTGGCAGGACTTTTGTGGTTTCCGAAACAAGACTAGTATATGGTGGTGGATAACAGTACACATATGAAGTTCAGTATATAGTGAAGGTTATCGCACATTGAAAAATTGGGTAAATTGGATTAGCAAAATATGCAGAGGTATGTGCCTATATAAGGAGAAATAATCCCCTTTATTATATAGTTGGATAAGAGATTATAATTTTGGGATGAAATCCTAAAAAGTATTATGTGGTTCATGGAGGAGAATAAGGTACATGGATAGAACTATCCGCATAAGGGGAACAGTCTTTGGAAGAAAGCATAGTCTATTGGGGAAGCTCTCAAAGAACGCAGCGAATCAAGGCATCATACAGAGTATGGCGTTACGTAGAAAAGTTTAGAAGTACACAGAGTAAGGCGGTATGCAGAGAAGGAATGTTTATATAGTCCATGAACAGTACATGGAAACGATAGTGGTGTGTGGAGAAGGGGGTCCTCGACCATACCTAGAACACAATATGGAGAACACCTAAGGAATCATTGAAATTGACCAAATCAATTTGCGAAATTAATTTCCATAACATATCGGCTTATTGGAAAATAAATTACACATGTGGTTGATTATAGTACATCAACAGAGTATCCATTTACAGCTGAGGATGTATGATTCAATGCTAAACCGTTGAAGTAACCTTTAAGTTGATAAACTGATTGAAGATTCTTCCAATGTAGTAAGAAAGGGGGAGTCAGTGGGAGTGATCTAAGGGAAGTAGTGTGTTATCCCTAAAACCATGAAAAGGCAGTGCTCGTAGGATAAAGTGATTGTTCCCAAACTCTTTTAATCGACAACTTTAGAATATTAGTAGTTTTTGGTATGACCGACACATTGTATATGTATACTCCTTCGACATAACCGTTAGTAGTGAACCAAGTAAAATTTTTGTGTCATTGATTGTATGTAATTAATATTTTCCTGATCATCCTCTTCATACAGGTTTAACAGGTTCCTACCAATGTGCGTACAATATCCATCAAGTTTAAAATAAAAAATGATAGCCTAATTCACCTCTCCCCTCTCGGGGTATTCAGATGTCCTTTAAAAAATAATTATTTATATTAATATTACTTCTATAAATTTATGAAATCACCAATTTAATACATATTATAGGTCATATAATATAAAATTACAATGTTATCTCTTATGAATTTTTGAATATCTCTTGATTCCTCTAGCATGTGTTCCATAATAAATAACTACCCCTGATTCTTTTAAGTTAACCTTTTCAAATTATTACAAAATTTACCCAAATACTATTCAAAAACTCTCAATTTATCTCTATATAGGATTTATGGATCCTTCTATCTATAAAAGTAATATACACTAACTTATTTGGTGGTTTAACTATAAAAAAATTCATGTTTGTTTACCATTTTCACTCATGACTTTTCATATGTTCATGATAGTGGTCATTCCTTAGTTATCTAAAAATGGATTATTAAAAACATAAAACTTTTATTCTTCTATATGATTAGATTTATTTACACAATCACTTATGAAATCCTCTATAATGGAATTTGAGATATTATTTTTATATCATGCTGAAAAATAATTACCTCTATGTTGTCAAAGAATAATGGTGCACTTTAAGTATTGATAAATACTATATACACTAGAGTATATTTATTGAACACCATTAAATATGTTGCCAAGTAAAATATGGTAAAATTCAACCTAATATCTTATTAAATAAGAATATTTAATATTTTTAAATTTAAAATTTCATTCATGATTAGATTTTTTCGAAATAAACCAATATTACAAAAACTGGAATATGATCCGATACTGCAATATTTTCCTAATATATATATAGATGAATTATGGGAACTTTATTAAATTCATAATATCAATGTAAAATTAATGAATGAATGAAAATTGAAATTATTTCAATGTCAAATCATTTTCTTAATTAACATTTGGGGTTCTTTCCCATGATATATGATTTTCTTATTTAAACATGAGTATAGAAATTGTATCATTTTTTTCTTAAGACTAAAAATATTTTAGAATATTTTCTTTATCATATGTGATCATTATATTATATTTTACACTCCTCCATCAATTTCAATTATTAGGGGATTCTACCTCCAAAAAATTGATTCCTAGACTATCTCCTTTAACACACTTTTTCTATTCCCTTTTAATATGATTGAATATCTTCTACTAAAAAATCTAGAGTTCATTAACAATTTTTTTATTACAATTTTTTTTATCATGCATTGGTTTTGATGATGGATTCACTCTTATTTTTTCATAAATTCAATAATTAGAAATTTTATTATATTGAATTATTTTATATATAGATAATAATATTCCATAACTAGTTGAAATGAATTATATTTATATATATGGTACTGTATTTACCATTTGGAGAATCATTTATTTATATATTTTTGTTTTTTTAAATAAAACAGACATTTTCGACAATTCTTTTTCAAAATAAAATATTTAATCATAATTTTCATTAATTTATAAAACCACTACACATTAGTTAAATCATATTTAAAAATATAATAATCTTGTATTTAATTATTATACATGTCTATTAGGATCCATGAATTAATTTATCAACTCATCTTTTCGTAGTCAAAAAAAAAATATGAAATCTTCCAATAACAGATCCTTATACCACTAATCATTACAAGATTCAAAGGAAATCAATGATTTAAAATTAAAATGTCTCCTATTCATTTTTGAATTAACACCTATTCTGTTTTGATAATCCTTTTCTATATAAATATTGACTTTCAAAAAATAAAATTTCTAATTTTTGGTCTCTGATACCATTTTAAAAAGCATTGATATAAATAAACACCTCAATATAAATATTCAAATATTACAAGGCCTCAACTGAATTCCATGATTAATAGAGGCTATATACTAATGTCATGAGATAAAAAATAATTATTTTAGAACACAAAAAATAATAAAATGAATGTAAAATTTTGATATTAAAGAAATTTAAAAAAATCAATAAAACACTTTTACAATATATATAATAACCAAATATGGTGGAAATAATATCCAAACAAATCATATGTTTTGATATCACATAAAACCTATCCAACATAAACCTACTAATCATTTACATTACATCTTTATAAATTATTTCTAATAAATTATTGACACATATATAGAATTGCAAAACTTTTCAAATCCATCACCAATAAATAATATAACTTTCCAAATTCATATATAATGAAACATTACACCTGACCAAACATTTAGATGTGAAAGTAGGGTTCAGTAACTAAACAATGAATTAATTTAACCCCAAAAACTCTCATGAAATACCATATATGATCATTTACAAATTGTGTCAGAAATGTAATTTAGGAATAAAATTAATCAATTTTCAAAAAAAATAATTAATTAAAATAGTTCATAAGAGATATCTATATTCAAAACAAAAATGTTAATTTACCCTAAATGAATATAAGGATACTATATTCAGCCATAAGTAATTATAGTTCATTACAGATCTTATATATTAAAATCATAAAATATTTACTGAAAAAAGAAAAATAATATGCACCCATGACTATAGCGTTACACTCCACGGTTCTCCATAAATCATCTTGTTTTGGAATTATTCACCATTCCAAATTTATGTTACCAAAAATGGAATATGATATCTATATAAATCATAATCTACTGATCCTTAAATATATATTATATATTTCATTGAAAATTCTTGGACATTTTTTATATTAAATAATTTTTTTACTAAAATTATTTTTATCTGGAAATTATTTCCCATGTTCAAACCATTAAAATAAATATTTTTTTCTTTCAAAGAACGATTTATTATAAAATATTATTTAATAAAAAAATATAATTGAGTTGATTATCACATATACATATTACAATATATCTTATGATTTTTTCAACACTATTGATTTTGAAATTTTTACAAACCAAGAGAGTTAGTAATTTTACAAAATCAATTTCTTAAAATAATTTTTCAAAATCAAAAGAACAAATGAATTTTTTAAAATCACGTTAACAATGTTTACAAGAATTATAATTAATTATGAGAAAATGTATCCCCCTACGTTGTAATATTTCTTCATTATATATAGATGTTATCAAATTTGAAATCTATATCTTATCCTATTAGAAAGTTTCCATAATAAAAAATTATTACACAGACCAAATGAAATAAATTTCCTTTTTAATTTAGTATATCAAGGAATGTTTATAATTTAAATTTCAAAATTCATGTTTTTAATATACCCTTCAATTTGGATATGGGACCTGTATAAATCGTTATATTATTTTACACAATAATCAATGGGTGTCATTTCCTATAGGTAACATTCTATTTAATTATATAGTAGATTAAAGATAAAGTGATGAAAATAAAATAAGTAAATCGACCCTTGTTCTATTTTTCTTAATCCCCATAAATTTTGTATAACTATTTTCAAAAATTTATAACCATCAAATTAATGGTGTTTTCGAGATAATGATAAAAATTTATAATTTTTTTTATTTTATTATATATTATATCTAGATTTATTCATATATTCAATGATCATAAGTAAATTAATAGAAAACATTACAATTATTTCAAAATATATAAATATCAAGTTTAATTTTAAAAAAAAATCACCATCATTATAATGAATAAAAATAACTTATTAAAGAATATAAAAGGATTATCTACTCTTATAATTTAATATTATATCATCAATCACGTCACATATTTTCCTTTTAAAGCTATTTATATTTAAATAGTAAGAATTCTCCCCCTCACTCCTCCACCATAAATCAAATTTCATGTACCTTAATTATATTGTGGACACTCTTAATATTGATATTACAACTTTGTTTAATTTCCTCAAATTTGATATTATTTTATTAAATTCATTTAGTAAACTCGTCAACTAAAATTATATAGATAAAATTATAATAACTCTTTTTAAAAATAAAAAACAATTATAAAATTATAAAAAACTCAATATTTAAATTTTAAATAAAAAATACCATAATTAAGAAATAAAATATAATTAACTATTCAGTGGGAAATATATTTCAATAAATCTATTAATGTAATATGAAATTTCAATTATAGAATCTCAAAAACTATATTATAATTACCTAGATAATAAAATGTACACACCCTTAAAATCCACTCCACATACTCATGGCCAAAAATAGATAAACTTCTACAATCACTTTTGATATTATCTAAAATATATATCACCATTAGTATGAAAGTATTTTCACTAAACATGAATGATTGTGATATTTATTCTCCAATGTCTCATATGGTCTATAACTAATAAGTAGGGAAACTCTCCCATCTCAAGTATTATGACAAAAAAATATCCACACGTGCAATTATAAGTGAGATTAGTGGAGAGTGACACTATAGTTAGTTTTACTTCAACAAATCGTTCCCATGAAATCACTTTTAAAATATTTTAAAGAATCCCCTTTTTATGGGTTGTAAAATTCAGTAGATATTTATATTTTTTACAATGATACATGGGTTGTTTTTTAACTAAGATTAAGATTTGGAATATGAGATTTGGATATTCTCAATGGGATTTTTAGGATATGGATCAATTCCTTAGTGGTATTTCATGTGATATATTGAATCACAAGATCGATCTGTAGATGTTTTAAATTTTCTAAATTGTTTACTATATTGTATGATTACCACATGGTTTGTGAAAGTATCACTTTCAAACTATGTAATTTCATTTTTAGGGGGCGGAGGGTGGGTGTACAACATACCCACAATTACAAATAAACTATGGAAACTATAAAATTTTAGTTTTACATGGATATTTAATACTAGAACCAGATTTTTAAAATCATCTCTCTTTACTTTTAAAGTATCGAGCTTGGGTTAAGAATGTGGTATATAGTTTCTGAACAATTTAAAAAATTTTGTAGCCAAATTGTGTGATGGAATGTGTCTTAAGATAATGAAAATTTAATTGTTGTGGATTTTTTTTAAATCATTCAGGTAATCATGTGATTACACAGAATTCATGAAAAAGATGAATGTTACCATTTTTACAAAATGATTTTTACTCCTCTATCATCTCTCTCCACACTCATGTGTAACTAACTAAAGGGGCCTCATCTATCATTCTACTTTTATTATATTTGTTTTTGGGGTGAGTTTTGGTGTGATTTTAGTATATTTGAGTCATGTTAATCCAATTTATTCTATATTTTATTATATTCCCCTTTTTCCTTCAAATTTTTTATATTTCCCAGCAAAGTTTTTTTTATGATTTTAATGGGATTAGGATGGAATTATTTTTATAAGATTGGGCTTTTATTCAGTGTGGATATCAGACAACTTGAAAGCTTGATCATAAATCGTTCCTCATAATTTTATTAGAGGTATATAACCCAATATTTTTTATAAGTTTTTGAATTAAATTTGATGAAATTAATGGATGAATATATGTTATATATTTTTAATGTTTCAAATATTTTCTTCGGGAGTACTCTATGGAAATTCCAGGTGTTGATATTGTTTTATTTTACAGAATATGTTTTTGGTTGAATTTTAAGAAAATATATTTATTTATTTATTTCTTTCCAATTATGTTTTTGTTTTTATAATTAAATTAAATTTTATATTTTGGATTATAAAATAGGATTGGGTGATGATAAGTTCATTTTTTGTGGCTTAGGCAAGATTGGGATATATTAGTCAATCTATTATTAAAATAAAATAACATATATGAGGTTGGTGTTACCTTAAAAATATACCTAATATTTTATAAATTTTGTTTATAAACATGTGATGTTTGTTTATTCCAATAATTTTATATTGTGCTTATTTTTGAAACAATGTTTTAATTTATAGAATTTAAAATTTTTACAAAGCCATGAAAGGCCTATAAAAACTGGATTTATGCCACATTCGCTGGTATATGAGGGATTGATTTAAAAAACATGAATGATGAATCATGGTCACTGATTTTATGTACGAATTTTATAACACCATAGTATTTTACAATATATTTTTTCTTTAAATTAATCTACTGTGATCGATAGCTTTCTCCATAAGCAACACTGAATAAATATAAGTTGCATCATCTTAGCTAAATATTGTTAAGAAAACTAATGGAATCATAAAAACTATAGTGAATAAAAAGATATTAACCAAATAAAAAAATTTATATATAAATGAAACATAATTATTATCATTTAATATTTTAAAATAATATTTATTCTCAAAAAACTCTTTAAATTATTAAAAAATTAAATATACCACTATTAATTTATTATTATAAATACATATATTAATTAATGTTTTTAATATATTAACATTTTATAAATATTAAATTAGTGTGACTTATTATTGAGAACATATAATGTTTAATAATGACATTTTTCAAAAAAAATCAATATTATGAATTTTTATTTAAAAGATAAATTAATAAATTTTAGACCATTATTTTTTAAAAAAAATATCTCCATTTTTTATGTTCATTTATAAATAATATCCCAAATTTAATTTTTGACAGTTTTATTATATAACTGGTCTTTAGGTTAATACTAAAAAACTCAATTTTTACCAATATAATATATTTTAATAATATATCAAGAAGTTAGTGTGCCATAAAAACCAATAAAACATTTTACATGATAAAATATATATTAATGAGAAATATTTTACATTTCTAAATAGTAGTATCAATTTATAAAACCATTTTATTCTTCTATAATGCATTGACTCAAAAAAATCATTAATTCTTTTTTTTTACTCACAAAATCTGACATTTATGTTATTAATTAATTTACATTTAATTGAATTTTAGAAAATTAATATTCATTGAAATATTAATTCTAGAAATATATTCAATTAATTTTTATATAGGGAAATTTTATTAAAGGTATTTTAGGATTTCATGATCATATTCTAGAAACATTGTAATGTTAGGAAAAATCCTACATTTAGAAGAAAGTATATTGATCACATAAATGTCATTAGAAATAAAACCCTACAGAAAAGAAACAGAGAGTATGGTTTATCAACATTATTTTTTTGATCAACCTTACGTAATATACCATACTTTTTTGATCCACTATATATTCTCAAATGTCTGTCTGGAGGTTTAAAATCATAAAAAGGAAACCTATGTTGTACTATTCAATGATAGAGTTTTTAAATATAAAATATTATATAAGATTCATGAAACAATTTCTAAGAAAGTAGTGATCTATTCAAAGATATTTTATGACTAATTACAAGGCTTGTTATGATTTTATTAAAGGACCGTATTAAACTAGTTTTACCTAGAGCTTCTCGATCTACAATATATATATTGAGACATTCCTTAACTAAAAAAATATAGGGGCGATATACATAAGAAAATGATGTGTTGGAAATATAACAAGAGCGCTATTGCCTCAGAGCTACACTTTTCATACATATATATTTTGATCTATATGATCTATTAATTACTATGGTATACACTAATACTATATTTTTTGGTTACATATTCTTTTGGAATATTAATGAGTCATTGGTCAAATATACATTTTGGATAGATAAATATTTATACATCTGTCTGTTTTTTTCTCTATCTCGATTTGATGAATTCATGTGAAATTTTTTGAGATATATTTGTTGTTGTGTGTTATTAATGATTAATTAAATCTGCCAATTTATGTTGCAATTATAAAGTTAAACCTTTGTTTTCATGCAAACCAAAATCTATTTATTTGGTGTATTTTCGGCTTCTCATAAAAATTTATGGTTAAGTGTCAACTTCTTTCACTAAACTGTAGATTTCCAGCTCCTTCTAAAAGAACTAGAAGGCCCTATAAAATCAATGTAAAGTTTTAGATTACAATGCTCAATTGTTTTTTTAGAGGTATCTTGATAAGAGTACCTTATATTGAATATAATCGAAATCATGTAGTTGAGTGGTTGGTGGAGTGGACTAGAGGTAATTGTTCCCTGATTCACTATATGTTGTTGTGTTCCTTTCGTTTATTTATGTAAACTCCTCACTCTTTATTAAGACAGAAAGAATCGTTCACTATATAATCAAAGAGGTGTTCTGAATCTATAAAAAAAATTTAAAAACACAATTCACCTTCCTATTGTTTCATTGTCATTATAATCTCCATCATGGTCTTATATTTGATAAAAAATGAAGGTCTCTATAGGTATATTTTATTTCTAATAAATAACTTTATAATTATTCAATTCAAAAAACTGATATCATAAATATTAATAAGAATTACCGAACTTTATTCTCCTTTGTTTAATCAGGAATACTTACAGGCTCGAACAAACCTAATTAAAAAAATTTCGAAAATATCTTGAAATTGTTAGTTCTAAAGAAGGTATGTCGATGAGCCATGCTCCATACATTAATATTGATAATTATGGATGATGGAAATCATGTATAATTATTTATTTAAAAAATCAATGAATAATGGTTTATTTTAAAGCTTTTATGTCCTATGTCATTCATAATTAAGATTGAATATTGAAACATTGATCAAGGGATATAATATCATCTCATTTTAAAATCTATCAGTGATATTGTGTGGAGTTTAGGAACTGATGAATTCAACCATTTATCTCAATGTCATGCTGAATATGAGTTATAGTATACAATTTTTTTCAATAAATGAACTGAATAAATGATACAACTAAGGTACAAAAATTTAAATCTAAATTATTATATGGTTAGAATGTTTGAGGAAAAAACTCACTCAAATGAATGGAATACTAAAAAGGATTGTCAATAATGTTCGTACTTTTGGAGATCCCATTTTACAATTAGATCAAGAATTAAAACAACTTTCAGTACTTCCCTCTAAGTGTGATGGAATATTTTCATCTATGCATCAATATACACTAATGAATAAATTGTTAATGAAGGATTTTACTGGGACATTAATGGTATATGAAGTTCAAATACAAGTTGAAGATGAAAATCATATAAAAAATGTAGAATTTTCTCTGAAAACTTCTTTGGATGAATCATATAATTCAATTCATCCATATTTAGATAAAAAATTATTAAATATTTAATTAAAATTTTAAAACATTACAGAAGGAAAAAAAGGGACCGAAGAAAATAGATGTTCTGAATGCAATGAAAACAATTATACAAAGGATAATTGTTATTTACTCAAAGTTCAATGAAATTATGATTAAATTGGAAATGGAATGAAAATTATAAAGGATAGATTGAGTAATTCTTCTAGTTCGCAAGATGAATCTTCTACAAATTATGTGACTAAGCATAAAAGGAAAATTGTTTGTCTTATGGCCCAAACTGATGAGGTAAAATTTTATCCCTCCCAAAACCCTAGTTGTGAAAAAATTTCTATTAATGAATTAGATAGATATTAATTTTTTTAAAAAAATAAATATAAATAAATTAATAAAAAACATATAAAATTTAAAAAAAATTATGATACCATTTTATTATATAAGAAAAATTTTCAAAATATATTAATGAATTAAAATCTATTTAGACTGAAATATTTCATGAGATTACTAATACTAAGATTAAATAATTATTTATTTAAGTGAAAATTTTAAAATTTGTATCAAGTATGATGATTAAATGGAGAAGAATATTTAAATGAAATGCTTGGTAAAAATGAAATTCTAAATGGAAATATTAGAATAAGAAGTAATGAAGAAAGACCAACACTGTATAAAATTTATTTTTTTCTGGTTTAAATAGAAAAAACTTATTTTTTTTGTCATGTTAATGGAAATTATAAAAACGATTACAGATTTAGAAAAATTAAAATTTATGGTATTGAAAATATTTATTATTCAAAAAAATATTTCAACATGAATTGTATAAATCCTTCTAAAAATAAACATGTTTGGTTACCTAAAATTTTAATTGCTAACATTGTTTGACCCAAAATCATTTGGGTGCCAAAAATAACATTTATTTTATGATTTTAAGTGATAAACCACTGAGCTACATCATTAAATTAAGAATTTTTTTTCTATTTAAATCTTGAATTTAAAGTAGTGATCAACATTGAAGTAGTTTTTTATCAAAAAAACATCAGTAAAAATTTCAATGATTCAGGATGTGTTGTAGTTTTATTCTTTAAGTGAATCAATTTTTTTGTACTAGGGGAGTAATATATCCCTTAAAATTTAATAAATACTCTTCTTTAGTTGTTGAAGCACATATTAGTCTATTTTTTATAATATATTTACTAAAGACAGAAATATCACTGAACATTTTTTATATATTCAAATAAATATTATATTTGTTCAAATAATGAAAAAAAAATTATTTTAAATTTTTTATCTAATTAATAAAAATTATTTTTTACGTGTGAGGAAAAAAAATTGTTACCTAACATTCCTTTTCAAAAAATATAAAATCCACAATGAATATTCCATACTTTTCAACTTGATAATGTCATGCATCATCTGCATTGATTAAGAACAAAACATATCATTCCCCTTTTAAAACCATATAACCTTCTTCATAAAACATTCAAAATATTGTATCCATCTTAATTAAAATATCTTGTTCAAATGATTCTTAATCACAGTCTCAGGAAGTTGAAGTGGTGATGTACTCCATGTTTAGAAAAACAATGGCTCTCACAAGATTAGAAAATGTAATCATTTTGATTTATTAAAAGATAAAAAGTATTTTATGTTGATAATTCCTTTAAAAACAATTTTTAAAGAAATATAGAAGTTCATATTTATTAATAAAAAGGATTTTATTATTGTCAAATGTATTATGAAGAGAATTTATTCAAATTCATCTTTTTGAATTATGAAAAAGTGAAGGTGCATGTAAGTCTGGATGTATCTATAAATCCATATGAAAAACTATAAAAATATATTGTGTTGATTTTTTTTATTAAAAAATAATATCATAATATAATAGATAGTTAGACCTCAAAATTATACTTTCAAAAATTTTAAAAATAAATTCTATGTAAGATGTAGTATCTATAAATGGAATTTTTTACTAAACCTGTTCTTTGTGAGCTAAAGCTATTTCTGATTGAACTATGTTTATATTCTTCGTATCAAATAATAATAGATTTTCAAAATAGAATAGAAGAGTAGTCAAAAGTTGTATCTTCTTTATATGAAAAAGATCAATGTTCAGATAGTTCTATACAACCGTATACTCATTCCTAACTCTTTGATTTTATATTCTGTTGTTTATTTAATGTCAACATTGTATATAATATTTAGTGACAACATATTTTATAATTTGTTTCATGATTTATTTTTGAACTATTATTAAGTTCTCTAGGTTAATCATGTATTTAATATTTGATAAATAAATAATTTATAGTAATTAGGAAATAATTTGATTAATTTTTTTAAAATAATTAAAAATATTTTATTTCTTTTAAAATGATTTAATTATTTGAATATCATATATGCTATGAAGTATAGAGGAGTTTTTATAAAATAATCCTTTAATTTATTATATATTTCATAGGTTCCTAATTTACAAATCTATCTATTATAAGAATGAATTGTCTTAAGGGATTTTATTCTCACTACCTATTACCCTTATTTTTTGATATCACAAGAGGGGAAGAATTATTGTTTTAGTTTTACATATTTATCATCATGCGAGTGAAGTTAGATAATTTTCTTATAAACATTATATTATATCATTATCATGTCATTGAATTTTTCTTTATATTAAAATGATATAAATGGGGAAATTTTAAAAAAAATTGGGAAATTTTTAAATTGTGAAATATTTTATATGAGAAATTTATTTATTCAAGTAATATGTTATTAGAAGATTTATTTATCTACAAATTGTTTTTAAATTTTATGTTTTTTATGATTTTTGTGATCATAAAAAAGGGGGATATTATTTAGGTGGTGTTGATTCAATAGTTGTATTAATTTATATATTGTTTAATGCTCAAAAATTCACACATTTATGTTACTAATGAATTTACTTCAAAGTGAATTACATTAAAATAATATTCTGTGAGA
This sequence comes from Viscum album, assembly GCA_963277665.1. Classification (NCBI taxonomy): domain Eukaryota; kingdom Viridiplantae; phylum Streptophyta; class Magnoliopsida; order Santalales; family Viscaceae; genus Viscum; species Viscum album. The sequence continues at coordinate 1,903,879,488 of OY728130.1, read as the reverse complement.
TATTTTCTCTGTAAGTATATTCAAGTCATTTATATGTGGGAAATATTTATTAATTATATTATGGATGTGTTTAAATGTATTCTAGAAACATTGTTCATACCCTTCGTTTGTTAGTGCAACATAAGGAAGAAACCCTACTTTTGGAAGAAAGCATATAGACCATATTCCCTATATTGGGAAGAAACCCTATATCTGAAAAATAGAGAGTATGGTTTATCAACCCTAATTTTGTGATCAAATGTACATGATCAACCCTACTTTTTTGATCAACCATATGTTTTCAACCTAATGTCATGATTTTATTCATCACATGAAGTAACCCTATCTTTCACTATTCAATGATGAAGATTTTTAAATATATTATATTATAAAAAGATTCATGAAATGGTTTTGATATAATTAAATATCTATTCAAATCTGTTTTATTTCCAATTCAAAGGCTTGTTATGATTGTTTAATGGCTCATAATTTATAGGTTAAATCCTGAAAATTGTTATGGGAAGTTATAACTATCATGAATTTTTTTAAATTAAAATATTAATGATTTATTCTGGGACATTTCTAGACAAAGTTTTACCAGGACCTTCTGGAAATATATTATTAATATGAAGACTTTATTCATTATAAAAAATGATAGAGTGTATATACATATAGAAAAGATTCATTTGAAATATAACAAGGGTGTCATTTTCTTTAGAGATACACTTGAGATGCATACATGTTTTGATATATCTGATCAAATATCTCCAGATTTTATCATTGTAACTACATTTTATTATTGAATATTCTTTTAATGGATCAAATAGGAATTTTTCATATATACATGTTTGAGAAATAAATGTTTATATATTTGTCTGCTGTTTTCTTTATCATTATTTGAGGAAATCTTGTGGAATATTTACGTTCTATTTACTGTAGTTTGTTACTGAAGATTAATTGAATCTTTTATTTCTTACTGTAACTATGTTGTTTAACCTCTATATTCAAATGATTCAAAATATGTTTATTTGGTGGAGTTTCAACTACTTGTACTCATTCATTGTTAAGTGTTTAATTCTCGTAATAATCTATGGATTTATATTTCCTGTAAAATAACTAAAAGGCCCTGTAAAAGTCTTGTAGGGTGTCAACTACCTATACTTAGTTTTTTTATGACCTTAACAACTATAAATCAATGTGTTATTTTTGTTTATTTATTTTTGATTCTCCCTCATCATTAAGAAAGAAGAAAGGTTCATATCATTATAATACAGGTGTTATAAATCGATCAAATTTTTGGATGAACACAATTCACACCCCCACCATTTCATTGTATGTATCATCTCCATCACGACCTATTATTTAAAACATATTCATAAATATATTCAAATAAAAGAAACTATTTTTCCCTTTTATTTTACTTGAATAATTTTTTTATTTGAAATTTGGTACTTTATTGATATGAAACAAAAGAAATTATTTTTTCTAAAAAAAATTATATAATAAAAATTAATGACATTGATAACATTATCCATCACATAATTTTTTTTCTTGAATATATTTTTTTAAAAAAATGGGTTTCTATGTGTTACAGGAAAAAATGAAAACATTATTTTTTATTATACATAGATAGTTTATTTGATAAAAGGGAATTAATATATATACAATTTTTTAAAATCTATACCATTAAGTTTTTTAGTATTTAATGTAAAATACTTTGGTATAAAATAGTTACCACTATAAATGAAAAAGGGTAAAATTGAAATTTTTTAGCATAAAAGGATTTAAGCTTTTTGTTCATACAAGTGAAAAAATTAATGGTTGAGACATGATTGAAATTATTATATCTCCAACATAATTTTTTTCCATTTTGGTGTCTTATAGAAAAGTAAATAGTTTTTTCTCATTATATAAAGTTAAATCATTTTAAAATATCATTCTCAATACTTATAAATAGGGCTTATCAACACCCATTCAAGACCACTCTAAAATTAAGGTTTCCCTATGAAAATATACCATATTAATTTCCCATATAATCCAAAACTATTTCCTTAATACTATGGTTAAATGAAATTATCCTCATACCTCCATTTCCAATGTGTCTTGTAAGGGAAATCCCAAGTCCTGAGCATCAGTACTTTTTTTCTCACATATTTTATTTTATTTCATAGATTCCCAAATATAATTTTATCATCACTAAATAATTAAATAATTATTAATTTATACTTAATTTTATAATTATAAGGTAATAAATTTCATCAATCATTCCCCTTTCCATAAATAAAAACAAAAATAAAATTTGTTTATGTGCAGATTACAACCTCTATGAAGTAACATATCGTATTTTGCATCTGGTTCATTATTATTTTTAAACTCCCATTAATTTTTTTCTATACCTCAATATTATCTAAATATTAACCGTATAATTCATTGAATATTATTTCATTCTCTAATAATCCACTTTCGAAATTATAATGATCGATTTATTATGACTTTTTTATGTTTTGGTAAATCTGACCACCTATATGTAAAGTGAAATAAAATAATATCATATATGACTATGAGAAATAAATGATAGATAATAAATTATATAAATAATAAAATAATTTTTCTGTTGTTTTTAATGGACCCATTTATTTTATAATTAATTTATTTACAAATTTCAATTTATTAATAATCACTGAAACATGCTCTTCCCATATGTCATCTTTAAATATAAAAATAATATACCATATTATTAAATTATAAAATTATAAATAATTATAAATTATAATTAAAATAATGTTTATTAGATTGGAATGATAATAATATGGATAATATTGAATCAAAAAAATGCTATTACAATACTCATTCAAAAACTATAAGATTACTCATAGTAACTAACTAATGTTCATATAGAGAATAATTATAAATGAATTTCATATATTTATTTCTATATGAATATTGTTACAAAATAAATTCATAGAGAAGTTAATTTTCTTATATAATATATTCTCATGCTTTATTGGATGTCAAGAATTAAGTTAATTTTTTCTGTCTCTCATTTTCAAATCCTCAAGAGAAGCTGGATATTTCACACAATCATTTATTTTATACTGTGTGATTACTAAATAAAGATTTTATTTTGTAGTACTCATTAAATTAATGGGTATTTAATAAATATATCTTGTTATATCTTTACTTTACCTTAATTTGTAATGATAATAATGTTCTAATGGGAATAGATAATTCAACTCCCTTCATTAAGTAATAATATTTTTATCAAATTTTGTTTATAATAGTTTATTCCAACCAAGGATTTTTTACCATGGTAAATTATATTCATCTCTATGATGAATTAATTTTTAATCCAATGATTTTTCCTTGAATGATATCTTTATAAAAATATACATCATTGTTTAGAATAACTTACATCATCTCTAACAATAGTTATCCCTCCTTGTCTATAGTTTCTATTCCCAAAACTTTTCCCCTAAATAAATGTAATCCTTCTAATTGGTTATCTCATTTAATCATAATGTTTCCTTAATAAATATTTACTTATTAATAGCCTTGAAATAGGAACACAATTATAATTAAAATTATGAATAATTATAGATTATATTTTGAAAAAAAAACTAATTTATGTTTGCATTATATTTTTTATTATAGTAAATTAGTTTAATCATAATAGGTAAATTATTTTAATTGAATTAAAATAGATTATATTTAATAAAATAAATTAACATTTATATAAGGGTTTAAACTATATAAAATGGGTATAAATTCATTTTTTTACTTCTAATATAAATTGGCATCAAAAATGTTTTTAGTGGAATTTGTGTGTGAAAATAATTATTAATTTCAAAAACATTTATAATGTTTATTAAATAAAATGAGAATTGTTTTTGAAATTATAATTTAAATAAATTTTAAGATAAATTTATGGTGTCTTTATAGATTGATTGATTCTCTGTTTCCAAGTTAAAAATGCTTATTTTTGCAAAACTATCTTTTCTATTCATAAAATCATTCAATTTGATGATTCCATTATATATTAGATTTTTTAAAAAGTAACTTTATATAAAAATTAATCAAATTAATAAAATTAATTTTATTAGAATCAATTTTATACTTTCTTATTTAATAAAATTATTTTATGCATAAAACGAGAGTTTATCTAAAAATGGATTTTTATGGCGTTCTGAAAACATATATTAAAATAAAATATAAAAAAATCTAGATGTAAAATCAAATAAAATTTATATTGTATATGGAATCATAATGTTCTAATTATTTAATGTGTTCACTTTATTTTTTTCAATAATTAATTACTAACATGTTATACATTTATCACCACAATAAATTGTAAAATCGGTTTATCGGTATCAAATTTTTTGATAAGGTATCAAAATCTATCAAATAGTTTGATTTATTCCATTTGATTAGTTTAATTCCACCAAAAGAATCCTTTACTTAAAAATATTTCATTTATTCCACATGACATAGATTACTACCTTTATATTGAAGTAATTATGATAAATTAAAAAATATTACTATCTTTCAGTTATTAGGTTTTATTTATATGGATATAGATAAAAATGATATACAAATGATGCAATATGATAATATATACGAATAATAAAATATAATTTTTATTTTAACTTAATTTAAATTGTTTGTGATGTAATAGTTATTATTAGCTTTTACTCAACGATGATGCATTGCTTGAGCAAGCTATAGAAAAAAACTAAATCGTTTTAAAAACACAAAATGTTTCATATCTTGGTTAAATTATGGTGTTCTATGAATATATTATATAATATAAGTTATTAGTAATCCTATAAGTATTTATATTTAAATTAAATATTCTCGATTATCCATTAAAATAAAAATATGTTAACAGTCTTGAAAATTACATTAAATAATACTAATGTTTAAAAATAATGATTTGATCATTATAAAATACTAAAATAAACTATTAACTCAAGTGAATGTGAAATTATGTAGAATATAATTAATAGTTCGTGTATGTGCAACATTGAAACACCCTCATGTACAAGTTTCGTTATCCTTGTTTTATTTATTTTGGGATCAATTAGTAATTGGGTTTTTTCTAAAGTTAAAATGGTATCTGAATAGACTTTTTATGGAGTTAAATAATTTGTCAGGATCTCACACCATGGACCATGGTTTTCGGTATAAACCTCTTGTGGATGTAATGTAAAGATCATCGGTTCCACCGTAGGGGGTTGAGGTGAAGCGCTTATGATATAACCAATTTTGTATCCCCCGTTGGGGTAATGGGTGGTCTATAATTTATACTTTTTATTAGTTTGTTTTTATGGTAGTGGTATAATAAATTTCCTCATTTAATGAATTAAAGGAACTAAGATGAAAATGCACTATTTTTCTTAGGTGTGTAGTTGACTAAGAAATTTATGTCGTGGTTTCCATCCTTATGTTGTAGTCTTAACAATTTTAATAGTTTTACTCTATGGAGTAGAAGTATTCCCCAATCTCTTACATTTGAAACCATGTAATAAAGTTCCTTCTAGTGGTTGACATTTTTTTCTCAACACCTATTCCCCTCTTGATTTCTATTTCTACCCTAGGCATTTTCTAGTAATCCTAGATGTCCGGACTCTGAATCCAATGGATCTTCATGTTTTTTATTATAGGAATCAAATAGTAGAGATATGAAGAGTTGAGATGCCATGTTTTTTCTAATATCATTTTTTATAATCATTATAGTTTAGGGAAGGTTGATTCTCTTTTATGTTAACTTATTCTAGAAATTTTAGTAATATTTTTTCTAAATGGTTATTATTTTATTTGCTTCAGAAACATACTGTGATATCATAAAGGGGATCATATTGGTTTATTTTTTGAAATTGTGGGAAATTTATAGATTTTTTAAAACCCATTTTCCCTAAAAATTAGAAAATTACAATTTCCAAATAATGAAATGGTTTTATAATCAGGATAAAATATTCATGAAATTATTTCATAGTAAGAATTATTTAATGATAATTGTTCTCATGTATATTAGCATAACTTTATAAGTGTGTTTTTCATGTGGTTGGTTAAGGTTATATGTACTTGTTTCAAAGTTTTATGGGTTCTATTCATAGAGTTCCATAATTAATTTGCACACCATGATTGAGTGTAGGGTTGTGTGTATGTGGATGTGTGTGACTGTGTAAACATGGTGATGGTTATTAAAAATGTGAATGGATAGATGGATGATTTGTTATGGTTTTTTCATATGGATTACCCTTATTTATTTATATGAAATTTTTACCTTATTTTAAACTATATTATATGAAATATGAATCCATATTCTTGTCCAAGTTACATGTTTTGGTTATTCTCTTGGAAATTATAAATAATTTTATACTCATATCCTTATTGGTAACTTTAGTGGATTTTAAGTTGTCATATACCAAGACCCTGGGAAGGGAAAGGTATAAAATTTCTCTAGTGATTCATAATGATAATATGAAAATTGAAGGTGGTGTTGGATCTTGTAGATGGTGTTGGTTATTCTTAGGTAGATCCCACATTGGAATCATTGTGACCTGTAGTATTTTTGTTTTTTTAGATTATTTTACATATTCTATTTTCACACTGATATTTTTCTTTGGATTTTTATTCAGTTATATTATTAATTATCATTCATCTTATAGTAAGATATGATGTTTCTTTTTTATGTTGGTAGGTTGCTTATATCTTATACGATAAATAATCCCAATAATGTTTTATAATTTCATGACATGTATTGACAACCTTTGGTGTCGTAGGGATGTCACCTTAAGATAGTGGCATCTCTACCTCCTCTCAATCCAAAAAATTGTGAAAGGATGTTATATACTGAATCATTCCTAGTTGGTTATTCTATATCTTGTTGATTTTTAACAAATATGTGAATGTTAGAATTTGAAAGTTATAGCTCAAAAGAATATAGAAACCCTTTTATACTAAACATTATATTACCTTGGTATTGAAGTACAAATGTGTTCTAACACACCACTCGGTGTATTGTCATCTCATCATCATGATTTTAACCATGGAGTGTTTCATACCATTCATTATTAGTTAGACATCCCACTATAACTTCATATTCATTTTGAGTTTAAATGATTTTTCATAACTTTTAAAAGGGTATAATTTCAAAAATTCAGTATTTAATTCATATTTTTTATGATGATATAAAAATTTACTAAACATTTTGTTTGTAGTTAAGAGATGAAAACATTGTTTTTTCTCTATTTGTAATGAATTTATTTGAGTAGACTTCATAATAATCAAAAAGAATAAACAGTTAAAAATGTACTTGGAATTCAGCCATAGGTGATCTAATAAATAGTCTATGTACTTATATGGTGGATAAAATGTGTTATATATTGATTTTATTCCTTTTTTTATGAAACATAAAACACATATATGACAATTGTAGTCTTAAGACTCTATGTTTCCATAATGTTTGACAACTATAGATGTGGTTGAATTGGCATGTGATTTCTCATCTTTGGAAATGAAAATTTTTTGGTCGATTTTTTGGATGGACTGGTTGATGTCCTTCCACACCCATATCATCTTTCACATATAGTAAATTAGTTTCACATATTTTGATAGTGTTGAACATCTATTTAGTTTTGATGCTTATGTGAATGCAAGAAGAAATGTCCCTTGATTACATGTCATTATGAAAATATCTTATTTTTTGTAGTTGATATATTTTCTTGGTTGATGAAACCATATACATGGATTACAAATATCATGGACCAATTTCTAGATGTCTTTCTAAAATCATTCTCTAGGTTTTCATTTAAAATATAATTTAAATTTTTCATATACCACCTACTAGGGACAAATCCTATTTCACATTTTTTATAGGATTGAACCCATTTAATTGATGAAATTGAATGTCCATCTAGAAGAGTTATAAATAAAATTGTTCATTTGACGACGCATATCCCCATGGATAGAATTTTTTTGTGAAATGTGTGGAAGAATTCATAATATTATTTTGATAATCATAAACCCAATCATATTTTAGTAATGATTTGGTATACTCTTCTAGGAATTGATGATCAATTCGACCAACTGAGGAGAGTATCACGGATATTTTAAAGATTAAAATATAATCGGTTTATCACCATCATTATATTCAAAAGGATAACATTCTGAAAATAACATTTTTCATTTTTTATAGTCACTATGAGTATATGGTTATTCCATTTGATCTTATGAATGAACCTCTTGTGTTTGTGGAAAAATTGAATCATATAATTCAAATGTGCCTTAATTTCATTGTACTTGTGTTCATTAATAATGTTATAGTGTATTATAAAACAAAATATTATCATTACAAACACTTGACTACAGTTTGGAGTACATTGCCTAAACATATCTTTACGTTAAGCTCCCAAAGTGTTATTTTTGTATAAATGAGGTATATTTCCTTGGTCATGTAATTTATAAAGTTGAAATTCCTTAGATCCTATATATTTATATATTTTTATCTCTTGGAAACCACTAAATAATTTCTTTGAGTTATGTTGTTTCCATGTCCTACCAAGACACTACCACTGATTTGTACATGATTTTCCATGTCTCACCTCATCAATGGAATGTTTTTCAAGGAAACATGTTCATTTCCAATAGATAAATGAGTTATATAAATCCTCTAAATTGATTAATATTATAATTATGTGAGAAAATATCATCAGGTTACTGATGTTAGGATATGGGTATGTGGTCTATTATGATAGAACAAGATCTAGGTTTAGTTGTACTATCATTCAAGGATATCTTATTATCACGTATATCTCATTAATGTTATAGATTCATAAGTAAAACTACCCATCATAAGACTTGTAACTTGATGTCATAATTCATTCCTTAAATACATGGTGTCACTGTATTTTTTGGTAGAAATTTAAAAAGTATATTGATCAAAAAAATAATGAAACCCATTTTCTTACAAATAGATTTGAACCTAAGGAAACACAAATCTATGGAATATCTATAAGTCTTTGACATAAAAATTTTAAAAATATAGTAATGTGTATTTTCTAGTTGATTCATTGAGTAGAAATTCATATAATTGTTTGGATAAGTATTATTCAGATAAATAGCTGTAAATGGTAGTTATAGATAATGTGTCTCTGGATTGTGCAAGGTAAGGTGATTTTGATGTTTCCTTTATTTTATCTATTTTTCATAAAATTTTTTATCATGTTAAATAAGTTGAGACAAATATTTTTTTTTGAAAAAATATGAAATCATTAATGATGAAGATCAGCAGAAATACAATCACATAAACATGAAGGAATGTAATCCAGTCAGAGCTGGTCATTGTCAAGAGGACCAGAGGATTCCACCTGATGGGAAGCTTTGTTTCATTCCCTTTTGATTAACGAGAGGGGGAAAATTTTGAAGCATTGATGGGGAGATTGTATTTTCCTGATGAGTGAACCAAAAGGTTGAAAAACGCCATCGTTGAGGTTGATGGACTTGATAATGGTGAGACAGTCTGATTCCAGGTGGATTGCGTCCCATCTGTGATCTTCAGCGAACATCATCCCAGCGAGGATGGAGGTATCTTTAGCAACCACGGATTCCCAAAGAACATGATGTGATTCATGTTTGCTCGTGATGGTGTTCCCAAAATGATTACGGGCCAATAGACCAAGACAAACAGGCCCATCCTTGGGAAGAGACGCATCCACATTAATCTTGAGAATCCCTTCTGATGGGGGCACCAATGGGAAGAAGAGGATGGGGTTCCAAAGGGATTTTGTTGTCCAGTGTGATTTTTCCATCCCTCAATCCATGATAATGACCATTAATTCCAGAATCTGGTGGGGATTGATGATGTGGTTGAAAATGGCATCGTTGCGACGTAGCTAGATGATCCAGGCCAAAATCCAAAGTGAGCCTGCTTTAGCTGGTGAAAAAGAGTAGTACCAACACATCGGGCGAAAGGGGTGGTCTAAGACCACATAAAGTTAGAGATTCATACAAGATCCCCATTTTTACCATACCTCTGTTTCCCTTGAGCATCGGATGATAGCATGGAGGGTAGTTTCTGGGGTGTTTCTGCAGAAGGGGAACAAGATGTCACTGGAAATATGACTGAGGATGAGAGGGTCCTTAGTCGGGAGGATGAAAATGCATACCTTCCACCAGAAGTGGTGTATTTTTTGTGGGACATTGAGCATCGACAGCTATTCCCCAGGACCCCCATCACCTCCGTCTGTCTGAGTACAGAGGGAGAGCCGATGCCAGACTTCACCATATAGCTTCTTGAGATGTCTTTGATCTAGTAGAGAAGTTCAGGGCCTACATCCTGAACACAGGGGGTACTCAGGATATGCCTTTTGTCCCTTTTCTTAACCACGGGTGAAGTTTTTCCATGCACCACCCATTCCCATTATCAGCAAAAAAGGCATCGGACAGTGGCCCCTTCAAAACCTGGTTGAGATGGGGATAATTCATGCACGCCTTCTTGGTCAATCACCCATGGATTAGTCCAAACATTAAGAGTTGATCCATTCCCAATCCTCTAACCCTACCCTTTATTCAAAAGACTTCGGGATCCCTATATAATTCTCCAAAGGAAGCTAGGTCGGAGGACCAAATAGGAATCCTGGAAATCCTTTTGGGGGAGTATTTTTGTCAGAGTACCCATGCACAGAGAGAGAATGGGTGGTTAATAAGGTTCCATCCTTGGTTTTCTAGCACAGAATCATTTAAATGAAAGAGGTACCGGAATCCCATACCTCCCTCCGATTTGGGTTGGCAGAGTTTATTCCAGGCGATCCAGTGGGTTTTATTCCTTCCGTAATTTTTCCCCACCAGAAGATGGTTGTGCATGAGTGGATCTGGTCAAAAATAGCAGCATGAAGTTTGAACAGGGACATGAAATAGCTGGGGATAGACTAAAGAGTATCTTTTATGAGGGTTTCCTTACTGGATTTGGAAATTTTGTTTGGGGTCTAGCCAAGGATTTGTTTCTCGATCCTGTCCAAAATAGATGCGAATAATTCCTTTTTGGATCGGCCAATCAAAATGGGTAGCCCGAGGTACTTCTGATTCTTCTTGACCATATGAATGACTGTAGTGACACAATGTTCTTCTATTTTGGATGGTGGTACCCCAGAGGTGAAAGAGACTTCCAACTTTCCATGATTAATTGTTTTCCTAGAGGCCCTCTCATACTGATGGATCGCTTGGCCAATAGCAAGGCACTCATTATGGTTAGATCCGGAAAAAAATAATGTAGTCATCGGTGAAAAAGATATGTGACACTGGTGGGCTTGCATAGAAAACCTTTTCCCATGAATTATATGTGAGGATGCTACCCAATAAATGAGGTTAGAAAACACCTCAACCACTATGATAAAAAGAAATGGGGAATGAGGGTCTCCCTGGCGAAGGCATCGAGTAGGGGAGAAGCCTCAGGTAAGAACCCCATTGACATTAACATAGAAGGAGATCAACGAGACATAATACATGATCATATCTGTCCATTTGGAAGAGCAGCACTTTTTCAGCATCACAAATCTGATAAAATTCCATTCCATGTTATTGTAGCCCATTATGGTGGGGAGGCAATTAGGGGATCAATGCCGGATGTGGGATATATGTTTTAGTTTTTAGATCGGACTCTTCCCCCTCTATCCTATTAAAAATAACTTCTTTATGAACCCACCATTCAAGATATTCTATTCATCAGGGAATATAGAATACTTATAGAACACTGAGATCATAGTTTTCATGGGATATAATTAAAATTTTTATGTCATAAATTTACTCAATATGTCTCATCCATCAGCAGGTCATAGCAAACTTCTATGAAATTCACTTGTGTAAATTAGTGAAAATAAATATTTATTTTCTTACAATTATATCATTATTTTATTTTAAAAAAAAAATACCATTCGGGTGATTATTGATCAGGTCATAATGTTACCCCACAACTTCCATATTTCTAAATCCAATATGGCAGAATATCCATCTGATCTCTACATTCAGGAAGTTATGAAGAATCATTGTGTTCTTAATTAAATTATATTTGTTAGGTACTACTAATTGACATGAATATTTTGTAATTCATTATATAAATCCCTCTAAACATAATTGACCATGATTAAAGCATATCATCCTTAAACAGATGAGAAATCTGAATGGAAAATAAAAATGTTGGAAGACATGCTAAGATCTTTTTTGATGGATTGTGGATACCTATGGGATGAGAAAATAATGTTAGTTTAATTCTAAAAAAATAATAGGTAACAAGACTCGAAACATATGGATCCTTCAAAAGCATTTTTTGGTCTTCCTTTTCATTATCTACTCAGTTATGTGGAATCAGGTGAGACTTCACATATTAGACCTAGCCAAGTGAATGAGTCAATTAAGAAGATTTAAATGATGAGAAAGATGATGGTTATGGCCTAGGTTCATTTAAAATAAAAAAAATTTCACCATCTATGATCATTATTATATGAGGTTACTAATTATGTTTCCTTGAGGATCACTTTATGGTTAAGGAATTGTCATTTTTGTAAACAAATGAATATTATATTCATTTAAAATTGTCTTTTCTAAGACAATTGAATGATATAGTGATGTGGCGGATTGATTATATTTACTGTAAATGTTCAATTCCATGAAAAAATTGTTTCATGTATCTTAGTTATATACCATCATAAGTATGATGGTGTGATTTGATTAGACCATGTTGATATTAAACCATTTTCTATATTTAATCATGTTCTAGTAAGAATTGTAGATATCAAAGATAAGCTCTTTTTTTGTAAATTAGTGGTTTTCTGTTGGTTTTATAGAAATATCGTAAAAATAAAAAAGCGGCATGGGAACATGAAATGGAGATGATTGATAAATGGCTCGAGATCCTATAAGTAAACTATGGTTTTACACTTTCTAAAGATAGAATGAACAATGGCTTGGAGAATGTGATACCCCATATTTTAGCTATATTTCTCTTAGTTTATTTATCTTGAATGTTTATAATGATTTATTTTATTTTTAGGAGATTTAGTGGGTTCTCATGGAATTTTTGATGGAGTCCAGCAATTTGTTAATAGGTCGGGCCATATAAGATGGGCTATAGTGTATCCCTTTTGTGGATGTGGTGGGTGTTAACCACCGGCTAGGATAATGTGTTCGGGGTTGAATTCATATTCCTATTATAATATTGGTTCCCCAATGGTGTATGTAGTGGGATTTATAATCATATTCTTTTGGTTACATCACGGTGTCAAGGGATACATTTTGGTCACTTTTATTGAACAATGGGATCTATGATATAGAATGTGTCATGATTCTTGGTCACTGAATTGACCAGTCATGTTGCAGCATGGTTCTAGGATTGTGCCATAGTATTCCATGATCATGGAGTTCTAAACAATGGGGTTTGATGATTCATCATTGTCTTGTATTTATTTCCTTAGTATAAAATTATTTATAGTATTTTTCAGTTGTTTTGGAAAACTCTTCTTCTTCTTTGTACTTATAGGGGTAACCATGACATTTTTTAGTGATCTTAAATGTTAGGAATTATATTCCAACATATATATGTTTAGTTTATTATTTTATTCAATGAATTACACATGTATTATTTTAGATCCATTGTTTTTTTGATTATTTAATCTAATAAATCGAATTGAGGTAGGTGGTGTCTCTCTATTATTCACATTTTCTATAATAATAAGACTTAAATTTTCAAATGGTTTTTCTCAGAATTGATATGGAAACATGGTTTGATTAATTTAATGTGAAATAGTTTATTTATTTATTGAAAATATGGAATTTTTATAGCTTCTAGAAAATCCCCTTTTGTTTTATCATTTTAAAATAATGATTTTAAAAAAATATGGTTTTAGAAACATTCTAAATGATTGATGAAATTATTTAAATGTTATAATTTTTTAGTGGAATGTTTTTGGAATTGATGTTTTTATAATTAGGTTGGTGTGTATTTTGTGTGGATCGGTAATGTTAGAAGTGACTCTTTCAAGGTTGGACGGTTTATGGTTGTGGACTACCACCATCAATGGTATCCCCAAGATTGAGAGTATGGATGTGTGTATAAGGATGGGTGTGTGTGTGTGTGTGTGAACATGGGAAAGGTTATTCCAAAATATAATGGATAAATTTATTATTTTTAATGTTTTTTCTCATATGTATTTATATAAGAATTTTATATAAAATTTTTATCTTCTTTGTAACTATTTTACATAAAATATTCCAACCAATTTTCATCCTAATGGGATGTGTGGGGATGTTTTTTGGAAATTTATACTGAGTTTATATTCATCCCCTTTTTTGTAACATTGGACCATATACAGATGTTGTATACTAAGACACCAGGAAGGGAATGATAACATATTTCTATGAAAATTCAACTTGATTCTATTTGTATAAAATGATGTGTTAGAGCTTGTAACTTATTCATGTATTGATTGGGATAATTATATTTAGAATCATTGGGTCGTCTAGTTTTATGGGTTTATCAGATTGTTTGACATGTTCCATTATCCAACCAATATTGTTGCTTTTTGTATTTTTCTTGGGGTTAATTATTTATGCAAATGAATCATGTAGTAGGACAGGATGTTTTTGTTTAATGTTGTAATGTTGTTTTATCTTATATGAAAAATGATCCACCAAATGATTCCAAAGACGATGGATGTTATTACCAAACATTGGTGTCTTAGGAATATCGCCTTTGGCTAGTGTAATCTCTATCTCATCTTAATCTAATAAGTTTGGTCTGGATTTTAAAAACATAGAAATTTTAAAATTTTATTGCTAAAACATATCGATTTAGAAATCAAAAAAATATAATTAATTTGTTGCAATAAAAAATAACCCACTTAATGCATTTTGAAACAAAAATAAGTTTAGTATTCAATTAAAATATACTCAAATAACCCTATAAACATCCATTACCATGTCCTAAATCCCTTATATTGACCATTATCCTCTCTTCATAAGGATTTATATTCAATTGTAAAGAGGATATCATAAGAGGATGCAAATGAATAAAATGGTGTCTTTATGTTTATTTCTTATAATACCTCATTAAGACCTATAACAACCATTATGATATAAAATAATCAGTATCTCCAGGACAATTAAATGTTATGATAATTATTTTAATATCATCTTCCATCGTTGTTTACATTTGTTGTGAAATTATAATATCGCTTGTCTGTATGTATGTACCACCACATCCACAAAGTTTTGTGATTATTTTTTCATTATTGACTCACATGATTGGTCATAATGATATAACTAGTTAAATAATATAATAATACAAACTTATTTATGACTCTATAAAATTATAAATATTTTCTACTAATTTTTTTTACTCTAAGTAGAAAAATGAATATGGTGTCTATGAAAAGATATGGACATCGTTCTTTGATAAAAAATGTTCTTTATCATCCATAACCACTTTACATAGATATTTATAAGATTATGATAAATTTTAAAAAAATATGATTAATAATCCCCATATCATGTATTAATAAAAACATTAACTATGGTCAAACGAACAATGGTATTTTATGTTATAAAACAAATTCCACAAAAATGGATATGAAAATAACTAAATTATTAACTAAAGATAACATGGTAATAAATGAAATAAAAAGAATAATATTAGGAAAAATATCATGAAAAATATTTTTAATCAATTAATATATTAATATACTTTTTTAGTTCGTGAATGTAGAGTACATATATGGTAAGACATGAAACAAGGTAAGTGATTTTTTATTAAATCATTATTTTAAAAGTTATAAACTCTTTTTTATTCATCTCTAAGTCCTTTTATATATCTGTAGAATGTTTTTAATTAAACATTAATTATAATTATAATTAAATAACCACTAGTTTAATCTTTATTTTTTATGTTTTTAAAAGCAATCGCTTCAATACATTCAAAATAATTAATTTTTGAACTTCATTATAAAAGGTGTGAAAAAAATGTTTTCTTAATTTATATAAAAAAATGGATTTTCCTATATTCATGTACATTATTTGATATCAATAATTTCTTACAATTTTTAATGTTTTTCAAAGAAAATAATTTCCTACTTATTCTAAGAATTATTAGGTTTTAAATGTTAAAAATAAATATTTCTTCTCATATTTATAAAATAGAAAAAAGTTGTTTTAATTATCTATTGAAATTAACATTTGTTAGCTTTCATGTCAAAAATATAAAGTTATAAAAAATTAATTTTAAAACCATATAACTATGGGTTATTGATGATCAATGGAATGGGGTCTGAACCCAAACACTAATGGTACTATGTCCACTATGTTATGGGATGGTTCGTTAAAGCCCTCTAATATTATAGGTAATGATATGGAGTTGTCTAAGGTATTTTACTCCTAAGTGAATGTAAATAAAGTTAATTTCTCTGATGATATGAAGGATTTAACTTGTTTTCATTATTCTTAATGGAATGTGGATGGGGATAACTTGAATTATGTTTTTTTAGTGAGGTTGAGAAGTTAACTCATATAAGATACTCTTAATTAAATATTGGAATTTTCCTATTATGTGATTTCAATATTAAAATATTATTCCACAAGATAACAACATGATTTTTCTGTTATTTCTATGCATTATAATGAAAATAATTATTTTTGATGTGGTAATTTAATTAATTTATTAAAGGTTCAATCCTATAATATGTGAGTGGTCTGTTTTTCAAAAAAAAACGGTTTTCCAGGAGTTCTCATGTTTTCGAAAGTAACTCTCAGAATTATGATTCTATAATTATGATTTCTAAACAAAAATAATTTATGAAATAAAAGGAAATTAAATTCAATTAATTGAGTAATTAAATTATTCTTATTGTCTCAATGAATTGTATTTAAAAGTAAATATTTAATCTGGGTGCTCATAAATTAAAAATGGACTAATGGTTTTCCATTCAAATTACATCCTCCTTTGATGTAATTTTCTCATCAGATTGTTTTAAATGTTTTTAGGGAATAAAGATGGGTAGAAAATATTATGAGGTATCGATATATATAATGTAAATTTATCCTTTAACAAATAGATACTATCATAAATAAATCCAAACTATAAACTTAATAATCACCTTCTTGTGGAAAAATAGACATTAAATAATTGTGTTCCCTGTATATTATTAGGTATTTTCTCATTATCTAAATCATTAAACACATATTATAATTGGAATATTTAAATGTGAATAGAATATAATAAAACTCATAATTATAGGTTAGTGTAGGAATGATTCCATATAGTGGGTATCAGATAATGTTTGGGTATATTTAAAGTTTAGGATGTTACTTGACCACAACATAAAATCCCTCTATAAAATGAAACATTGTTATATGATATAAAATTATGTATATTTTTGTATGAATTAAAATATTTGAATAAATATGAAATAATTAAGGATATCATATTGATTATCCTCCTCATAAGATGGTTTGTTTTTAATTTATATGAAATACTTAGAACAACTATTTTTTTAGAAAATGGTTCGAAATCGTAGTAACATAGTTAAAATGGATATAAATTTATGAAAGGTGGTTGAATTAATTGGAATCAAAATGGAAAATTAGCTTGAGTGAAAACTCTTTTCGTTATGACTAACTAGTTAATTTTAATTCTGATTAACAACCTAAACATATGTGAGTTTCTTGAAAGACCAAATAATCTAAAATTATTGAATCATGGATGTTTCGGTGGTAAATATCATAAATGTAAAATTATTTAGCTTCACACATGTTATGATTTTAGGAATAAGCACCAAGGTAAAAGACTAAAAGGAACAAGTAGATATTTGAAATATTTTGGGTAAAAAGGTAAGGGAAACTTTTGTGCATCCAAGAAATCATTTCTCATTATAAGAAAATATCTTGATAGTTTATGAACTGAAATAAGTTCTTTATTGTGTTTATGAATTGAATGATTATTTCTAGGCAGAATAAAAATTCCATGAAACATGGAGTGAAGAAGGAGACCATTCCGACTAAGTATCTTATGGTCCCTCTATTTTAGGGATGGGTTAAAAGAGGTTACCTTGAAAGTATGTACTATATAATTATATCCCAATTGTATTACTGGAAAGGGAAAAATCTCTCAATATGGAATAATTAGTCTTGTGAATTAAGTTATCACTTCAATGTTTTCATATGCATTTTTAAGTTATATATGTTCACAAACTCTCATTAAAGAGCTTCAGGTATTTATTAGGAACTTCATTTGGACTGGATCCATCTATAAAAAGAAACAAAACATTGTAGCTTGAAAAAAATTCATCAAACCAACTAATTTTAGAGGGTATGGGAATTAAGGATCTAAAAAGCATCAAATATTCCATTATAATCAAATTCACTTGGATATTTCTAGCATCCAATGATATTTATCTATATTTTATTTCCCATAGACTTTTCTTTAAGATACATACTAGGAATTCTATGTATGTTTCTTCTTCAATTTTTCATTCCATTAAACATTCTTATCATGGAATAATGCAATTCTCAAAATCACTAGTCTTCAACAGTATAATCTCATTCTGTGGACCAGAGAATGGCTATACATGTCCATAAATGAAATAATGAAGGTGCCTCCCCTTGTGGAAACCCTCTGCAATGCTGATATCAATTAAAATTCTGGATTTCATGGTTTTATTTCTACACAAATTAGGAAAAAGGTTCATAGATATTCATTTGCTGACTATGACACCCTGGAGTAGTCCCCTAACTCCAATGGCATGTTCGCCTCCAAGGAGTACTACACGTATACGTGTTATTGTTAAAACCCCACCCCTATATGGCTTCAAAATTACAAAAATCCCTTTATTTTTCCATTTAACTATTGTAACTATCGAGGACCAAGAAGTATATATGTCTTGTACAGAATCTCCTACAAAAAATGGTGATCCACCTTTCTCTTAGTTACTAATTGTTTATGCAGGATGATGAAATTGTCCAGCATTTTTTCTTCTCCTTCATGTTGTCATGTAGAATTTGGAAACAACTAAAGGCTTTGTTTGGTGTTAATATGATACTATAATTCATGTATGGCTTCATAAACTCCATTACTACTTCAAAACATAGTGGTCAAATTATTTCCCTACTGATCACAGTTATGGAATCTGCCTTTTCCTTTATTTGTAAGGAATGAAATAACACTAACTTTGAGAATCACATGCCATCTATGAAGGATGCTCTGAATTCTGTATACAAGAATATTTTTGTAGCCTCCAAAATCCAAACTGGTTCCATGAATAATAATCTCTCTCATCTAATTATTCTAAAAACTCATGGTGTTCCAGGAAGGGTTAAAAAAACTCAAATGTTAAAATCAATTAGATGTATCCCACGTATCTTTTCATTGATGAATGTGAATGTGGATGGAGTAGCCTCAGGTGCACCAGGACCTCTATAATTTGTTGGAATATTCTGCAACCATCGAGGTCTTGTTAAAGGTTGTTTTTATCACTATATTGTCATTGGATCCTTAATTTAAGTTGAACTATTGGAGATGATTAATGATATCGACTATGTTTTCTGTTATCGATGGAGACATATCTTGGAGGAATCTACCTCTACCACATTTGTGCACATGTTTTAAGATAAGTTCTAGGAATTCCCCATGGATAAAAATTCCATCATGGATTACATGTCTTCTTCTCCTTGATCATCTTCAGCTGGATGTCACTACTACATATAGGGAACACAACTAGGTTGTGGGTTCTTTGTCTAAGAGATAAATCTTGGATGTTTCCTTGATATTATCTTTTGTTACTCTATAATTTTACTTCTGTCTTATTGATATGGATATGTGTGGCGTGTTTCACTCTTGCAATTGTAAACCCCCTTATTCTGCCAAAAATTATATTTTTTTAATAATTTGATAGGGACATAAATTTCTTGAATCATAAACCTATTTGATTATATTATTTTAACAATTATAATTATGTTTTTATATATAACTATATATTGGTATAGATTGGTTAATCTTAGGACATGATTCATATTTTTCACTATTGGGATTAATAACGAAGGAATATGGTGAAAAATCATGGTTAATGGTTTATGAAGGATCTTGATCGATTTAAGTATCCACATATAGGATATAATTTATTAAAATGTAAATGTATTTTATTTAAGAGTTGAAAAATATAGGGATTATAATAACTTTGAATCTATTTATAATCCTTTTATGTTTATTGTGATATGCGTAATTTGGTTGAAATTTATATATTTTTAATATATATTAGATGTACATGTGGGGGTTAAGATTAACATTCATTTTAATGAAAAGTTTATTTGATTTGGAAAATTTTGATTTTATTTAGATATATGTCGATAGTTTTTTATAACTTCAAGGGTTAATATGATCATTTATGTTGACGTAATTATGGTTATTGGGGACAAAGGGTTTATTATGTTTTGGGATGTATGTTTTATTATTTATGTCGACCTATGATTAGATATTAATTTTTTTCCTAAGTGATTAAATTTAATTTCGAATAAGTTCAATTTATTATGATGAATGGATGATCAAGGTAAATGAAAATATTTTAGGCTCTGTGGAGAGTTTAGTTGAGGAATAAATGATGAATTTTATTTTGGAGGTATATATGATTTTATTTTTACTTTATGTTGATTTTTGGTTATTTTTTGAAATAATTTTCATATTTTTAACAGTATATGATTAGATTTTACATTTTGATTTTTTGACCACAATAGTGATTATTGTTTTTAGCGATAATTGTTAATTTGATCTCCGAAGAATATGTGATCAAATATTTTTTTCTCTTGGAATTTTTTAACATGGTCAAGAAATTTTTTTTTTCATTTTTATGGATAATTATTAATGAAATGATTTAAGGTGGAATTATTTTGTTATATTTGAGGATTTATAAATTTATGTACTATTTCTTCATAGAGTAGTTAATTTGTTTAGAATAAATATTAACTTATTTTATGTTTTTTTATTGATGTGTATAAACTGGATAAATAAATTTTCATAATTTTTTAAATCATGTGATACATTAGATGTTCAATTTAGTGATTTTGGGTTGAAAATACCAACATTAATATTCATATATCAGATTAAGATATTAGATAGAATTGGAAACTGTTTGATGAAAAATTGTAGGTTGAAACTCCACTAAATATATTGAAAGAAATCATTTACATAAATTTCCTCAAAATATTTATATCGATAGAACTATAATTTATAGAAAAACTATTGAGTCTTATATGAAAAATAACAATAAAATATGAAGGTAAACTTTTAGAAACACACCAGTAAATATGAATCATATAGAGGTAAATGCTTTTATGAAATAAATTTTTTAATGGTCATGGACTGGAAATTAATGTCCATGATAAAATCTATATATAATTTTGTTACTATGTTAAGATATATTATTTTTTCGTGATCCAGATTATAATTTCTTGGATGAATTTTTTAAGGATTAAGTAGTATAACATAGTAAGATTTAATTTTAAAAATGATATTATACCTAATTGTGTATACCACATGGAATATCGAGGTTGAAATGAACTGTGACATATTGTCAAAAAATAATTATTTACATATAGTTATTATATCCTAGATAGTGAATTTTTGGGTATAATAATGTTGAATTCGTTATAAAATCAATGTTATAATTATTTCATTAATATATATTCATAGATTAATTCTTAATAAGAAACAACTAAATTTGAAATAAAATCCTACAATATTAAAGATGTTTTTTTCTTGAAAATTAAACATTTTGAGAAACTGATTTTTATCAATGTAAATTAATATAATCACAACAGATAAATGATTTTAATGAAATTTATTAATCATATATTTAATTATATAAATTAATATTCATCTAATGTGGTTGAATATAAAATGAATGATTATAAAGTCATTTTATATCACAAAAATAAATTCTATTAAAAAATGGTTTCTATTGTATTTTGTGGCTGATGTCATGATTAATTACTATGGATTTTATAATTTTTATTTGATAAATAAAAATAATATTTCAAATAAGTATCTAAGTGAAATCCAAAAATAATTTTTTTTATTTTTTGGAAAATATTTATTTTTCAGTGAATAGAGAAATTTACTAATTTTTAGAAAACTGTACTTAATTTTTTAAAATTCAAGTAATTTAAAACTCCCATTTTTCTGTAATTTTTCTGAAATCTAAATAATATTTTTTTAATAAACATAATGATATATTTTATATAGAAATCATCAAAATATTTAACTTTTTTACAATAAAAGTATTCTTAAAAGAGGTATTTTCTAAAAAGACTTTTTCATTACAATATGCAAACATGTATTAAAATTAATTTTTAAAAATTATCTGACATAAAACATATAAAATTAATTGCATATTTTTATTGATAATATATGAATTGTGTTTTTAGTTATATTTAATTTTTAATAATAATGATTAGTGACATTAGTAAAAGATTATCACTAATGTAATGGGTAAATTATATAAATGAGGGTTGAAACTATTGGATAATATTAAAAAATAACTCAAATTATTCATTATTTCATTGGATAAGAGTACTAAAACTAGAATAATACAATATTATAAAATACGCCATTTTTATACATGTTTCTATTGAATATATCCAGTATTTTATTTTATGTTAATAGTAATTAAAAAATTCTCCTCTCTCTCACTTATTATGTTCTCATGACTTGGAGATTGACAAAAATTATAAATGAAGTAATTAATATGATATAATTCTTGAATGAATCACTATATTTATGATCATAAATGATATTTAATTTTTTTCGTGGTGTAATTACCATGAATATTTATGTAATGTAGTTGTAGTTCATGTCAATGTATTGGAAATATCAATTAAATGATTAAAAAAGTAATATTGCTTTCAAGAAATATTGTATTAAGTGAAATTATTAGATTATTATAATGAATTAATATTTTATTTTATTTTCTAATTCAATTATTATCGTAATGCCTTTAAATAAAAAATATTTGAATAGTCATCAAATTAAATTTAAATGATATTTCATGTTTAAAAATTAGTATTAATCATTAAAAAATAATAAAAATATTATCTTCACTCAACTAGATGGTAATTTTTTTATCCTATCTAGAATGGTTCATTTTTTGAAAGATTTAATTCTAAAAATTAATTTCTTATCACTTATAGTAGGAAAAATTTGGAAATTTCCATTAATTTTTTCTTATAAAATGGTAATCACATAAAAATTTTCAAAAAACAACTCATATTTTATTTTATCTAAAATATATACCCAAATCAATCTCCAAAATCCATCAACATGTCACATATCACATGTAATGTCCATAAGACCCTCTTTTAATGTCCTTAATTTTGATTAAATGTAGGATATCAGAAGAGGATGTTTAAGTCTTAATCGATGTCATATAAGTTTATTTATTCTTATTCCACTTTCAAATCTATCACAACCATTTTGATATAATAAATTCCATATCTATTCTATATTTAAATTTTAAAATGTAAAATTATAAAATTATTTCCAACACCTTTTAAATCAGTAAGAAGATGATAACGTCTATCATTAATACATGTGGACTACCACCTCCATGAAGAAATGTAATTTTTTTCATAATTGTCTCACGTGGATGGTCGTAATGGTGGATCTAATGAATAAATATGAATTTTATATCCCATTAATTATTTTCAAAATTAAAATATTGTTAACTTTATTTCATTCCCACCAATACAAAAATGAAAATTTTATTCATACATGCTTATATATTATCACTTTTAGGAAGTGATATGCTTTAATTTTACTGAAAAAGTTATAAATATTGTATTTAAACTTTATTTAATATAAAAAAGGATAATTTTTTTAATGATTAGTATTTATAAAATGAAGTAACACTGAAATATTATATTATGGTCAATCTACTGAATTTTTTTTGTGGTTTTGAATTTAATTTCCTCAAAAAATTTGCATGAAAAAAATTGTTATGGGAAATGAATAGAACATCATAATAATTGAAATAAAAGGAATAATAAAATGAATAAAAATTAAATATTTTCCAAATTATGTAGAAAATTAATAAAAGATTAGTATTCATGAAAGTAAATGATGTACATGGAATGTATGGATATAAGGTAATATATTTTTCTTTAAAATGTTTATTTAAATATTTTAAAAACTTTTTCCTCCATGGTCATGTTATTTTAAATAATTCTTTAATGATCATATTTTTACCTCAATGATTTTGAAAATTTTATTTTTAATTAGTAATGAAATTCTATTTAAACTTAAAATTTAATGTAATATCTTAAACATTTTCAATAAATTCAGTTGTATCCTTCTATACATGAAGTGTTAATTTTTTTTTTGAATTTATGAAAAATGAATATACTTTTCCATATCCATTGCCTTTATATATTTTTAATCATTCCTTATAGGATTCCATGGATTTATAAAAATCATAATTCTCTCATTATTCTATGGATTTTTTGTTTTTAAATGTTTTCCTAGGAAAATTTTATTTTTCTCATTTCATTGAGATAACATAATGTGGATTTAGTTCTGGGATGAAATGATAATTTATGGTTTTTGTGAAGAAATGTTAATATTATTATCTTTTTTTATTTTAAAACATGATACTTTGGTGTTGTTGTTAAATGTGGGAATGATAAGTGAATTGAAACCCATGTGGAAATGTGAAAATTAAGGGACATGTGGGTCTGTTAAATACCTCTTTTTCATTAGTAAAACTGATGGAGATAACTAATTTATGGTACTCCTTTAAGAAGGAGTCATAAGTTAGTTAATCCTATAAATTGATAGACTTAACTGTTGTATGTTATTCCCAAGAGAATCTGGATGGCGTTAAATTTTAATAAGATACATGTATGAAGTGATATAATTAAAAGATATAATATACTCATTAGATAATATTGTGATTTTACTAGTAGGAGATTCTGTTATAAAATTATAATATGTCATGATTCAATCATAGTTTTTCTATGATTTATATGAACTTTAGTGGAAATTTTTTTATTACATAAGGTTTTTGAATATATATATATAGAATAGGTTCCATACATACAAATGTTAATGGTTCTTTAGGAAAATATTTTTCATGAGTTCTCACATTTTCCCATATAACACTACTTGTTTTGATTATTTAATTTTTTTTCAGGGAAAAATATTTATGAATGTTTTCAAATTTATATTGATTTCATGAAAAAGGAAATTATTTTTTGATGTTATATTTATTATGTTAAAATGAAAACTTATAGATAAGTTTTAATGTATTTAGAATAGAATAATGAGTTTCCTTTTATTTTATATCCCTTAAAGAGCTTTGTCTTTCTTATCTAATGTTTTCAAATTCATTTCATAAGTTCTATGGATGGGCATGAACTATTATAAAGCAATAGACAAATTAAATGAAATTTTACTTGAACATGGAAAGTGTTTCATGAATTAAAAAAGGATTGTGGACTTATGACTCAATTTTTTATGTAAAAAATGGATACTGTCTGGGACTATTTCATATGTAATTTAATTTTTTTCCCTTATTTTGTAAAACATTAATGATAAAAAATCACAGCACTATAATAATATAAAATCCTTGTTAATAAAATCATAATTATTTATTTTTAACAGCATTGGTCCTTATAATATTTTTATATGTCAACTCTATTGGTAATAGAGTATGTGTGTAATTTGATTAGTTCTAAATCAAGGATAGTGGGTCAGGGGTTTCTTGTTTTCATGCACATTAAATACCCTATAACTCATGAAATTTCCTAACTAAATTCCCATTATATAAAAATTATGTGTATGATAGATTTTCTAACACCCAACATCAAATGAATATGTTCTACAAATTATCAAATTAAGTAAAAACATTAAAAATAGAAAAAAATAATATATAAATTAAATGAAATTAGAAAAGAAAAAATTGAATAAAACAACCATTAAATAAAAAATAATTAGATAGAAATACACATCATTAAACTTTATTATAGGTATCATACATGTAATGATAACTATTGAAATAGTGAAAATTGGTAAACATATGTTTAACATCTTAACAGTGAAATTTTAGAAAAGCTTTGATGATTTTAGTGAAGTATGTAAGTGTATATGTATGATTGTAATATAGTTTTTGGGTATATTTTTGTTGGGTATATGGTTCTTGTTAACATGGTTCTTGGATAAATGGTCATTGAATTTATATGATTATAATATATTTAATTATCATAGATAAAACTTATGAATAGTTATACAATATATATATTGCTAGATAAAATAAAATAATAATATATTGTTATTAAAAATATTTTCATTTCATAAATATGTGTATTTTAATATATTATTTTTTTATAACACTAAAATAATTATTTTAGTGGTATCTATTTCACAAATTCAATGATTAATTTTAATACTATTGGACTGTAAAATTTTAATTTATGTTTGTTAAATGAAAAATTAAAGCCAATAAATTTTAAAATTTTATATTTATATATAATATATTTTTTATAGGTTTTCAATTTTTACCATAAAAAAATAAATTGGTCACTTCTTATAAAACTATTTATTAAATTAATTTTCCCGATGTGTAACCAATTACATTTGAAGTTATGGTATTATTTTAAATGAATAAGAAATAAGAATAATAAAATAAATTTGAAAAGTTATTTTTCAAAAAAAATCACATCATATTATATATTTTCATTTAAAAGGTAAATATTCTCTACATTTAATTTTTTATTATTAAATTGAGTCTAGTTTTTTAGTCAACATATCAGAATTTTGTAATTTTGGACATTTATTTCTAAAATCATATCTACCATAATAAGTAATTAAATAATGTAAAACAATGTAAAATTGGCATGGAATGAATTATGGATAATAAATATGATATATAAACATTCTATATATTCTTGGTGATGTGTTGGAGTAAATAAAACTATAATGGATCGGACCTCTCTGGTCCATTACTTTGTGAAAATTCAGTCTTTAAGGTATTCTGAGGTGTAATAGTGACTCGTTTCAGGGGTTTTCCAAAATTCCATATTTTAAATAGTAGTTCATCCTAATGGTGAGTGGCATTGGTGAATATTTACGGTGACTGACAATTGTGGGTTAGGACCAATGAGTCAAGAATGGTGAGTTGCAATGGTGACTCACAACGGTAGGTCGCCAGCAGTGACTCGCAATTGTGACTCGTCCAATGGTGACTCACTCCGTGGTGTCTCGCCTGATGGTGGGTTATCTATTGGTGAGTCATCCAATGGTGATTCATCCAATGGTGAATCACCCAATTGTGACCCATCCACAGATAGCTCGTCCAATGATGATTTACCCAATTGTGACACATCCACTGGTTACTTTTCTAATACTAACTCTTTAAATGGTGAGACATTAAATGATGAGTCATCCAATAATGAGTCACCCAATGGTGAATCATCCACCAATATCTCAAACCATTGACTCTTCCACTAGTAACTCGAGATGGTGACTCAACTAATGATAGATCATGCCTAACTATTTATTCAAATTCTTGTTTTCTCTAGTTTTTTCAATTTCTCCCCTTAATATTTTGTTTACCATAAATAGAGTTTAATGAATTATTTAAGTGGTTTTAAATCCATTTCATAGAGCCAAAATAAAATATTTTATGCTTATAAAAAACTTGAGGCTTTTAAATGGTTGGACCCCATGGTCTTGGTCATTAACCATGTTAATGGATTTTAAAATCATTCCTCTATCAATATAGGATCTGGCATTTCTAATGTTGGTATCCATTATTCCTTGTAAATTTCTCTATACAATGATACTGAGGAGCCCCAAAACCTTAACCCCCCAAGTATTTGTGTGTTTGTTCTATGTCCTTGGATTGTGTTTCCCTAGGTGCTTCTTCTTGTTGCATGCACACCCACTTCTATGGCGCAATATGGAATTGTTGTTCATATGTTATTCAAGGTTGGAATCCCGTCATTTCTATTTTATTTGTGTATAATTTGGGGTGGGTTTATGAGTGTCTCCTTGGAAAGATAGTATAATATTAAATAAATAATGATTATTGAATCACATTAAGATAAATATTAGGGGCCAGGAAAAGTGACTTATGTTCTACATCTATTTTATTATATTTCTTTTTTTATTGTGTTTTTCATGGGATAATCGCCCACTAAAAATCATAGTTATTTGTCATATTTGTTTTTGAACCTATAATTTCGTGTGAGTTCCTGTTGTTGGACTTATATTGCACGAATGTATATATATATATATATGAAATTTATTATTCACGTACGCTCAGTTAAAAAATAGAATCTCTAGGATCAAACTATATCTATGATAACCTTTGGATCAACAACAAGAAATTGAATAGGGAATGCCTTGTTGAATCTAAAACTGATCTACCTTGGGTTTTTTGGTATTGTTATGAGTTTGAGTTTGTTCTGGCTTGTGTAGTTGTAGGGTTTTGGGTTTGGCTGTGAGATGTGGGGTGGTATGGGTTGTGTCATGAAATCTCACTTTGAGAGATTGATTGATTATTTAATTGATTGGCAGTGTTGTGTAGCAGGAATTCCATCAGGTTGTGTTATGTTTATATTTCTGGATGTGATGGTTGTGGTATTATTATATTATAGGGTTTTTGAGTGTGGTTTTGGCGAGTTGTGTTGTTTGATTCTTTGAGATGGGTTTTTTTGTGGTTGAGGTCATGGATTGGGTGGAATGTCTCTTAAGAATGATTATGGCAGTAGTTGGTCTGGGTTATTTTCCTGATGCCTCTCCATGATTATCATGAATAAATATTAACTCTAAAACTCAGTATCGGTACATTTTTATAACATGAATGGGTATTAAATATAGAGTAAATGTGAAGTGTATTAATCTACAAGGCTATTTGCCTTCTAAAATGACTATAGTGGTGTTAACCATTTCCCTTTGTTTCTTGTTTCCATTATTGCTTTGTAGTTACTCGAGTAATGATGGAATGAATAAATGAATATTAAATAGATAATGATAATTGATTAATTGAGTTGGTCGGGGTATGAAATGGGTTTGGATCTAGTTTGGAAATGGATTTCATTTATCAACATCTAAAGTGAAGTTTGCTGATATTGATAAATGCATATAGAGGTAGTAGTTTTCAAGAATCTTATAGGTTGGTCTTGAGTAATTTTTATTACATATATATAAACATTTTTTCTTTTGTGATTTATATACACACCCAACCCGAGATGAGGACTATATGTCAAATTCCCCCATTATCAAGGGTGAGGCTGTCTTTCCCAAACATCCTTGTGGGTGGATCGATGGCTTGCCACCCACTCTTCCCTGATCCATCTTCCAGGCAGTGATATCCCAAGATTCTTCGGGCTGGTTGTGATTCGTGTGGCCTAAGTGTGTGTGTAAATGTTTTTTTTTCCTAGGTGTCTTTGAGGTGATATGTTTTGTGCTCACAAGTTTCTTAGAGATGTGATGTGGTATGTGGCCTAGGTGTTTATGGGTGAGGCATTTATGTGAGGCCCATGTATGTGAGGGTGGGATGTGATGTGGTATATGGCCTAGTTGTCTATGGGAGAGACATTATTGTGAAGTGAAATTGTGTACAATCAGGTTGTGATGTGGTTCTTTCGAAATAGGTGGGATCGCCATGAATTTTTTTCATTTCGTTTTGAGACTGGCTAGTTAGTGGGAAATTGGTGTGGGGTACCCTATCATCAATGTTCTCTATATTACATTACTAGACTTTTGTTATTTGGTGATAGTGTCTTTGGTGAGGTATGGGTGTCTTGTATACCATGGGACATTTTTTGTGTCGCTGATTGGATTTACTTTTCAGTTTTCACATTATAGTTTATTTGTATTTGTAGAAGTTTTATTATAAACATGCATGTGGGATAGTTTTACCCAATATTTTATATATATGAATTGGAGTTTTTTTGAGGTTGATATATCTTATCTCCTGATCTGGTTTACTATATAATGTGTATTGCCTCCCATTTTATGATATTTTTATACCCTTGGTGTTGGTCATGACCCCAAGGCTTAATAGAGTCAGGACTCAGGTGTCAATGTCCATCTTTCTCTTTTTCTAGCTCAAGAGGGGATTCTTTGGAGGGACGGGTCCTAAAAAAATGGTATCAGATGTGATGTCTGAGAGATAGGATGGAGTTTGGAGTTAGTTATCGTGAGAGTTTCGTGGTTTGGTAGGGTAATAGTGTTAGGTGATCTTGGTGCATGATATAGTCCAGGGAATACCAGTTAGGACATAGGATTTTAGGGGCCCCCTTATCCGATGCAATGACTCTGATCTGGCCAAATGAAAATGTGAGGCAACCCCATTTGTAGGGAAGAGACCAAGGAAAGGTACATTAATCATAATGAATTCTCTTCCTTTTTGAATTGGGTTGTATTTTTGGAATATTAAATGGATATATAAATGAGTTAAAATGGATCTTAAATAAAATTACATACTACTTTGTCATAGGAATTCCTTGTTTAACTTTTCAACTATGGCACTAAGTTGTCATCCACCTGGGGCACTGGATGTGGAGGCTCAGCAGGCTGACCCAGTTGATCAGCATAGGGTTGATCAAGTGGAGGAGGACAACCTATGGTAGAGAACTTTACGTAATTTGTAGAGGAAGGCCTTGGGAAAGTATAAGGTAAATGTTTCATATTCGGAGACAGAGATCTATCTCGAGGAGCATGAGATCAACTTCAGTTGATATGGGCTTTGATGGAGTATTGGGTTCTATTATTAGTGATCTAGATGCGGGGAGTTTCATGTCAGTGGTGGACATTGTACTAGGGGGCGAGTAAAGAGGTTGATGTTTTGTGGGTCGAGTTCAAGGAGTTATGAGCATGATTCCATTCATCGACAATGAATGGTGAGAAGATATAGGAGTTACTCTCCCTCTAGTAGGGGGTATGTTAGTACAGGAGCTGGGAATTAAGTACAAGGATCTCCTTTGTGTTTCTACATGAGTGGTGAGCCAACAAGGTTCTTCTAGAGGCAATGTTACAAGCAGTAGGTCTCAGGTGCTAGGGCCTTTGAGGGTTCGACCAAACGGGAGTTGACCTAAGTAGTTTTTGTTTTGACCTTATCATCATTATGCATTTCCCAAAGGCTTGTGGCTGATGTGTTTGTTTTTTTGAGTTTATGGAAATCTTGAACCTAGTGTCTAGAGTCAGTTAGAGCTCATTATGGTGTAGGTGGGCAGGTTCAGCACCCACCTCAGTAGTAGCTGTGACCTAGGATGTCTGAGAAATAGTAACAGTAAACTCATGCTCTATTGTGTGGAGATGGATCAGTTAAAGGTTAGCCTTAAGGTGTTCCTTAGGGACCACAACCCAAGTTTGGTCATGGAGGTAGTCTTCATAATAGTATAATAGGATCTAGTTGTGGTCAATTACACACATTAGAGGCACCATTTCCTGTAGGTCCATAGATCGTTCGAGGTACCATAAGCTTGTTTAGTACCATTCTTGGGATTTGATTGATTCAAAAGATTCACGCTCCTTTGTGGCTTTTGGTCTATCCCATTCTTTGAAAAAAGATATTGAGAGGCTTCCCATTCCCATATGGTTTAGTATGGTAGTAGGAGGTCAGAGCCACCTTTTTTTTGTGAGTCACATATGTATACTGATGATGGGACCACATCAGTCCGGTGGGAATCTTTTATTGCTATAGATGAAGTCATAAGATCTTGTTCTTTTCATTGACTAGTTCTATTCTGTTCATGTCATTATAGACTACTTCTAGAGAATAGTCGTGCTTTCAAACATGGATGGTCAGCGTGTGGTTTTCATCGGTGAGTGGATCTGTTGGGTGGGCATTCGGTGTATGGGTCCTATTTTTCCTTTTTTGTCGAGCTGTCCGTGGAGTCCATATACATTGAGATGGGGGAAACTTCTAGGGTTTTTCATGAGTTCTAGGTTGTTTTCCTCAAGTAGGATATGACTCTACCCCCTTGATGTGATATTGATTTTGAGATAGACTTTAATCCACATGCTACTCTAATTTATATTGATCCTTATAGGATGAAACCTTTTGAGTTGTTGGAGTTGACGATTCAGATTAAAGATATCATGAATTACGGATTTATTTTACCAAGTATGTTGTCGTGGGGTGATCCGGTGTTATTTATAATGAATTAATACAGTCTTATGCGTTTTTTCATAGAATATAGGAGATTTAACTAGGTGACAGTCAAGAACCTTTACCTAATCCCAAGGATAGATTATATTTTCGACCAGCTAAGAGTGGTTATTTGGTCTTCTAAGATTGATATGTGGTCTTGATATCACCAGTTAAGGGTGAAGGAGGGATATATCCCAAATACTTCTTTCAGATGTAGGTATGGGAAATTAGAGTTTGTAGTCATGCACTTCGGTGTTATGAATGCATCATTTGTTTTCATGGGACTCATGAACTCCTTCTTCCATGAGTTCTTGGATCAATTCTTCAGGGTATTCGTCTATGATATCTTGATTTACTCAAAGTCATAGGAGGATCATGTCAACCATCTCAAAACTATATTACATGTCCTTTGACTCCACCTGATCTACGGAAATTTGTCCAAGTATAGGTTTTGGACATGATAGGTGTGTTTCCTTGGGAATTTGGCGTCTCAGTAGGGTGTTGTAGTGGTCCATACAAAGTTCTCGGTAGTTGTTTCGAGGGTAGTACCCAATAAAATTGCAGAGGTTTGTAGATTTCTTGGTCTTGGGGGATATTACTATAGGTTTGTACTAGATTTCACTCAATTGGTATCTTATTTGACAACTATGAACAAGAGATATCAGAATTTTTTTTATTGATTAGTTCCAATCAAAATTAATCTATCTGAAGGAAATATTTTCCAGTACTATAGTGTTATTGTTTATAGAGAAAGGGTTTATGTTCAAGGTGGTTTGTGATTCCTCCTATCTGGGCTTGAGATGTGTGTTAATGCAGTAGTGGGGAGTGATCTCATATGGGTCTAAGATATCTAATCCCCACAAACACAACAATGCCACCCATGAACTAGAGCTATTAAAAGTTTTTATTTCACTTAATCTGTTTTATAATTACCTCATTATTGAGTTATTTGTTGTCTTCATGGATACCAGGTGGTTGTGGTATCTCTTTCCCCAGCGTGATCTAAATCTACGATAGTGGAGGTGGATGGTGTTTATTCTGGATTATGATTTTGAGATCTCCAACATCTCACAAAAGTGGAATTTTCTTGTATGATTCCTTGAGCATAAATTCAGGTAAAGAGGTTTTTTGGGAGACTGTGGACACTTGGAAGGTGATGGAGGAGTTGGGAGCCTTGGGGTTAGATGCTACGGTATTTTACGGCAGAGTTTGTTTGTTTCAAATGATATTTTCAGTCTTCTATGATATAGCAGGTGGAGGAGTCTCAGTGGGGGCTCAGACGAAGAGGTTATTCATGATTTCATTGACAATGGTGATGAGTCGGAGGAATGATAAAAGGATGGTTGGAATCAAATTTTGTTTTGTGGAAGGTTGTTTCTTCCAGCGTCGTTCCGTGAGGGATTTATCC
The DNA here is from genome assembly GCA_963277665.1 of Viscum album. Taxonomy (NCBI): domain Eukaryota; kingdom Viridiplantae; phylum Streptophyta; class Magnoliopsida; order Santalales; family Viscaceae; genus Viscum; species Viscum album. The sequence continues at coordinate 1,903,845,918 of OY728130.1, read as the reverse complement.
GTGAGTATCATATGTCACCCTTATCAGTACACACAAGAGTTTCCTAGATGTATCATGGCTTGAGAGAGTAGTTTTAGTGGCCCAAGATGAAGTGGTTAGTATCATAGTTTATGGAGAAATTTTGGTTTTTCTAGAAGGTTGAGGATGAGCACCATGTTCCCAGTGGTTTGTTTTAGCTCTTAGATGTCCTGAAATGGAAGATGGATTACATCTCAATGGATGTTTTTACAATATTACCTAGGGATTAGGGAGACTACAGTGGTATATGAGTATTAGTGGATTGGATGATGAAATTTTCCCACTTCTTAGAAATTATGGAGTCTGACATAGTGGATTCCTTGGAAGATATATATGTGTGTGATTTGGTATGGTTATATGGAGTTCTGAGATGAATTGTCTCATATTGGGATACATTCTTTACCTCAAGGGTCTGGGGGGGATTGATGCCTACTTTTGGAACATGGTTATGGCTCAACACTTCTTTCCACCCTCAAATAGATGGGAAGATAGAACAAAATATCCTAATGTTGGAGGATTTGTTAGGGGAATGTGTCTTTGCCATTAGAGAATATTGGGTATGACACTTTACCTTAGAGTAGTTTTTTTTAATTATTGATATCAATCTTCCATTGGAATGGCTCAGTTTGAAGATTTGTATAGAATACCATGCCATTCACCTTGATACTGGACATAGGTTAGGGAGATAGTTGTTCATGGCCACGAGGGAGTACAGAGCACGGTAGAGAAATTTTAACGTTTTTGTGAGAGAATGAAGGCAGTACAGGACTGGAAGAAGTCATATGTCAATCGTAGAAGGAGGCCCTTGAATTTCAAGGATGGGGACAATGTATTCTTTATTGTTTCCCATCAACATAGAAATCAGAGGCTTTGGAGGTGGAGAATGATTTCTCCAAGGTTCATCGGGCCCTTCGAGGTGTTGGGTGAGTTTATGAGGTGGAATACCAGTTGGCATTACCACCATAGTTGAATAGGATCCACGATGTCTTTCATTTCTCTCACCATCATTGGTATCTACATGATGACTCCCACATCATTGACTTGGGAGGTTTGGATATCGAGGATGGCACTATTGGAACCAAGGCTGTTTTTTGATAATAATAGAGTGTGGTTGGTGTTTTTTTTCAATCTACACATAGATGACTATGGAGTGTGCAAGGAATGAGGTCGTACGATTAAGGATGAAAGTATAATTGAAGATGGTTTATTTTCCCAGTGTTTTCCATGTTTTTTGGCCTAATACATAGGGAGTTTGGTAATTGTTGGTAGCAATGGTACGCGGTGAAGGATAGAGGTATGTGGTGATGGCTCGGGATATGTAGTGAATGCTTGTAGTACGTGGTGAAGGTGTGCAGTATGTTTTCAAGGTGTGTGGTACACGTAATGGTGCACATAACAAAAAATATCAAATCAACGGTATGCAGTGAGGCATGTGGTTCGCAAAATGCTACAGAAAATGGTTCTCATTGATGATATACGGTGAAGAGATGCATTACGCGGACTGAAAGACATATGGTGCACAAATGGATTATGGTATAATATAACGGTTCATAGTTCAGAGGATTTCATTACGTGGTGTAGGTTTCTAGTATGTTGGTCGAGTTCTAATTTTACCACATTGAAAATTCAAGTAAATTAGATTACTGAAATTTGTGGAGTTACGTGCCTATTTATGGAACAGTTATCCCATTTGATATATGATTTCATTGGAGATTAATTTTTTGGGATGAAATCCAGATTTGTCTGTAGTGGTTCATAGAGGAAAAGATGGCATGTGGAGAGACTCATCTACATAAGGAAACTTGTCTATGGAAGAGTGTGTGGTTCGCATAGGAAGTCGTCATAGTATGCATTGGAGCATGGTAGTACGCAGAGGTGGATGGTCTGTGTAGGTGTGGAGAAGTACACTGAGTAGGGAGAAATGTGGGGTAGTGTAGTTCACGAAAGATCCGGATGGTATGTGGAGGAGTTGGACTGTAAATGAAAATAGTTGTGATACGCGGAAATAGTTGCAGTACGCAGAACACCCAAGGAAGCCTAACACTGGCCAAACTGGTTTGCAAAAGTAATCTTCAAAACATATCAGTGTATGGGAAATTAAATTACATCTATGCATGAATATATGACTTAGGAAGATCATTAATTAACATTTAAGGATGCATTATTTGATAATAAACCATTGAAGTGGCCTTCAAGTCCTTAAAATGTGTGAAGATTCATCCAACATAGTGAGCTAGGGGAGTCGGCAGAAGTGATCTGAGGGACGTAGTGTGTTGTCCCAAAAACCTTGTAAAGGTAGTGCGTCTAGCATAGATTGACTATGTTAAACACTTGTAATACACAACTAGTAAAGATTAGTGGTTTTGGTATAAATGACACAATGTTGACGTATTCTCCTTGGATGTATCCTTTGGTGGTGAACAAAGTAAAATTGTTCTATCATTTCTTATCAAGTGCTTGTTTATTTTTTACACGTCCTCTTAAGGTAGGTTTAATAGGTTTCTACCAACATGGGAACACGATTCCTCAGTTTAAAATAAAAATTTGACACCCTGATTAAACCCTTCCCTCTTAGGGTGATGTGGGGTCCTTCAAGTGGTATTAGAGCTAGTTTGTTGGTGTTAAATTTATTTTCTGCCATCAATGTGAATCCATTAAATGTTAAGGGTGTTCCCCAATTCGATGGAAGTCATTTTGAAATATGAAAAATAGAATGATATCTGACTTAAGACATCTTGGAAAGGTATTCTTATTTTCTACTGCATAAGGAATACAAGTCACTGATCCTAATGGACTATCGATGATAGATACAAATAGGAAATTTCTTGATGGTAATGCAAAAGAAAAAAAATACTTTCATTATATCCCTTTTTTATCAGATTTATCTAAAGGTAATGAGTTTCACATCTTCCAAGTCAATATGGGATAAATAGGGAAATATTAATGAATGATACAGAAATGTGAAGGAGGAAAAACTTAAAGTTCTATAGAATAGGTTTGATGATCTGAATATGAACCCTGATGAGAATGCATACTCCATTTTCAATAAAATTACTAAATTTTTTGGAGTAATATGAGGTCTGTGAAAAGAAATAAAACACATTGCATTGTGAAGAAAATATTGAGAAGGCTTCCACCCCTTTACAATACAAAGGTGTCATCCCTTGAGGAAATAGATCTCTCCAAACCTTCAGTGGATGATATTTTGAGGAATCTATCAGCTTATGAAATGGGAATCAAACTAGAAGAATCTACAAATCATATGAGCAAGGAAATTGAATTCAAATCCATAGACAAACTAAAAGTTTTAAGAGATAGTAGTTATAAATATGATGAAGAAAAAGAAACTCTTTCTATCTTTTCCAAGAACCTCAAGAAGTGAATAGGGAAATTTGAAGGAAATATACATATGGTTTGTTTCTTCTGTGGAAGAGTTGGGAGAATTTCCTCTCAAGGATCAATAAAATTTGATGATGAAGAATGTGAAGTTGAAAAAACAGAGAAGCCTCATAAAATATAATTCCAAAAGGGAAACATCAAATGTGAAAAGAATGTACAAAAGAAGATTTTTTTCTATGTTGAGGAAGATGATGATAATTATTTCTGGGAGGAAGATGAATGAGAATTTAAGATGAGAAACCATGACTCCATGATGGCTGCCAATTAAAAGTCAAAACCACAGATAGATAAAGCTGGAGATAATTAGTTGACTACTAATTTTAATCCTATGTTGCAACATAAATATTCTTTTGGAAAGATTGAGATTAAATGTAAAAGAAGCAATAAGTGGAAAATAATGGTTGAGGAATCATTAAAACATATTGATCAGGTGGAAGTAGAAAATGAACAATTGGAAGAACTCGTGAAAGTTAAATTATCAATCCTTGAAAGTACTTATGATGTGGTGGAACTAAAACTCGGAATTTAAGAACAAGAAAAGGTCACCAAGGACCTTACCTCAAGATTGGTGGAGAAGTACAAGACCGTTGAAGTACTTGAAGAAGAAGTTGTTACTCTAATAAGTAAACTCAAAAGTGAAACAATTTCAAAAGAAGAAAAGAATAAAATATAATTTATAATGTTCTAAGATTTTGAGATTCTAGAGAGAGAAAAAAATTTGGTTTTGATCGAGTTGAAAATTCCTGAGTGAAAAAAGACCCACATTCATGGGAAATAGTGGAATTGGTTGTGATTCAAAAATGCTAAATGCTATAAATAAAGTGAACTAGAATAATGGAAAAATGATATTTGATCATGTTGAAAATCTACCAGAAGTTCTGAAAAAGAAACCCTTAAATCAAACTGAAAGGATAAATGATGATTATCATCGATTTTACAAAAATTATAGGTATTCAAAATTTTTTCTTTAGGAAGAAGGCATGTGGAGAAACATAAGTGATAAGACATTTCCTTTCATGAAGTGGTAGTTTCGAGGATATCTGGGTCATACCATGTCATACTGTGAAGAGGCAAGGAGCTATATGAATGGTAAAGAGTTTGGAGTTCAATAACAGAGAACATGTTCAAATCATACTTCTTATAGAAGAAATAATTTCTATGGATATTGTTTTCACTATTCTAACATTGTCCATAATGTTGTGTATTGCTGGTAGAGGTATGACTATAGATATCCTTTCAATTCTCAAAGACGAGTCAAAACACATCACCCAATCAATGTTGCTATTTCAAAATGTTTGCTTCTCTTGAAGAAGAATTTGAATATAAAGAACCCATTTATATGGAAGAGATAACTGAATGGGCATCAATGACTCAATCCAATATCTCATGGAAAGAAAAGTGGAAAATTTAAAAGTCCAATTTTTTAGAAGTATCCCTAAAATAAAAAAGGAACAACAGAACCTAGATTCAAAAAAGAGGATGTTCATCCCACAAAATGGGTAATGCACACATATTAACAAATGGCAAGAAAAATGTCAATGGAACAGTGAGGTTTTGTAATGGTGGTGCTTTGATGATAAAAGGTAATGGAAGTACTGATGAAGCTAATGGAGATATGAAGAAAACTGAAGTCCATTATGTAGACGATCTGCGTCACAATATTCTTAGTGTGAGAAAACTCTTTGACTATGGTCTTATTGTGACATTCAATAAGAATGGATGTACTATAAGATTAAGTTTAGGAATTCAGTCATGAAATGTTGTGGAACAAATGGAAACTTATATCAAGTAGATAGAAAATAGAACATTTTCTACTTAATAATTAAAGAGGAAACCAACTTATGGAATCGAAGATTGGGGAAAATCAATACACAAGACATGTAAAAGATGTATAATCTGAATATAGTCATGGATATCCCTAATCTAAAGAGTGAATGAGAAAAGACCTATGATGCATGCATGATAGGGAAACTGGTTTGCAGTTCTTACCAGCCAAAGAAGAAAAGAGCATAAAATTTTCTTTACCTCATCCATAAAGATGTATATGGTCAGAAAAATATTGCTAGAACACATGGAGAATTGTAGTTTTTTCTTTTCATAGATGATTATAGTAGAATTTCATGTGTGATCATTAAACACAAGAAAAAACAAGTGATTTATTGTATGAAAACCTATCATCGAATCATCGAGAATGATAATAGTAGAAGATCAAAGTAATGTGGTCTAAAAATGGAGGGGAATACATATCCATTGAATTGGAAAATTACCTAGAGATGAATGGGATACATCATGAGGTGGATGTTGTGATAACTCAATGGGAAAATGGATTTTTTGAGCATAGCAATCAACTGGTAGAAAACATGTCCAGAATTATGTTTATCGAGTGTCATTTTCCTCGATGTTACTAGAAAGAGGATTCATAAGAAGCTGCATATATTCAAATTCTAACAAAGACTCCCAATTAATTGTGGCATGGAAGGAATCCCAATTTGATATATTTTCATGTTTTTAGAAGCAAATATTTTATCTAAAACACATAAGGAAATCATGGCAAGTATAGATAAAATTAAGATGAAGGAATATTTCTTGGATACTAAATGAACAGGAAAGCCTACAAATGTTTCAATAAGAACTTGGGAAGAATTGTGGAGAGCAGTGATGTAAAGGTCATTGAAAATAAAGACACAAATGCTTCAAATAATTATTATGTTGATGTGATAGATGATGAGGAAGGATATGAACATATAACAAATGTTAATAAAGAGGTAGAGGAAGGTGTGAAAAACTCTCATGAGTCACACCATGATGTCCACTATGATGAATAATCAGAATATTAATCCACAGTTGGGGATAATTTAGTTGAACTTCAAATAAGAAATTGAAGAGTGGAGATTGATCGGTCCAACATTATCAAGGATTATAATTCACTTACACAAACAAGTAGAATAAAGAATAATTGACATTATTCATTTGTATCAGTTGTGGAACCATCCTTATTTGAAGAGTCTATAAAGGATGAGTAATGGGTAAAAGAAATGAATAAATAATTTGATCAGATTGATGAAAATCTGACTTGGGATATTGTTAAAATACTTTAAGGTCAAAATGTGATTGGTACAAAGTGAATTTTCAAGAACAAATTTTATAGGCATGGAAATGTGATTAGAAATAATGAAAACTTGTTCTGTAAAGGACATTCACAAGTGGAAGTCATTGATGTTGTGGAGACATTCTCTCCCATAGCAAGACTAGAATCAATCAAGATATTTCTTGACATGGAAATCCAAAGAGGCTATAAAGTGTATCAAATGGATATAAAGACCACTTTATTAAATAGAGTGTTAGAAGAATAAATATATGCTGAAAAACTATAGGTTTTTTGCTTGGCAATGATGAACTGAAGTTTTGAAAATTAAAGAAAGCTCTAAATGGTCTGAAAGCAGAACCATAGGAATGGTACTTATGGTTGGACTCTTATCTAATAAAGAAAGAGTTTAAAATAGGTGGAGTGGATGACAATATCTATGTGAAAATTTTACGAAATGATCAATTCATGGTATTAGTATACATGGATGATATTATTTTCAGTGTAAGATTGCATGGATTAATGGATGAATTTTTTAATCAATTGAAATCAGAATTTGAAATGTCCATGATTGGTGAACTCATATACTTTTTAGGGTTGTAGGTGATTCAAAAGAAAGATTACTCTTTCATTTCTCTTGAAATGTATGCAAGAGAGTTGTTGAATAAATTTCATATGCAAGATTTCAAACCAATGTCGACTCTGATTTCGGTTGGAATAAAGCTCAAGAAGCATAAGGATGGGACTTCTATGGATCCCACTATATACTGAAGAATCATTGGAATCCTATTTTACCTAATAGAGACACAGTTGGACATTTTCCTTGCAACTTTCCATGCATCCCTCTTTTAGAGTAATCTGATGGAAGAACATATGCTGGTAGTGAGAAGAATCTTGAGTTACATTCAAGGTATACATAATTATGGTCTATATTTTGCTATAGGAAGAGGTAGTGAACTGTCCACATTTTCGGATTCTAACTGGGATAGATATGTAGTGGATATAAAGTCTACTAGTGGTGTATAATTCTATATTGGAAATAAATGTGTGGGATGGTTAAGAAAGAAACAAGAAAGTACTTCTCTTAGTACTAAAGATGTAGAATATATATCTTCTCCCAAGGCATGCACTCAGTTTCTCTTGATGAAGAAGTAACTCACTGACATAGGTGACAAGGTGAAACAACCAATGGTGATTTACTGTGATAAAAAAAGTGCAATTTATCTTATAAATAGTCTCGTTCATTGTTATCATATGAAACATATTGAGATCAGATATCCCATAATCATGGAAAAAGTTAAACAAGGCATGTTCCAAATTGGCCATGTGGGAACTGATGAGAAGGTGGTGGAAATTATGACCAATCCACTGTCATTGATTGAGATTCAGAAACATCGGTTGAACCTTGGTGTTCAACCTCTTACTAGTGCATAATGATGTTATGGGATCCCCCTCTCCCAAGTTTTATTAATTGTGCTAAACTATTTGTGAAAGTGTTGCAAGTTTATGGGGGAGATTTGATAAAGGGGAGTATGTCATGAGCTCTACAATGTTAAAATACTAGACTTTGGGTTTATTTATAATTGGGGAGAATGGATAAATTCAATAGAAGGGTGATCTGTTTTTTTTTATAAGAAAAATCCTGAACTACATAAATGATGGTGGAGAAATTAAAAGAATGAAAACTCAATTCATTTCCTCTATCTTGTTTTCTAAAATAAGCATTTCTAATGTAGACTTAGAGTGTTGGTTGAGTTTTATCTTGATTATTTAGGTTTTTATCATGGATGGAACATCAATGAATTAATATGGAGATTTCCAACAAACCCAAATGGGGAGATTATTGGAACCAAGGCGTTTGTTGATAATAATGGAGTGTGGTTTGTGCTTGTTTTCAATCTACACATGGATAAATATAGAGTTTGCCAGAAATGAGATCGTATGATTGAGGCTGAAATCAGTATTGAAGGTAGGGTAGTTTCCTATTGTTTTCTATATTTTTGTTCCTCAGGTATTGGGAGTTTGGTAATGGTTTACAGCAACGGTACATGGTGAAGAACAGAGGTTTCTGTTGAAGGTGCGCGATACACGGTGAAGGCATGTGGTACGCAGTGACGGTGCGTGGTACATGGTGGATGCATGTAGTATGAAGAATTGTGAGTGAAATTAGAAACAGTTCATAGTAACGGTATGCTGTGAAGGCTTTTGGTTAATAAAATGTAGCAGAAAACGTTTCATAGTGATGTTATGTGGTGAAGAGATGTAGTACGCGGACTGACGGACATATAGTACGCAGAAGGTTTACAGTACGCGGTGAAAGTTCACAGTTCAGAGGATAATAGTATGTGATGGAGGTTGTCAGTATGCATATGGAGTTTAGATTGTCCCACATTGAAAATTTGGGTAAATCAGATTACTAAAATTTGTGGAGTTATGTGCCTATTTAAATAACATTAATCCACTTTGATAGATGATGAGATTTGTGAATAAAATTTTTCAAAGAAATACGGAGATGTCTAAAGTGGTTCACAGAGGATAAGATGTTATGTAGAGAGACTTATCCATGTATAGAAAATATTCTGCAGAAGAGTGTGTGGTTCAGACATGAATCTCTTACAGTACACAGCGTAGCAAGGCAGTACGCGGAGCAGGATGGTACGCGGAGGTGTGGAGTAGTACACGGAGTAGGGAATAATGAAGATTGTCATAGTTCATGGATGAGCTGGATGAAACATGGAGGAGCTAGATGGCATGCACAGGAGCTAGATGGAATGTGAAAAAATCTATGGTACACAGAAATAGCAGCAGTACATGGAACATCGAATGAACACTAATATTGGCCAAACCAGTTTGCGAAATTAATATTCACAACATATTAGTGTAAGGTAAAATAAATTACATATGTACATAATTATGGGACTTCAATATAAGATCCATTTATAGTTGAGGATTCATGATTAGATGCTAAACCATTGAAGTGACCTTTAAGTCATTAAACTGAGTGAAGATTCTTCCAACACAGTGAGAAAGGGGGATTCAGCATAAGTGATCTGAGGGACGCAGTGTGCTATCTCTAAAACCTTGTACAGGTATTTCTCTTGGCATAAATTGGATGTGTTAAACACTTGTAATCCACAAATGGTGGAGATTAGTGGTTTTGGTACAACAGACATAATGTCGGTGTATGATCCTTTGATGTAGCCCTTAGTGGTGAACCAAGTATAATTGATGTTTCATTTATTTTCATGTGATTGTTTATTTTCTGAACATCCTCTTTAGACAGGTTTTATAGGTTTCAACAAACATGGGAACCAGATACATTTGTTTAAAATAAAAATTTGACACCCTAATTAACCCATCCCCTCTCAGGGTGTTCCAAGGTCCTTTAGTCATGATGTTCATGGAGTGTCCATTAGAGATCCAGGATCGTTGGGAGAATATCTTGTGTATATAGAACATTCTGTTGTTTTTCATCTTATGGAGGCATAGTGGCCTAGAGGATCATACATGGGAGTGAGAAGCGTATATGGATGCCATGTACCCAAAGTTGTTTTTAGTTATTCATTGATCTGTTTAACTTTGTAATGTGATATTTGAACATTGTTTGTTTTGGTATTAGTTGTTTACTTGTTCCATAATATGCAATAATGTCATGACATGTAAAAAGGGGAACACCAAATTCCTAATTGAGACGCATTAACTGATATGTGATTAAACCCATGTGGGCAAGTTAGATCTACCCAGATGGGATAGTATCTTGACATGAAAGATGAGAATCTATGATTCGTGTGTTCGAATAGTTCAGTTATTATGCTTGTGTGGTGTGTCTTCTGGTCTACTGGGTTAGCAGATGTTGTAGGAGGTGTTCTTGGAAATTGAGTTTTCACTCCATCTTTCAAACAACACAAGATGGTTTATCATTAAACCTTGATATTGGTAGCAGTGTTTCAAGTGTAATGAGATCCTTGAGAGTTATATCATGGGATATTTTTTGGACCCATATTTTTGTTATGGGTTTGGTTTTTAATTCTCAAGGGTGAAAATAGTTTGATAGGAATCCTATGTAATGGTTCGAGCCACTCTGGTCCATTACTTTATGAAAATCTGGTCTTTATGGAGTTTTGGGAGGTTATGGTGACTTATTTGTGTATTTTTTCAGAACTCTATTTTTTTAATAGTTGGTCATCCCAATGGTGAGTCATGTTAGTGACTCGCGATGGTGACCCACAGTGGTGGGTGAGGACCAGTGAGTTAGGAACGGTGACTCACACCAGTAGGTCACCAGTGGTGACTCGCAATAGTAACTCATCCAACGGTGACTCATCTAAGGGTGAGTTGTTTGAGGGTGATTCATCCAATAGTGAGTCTTCTAATGGTGAGTCCCCCAAAGGTGACTCATCCAGTAGTAGTTAGTCCAATGGTGAGGCACCTAATGGTGACTCATCCCCCAGTGACCCGTCCAAAGGTGAATCATTCCATGGTGAGTCATCAAATGGTGAGTCATCTAATGGTGAGTCACCCAAAGATGACTCATCCACCAATAGCTTGAACTGGTGACTCATGACAGTGACTCACCCAATTGCGAGTCATTCCCAACATTTTTTCAAAATTCTAATTTTCTCTTGTTTTTCTAGTTTCTCCCCTTAATATTTCATGTTATGTAAATTGAGTTCAATGCTATATTTATGTGGTTTTAAATTTATTTCAATGTTACTAAATAATATATTTGACTCCTATAAAAATCCCAAGTATTTTAAATTTCCAAACCACATGGTCTTGGTCAAGATCCAACTTTAATTGATTTTAAAACTATTCTTTCATTGATATAGATTCTAAACATTATATAGTTAAGATCCTTTCTTCCTTGTATGTTTCCTATTTTATTGATACCAAGGCACCCTGAAACATTTTTCATTGAGGAGTCATGCATTTGTGGTGTTGGATTGGAATGTGTTTCCTTGGAGGCTTCTTCTTGTATCATGTGCACCCCCATCTTTGGTGTAATAAAAAATTTATGATCATCTATTCTTCTAGGAAGGGATCTTTTTGTTTCTCTTTCATATGTGTATTATGCGGGGTTGGTTTATGAATGTCTCCATGTAAATATAGAATAATAATAAATAAATAAAGATAATTGAATCTCTTTAATATCAACATATAGGTATGGGAAAAGTGACCTATTTTCTGCTTCTGTATTATTATTTTTCTTTTTGATGTTTTGTTTTTTATGAGATAATCACCCACTAAAAATCATGGTTGTTGGTATTCTATATTTGTGGACCTGGAATTGATTTTGAACTCCATTTGTTTGTATTCTTTTTAATGATTGAATATATATGAAATTTATTAACCACATACACTTAACTAATAAATGGATGCCCTGGGTTCAAAATTATTCATTGATAACCCCAGGATTAATAAGAGGAAATTAAATGTGAAATGCCTTGTTAAATCTAAAAACTCTCATCCTTGGGTTGTATGGTGGTGTGTTGGGTGTGGGGTTTTTGTACTTATTCAGTATTGGGGTTGTGGGTTTGGCTGTGTGATGTGGGGTGGTACAGGTGGTGTAATGGAATCTTAGGTTTAGTGGTTGATTGATTGTGCAATTAATGGATAGTTTTGTGAAACAGTACGGCCATCAGTTTGATCTATGTTTATATTTTTTGATGTTATGGGTGATGTGTTGGTATGTAGTAGGGTTTCTGGGTGTGGTTTTGGTGTGTTTTGTTTTGTGCGGCAGAGAGTTTGGGGTTTTTTGTGGTCGAGGTGGTGGATTTGGTGGAATGACACTAAATAATGATGATGGTATTAGTTTTTATGGGTAATTTACTCAGAGTTCCTCCATGAGTAGCATACAGAAAGCTTCATTCCATGTCTCAGTATTGGTACATTTTAATATCATGAATGGGTGTTAAATAGATGGTAAATCTGAAGTGTGTTAAGCTTGTAGGATCTTCGCCTTCTGAAATGACTATGGTGGTGTTGACCATTTTTCTATGTTACTTGATTGTAGTTCCTCTTAGTAGTTTCCTGAGTAGTTATAGAATGAATAAATTAATAGTTAATAAATAATTAGAATTGATTCATTTAGTTTGTTGGGGGTACCAAATGAGTTTGTGGATTGTTGTAAAATGGATTTAATTTATCAACATATAAAGTAAAAATTATTGATGCAAATAAATGAAAATAGAGGTAGAAGTTTTCATGAATCCCGTTGGTTGGGATTGAGTTCTTGTTATTATATATATATATATATATGTATGTATGTATGTATATGTCTATTTACCTTTTATGAGTTTTATATGCACACCACACTAGTTTATAACTATGTAACAGATGCCCCCATTATCGTGGGGGGTGTGTCTTTCCCAAACATCCTAATGGGAGGATGGATGGCTAGACACCCACTCTTCCCAGCTCCCTCTTCTAGGTAGTGATATCCCTAGATTATTTGGGCAGGTAGTGATTCATGAGGGACAGGTGTGTGGATAAGCAAGTTTTTTTTCAAGTGTCTTTAGGATGAGATGTGGTGTGTTCAATGGTGTCTTCGGAATGTGATATGGTAAGTGGCCTATATTTCTTTGGGCAATACGTAATTGAGGACTTTGTGTGTGTAGGTGCGATGTGATGTGGTATGTGGCCCAGGTTTCTATGTGTGAGATGTAGTTGTGTGGCCTAGGTGTGTGCAAGTGGGTTTTGACATTGTTATTTTGCAAGAGGTGGGAGCACTAGAACATTTTCCATTAGGGTGTGAGAGAGGCTAATTAGTGGGAAAGTGTTGTGGGAAACCCTATCCTTGATGTTATCTGTATTACTTTACTTGACTTGCATTATTTGGTGAGTGTGCATTTAGTGAGGATGGGGTGGCTAGTATACCTAGTCAAGTGCTATGGGTTTATGTTATTTTCTAACGGGAGCATTAGTATGCTTCTCCCACGTGTGCATGAGATACATTGGTTATTCATACTGAGTATACTTGTAATCTCACCCTACATTATAAAACTAATTTCATGTTTCCATTAAGACTATGAGGTATGTTCTAGGTGTCACTATCTTATAATTTGGGATAGTTTATGTGTCACTACTTAGCTTCACTTTTGGGTTTTTACTTTCGAGTTTATTTGTATTTGTAGTAGTTTTATTTTAAACATACATGTGGGGTAGTTTTGGATTTCTTTTATAATGTTATGTAGTTTTTTTGAAGATGATACATCTTATCTCCTGATTTTTTTTACTATAAAAAGTTTAATTCCTCCCATTTCTTGTGGGATTTGTATACCCTTGGTGTTAGTCGCCACCCAGGGCCATACTAGAGGCAGGACATAAGGGGTGTTCATTATCTCTCTATCTCTATTTCCTACTTAAGAAGGGAATATTTGGAGGGAGGGGTCATGAAAAATAGAAATCCAACAAACATTCCCTTATATATTTTATCTAACTCCAATGTGATTTCATTTTTACATTTCCACAAACTCATGTTTCCAATGAATTTTATATCTTTATCACCCATAAAATAACCTCACCAATACTCAATAGAAGTCAAAAAATTAATTATTTTCTCTATATAATTTATACTTAAATTTCCTCCCCTAAATTCTTATCCCATGAACATTAACTCGTGTTCATAAGGAGTCCAAAATCCTTACATTTCTAGAGTCTCTCTATGAGAGGATTCAAGTATTAAATGTAGTCATTATCCTCCCATGAATAATTATATTATCTTATTTATCAAACTCTTCAAACATATATTTAATCACTCTAACAAAATTATTTTAAAATAATTACTTTCTATAAAATTGATAATATAAATACTCAATAAACTGTTCTTATTGTTCAATAGTTATATAGACTTCTTTCTTGGGTTAGTTTTTCAACCAACATAAATGTTATAATGTTTTCATCATAAATTTTTATGAGAATATAAAAACTATTAATATATATACAAAAAGATTAATTTATCATGTTTTTATAATTCTAAAATGAATTTATAAATAACTATGTACATTAATAAAATTTATTTCTTATTATTGAATCAATATTCACAAAGTGTATGTTTTTAATCTGTAATTATTTACCATCACTGTAACATCAATAAAACAATAATGGAATTATTGAACTCTATTTAATATATCAAAATAAACTCCACAATAGTTCTAAAGTTTATGAAAATATAATATTTAATTTTTTAGTAAAACTATCATACCAAAGCAATCAAGGAACAAATAGAACAATTAGAACTTGATTATTAATTTTATAAATGAATGATTAATTAAAATATAATAATGAATTTTAGATGAATAATATTAGGTAATATCCATATAAATGTGGTTATGAAAGGGATTTATAATAATAACAAAAATATTATACATGGATTTCAAGAATTTATAACTAAGAGAGAATCTATTGTATGTGTTATTTGTATCGATTTTCATTTCATGATCCGTATTTTTAATTTTGGGCCAATTATTATTTAATTTAGTGTACTTACTACTGAATTTAATTCATTCAATATAATATGATTTTTGATTCTTATGATTCACATATACATTTTCAGATATATTTATTGTGGTTTTCCATTGATACCATACAACAGAAAAAGTTATTTTTGACTCAATTTTTATTCATTGATTCATCCCCATTTTTCATTGACAATGTTATTATCATTTTTTTTAATTTAACTAATATTTTTTTTTCAATTTTCCATAGTGAAGATACATTTTTCATATTGAAATATTCCTCATTGATTCATTTCCCAAAAAGTAGCACAACCATGATATGAATCATTATCATTCTCTATATTTGATTATCCACTTCAACAACATTTTCCATGTTTTCACAAATTGTTATTTGGATTTATAAATATGTGTTATGATATAAACAATTTTTTTCTATTTATCTCTAATGAAATGAAAATTTTATGTTACTTTTATTGATCTGGTTTTACTCATACCAATTTAAAATGATCAAAGGGATTTTTATTTCTAATTATATATATTGTGTGTATTCATCAAAACATTTATTATACATTAACCATTATGTATGATTAAATTTTTGGTTTTCAGGTTCTTCAATTTTAATATAATGATTTAATATTCTTATTTATCCCATTTGAAAATTATTTTTATGTTGAAATTTGAAATTAAATTTATGTAAACTTAAATTAAAGAAAACTATTAAAATTTTAATTCTATTATATATTTTATTTGTCTCATTAAATATATAATTAGTGGAAATGATATAATATATATGTCAGTTCTAATAAATTTTATTCATTTATTATATAATTATGTGTGTAAATAATATATTTCTATGAAAATATTTGATTAGTGGGTTTTAAATGTATCAGTTGGTATTAGATAATGGTCTATTAAATTTTTGAGATTATGTTATAAATAATAAAAATATATAACATAATTCAATATAGTATTTTTCAAATGTTTTATATAAGTACCCATGACTGAGACAAGTTAAACCTAATATTTTTAAGGTCACATTTATGGTGTCATTATCTTGAACATGATAGGATTAATTTTCATTATTGTATGATTATTTAATATAAATATTATCTCGTATAAATTTTTCTATAGTGTTTATATGTATATAACCATAATCAAATTTAGATATTTGTTATTATTAACAATTCATGAACATTAAATGTCTTATCGGATTATACTTCATCTAACTCCTTCAAATATACAGTTGTTTCAAGAATAGTAATTTCACTAACACCTATTATTGGATTTTGAATTCTATTTAAGTTATATTTTTAGTGGGATGATCATTAACCATGTAAACCACTCATCACTGATTATGAATTATTGGAATTTCCTTCAAAAAAATTTATAAGTTTTATAAATTTGTAAATTAAATTTTATAAATAAAAACAACCATTGTACATCATTCATTTGAAGGCATAATATAAACTCCATAAAGAATTTGTTTCCTTGTAATGAGTGTTGATACCAATTAATGAAGGATATTTATCTCAAATGGTTTAGAAAAACTAAATATTAAGTATATTTTTTATTATAGAATATATATACATATTTCCCAATGAGGAATTAGATCATCCCCTAGAACACGTGGATAATATATTACATGAAATCATACTATTTTCCATTTTTATATCGAATAATATATATAAGATAACACACATTGATGCGAATCAATTGAAAAAGAAACATAATGATAATATTTACCGGGATATTATTCGCTAAATTTCTAATTCATTATAGATACCCATGGTTTTTACAGATATTCCTACACGATTTGTAACTTAAACATCCCATAATAACATCACAAAAATTATTAGGCCTTATGTTATTGAAAGAGTATGTTCATAATACATCAAAAAGACACTAAAGCGATAAATATTTATTCTAAAATCCTTAATGATATAAAAATTACCTTTGAGATTATAAAATTTCATAGGATATCCTACAGAATAATTACAAGAAAGGGGTGATTTATAAATCTCCATCAGATAATTAACATGACAATAAAGCATGTTGTCCTAGTCAAGAAACCTATCATGAAATCATAAAAGAGATAGATCATGAAAAATAACATGGTATTTTAACCTGAAGAACTAGTTATCATTTTTTATTGGAATCATATGAAAGTTCATATAATATAAATCATGAGAAAATAATAAGTCATAGATAACTTTTAATAACACATTTTATAGTGGATAATGTACCCTTGAGGATTACGTTTACTCCATAATACCATACATACCCACTCATGAGAAAACATAATTAACCAATAAATTAGAGTTAAATCTAATTTCACCCATCATAAAATGTAAATTATTATGTTTTCCAAAAATGGAATTCAACCGTAATGAATAATCATAAGAATTTACCATGGAAATAAATTGGTTTCATAATCACTCCACATACCTTAATAAATAGATATTTCATAAGGATTATAAATATAATAAGTAATTAAATATTTTAGATATTTAAATTTTTGAAAATGAACATATGCCTCAAAATATAGTGTTTTTTATAAAAATTACATGATAAATTGTAGATAATTGAGTATATAAATAAACATTTAATATTTTTTTTATGAAACGAATAATTTCTATTGGAGAAATTGTAATTATATAATTTTATAGAAAAATCAGAGGTAAACTAGATTTTTTATAACATAATTATTTCTAAATTTGACTTAATAATTAATGAAAATAAATAATTTTTATTATACTTATGTAAAATTATTAGTGTATAGAAAACATACACTTAATCGGTTTTTATTTTTAATTTGGAATTTCAGAAATTATCTTAAGGAATGTTTTTCCTTCACACCCAAAATTAAGAAAGAATAATATAGGGATATATGTATGTGAAATATATATAAAATTTAGATTCATTGCATTACATAAAATAGAAATAGAAATTTATTGATAAATGATAAGGTCATAACCCAAATAAAAATTGTTTTTCAAAGATATCTCTTACCTTATGTTCTAGAATCATTCATCACTTAGACTTAATGTCATGAATAATAAAATTAATTATTTAATAATTAGTTAATTAATCACCATTATTATATATATTTTATTTACTATAATTTTATTGTGTTTATTTTTAACTATTTCAGTGATATATAATATCTATGTCCATTGTTCAAAGGTTATTCGTTTCATGATTCCAATGTGTGATCACTTGTGTGTAATTGTTGATGTTCTTTTCAAAATGGACTAAAAATCAATATGTGAAATGAAAAGGTATTAAATAATTTTATAACATCCAAATTTTACCAATAATCCATATTTTTTCTAATATATAGATGATTCATTTAATAAAACATTATTTTTATTCGGTTACTTTATATCCACGATTTTACTAACAATCATGGACTAGTTTCATTTTATATAATATTATGTACATAAATTCATTAATATAAGTAAAATGATATATAATAGTCATATTTAGGTAATTTAAAACAATATGTGTTAATTTAATACTTCCCTGAAGGCTGTAATGGAAAAAAAAATCATCCACAGAGGCGGTGAACTGACATAATAATGAAAAGGGTTACATTTTTTGAATTAGAGGATAATAGAATAGTATGGCCGGTATATATTCTATAATAAATATAATATTACATTAAATATATGATAATGGATTTATAATTCCTATTATTATGATGGAGGTGTGGTGAAATTAGAATAATAGAATAATTTAAATGAGTTAGTTTGAGAATATTTCTTCTTAAATGCATCTCATTGAAAACACCATAAGGAACATAAAATTTGTCTTTTGGTGAGACTAGAAGCACTAAAAAATGGTTAAAGAATTGGTAAGAGAATTAGGCATAAGTTTTTCATTCTAAAAGGTTTATATGGTGTAAGGATAAGGGGTTATGAGGGATGGTATTTATAAGGGTGGGATAGGGGTGTTTGTTAATAATATAAACGTTAGTTTATTATTTTAGATAAAGACTACCAATAGTATTGGTTATTTTCAAAATATATAGTAAATAGTGAATGTGAGTTTGATATAATGGGTTCTTACATTATCAATGACTCAAACAGCCTTTTATTTATCTTATAATGTTAGATATCAAAAAAAAATTTGTATTTTACTATTCACAAAAAAATCAACAATTTTTGAAAAATACCAACAAATAACAAAAACTATTATTAAATGTGTAAATTTTAAAAATGAAATAAATATTATGAAAATATTTGATAAATGTTTAAAAAATTAATTTTAAAACAAAATTATCATTTATTGGAAAATTTAAATTTTTATATTATGATGAATTTTTGATCCCTTTGAAAAAATACTTAAAGTATCATAAAATTATCTTATCATAATAATTCATCATAATAAAAATGTATAAATAAATTCTATTACTATATAAATTATTTTAAATCATTATATTATAATAACATTTTAATTAAAGGATTTATGTTTATCAAATATACCAATAATTAATTTATTATTTTTAAAACATTTATTTACTTTTACTATTATATAAATATATCATTTTTTCATGTTTTATAAATAGCTTGAATATTATTTTTCAATTATATTGGTGAGGATATAATTTTAATTTTTAGGTTATAATTCTTAATCGTCAGATTAATATTACAATGATCATGTTATTATTCCAATAGTAAAATCTTTCTTCCAACGGTCTGGTTAGTATTCCTACAATCAAATTACCATTCCAGAGGTCAGAATTGTAAAAGTTATATGGGATTGTCCCTTCATATAAATACCTAATATTTCATTCATTATTCATTTATGATCCATCCCGGAATCATATAGGTCTATTATCATTGGAAATATGGACACATTCACAACGGTTTCATAGGAGATAGACATCGTTGTGATCTATGTTATTTAAAATAATCACCCTTATTATACATATCATACCTCAAACCATTCCCCAAAACTTGGGGAAATTAAACATAAAAAATGGTGAGATTAGATACTCTACAAAGGTAAATAAAAGAGATATCATTGTTCAATTAAATATGACATTATAATAAGGGTATAAAGATATGGTAATAACATTTAAAAACCATACTATGAATATCATATATCATAATCTTGAATAATGGAATAAATCAAGAATATTTCTATGACATGAATAATAATGTAATCGATGAACATGTTCCATGAGGGCATAGAATTAGAATAAGACATAATATTTTGTCACACACAAAAGAATAAAAATTCATTTCCATAAAAGTCAAGGAATACTTACAAATCTATCAAAATGGATTAGTTTCTCTCCCTAAACCATCATAATAGTCATGATTTAATATCAAGAATATCATGCTGGGAGAAGTAAAATACTAAACTAGCTTCAATCCCCCATTCAATCCCTCAATATATCATCAGGTATCTATCTATACCCAATTCATTGGAGGGATATATAACATCAATCCCACCCATGACATAATGAAAATGATACTTATGTATGCCATAAGATTATAAAACAATCATCACGTTATAAAATATTAAAAAATGGGTTTCATAAACAATTCATGATGGCATAACCTATAGAAAATAAATAATTTTTATAATATGTTCATCAATTTGTCCTCTAAAAACCTATAGAAAAGAATGGTTTTAATAAAAAGTGTGTCATCATAATAATTATCTATATATAGAATGAATAAGGATGGTATAATTTTTTTATATCCCCAATAATGTTTTGAAAACATCAAATAATGTCATATTTGATAAAAAAAGTTGATATATCACATGGAATATTTTAAGATCAAACTACCCTATTAAATTTGAAATAGCATAATTAGAATCTAAATAGTTGTGAAATGTTGATGAAAACATTTTCATTTAAAACAAAATTATATAATTTTAAAAAATTATTTACTGCATTGACTATTAAGGATGAAAGTAATTATCTTTCATGCAGTATAAGTTAATAGAAAAAATTACTTTGCCACATTAATAAAAGATAGAAAAATACATTGTTCAGAAAACGAAAAGAATATTCAGTTATAAATATTTTCAAAAAAATTAAAAAAATTTGAAATGAAATTAATAAATCATTACATAATATTGAAATAATTCCTTAAATAATTTTTATAAAACAATGATATTAAATAGAAATTATTTTCAACAAAATGAAGAAAATTCAGTTTTCAAAAAACCATTCCTTCTATCTCTTTATTATATTATGATACAAGAAAAAATTAAAAACAAATAGTAGTTAAAAATAACCATTGGATAATAAAATTAAAGAGTTTAATGGGAGTTATATCTTGAAATTTTATCATTATATAACATAAATATAAATAATCTTGACAAAAAATGAAATTGTCACATAAAACTCTTACCATATTAGTATATAGTGATTCATAATCCAGATGAAAGAATAACATAAAATTAAATGTTAAATATTTTTAAAAGAATTATATTTGGGATGTAACATTTAAAATGGTTTTTATATACACCTCCTAAATGATGACAGGTGAATAACATCACCTATTACCTAATGAAAACAATTTTAGTTATTAAACCCTTACTTTGAGTTCCACTTGGTTTGAAAGTTCACTATCCACTTGCATAATAATTTTTTATTTATTAAAATTTAATACCATACTCATTTTAACACTTATAATATCATATATGATCCATTTATATCATTTAAACAAGTATTCACTAATAATAACTCATTGAAATCATTGTTTCATTGTGTTTACTATTTTGTTTATTTTCATAAGAATATAGGTTTTGTATTTTTGGTAGTTCATCATTGATCATGGTTTCATATTCTTCATATTGTTAATCATGATATTAGTATCATATATTTTTATAATATATATATTTATATCATTCATAAATTTTATATAAAAAATGAATTACACCTTTCGTAGAGATTGTAGGTCGTACATACGCATGAACATTGTTTTCACATTGCGACGGATGGAATGAAAGAATGATAAAAAAAATCAACTTCCTAGAGTCCTTATTATATCATTTCAACCATACATATTCAAAGAATCTATCCTTATTATAATATATTAAAAGAAAAATGAATAAACATATCACATCACATCATGGAGGTGTTAGTGCACACATATGCATGTGCGGCGTTATCATTTTCTCATTAATAAAAAGGTTAGAAGTTAGATATAAAATTATCATTATAGTAGATTAATTTTATCAAAATTATCATTATAGTAGATTAATTTTATCAAAATTATCATATCTAAAAATTTTACCCATAATATTATACTTCCCTAAAGGACGGTGATGAAAAACTAATTGCATCGCTACATGGATTGGTTAAGTCATACAAACACATAAGAGATACATTCATATCCAATTTTATATTGACCCCAAACCTAGAATCCTAGAGTCAATTATTGGTACATTTAAATTTTCATAGATATGTGATTCAAATCCCAAAGGATTGATCATTTTAATATTTTTTTAAAACATGATACATATATGATACCCATTTTATATTGGGAAAATAAAATAAAGCATGACCAAAGTAAAAGCTCAACAGCCATGAAACTCATTCTAGAAATTAATTATTATATCTTGGGGGAATGGAAACAAAATAAGGGTGACCATAAATTCTCATCAACGGTTAATTTAAATGGAATCTATCATGAATGAATAATCATAATCATAATTTCATGGTAAATAAATGAAAACACATTCTATTTTATCAATAAACTAAAAATAAAATGATTCCATAAATAATATCATAGTAAAATTCTCATGGATAATAATGAATTAATTCTAAATGTATGAAATTAATAATTATAAGAAATCATTTATAAGGCATGTGAAAACATCTACTATCAAGTTTTTTCCTCTAGAAAATTCAAAACTAAAGATTAAAACATGTTTAATTTGGAAAACAGATTTGTCTCGTGAGACCCATCCATGATTCAAGGGGATATATAAAGTTCAATTCCTACACATCACTGTATGACCATGTCAATCCTCATATATCAAATAATCAATTTAATTAATGAACAATGTTCCATGTCATAAAATATCAATATTACATAAAAGTTATAGATTTAATAATATTTTCCTAGATAAACAAGTAACTATAAAAGTAAACACCATAAGTCAAAATAGAATAATTTTTAGGAAATAATCATATATATATATGATAAATAATGGGGAAATTTAGGTTAAATATAATATATAATTGTGAAAAAAATTATACAATTCAAGGAGATGTTTTTAACAAAAAAATGAATTAACAAAGTGAATGATAATACATTCCTTAGTCAGAATGATCAAAAACCATACATAGGAAGAATAAATAAGGTATCAATATAACATAAAACCCTTTAAGTCAAAATATATCATTATTCTTGTTGATTAACATAACCAAAATAAAAATTTTATTCAAAATATTATTTTGAAAAATATACTTAAAAAACTATTGAAAATCAATTTTATTTAAAATAATATTTAAACATATTTTCCTTAAAAATTAAATTATAAATGTGGAAATTGTCCTTTAAATATGATATGTTATTATTGAAGGGTAATTATATATATACCATAAAGTACATTCATTTTTCACGGTAAAAATGATATATAATTATGTTTTTAGAAAGTGATAAGATGTTTCCTTTGAAAAAAATTTGTAAAAAAATGGGAAAATTTCCTTCTGAAAAAACATTTTTATAATTTATTTATAAATAATTTTGAGAACATCTTTAGAAAATATGTTTTTTAGGACAATGGACATTCGACCTAAGAGAAAAAAGAAGTCAGATTTTGTTAAACATTTTCTCAATATTTTTAATTACTAAAGAGAGAAAAAATGGTAGTATCCCTAGAAAAATAAAATTAATAAACAAAGGATAATAAAATTAAATGTTTTATTAAATAAATTTAATATAATTACATTAAATTAAATTTTTGATAAAATGATCTCGATTAGAATGAGATAATGAAATAAACCCTTAAAATGATGAAAACATTGAAGTGAGAATTTAGGAATGAATAGATTATGTGAACCAACTATAAATACATATAATAAAAGGGAAAATAAAATAATCTATAGTTAAAATATAATATACACATAATCATTTATTATCATTGATAATGAATAAGTAATATATCTCAATTAAAATAAAATTGTTTATGAAATTCTTTTACCACATTGTAACTATAAGTTAAAATCTCCTTAGATGAGATTATTAAAATTGAAACTTAAAATAACATGAATAATGAATTATTTATGATATTACATTTCAAATGGTTATTATATACACCATATAATTGTTATTCAATGCATAACATTACAATATGCCTTAATTAAATGACATTGAAATGAAATCCTTTACCTTATGCTTCATATTGGTTGATTGTGTTTTAACCTCTTATATAATGGTTTTCATCATGTTATTATCATATTATAGATCCATAATAATATTTATTATATCACATGTTATATTTTTATAAATTATTGTTTTCTATTAATTAATAATCCTTCATTATTTTCATCGTTTCGAGTAATAACTAGTTTATTTTTTTAGTATGTCATTGAATTGTAAATTTCTGTTCCCCAAACATAGATCATAATTTCAAAATCTCCAAATGTTAAACCATTTTTTAAATGTCACATATATTTATTATATTTTTATTTAGATTAATCTAAAAATATACTTATAGTAAATGAAATAAATCATTCATGGAAATGGTAGGCCGTTCGTACGCATGAATATTGTTTCCATTTTCATGTCATATTTAAAGAAAGAAAATTAAATGATATATGTGTATATTATAATTATAGTTTAATTTTTATTTCATAATTATAACATATTTTTTTTCAAACCATAATTAATAAATACATTGTTAACCATGAAGGAATCACATCGTTTTGTGTGGCGGTATGTAAAGACCTGGAAATTTCAAGGGAAATTTTTTCTTAATTTCATTGGAATTTTACGAGTCCGCAGTTTCTAACGGCACCTGATTCTGAGGCCCGGTGTGCCCGGAATCAATTTCTGAAGTTTAGCTCGGGTACGTTCAGTGAACGAACGAGTGGGTTTTTCTAACTTTTGAACCGGTGCTCGGAATCGAAATCTGAGGGCACGGATGAAACCGCAGTGCTGGTAATTGCTTAAGAATACTTTTATTGGAGTTGCGTTTGCTCGGGGGAATTTCTTAAAAATATAAGGTTTAAGTGTTAACTGAAATAAAGTTGTGCCACAACTTTATTTCTCTCATCTAAGTGGTGTAACTCCCATGTGTGGGAGTTGGGGTGGGATTAATTCTAACACCTCTTGTTAGGATATTAGTGAGTTGGGGCCCGCACGAGCCCCCACCTTTTCAAATTCACTAACTCCTCTAATCCCCTCTTAAATTATGTGACACTCCCTCACATTAATGTTTCCAACTTAACTCCATTTAATTTTGACAACTCAAGATTAATTAAAATAAGTGAATTGAACTTTTGAAGTTTTGAAAAGCATGGAAAAAGAATAAAATAAGGTGAGTCCTTGTTTTATTTGGGTTGGGGTTTGTTGTGTGGTGACTTTTGGGAAGGAAGCTCTAAACTCTTCATCTTCTTCGATAAAGAATGCGAAGAATGACAAGACTTCGACAAAGAACACCGTCACCGCAAGGTGGGATCGACGTGTCATCTCTTCTCCTCTCCGCAACCGGTGTGTGACGACATCCCCTTCTTGGATGCATGCCGACACGCCGTTCCATCTTCTCTCCACGTCAAAGGAAGGGAGACGTCGCTTCCTCCTCAGACTTTCTCCATCGACGTATACAGAGCCTCATTCCACGATGCTAGCTTCCGCAAATTTCACGAGGTAGGGGAAATTTTGTTTAATTCTATTTTGAGTGATTTTATCTCACGTTCTTGAGAATTTATTAGTATGATGTTAGTTTAATTTATACTTGAATAAATTATACCCTCCTCAATATTAAAATCAAGTTATTTAAATGACTTCCAATTGATAACACCTAATGCAGAGGGTGCGGGCCGAACAAACACGGCACGACAACCCTCCGCAGATTGTTGTTGGTGCGTGGATTGACAGCGATGATGAAACGGGACCGCGGTAGTGTTTTGATGTTTCTGCAATGAAGTATGGGTCCCCTAAAGACCTCAGGCACAGACAGTGGGTGAAACGGACCTCCATTGTGCATCTGGTGGTCCGCGGAGAGCGGCGGCGGCGCTACCACCTAGCGCGGTGGCACTGGCAACCAGCAGCGGCGCGCCGTTTCATTCAACCGGGGGGAATAGAACACCCCCCCCCCCTCCGCGTCCAACTCGGCCTCGAGCCGAGATGCAGCCCGCACTGGTCTGGACAGACCACGCAAGGCCAGGTCGCCCGCGCTAGGCCACACCACCCGCACCGGGCCTGGCCGCCCGCGCCGGGCTGTGTCGCCCGCTCCGGGACTGGCCGCCCGGGCGGGGCCGGACCCCCGCATCGGGCCGGGCCACACCGGCTGGGCCGGGTCATACCAGTCGGGCTGGAACCGGTCCCAGGTCGGGTCGACCCGGTTCGGAACGACCCAGGGGGTATTGGGTCGGGTCGGACCAGGCCCAAACCCCATGTTTCCGGACAGATCTGTTCAAACGTCCATATCCTGGGCTATGGACCTTTGATAGACACAACGTAAGTTGCGTAGAGATCCATGGATCTAGATGGTCGTTTCGGTATATTAAACTCAAGGTTTCGGAGAAATTTGTGTATGGCTGGGTTGGTTCAAACATGAAACCAACCAGGCCCTCGGAGCTGAAACACTTATAACTTGAGATCCGGACGTCCGATTGACGTGTCGTTGACATTGTTGAATTCCTATTAATGAGATGGAACTTTTTTTCATACTTCACCTGAGTTTTGGATGCAGTTGAAGCAATTCCAGGTTGGATTGTACCCAAAATCCAACCGGGCCCCTAGAATGGAAAAGCCGATAAATTTCAGACCGGGTGTCCGTTTGAAGAACCGTCGACGGCATTGGTGATCATGATGAGAAATGGTACCAATGGGTATACCCTATGAGAGTTCGGGGTATAGTTGAGATATGGTTGGGTTGGTTCGTACACGAAACCAACCATGCCCCCAGGACAAAAAGGCTAATAACACACAGACCGGGTGTCCGATTGACGCGTCGTCTGTTGTGTTGAGATTCCTATGACGTGCCAGACCTTTGGGATACTTCTTTGTGTGACTTTGTGATACATGGAGTATCAACCGGTTTCTCGTGGAGCGGACCCTCCCGGTGACAAGCGAGAAGAGTTTAGAGACCTAGTAGCTCGCTGAGACTTGACGACTGCTGATCGATCGACTCCGAGTTATTCAGATAGCCTAGTGTGGAGCGCTTGGTTGTATTAGAAGACACACGGTGGAGGAGCGATTGTTTGTAGTGGCAGACCCACGGTACTCGAACGAAGGAGTACCTCTATTGGCTATGATGGGGTGCACTTGGTTGTAGCGGCAGATCCATGGTGGGAAGCGCTTGGTTGTAGCAGTAGGCCCACAGTACTTGACAGGTGGAGTACTTCAGCAGTCCAAGGTTAGTGGGAAGCGCTTGGTTGTAGTGGCAGGCCCACTGTACTCGACAGAGGAGGAGTTCTCCAACGGCTGTGGTTTCGACTTCGTGAATAAAATCATGGTTTGAACTGAGTCTTGATTTTCCAATCAATATCATCGATATGATTGATTTGTTATCCTGTGTGGATTGGCTTGTGCTTTTTTGTGTGGATTGGATTGTACTTTCCTATGTGGACTGGGTTGAACATGGGCTCGTGAGTTGGAGCAGAACTGGAATTGATGACTTAGGTATATGTATGGGAATATACCTAAGTAGTGTTTGTTGATACTTTTTGATTTACCTTTCCTTCATGGTTTATCCTTCGTGGATTATGGGAGAGCTTCAGGTGTCTCAGGGTCCCGACTGAGTATCTTATACTCACCCCTGCACGGGCTATGCCCGCACCTCATTGTGTTGGATGAAAACGACGGACATCACTAATCGTGGTTGAGGGTTGTAGAGCTGGACGGTACCCAGAGGTGGATCTCATGACAAGACGGTACCCAGAGGTGGATCTCACGATGAGTCGGCACCTTGAGGAGACAGACATACGTGGAGTGCTGAGGAGGACATATGTACCTACCCTTCAGGTAGGAAGCTGGAGGACGATCCAGGAGCTGCTTGTCACCTTTCAGCTGTCGTCCTTTGACTTGTACTTTAATTTCAGTTGTATCTGTACCTTTCTTTTTGGGATTGTATTTTTCTGGACCCTTGTACTTTCAGCATGTTTGTTTTAATGCTTTATTTAGTGTAGCTTCTTCTTGTAATCTGTTTGTGTGTGTTTTAGTTTCACAAAGGCAATGCCTTCCCTTTTTATTGGGATTTACGCCTTTGGTGCTAGTCACCATCCCCTGGCCTATTGAAGGAGAGCTTGGGGTAGTCATGGCACGGGCACCGAGGACGGGTCGTGAAAAATTGTTACCAGAGGAGTATGGTACTACCACAGAACTCAAGACTCTGATCGTTGTTCTATGTGAAGTAATATTGTTAATGGTATTGAGTGTGGTTATCAGTACAGTGAGTCCAATGTTGGTGTGGTGGCCGAAATATCCATACACCTGGACCTTGACAACTGATTTCCAACCCAGTGCACGAAATCACTGATTGTGTGTGTGTTTCAAAAAGTTTTTTTTAAGTCAACTAACCAGGTATAGTCTTTGACCGTGTTGATTTTTTTTCAGGATGCCTCCTCGCGAACGACCAGCTAGAGCCCTGAGAGTTGTACGTACTGACAGCCCACCGAGCGATGAGGCCTCAGTACAGGGCCCTCTTCTAGTTGAGGCACCAGCGGAGGAACCAATGGTACTACCACCTGTTGGGCCACCGATGCCACCAGCCCTAGTAGCAGAAAGTGCACGTCGCTTGAGTGAACTACACAAGTTCTAGTGCCAGAGGCCACCCAGGTTCAGGGGAGAGACGGACTTGCACGCAGCTGAGGATTGGCTGGAGGTTGTGGGGTGAGTCTTCAGGCTAGTAGGGATGCCAGCAGACTTCATGGTGATCCTTGCTGCCATCTTCTTTCATGCAGCAACAGGCAGATGGTGGAGCCTGATGCTCCAGATGCAAGACAAGGCGACACTTCTGTGGGTAGACTTTGAGAGCATGTTCCGGGTAGAGTTCGTACCAGCCACCCTTTGAGCAGTGCGTATACAGGAGCTACATCATCTTTAGCAGGGTAGCATGTCGGTGGCGCAGTATTCAGCGAGGTTCACCGATCAATCACGCTACTCCACAGATATGGTATGGGAGCTGTTCTTCAGGGCCCGAACCTTCGAGCAAGGGCTCAGGCGAGATATTAGAGCTTCAGTTGTTTCTCACAGCATTCCGACGCAGACAGGGGTGTTGGAGCGAGCCCTCATAGTGGAGAGTTTCTTTGCTAAGTAGTCTCCAACATCAGGACCCACTACTAGCTATCATGCGGCAGAGTCTTCTGCAGCAGGTAGTAGACAAATGACGTAGAGGTCCACGAGGACCATACCTACATGTGGCCGACCGCATGACACAGGATCGTGTGTGCGAGGCACCCGGGGTGGAGAACCAATTACCATGAGCGAATAGTGTTACTCCTACAGCGGGCTTGGTCACATGGCACGTGACTGTCCGACCCACCATACAGATGACCAGCAGATAAACGATGGACCTCCTAGGCAGAGGCATAGGTTTGATCGAGGCGAACTGAATGGAGTCGGAGACTGAGGCAGCGAAGCTGGCCGTGCAGCTGGAAGTGGACGAATCATCGAGGTGTTTTCACCACCACCACCAGGAGGTCCACCCCGACCGCAGGGAATAGGTGGACATGGGACAGATCATCTTCAGTCAGCTAAAGCATACGACTATGAAGCTCTGGAAGCAGACGGATATAAGATGGACTAGTTCCAGGCATGGAGACCTTTGATCTTGGTGCTTCTAGCTTCCTTTTGTTATTGTTGTCCTTTTATGTGTCTTTGTACTTTGAGCTACAGTAATAAAAGACACCTTTCTTTGTGACATTTACTTTCTTTTCCTCTCTGTATGGTTGATACTAATAGGTTCCGGTTTAAACTGTTTACTTGACCCTCACTTTTGAGATTCCTACTGGAGGAGACCAAGTGACCACACACGGATGCCGATAGTGTGACTCAACCCTTGGAGGTGAGACTAACGGTTGGATCTCTTGGTAGTAGCGTCGAGGCCTTATGACGTCATCCATGGCATGGATTAGTATCATTAATGTCAGGATTGACTGTATTAGGCTAAGAACGTGGTTCATCCAGGGGATGAGACCAGATTTCTATTATCGGTAAAGAAGAAATCTTAGCAGCTATTGTTGGACCAGAGATGGTTTAGACTACGACAGAGAAGGTGCATATCATCCTTGAGTGGATTAAGACTGAATAGATCAAAAAATAGTCTTTTTCTGATAGGAGACATAGACCACTTGAGTTCGAGGATGGCAGCCACATTCTCTTACGGGTCACACCTCGATGTGGTTTACAGAGATTTGGCTCGGGTAGCAAGTTATCTCTAAGGTTTATCGGACCCTTCTAGGTCCTCAACAGCGTAGGTGAGGTGGTTTACCTCTTGACCCATCCACCTCATATGCACCGAGTGCACGACGTCTTCCACGTATCTCAGCTGAGGAGATACGTGAATGACCTGACGCATATCATCAATCATGGGGAGCTGGACATCGATGACGGGGCAACTTTGGCGGGGGTCCTGGTGGAGATCAAGGATTGAGAGGAGCGGGTCCTACGTGGATGGTTGATTCCTCAGGTGTGCTTTCACTGGTAGCTCGAGAACCTCCAGGAGAACATATGGGAGAGGAAGGCTCATATACGTGCTCAGTACCTCTTTGTTTTCCTTAGTGTGTGTTGATGCTTTACGGGGACGTATTTCCCTAAGGTGGGAGTAATTTAAAGACCTAGAAATTTCATGGAAAGTTTTTTCTTAATTTATTTGGAATTTTACGAGTCCTCAGTTTCCGACGGAACTTGATTCTGAGGCCCGGAGTTCCCGGAATCAATTTCCGAAGTTTAGCTCAGGTACGTTCAGTGAACGAACGAGCGGGTTTTTCTAACTTTTGAACTGGTGCTCAGAATTGAAATTCAAGGGCACCGATGAAGCTGCAGCACTGGAAATTTCTTAATAAGACTTTTATTCGTGTTGAATTTTTTATTGTGGAAGTTGTTAAAAAAATAAGGTTTCAGTGTTAAGTGAAATAAAGTTATGTCACAACTTTATTTCTCTCATCTAAGTGGTGTAACTCCCATGTGTGGAAGTTGGGGTGAGATTAATCCTAACACCTCTTGTTAGGATTTTAGTGAGGTTTGTTCCACATGAGCCCCCACCTTTTCAAATTCCCTAACTCGTCTAATCCCCTCTTAAATTATGTGACACTCTCTCGTATTAATGTTGCCAACTTAACTCCATTTAATTTTGATAACTCAAGATTAACTAAATTAAGTGAATTCAACTTTTGATGTTTTGAAAATCATGGAAAAAGAATAAAATTAGGTGAGGCCTTATTTTATTTGGGTTGGGGTTCTTTGTGTGGAGACTTTTGGGATGGAAGCTCTAAACTCTTCATATTCTTCGTTGAAGAATGCGAAGAACGCCAAGACTTCGACGAAGAACACCGTCACTGCAAGGTGATATCGATGTGCCGACTCTTCTCCTCTCTGTAGCCGGTGTGTGATGCCATCCCATTCTTGGATGCACACTGACACACTATTCCATCTTCTCTCTACGTCAAAGGAAGGGAGATGCCGCTTCCTCCTAGGATGTTCTCCATCGATGTATACAGAGCCTCATTCCGCGACGCTAGTTTCCGCGAATTTCACGAGGTAGGGGAAATTTCGTTTAACTCTATTTTGAGTGATTTTATCTCATGTGCTTGAGCATTTATTAGTATGATGTTAGTATAATTTATATGTGAATAAATTATACCCTCGTCAATATTAAAAGCATGTGTTTTAAATAACTACCAATTGATAACACCTAATGCAGAGGGCGGGGGCCGAACTAACAAGGCCTGAAAACCCTCTGTAGATTGTTGTTGGTGTGCAGATTGACGGCGATGATGAAATGGGACCGTAAAAGTGTTTTGAAGTTTCCTCAGTGATGTACGAGTCCCGTAAAGACCTCAGGCACAGACGGAGGTTGAAACGGACCAACGGTGCGCGTCCGGTGGTCCACGGAGAGCGGCGGCGGCGCGCCGCCGGAGAAGACCGCCACAGCAGACCGGAACAGAAAAGTTGTTCCGGGTTTAGGGGGAGGCGCAGCATTAAAGCCACGCCATTTTGGTCAATCGAGAGGGAACATCACCCCACCCCCCCCCCCCCCCTCCGCGTCCAACTCGGCCTCGAGCCGAGCCACGATCCGCACTGGGTCGGACCGCCCACACAGGGCCAGACCGCCCGCACCGGGCCGGGCCGGACCCCTGCGTCGGCTGAGTCGGGCCGCGCCAGCCGGGCCGGGCGGCGTCCTCAAGGGCCGGAACCGGACCTGGGTCGGGTCGACCCAGTTTGGGCCAACCCAGGGGGTATTGGGCCGGGTCGGACTGAGCCCAAACCCCCTCTTTCCGGACAGATCTGTTCAAATACCCATATCATGGGCTATGGACCTCCGATCGACAAACCGTCAGTTGCGTAGTGATCCTTGGATTGAGACGGTCATTTTAGTATATTACACTAAAGGTTTCGGAAAACTTTGTGTACGTCCTGGTTGGTTCAAACATGAAACCAATCGGGCCCTAGGAGCGGAAACGATTATAACTTGAGTTACGGACGTCTGATTTATGTTCCGTCGACATTGTTGGATTCCTCATGATGAGATGGACCTTTTGGCATACTTCACCTGAGGTTTGGACATAGTTGGAGAAAGTTATGGTTGTATTGTACCCGAAATCCAACAGGGCCCTTGGAACGGAAAAGCCGATAACTTTCAGACCGGATGTCTGTTTGAAGAACCATCAGCGGCGTTGTTGATCATGTTGAGAAACGGTACCTATGAGTATACCCTATAAGAGTTCAAGTTACAGTAGAGATATGGACGGGTTGGTTCATACATGAAACCAACCGGGCCCCCGGGACGAAAAGGCTAAAAACACACAGACCGCGCATCCGATGGACGCACCATTTGTTGCGTTGAGATTTCTATGACATGGCAGACCTTTAGGATACTTCTTTATGGGACTTTGTGAAACATGGAGTATCGACCAGTAGATCGTGGAGTGGACCCTCCTGGTGACGAGAAACTAGATTGTAGAGACCTAGTAGCTGTATGAGACTTGATTACTGCTGATCGATCGACTCAAAGTGATTTGGATAGCCTAGTGGGGAGCACTTGGTTGTAGCGGCAGACCCACGGCGGAGGAGCGCTTGGTAGTAGCGGCAGACACGCGGTACTCAATAGAAGGGGAAACTTGTCGGCTATGAGGTGGTGCGCTTGGTTATAGTGGCAGACCCATGGTGGGAAGTGCTTGGTTGTAGCAGCAGGCCCACAGTACTTGAAAAGTGGAGTACTTCAGCAGTCCAAGGTTAATGGGAAGCGCTTGGTTGTAGCAGCAGACCCACTGTACTCGACAGAGGAGGAGTTATCTAGTAGCTATGGTTTCGACCTCATGAATAAAATCCTGGTTTTAGCTGAGTCTTGATTTTCCAATCACTATCTTCGATATGATTTTTTGTTATCCTATGTGGATTGGGTTGTGCTTTCCTGTGTGGATTGGATTGTACTTTCCTCTGTGGACTGGGTTGAACATGGGCTCGTGAGTTGGAGTAGAGTTGGAATTGATAACTTAGGTATATGTATGGGAATATACCTAAGTAGAGTTGGTTGATACTTTGTGATTGTATCTTTCCTTCGTGGTTTATCCTTCGTGGATTCTGGGAGACCTTCGGGCATCTCGGGGTCCCTACTAAGTATCGTATAGTCACCCCTGCACAGGCTATGCCCACACCTCGTTGTGTTGGATGCAGATGATGGACATCATTGATCATTGTTTAGGATTGTATAGTTGGATGGTACCCAGAGGTGGATCTCACGACGAGACGGTACCCAGAGGTGGATCTCATGACGAGTCGGTACCTGGAGGAGACAGATGAATGTGGAGTTCTAAGGAGGACATATGTACCTACCCTTCAGGTAGGAAGCTAGAGGAAGATCCAAGATCTCCTTGTAACCTTTCAGCTATCGTCCTTTGAGTTGTACTTTACTTTTAGTTATAGTTGTACCTTTCTTTTTTGGCTTGTATTTTTCCGTCCCCTTGTACTTTTAGCACATTTGTTTTACTGCTTTACTTAGTGTTACTTCTTCTTGTACTCTGTTTGTGTGTGTTTTCATTTCATAAAGGCAATGCCTTCCCTTTTTATTAGGATTTACACCTTTGGTGCTAGTCGCCAGCCTCTGGCCTATGGAAGGCGGGCTTGGGGTAGTCATGACACGGGCCCCGAGGGCGGGTCGTGACATGGTAGTCCGCCGTACACATGAGCGACGTTATCGTATTCCCAAAAATGGAAATCATGGAGGTATGTGTGACATAATATTTCCAAAATCATAATATAATAATATATATAATATATATATGTCATATATAAACTATAAATTTATCATAAATCCCATCCGTGAGTTGTGGTAATGAAAAAATGAATGACATTGGTTCGCAATGTGGCAGTCCTCCGTACACACTAATGAAGATTTCATAACCCATTCGTTGGAATTTTGTGAATTTTTAGGTCAGACTATTAACATAAAATCATCTTATTATATATAATACATTAATGTTTTTATAAAATCTTTTTATAATAATTATTTTCGGAGGTGAGGATGAAAATAAAATAAACAATCTTTCAGAAGAACATTACCTCTTCTCCAAGTATCCTCTTTAGGTTTGCACTAAAACCATAAATGGTTTTCTTTATTAAAAAAATAAGGATAATAGGATAATGCAGGGAGAATTTTTCAAGTTATTTTTTAATTTATTGGATGAATAATTGTGGATCTAATGTGCGATGTGGAGAAAATACTTGGTGGCCTTTTAAAATTAGGCTGAGTGGCACAATTGTATGTTTTTTAAGAAAGTGAATTCCAGCAATTCTTTTTTCCTGAAAATATTATCCAATAGTAGAAAATAAATAATGAATGGAATTTATAAGGTCTAAATAGCTATGTATTATATGTTTCTGATATGTTTCTAGGTCATTTTAGCCTTTATGTTTAATTTTTAGTCCCTCCACAGACTCATTTTTCTTTTAATCTCTATAATTAATTTTAATTATTTCCACAAATCACATTGTTAAAAAAATAATTTAACCATACAAGAAATTATAAATTAATATTATTCATAATATTGAATAGATTTTTCGAAATTCAATTATCATAAATGGGAAATTTAAATTTAAATTTATCTCATAGACCGAATGAGAATGCGGGTTTTTAAATAGAAAATGTCCAACAATTTACATAGTTTTTATATCAAAATTCCATATAAAAATTATTACAATGGCCTTAATTGGATTAATATATTTATATTTTATCTATATTTACTTTTTAAAAAATTAAAATATAATATGAAATTGTAATTTATTTGACACCAGTTTTAAATTAAAATTCAGTATTTTTCACTATTCGTCAAAAAATGACACTTCTCCGAAAATTACCAAAAACTAAACCTAGGAAAATTTTCACATGAAAAAATAAAAAATGAAGTTTATTTGGTTAAATGAAATTTATATAAGATTCAAATTTCATTTTAAAAACAAGTGCACCATTAAAATTCGGAAAAACTACCTTTATAAAAATACAATTTTTATATGAAAATTAGATTTCTTCTTATATTATGGCTATAAAATTTATTTTACGAATAAAAAAACATTGTATTAAATATATAATATAAATTTTGTTTAATAATATTAATTAACATAATTTATTGATATAAAAAACTATGTGGCATAAAATAGTTTTTTATAAATATATTTTATTTATTTTTAATTTTTTTTTATATTCATAATTAATTGGTATCCAAAGAATTAAACCATTTATTTTAATAAAATATATAATTATATTCATAACCAAAAATTTAATGGCAGTGATAAAATTTCCATTTTAAATAAAAATATTAATATAATTCGGTAAAAAATAGTCTTAAATGTGATTAAAATTATACTTAATGTTGTGTGAATTGCAAGATAAACATAATTTTACATGTAACTTAATCAATTTAATGAAATTTTATTCTTTTATAATTTAGGCTTTTAAATTCTCAACTCCTAAAATAAATGTTGTCCTCACAATTTAAACATGACCATAAAAATCATGTTTTTGACATTTGGAAATACCATTGTTGAAAAACACACATTATAAATTGGTTTATAAAACATACTCTTAAAAAGAGAGAAACAGAATTGTCAAGGTCTTACAAAATATAACATAACGTGGTTTCCAATTAGGATAGCATTGATGAAAAGTGAATATTTACACATGGTATAAAAACATAAATATTTACAGGGAGTGATAGGTGACATTAATCACATGAAAGAGAATGATAAATGGAAGTTTTAGAGTCTCAAATTAATAAATCTAATAGGTTTGAAAAGTTCATTGATATAATACAAAATTCTTGTAATAGGATTGTTTTTTCATTAAATATAATTTTTGTAATTTGAGGAATTATTTTAATACATTAAAATAAATGGAAATATAATTAATTGATACATTTCTATTTCTTACGAACAATTTCATCCTTTGGTTGTCCTTCAATCAATTTACAAATCATTTATTATTCCAAGAAATAAATATTAAAATTGAATTTTTTATGCCTAAAGCTATAATGTTTACATTTAATGTATCATAAGATCCATCAATGAGTGACAAGTATTTCATTCTATTTGTAAATATTTTTCAAAATAAATATGGTTGATAAATTAATCCTTAAACCTAAAAGTAATAATAATGGTTCATCATTAATATTTATTTGTTAAACAATTTATATAAACATGAATACACAATAACCAGAACATCATGTAGTCTAGTCATAGGTGTGAAACCCTTATCATTCTTTAGTCATGGATTCAAGACCCACCACTTTTTCAGGTTTGATGGGTTGTCACCTATCTTATAGGATGTCCATTTTTTAATAGTATATTAATATAATTCAAATATCATTTCCAAAAATATGATGGAAAACCTTGAAAAAAAGTTAATCATTAAAAATCATTTTTACTATGGTTTTTAATACAAATCTTTTTTACGAAGCCTAAAAATCTTACTTGAATATTAGTACAAAGTCATTAATGACCATATTAACACTAAAGGTTATCAATACATTTAAACTAATGTCTATAAAATGTAAATGAATTATTCCAAATATATATTTTCTACTAAAACATATATGTTCCCTCAATTTCTCCAAAATATAATTAATTTTATTATAATCTATATGAAACCTAAAAAGATGTGTTTATTAATGTGGACATTTTGATAATATTAAACTCATTAATCCATGATGGTGTCTAAAATTTGTAAATTAATGAAGACATATATGATTCAAACACAATCTAACATTTTTTCATAATTCATATAACCAAAATACCATTTGTTAAAATAATTATAAAATTTAATTCTTAAATCCAAATACTTCATACATTTTATTTTTACATAGGTCCTTCATTTGTTTAAGGTTTTACATAGGTCAATATTTTTTATTATCAATTTAGATCCATCATAATGGTTTGTAATGAAAATGTGAATTATCCTAAGCATATTCCTTCTGAGTGTCAAACCAAGTGTGTAGTAATGCCTATTATGATGTACCAGTATATGCTTGAGTCTTTCCCGATAGAACATTATTAGATTTATTACCCCTTGGAAAATATGTACCATATCCACTTCCACTTGTAGTGTCTATACTGGGATGTATGGCTAGGAAAACTCACATAATATTTACCTTCCAAAACATTTTGATGTTATTCTATTCATATCCAAAATTTATACCTTCGGGTAATCTTTACAAATCAATGTTTTCTTAAATCTAGTTCTTAAGGTTTCGAGTAAACTTTATCATATACCATTTGTAGTGACCTCAAACCCAGCCACACAGAGCTAGTGCCTTCCACAACTACATTAGCATAGATACAAGATTCAAATCCCAAAGTATCATTCAGTTTATCAATTTAAAAAATATATATACAAACATGATACCTATTTTATATTTTTAATACAAAATAAATTATAACAAAAACAAAAGATCAAAATCCTTGAAACTCATTCCAAGAATTTATCTTCATTTTATGGGGAAAGGATACAAAATAAGTGCAAATTCAACTTCTTATTAAGGGTTAATTACAATTGAAGCAAACATTAGTCAATAAGAATAACCAATATAGAAAGGTAAATAACTGAACACACAATTCAATTTAATATCTTATCTTCATAAATATATAAAGAAGAATCAACATGAAAATATAAATAATTTAAAACAAATTCTACTTTATCAATAAACTGATAATAAATTGAAATCATAGATAATATCATATAGAAAATATCATGGATAATAATGATTTAATTCTCAATGTAATAAATTCATTATTATTGGATCTCATGTCTCAGGCACATGAAAACCTATACTATCAAGATCTATCCTCTAGATAGCTTAAACCAACAAGTGGAAGTCCATTTAAACTAGAAATATAATTTATCTCAAGAATCCTATTAATGAATATAGGTTGTATATAAAGTTTACGAAGGAATAATTTTAAACCCAAAAAAAGTGTTCTTAGGATCTTCTCAATATTTTTCGTATAGGTAAAATTAAAGGTAGTGATAATCCCTTGAGAACAATATGTAAGTCAAATCTTTTCGAAACCAAGATACAAGTTGATCAGAACACATAAAAATGTATTATTATAAGTTTAATATACTTAATTACAAGTTAACCCAATGTAATTTTTAGTATGTTCAAATGTTCATCGTTTCAAAAAAAATCCAAAATGAACGCATTTGAATATGGTCAATAAAAATTATAAATACCTCAAAATTGCAACCAATTTAAGAATATTTTACTATATAGGTCAATAATTTGATTTTGTTAGTTATTTAGATATATATTTTGTTGGTTTTATGTTATATAAAAAATCACCTTTGAATCATTTATATTTTTTGAAATTCTCTAGTTTCAATATATAGTAAAACTAATAACATTGTTGTATTACTCGCTATTTAAGATGAGTATATAGTTGAAAATAACATTTATGCATAGGTTGTATATATGGAATACACATTATAATAATATAGATATTAATTTCAAAAAGTACCTATATATTGTGATAATAAAAGTGAATGAAATATCTCTTTGAATCTTGTATCACATTGAAGGGAACAACACATCAATATAAGACACCAACTTTTGAGAGATCATTTAAAAAAAGAGATATCACTCTTGAATTAATTGTTTGTAAACATAAACATTGTAATATATATTCAAGGCCTTTAAATTTTTATATAATGAATTGTATCATTCATGTATTAGGAAAGATAAGTTATTTTTAAATATTTCTATGTTGTTATAATGCTCCTGTTTTTCTGAATTCTCCTCATGGAAAATAACTTCTATGTTTGATATTAAAGTAACCATGAATTAAATACACACAATTAGTTATGTGCCTTGGGGTTTTATTTATATTATCAGTTAAGTAACAATGACCAGTTATGAATGCGGTCATTATACCTACCAGGAAACTTAACTCACACGGTCACTATACATATCACCATTATCTGATCTTGTGGTAGGTATACTAACCATGAGTCCATGGTTATTATACCTACCATATCTATCCTATTTGAAATATTTCATGAGTCATTTTGAAAGAATTATCTTTATTATTATTATTATTTTATATCCCTTATTTATTGTACTAAAATTTGAATTAGAATAGGAATTTGATATGTGGCATTTCCCTAAAACCGATTTTATTTTTTTTCAAACCTTACAAACACATGAAGCCCTTTTTCCAAACAACTCATTTAAACCTAAACATTCTATGTTATTAAACCAAAGATTATAAATTTCAAGGATGAATCTTAGCCTAAATATTACAGCTCTTACTAAACATCCACCTATAAAAATATTGATGAAAGATAAAGGTATCTTGGTGGTTGTATTGAAACCGTGCAACCATAATTTAGTCAACCAATCAGTATGTGATGACAAAAAAATCAATGATTAGTGGATTAAGTAAAGAAAATCACTATTTTGGAAATCAATTCAGATTCAAGGATGTGTTGATAGGTATAACATAAATGGTAAACCATTAAATCAGAGTCTATTTAAGGATTTATATTAACAATTGCAATTTATCCCTAGAACAAATGGTGAAACCATTTGGACAATAGTGAATGGGAATGCTTTTGAGTTTTCCTAAAAATGATGGGAAACTATCTTAGGTGTTCTAGATAAGGGTGAATATGAACACTATTATAGTTATTATCCAACACACCATTCCCATATTGAATTTCAAAATTATTTTTAGAATTTAATGGGAATGGAACACCCGTAATACCTATAATAGTAGAACTCAGTGATTTTTGTAGATTTATGGATAAATTTTTTCATCATTTGATGTATCCTAAGAAATGATATTTTAGTATCATAAGGACCTAGGATCATTTCTTTTGATTCTTAATGAAAAATGGATTTCAGATGAGTCTGTGTAGATATGTCACCTAAATAATGTAGGATTTATGCAAGCCTTCTATAAAGTTAATTCTATGTCGTATCTGAAACTCATAGCATCCCTCTTGGACTATACTGGTACATTTCCTCATGGGGAGGATAATATAACTTCTTCAAATGGACTCTTATTAACATAAAAAATGGATAAGTGGATTATGGTGAATTGGAAACCCTATAAAAAGGAATGGGTGACAAATTCTAAGAATGTATATGGGAAGTTTGATTATGTGAATTATCTGGTTATAAAAAGGTATCTAGTGGATACAATTCTTCATTAATATGAGGTTGGTGAGGATTATTTTGATTAATTTGAGGATTTTATTGTTTTTATGAGGAATAAAAGGAAGATAATGAAGAATATATGGAGATATCCAATCTTGAGTATGAATCTTGGGCTACTCATGAGGATGATAGGAAACCATCTCCGACTATGTCATTTAAAAACCTAAACTCTTCTCTACCCATACCTTATTTTCAATATGTTTTTTATGATGAGGACCTTATTGAAATTGAAGTGTATTTTAGTGGTTTTTTTGGATGAACCTGAATCGGATGATTCTAGTAAGCCATGTGAAACTAATGATAGTTTAGATGAGTCTTATATGATAGTAATCACTTTTATACCATGGATACCAGATGCACTTTCTATGGGGGTAAAACCACTATGTCTGCAATGTTTCTGCTAGGCTACTATATGTCTGAGGATAATGATTATAATTGGGGAAGTCAACCTCAGGATGGTGGAACCACCATCCCTTCTATTATAAGCATGATAAAAGGATCATTGATAGCTAAAATTCACACCCAAGTAAGACTTGAGGTATCTCCTGTAATACCTTCAGTAGATCAATTTTTAGATGGCCTATTTGGTCCTACTCCTTTGAATATAGTTGATGAATTTGTAAAAAACACAATGAAAACACTTAAATAGTAATTCTATACTATTTTTCTTGAGTTTAATGAACATGTAGCTGATGGGGTAGATGATATGAATCTTGGATCCATGTCACTGGACTTTGATGGTGATGGTAGGCATTTGGCTTATGATCTGTCTCCATCTATACATATGGATACCTCTTATCTTCTTTCCACATTATATATTAAACAATATTATTTTAATGAGTTAAAATTAGATCTAAGGAGGGTGTTTAAATATTTTTTTATTAATTTTAAAAGTATATAGATCTATTCAAAAATGAATTTATCTCCAGGGTAGTGACATTAGTCATGGAATAGCTTCTACCAAAATTACATCTCAATATGAACCGAATGAAAAATATGATTGTGGAATTGAGATTATATGTAGGTTCTTTATAGGAATAAATTTAAATATAATGTTGAAGAAAATTAATGGTATTTTAATTTAGTGTTTTAGGATTTTACTTCTACTAAACCAACTCTTTCTCATCTTATCTATTCATCTTTTGATGAAGGTAGAATCATATAACATTGTATATATGAGTTAATAGTTATTTGTGATTAGTTTTAGAAAAAATGGAAGTTGAGCATGATTGTTTCCATAAACATGACACTAAGACTTTATTTATTGTTGTAGTGGATGTAAAATAAGATGCAAAAGATTGAAAAACTATCAACATATCCATTGACTTCATTCTTAAAATAATATTTAACAAGTTATACATAAAATAAATGTTCATATCATTGGATTGTTATTTGATAATCCCTCCATTGACATAATAATTCAAGTCTTAGGTAGAAAAGTAGAAATACAAAATTTTGTTCTAGATGATTTCAAACATAATAAAGATGAATATTTCCATGAAATGAAAAATGGATCTATAATATTCAATGACTTCATCTGATTTATATAATCTTAATTGAACACTTCCAAAATACCCATCATT
The DNA here is from genome assembly GCA_963277665.1 of Viscum album. Taxonomy (NCBI): domain Eukaryota; kingdom Viridiplantae; phylum Streptophyta; class Magnoliopsida; order Santalales; family Viscaceae; genus Viscum; species Viscum album. The sequence goes on along the minus strand of OY728130.1, from coordinate 1,903,803,312 downwards.
TCACCACTCATATTACCTATTACTAAAACACTTCATACTACTAAACATCAACCATAAATAATTTTGGATTTTATCTTAGATATGAATTCCAATATCTTAGACCTATTTCATGGTGTGTGGTAATTCAGAACTCTATTGCAGCATCTATACCACCACCTACCCAATTAACCCAACCTACATCAGCCTCTACCTCCAAATGAAATGACCCAACCTATCTTCATAAGATGAAGGATATGTCTGACACTAATTTAAATTAGGGTACCTAATAGGGATACTATTTTTATAATCATTTTTAAAAAATGATATTAATAAAAAAACCTTTACTCATTTTTTTAAAAAGGTTGGGGCAAAAGCCTCATTAATTATTAAATCAAAGAAAATATTAAAAATATTTCACCATTAATTACTCATCTTTAGGTTCGTTTTTTATCAGTTATTTATGCACATATTTCTTCTTCTGTGTTATATTTTACCATGACTAATGTTTTTATTATCCTAAAAGGGGGAGAAAACAAGTGAAATTCTAAAACATTGGGAATTATATGATGATTTATAATGTGTCAAGGGATGTAGAAGAAGTAGTTGGGAAAATGATTAAAAATATTTCACCATTGATTGATGTAAATGTATCATCTATAGATAATTTCATCCTAGTATGAATCCCCATGTATCTCATGTGAATTTATTTAAACATAAAAATAAATTGACATTAACCTTATTTTTTCGACCAAAATCTATGTTCCTCAACCACTGTTCATCAAAAAACATTATTTGAAGGATATGAACATGGATCCCTCTAGAACATGAAAATAGTGATTTAAAAATATATGGGATCATTGATCATTGAATTCTGAAAGCTAGTGTTGATATATAGTGAAAACTTCAATACCCTAATGATCACTGCTACACCAATCCTTCGATCTATAAAGTGGAACGTCTATTGAAGAAATAGATTGGGAGATTCTCTCTATACGAATTGGAAAAGAGGAGATAGAGGCTCTGAAAATAATTGGATTAATGTTGTAACTCATTAGATGCTCCTCTTATTAATAAAACAAGGTGAAAAATACCTAAAAATGGATATGTAACCCCCAAATATTCATTACCAACTTAATAAACTAGAAATGGTGTGTCATGAAGAACTTATAGGGTTGTGAATCTCATTTATATTTTTATCACTTTTTTATTATAATAAAAATAATACATTGTGAAACCAAAAAAATTCATTGGTTTTATGTTCCAATAAATATTAGACAAACATTGAATTTTAAAATAATATTTTTTCATATAATATTTTTAATGTATTTACTTTATTAATTGTAAATAAATTTCATTAATAAATTAAATAAAAATTATTTTAAACTCTAATAACATGAATTTATATATTCCATTATAATAACATATCCTTGTACATATCATGGACCCCATGGTGGGGCCCACCAAGTCATGGATTCTTATTCATTTTAATAGACAAAATTTTTGAATATGATAATTGTGTGACCCTCTAGGACCTTATCTTGATTGTAGTGAATAAAATATATAGACAAGGAGCAGATTTTAGAAACCCATCAAGGCCTCTAAATAGATAATGTATAGAGAAATAAATGAAAACCTATCATATGAACACACATAGTATAATGTAATTTCTTTGTCTCGTGATTTTATATAAATATGGATGAAAATTATATGTCATAAAACTTTATTAATTTATTATTCATTGATCTAACTGGATAGACTTTATTTCTTCTACCATGGTGAGGGATTTATTAAATTTTCCACAATATTTATTAAAAAGGTTGGAGAAATCACATCCTTTCTGAAGAAGAAAAAATATCTTGTTTATGTAGCCAATGTCATACCACCAATGATGCACGCAATGCATACTACATCACTATGAAATCAATTCAATAGTTTTTTCTTTATATAAAAGTATGTCATCAAATAGTATAAAATAAAAATAATATCTGGTTAGGAGTCCATTACACAAGTTAATATATAGGAACTACTAATGAAAACTAAAACACTTGGTATTCCAATTACTGGTATAATCCTCATCATATCATCACCTCTAGATAAATCCAAAATGAAAAAAGGCCCCTATAACTTGACAGTTAGACATTATATCTATCTAAATAGTATAGTTTAACTACACCATAATACATATGTTTAAGACTAATGTCATAGTGTCTCAAGGTTCTCATTATAGCCTGGGAACTTTTAAAACCTCTTGATAAGATAAAAAATCTATGGATATTTCCTTGTAATCAGTGGAATCATAAATAGCATCACTATTATTATAAGTATACATCATGAATTACTCACTATATACATGATATGTTACATGAAAAATATTTTTTATGTTGGGTCTGGGGAACCCACTATTACAATACTCAGACTAACACTAGATCTAACTTTATAACCAACCTTGTTACCACTCACATGATGCAATTATGATTTCCCTAGGTTATGGATTTACTTATTAGGCTTGAGACCTCTCAACTATGTGACTATTCTTCTATATATGACATCACCTCCTTGAGTAATAATCCTCTAGAGATGGTATCCCCAAGTATATTCCTTTTATCCACAATTAAAAACATAAAATCTCAGCTTGTTCCAGAAGTAGGATTATCATAATGATAAAACATTATAGAGTCTGTGTGATTCTATGTACCAAAATAATTTTTTTGTATTTAAGACTAGTTGTTTATCTATTTTAGATGTTGTAACACAATATGTATCTGTATATATGGATACTAGTATCTTGAATAAGCTTCTCTTGATGATTACCTTGGACACACTATGATATTAGATCATATTGATTCAAAGTAATACTAGTTTGTACCCCCCACCCCTTTAAAAAATTGTCCCTTTCTCTCCATGTATAGGGAACATACCTCTTGTACTCTTTCACATACATTTGGATAGTTTTGACTAAATATAGTATAGTTCTCTTAGATAAAATTGAAATCTTTATACCATATTAAACATGGTTCCAATATCAAATATATTACATAGTATGTAAAATGTGATTGATCTATCACAGAAGCATATGTAATTTTAACTCACCATATTAATCCCCTCTTATTCACCATACATGGCATCTTTGAGAAATTTATTCCTTGTGACATTGAAAATAATTATCTCTTGAATTGTTCTAGCTTGTATTTTTTTAATACCCAGTTTGTACATAGACATTTCACTTAGTCTAAGAAACCGATTTGATCTACTCTAGTAGATCTTGATCCATAGAAATTATGTTACTAATTTAAGTCAATATTTTTTAGTGTTACATGCATTCCAATATTAACTATATTTTACACTAATAGTTTTTTCCCTTATGATATAAAACATATTTTCCTTGTAAAATAGTGATGCTCTATTAACCTATTGTATGAAAATAGAAATAATTCATTCCAAATTAGTATTCTATATTATTTTTCATTCATCAATACAAAACTGGATTTGAGTTACATGAACCGATTATTGTGATTCTTAGTGTCACCAACCCTTTCTAATTGTGTTGTATATATTCCTTCAGTGGTTAGGGGTATTGACATCCAATTCCCAATTTAATGATTATATTAAGTAACTATGTTTAATTCTAATCTATTTAAGAGTAATGACATGGTAATAAAAATTTATCCTTAATGGTACCATGATTAGACCACAGAGGAAATGTATCACTTGAATACCCACCACAATTGTCAAATTAATTGGCCCTTATACTTTGATTCATGGAATCCATTATTAATTTTTTTTATTTTTTCAATATCAGGTTGTTTCCATTTAATTTATACTTTTTGGTTTCATTACTCTCAAAAAATAATGTTTCACTGGTCAAGGTGAATGTAAAAACATTACCATGGTTTTAATCTTCCAATATGTTATGTGCCTATCAACCATTCACTTTACACTAGAAATTGTGGAACATATACTTATTATAACTTCTTGTTCATCTTCATCATTGACTAAATCTAAGTAAATATTCTTCCTACAATCTCATCTAGTGAATTTCAACCTTTTATATAAATATAGTCTATCAATTAACTATAACTTTTATATCATGGTGATTTTTTTAATATCCTTAGAAAACATTAGGATACTAACAGATAATAACTTTTTGTTTCTCTAGATGCATGTTTGTTCATATTATAAACAAAAATTTACATCTAAACACAGTTTTATTATGAAATAATGGATTTATATCATACTATAACCCATATTATATCCCTCATTCCTAATAGTATGCAAATAGTTATGGAATAATGCCCTTATTTTCAAAACATGTCTCAAATAATTATGGAGGTTTCTCTAATGCAGAACAATTTCAATATTTATTTTCTTTCTACTTACATAATAACTCTAGTGTGCGTTAGGAAATTTTTTATTAGGAATTGATCCACACTAAATTTAATTTCTCAATTTTTCATGTAAGAATATCCATAAATCATTCTTTTACTGGAATCATGTCTCTGGTGTGTATAAAGAAATATGTGTTTAAGAATTACTTGATGCTATATTTCATGATCGATGAATGCATGGTCATGATGTTTTTTGGTGAAGAGGCCCAAAGAGGCCCATATATTTTGACCATTCATATTTCATAATTAATATTTTAATTCCTTAAAACAATAAAATGTGTCTCATGAAGTATATATGATTACCTCTAACATAACTGTGGAATAATTCTTGCTCTTAAGCTAATAAAATTATGAAGTGTTTATGTATTACCTTTATCTCTAAGGGTTTATTTGTCCAAAATTAATTAAGTTGATTTTTCAAAAATATTTAATGTTTTTATATCCAAATAATTTAAAGACCATACTGGGAATATCCTTGAAAATTGATTTTAGTTTCATAATGATATATCTTTCCAAAATTAAGTATAACTTAATCTTATATTGTATATTCATTATTTATTTCCAATTACTCAAATACATATGACATATTAGTTGAGTATGAGATTGCACAAAAAACATTAATTTCGACATGGAATAATGTCTCCATATATCTAATCGGAATGTGATACAAATTTTCTTGTAATACTTTGTAAAATTTTAACTATAATCAATAAAATTTGAAATTAGAAGTTGTGTACTTATCACCACTGTATTAGTAATTACTCTTTCACAACCACTTGGATAATTCTCCTTAGTTATTGTAATGTTTTTTTTCATACTTGGTTATTATATGTCAATACACATATTTGATGTGAATATTATATTTTATAATCTAGAATTATATTATAAATATTATATAGAATTTATTAATATACTTGAATAAGTAGAAACTACATTCTTCTTCAATTTATTTCATAGCATTCAGACTTCCATAGACTTAAATTGTGACTTGGGACTCCAATATACACCTATGTATCAACCTCTATTTGTTGAATGAAATTAAAAAGGTTTCTTTGGAGGTAAAAATTCCATTATCATTTTTTACTTTTTCTATCATCTTTTTTACCATAAAAACTAATTATAATTCAATTTTCATGTTCTTAAAAAGTTTTCAAACCATACCCAAAATGTAGTGAAGCATTTTCTACATAGTTTTATTTTTTTTAATCTTAATTGGAAATAGAGTAATTTGGTGAAATTATTTAATAAATTTATGCCTTGAAATATCATGATACATTATTCAATTTACATGTATCCAATGTAATCATCACCCCATTCCTATCTCACTTAAAATTCTCCCCATATGATTTTTAGGGATGGGAAAACATTTTAAACCATCAATGTTATTTTGATTTTTCCAAAATATATTTTTCATTGATGATAAAATTATGATGCAAACCTAAAAGTTTATAAGCATGTGTCTCCTATAAGTATCTATCTCTAACATTCTTCCTAAGGTGGCTCAATACGTATTGGGGACTCCGGTACCTTAAATTTCTAATATTTTAGTACTTTGTGCAAGTGTATGTATAACTCCAAGAAAATCATTCCAGTTTAGACATATTATATTTCCAATATTAATAATATTGTATATGTGGTATTACATTTCATTTTTATAAATAATAGTACAAAATTGTATTAATATTTTTTATCTTGATCTATAATTAGACATTACTAATTAATTAATTATTAGATGTATCCCACTATTTTATCAAACTGTGGTATCCGTCTTTTTTGAACATGTAATACTCAGTTTATAGAGTATTTTATAGGTATAGAGCCTTGAAATATCTCCTTATGTCCAATATATTTCCATTCCACTACTCATAATGGCTCAACGTAGGGGTTAGACAAGTTAACCATAATAACATGTGGTCCCTTGAACTTTTGAGTGAAGTCCCAACTTCCATAAATAATAAACTTGATTTACTCAACCCTTTTTCAACGCAGGTGTAACAAGCTAAATATGGATACATATTTTTTGTCATATTTAGTTTCATCAACCCATCACTCTCATATTGACACCCAATTAAAATTAGGCACACTCAACTGGGTTTGATGAGCACCTTATACACCCGGTTGTGTTCTGTATCAATCAATATAATGTGTTATTAATTAATATATCTTTGGGGGTTCTTGTTATTTCTCTATTAATGAATCCATTTCCTATTTTATATTCATGTACTATGTGATCCCACTCACAACTGACTATGTAATATATAGAAAATTAATCACTTCATCTAAATTTTATTTTATCTATGCCTTTTTCTTATTATTTTATTTGATCATTTAAATTTTCTAACTCACTAAACAATAATAAACAATGAAAAAATTAAATAAATGATGAAACTTATCTTGAAAATTTTGATGTAGGATGATCCATTTACACTCAATAGTTAAATTATAACCTTCGGTGTAAAATACTATGGTCGTCTTGGAATCCTATCACAACTCTTAGCATGGTCCAATGTATAACAATCTCATCTGGAATATTGCCTCATATCAGGGTCGTCCATGCCTTTATTCATCTTCAATATAATATATAAATACTCATAGCTGGATGAGGGGGTCTCGAGAGTGTGTAATATAGATAAATAACTTTTATCTAGGTGTGTAGGTCCTTATACATATAATGAAGATGATAAAAATCTAGAGATCATTAATTTAATTTATTAATTACTACAAAAATATTTGCATGAAATAATTAATTAATGAATACAAATATAGACATACATTGTTCAGCTGATGCTCAAGATCAGTGGGCATGAAAGTTAAATGTTCCACAAAATTTAAATTGATATAAGTTTACGTTCAGAGAATTAAATTAACTAAAATAAATCATTATAATTATAATTTAATTCAAATAACAATATCACACTACCCTAATATAATTTTACTATATTCCAAAAAATTAACTTAATTTTTGAAATATTTTTTAAAATTAAATTATTTTTTTATTATTGACTGATCATAATCCCATATCTAAAAAGGGTTCTGGGACATATCTAAACTTTTAATGGGTTGAGTGGGTATTGAAGGGCTCTATATGCACTGAACTAGGTCGGGCCAGTTGTAGGGAGGTCACATTTAGAGGTCTTGTGCTAGGGACACCTAATCAAAGTGGGGATTCTAGTGGGGCTGGTTTCCATCACATATGATTATGGGTAAAGGAAATCATATACAGGGCACGGGAGGCTCAAATGAGAGGTGGTTGATGGATCTGTCCACAGAGGAGATTTTTAGTAGGCTTTCTGAAAAAAAATTATAAATAGCATAGGTTAAAAATATTTTTAAAAATACGCCTTAATGGCGGCATTAGTTAATTCACCTTTTCCTTAAAAAATAATTTGTTTTCTATTTTCATTATTATTTTTTATGTATTTAAAATTTTAATTTTCTTTATTATTTTGTTGTGTTTATATATAGATATATATAACAAAAAATTTCAGCATAATTTATCTCTTACTCAAATATATTACTTTAATGGACTCTAAAATATAATCTATAAGGCCAATATAAATTAAATTGTAAATATGGATTAAAAATATAAAAATTAGTCTAAAATTAATATAATTTAATACAAATGTAGATGAAAAATAATTTATAAGCTTTATAATCCACCTACTTGATACTTAAAAATATTTCAAGTAAATGAATTTGATAGCATATTAAATATAAACTATAAGACCAATATGAATGAAATTTTGAACATTGATTAAAAATATAACAAGTAGTCTAAAAGAAAAATTATTTATAAAATAATGTTGATGAAAAATAATTTATATTCTTTCTAATCCACCTACTTGAAACATAAAAATGTTTCAAGTATGTGAATTTTTAATCTATAAAATATAAACCATAAGACCAATATGAATTAAATTTTATAAATTGGTTAAAAATATTACAAGGAGTTGAAAATAAAAATAATTTATTAAAAAATGTTGATGAAAATTAATTTATAAGCTTTCAAATCCACCTACTTGAAATTTAAAAAATGTGTCAAGTACGGGACTTTTCTATCCTATAAAATATAAACTATAAGACCAATATGAATGAAATTTTAAACACTGATTAAAAATATAAGAATTAGTATAAAATAAAAATATTTTCTTAAAAAATGTGGATTAAAATTATTTTATAAGATTTCTAATCCACCTACTTAAAACATAATAATGATTCAGGTATGTGACTTTTCTAGCCTATAAAATATTAAATATAAGACCAATATGAGTGAAATTTAAAAAATTGATTAAATATATAAGAAGAAATGATAGTAATAATAGTATCTTAATTTTAAAATACATGAAACATATAAATGAACATGTACAATCAATGTCTATGTATAAGGATAGGATATTCTATCCCACATTGTGGTCTGTGAATAGGACATCCACGTTAAGTTCGTTGTGGAGTCTGATAACCTGGAGAAGGCTGGTCCTTGGGCACTGGAACGTCAAATGTTGCATCCTCTATATATGTGTTAGTGGGAGTAGATTTCAATTGCATCTCATACTTCCCTCTCGATCCATCACCTACAAGGGTGGTAGAATGACATGCCTTCATCACAGTGGAAAACCAAGCCTGTGATAGAGATATACCCCGCGATTGTGATGGATCTAGACCATAATGATATGATGGATCTAGACCCCAAGGTTTTGATGGATTCGGACCGAAAGGTTGCGATGGATCTATACACCAAGATGGAGAGAACTACAAATATCCTAACAATAAATACAGATCTCATGCCACCTGAGGCACATCCTAAATCAGTTGAGGCTGGACTACTAGAGGGTTGACCTCTGCCTATGGAATAAGTGAGGCCTCATGTACAGCACAACACTATCTACGTCACCATGTTTAAGGCTCCTTGGCACCATCAGTTGTTTTAGGATGTTCCTCCAGGTTAATAACCTCCTCTCTCTAGGCTAGATGCTCAAAGATGCTCTTGGAAAGAACATGATAACATGACCTCCACTCCATCTCTTTATCATGGATGAATACCCAGCTAAAAACCCCCTCCTCCACTTTATCACTCATACGAACAAGACTCTCTGAGTGAATACCCTATAATGATATTCAAAATGAATTGGAAAATAGTTCAATAAACAAACTAATAGAAATTTATTTACTTACCATACTATGCCTCTCTCCTCTGTGTCGGGTAAGATACAGTATAGACTTCCTTCAATGCCATGGCTCATACTCAACCTACATTGAAAGAAAGAATCAATTCATAGGTTTTCCCTAAATATGAAAATCTACAAGTTTGCAATAGTAGTCCAGAAATCAGGCATGTACTCGCCCCCAATCCTCATCTTGCCTCCTTATCATCTTTATCTCATGAAGCTACGTTGTCTATCTCTGTGAAAATGGAATTAGTTGAGCACAGAATAACTGGTGCATGATTATTTCAGGATGCTTCCACTCAATAATATGGAAGTGAATGAGAGGCACTACATCCATAGAATCTTCAATACCAACAGTGTAGTATGGTGGAAACTACTATATAATAGACCAGTATGGAAGCCTTGAAGAATAAAATTACATGTTACCTTTAACAAAAAAATCTCCTAACTAAAAACCAAAATTGATTCCATTATTAAATATGTTAGACAATGATATATTGTATATACATACATGGTAGGGTTAGAGACAGTCCAACTGGAGATGATATACACCCAAATGCTGTCTCGGAACCACATCAAAATCATGTCGCTGACACCACCTATAAAATAAAACATTGATAATGAAAAATAATTAGAAATTAGAGTCAATAAATCCTAGTAGCATTGGAAACCAACAGAATTGAGTGATCATATCAGCATCCATGCAGAGCATCATGCAGCACCACCATCTCGATCGGCAGACCAACAAACTCAGGGCAAAATGTGGAGATATGATCCAATTACCACATCTGAATAAGGATGATGCATCCCCCGACACATGTGTGGTCCCTGTGGGATAGCCTACATAATGCTCGGTACATGTATTCCAAGAAGCCTGGTATTTAACTGTACATCTTGGCCCTATCAATGTCCTCTAGTAGGGGTAGATAAATCATTTTCCCATGCATCCTTCAGTGATCAGTACACATGGTCATTCTAATGAGACATAATATATATACATAGGCATAACGCATGATAGTATTCTCGTCAGTTTCATCGGGTAAATGTGGAATTTGTTCCTCCTACCAAGGCACAGATATCGACGCTCCATCTGTAGCTAAATAGTCGGACAAAATATTGACGCTTAACAATTTCTAATCAAGGTCAGGCCAAGATGCACGAGTGTGTCTAATAACGGCTCTCCACAAGATTGGAATACCAGGATGAACTACCAAATATTGTAGAGTGATGGGCATCTCTCCCTCAGCTAAGTGTAATGTCTATGTCTCTCATCTCCACCTATCTATAAGGGCAGTCATTAGGTGATGGTCTACAAATGTGAAATATGATATGTCAATGCTATAGAATCCAGAACAGTGCATGTATGGTCTAATAGCATGTAGAGGCTCCATGTGATGAAAATTGTGTGTTCGACGCACCTTGATCGATCGATCCTCACCACCCTCTAGCCCAACCTATGAAATATGGGTATACTTCTGAGTGAGTAGTATGGTATCATCCATCTGCATATAAACAAATGAAATGAGTTGTAAGTGTAAAATATAAATACAACATTATGGTCAGCAGAATGTTATGACTTGTAGAATGAAAGACATGTCTTGTTTATTCACATTGTTTAATGACGTTATTTTTAACAAAATAAAGGGTCATGTCTTCATGTTTTTTAATGCATATTAAAAATATGTTTTTAAGATATGATTTTACCTAGAAAACGTTTTTTTTAAGATATGGTTTTATATATTTATATATATAAATAATTTTTATTTGTTATGAAGATATCTTCTAGAAAATGGTGTTCTTTGTAATTTATGTATGACTGTCCACATGATGGTATGTTTTAGGATTATTTTTTCACATGTAAAAGCGATTCTTTAACACTAACTGAACTTCAGGAAATAATTTTGGGTAAATGAACCACGAAGTAGGAGGAACGATGACAATCACGATGGTGATGACATAAACTTGTTCCATCCCCTTCATCAATGTCATTATTCCTCCTACATCCTGGTTTTTTTTCCTACAAATGCATTCTTCAAGTTTAGTTAGTGTTAAAGAATTAGTTGTACTAATCTCTATTGTTGGTTGTATACTATAAAAAACACTTTTATCAGTCTGCAAAACCTCCTCGTAGTAGTACACATAGGTAAAAACTGACTCTATACATCGAAAATTTTTTCTGATAATGATTCTAATAGTGTAACTAATATTGATAGAAAAGGTTTATCATATAATATTTATTATAATAAAATTTTATAACATCTTCTTGTACAGTAATGTACGATACTATTATTTCATTATATAAAAGATTATTAAAATATCAGTTACATAATTTATGAAAACTGAGGTAAATGGAAGATGTTTTTGGGTTTACGGTTAATCTTTTAGGTTTTAGGATTTAGAGATTAGGGATTCATATATTGAGAATTCAGTCCAGGTTTTTGGATTTTTTGTAAGGTTTTAGGGTTTATGTTTATGAATTCAAACTCAGGGTTTAGGTTTTAGGGTTTAGGGTTTAGAGTTTTGAGATTACGGTATAATGATGTTTTTTTGGGTTTAGTGTTCTACTTTTGGGTTTTGGGGGTTTAGAAAACTGATGAAAAAGAATAAGAGATAACAACATGTAATTTAAAATGTGAGAATATCACAATGAAAACAATACATCATTGTGGTTGAGCGTTTGAACTCGACCAAACAATGTAAGGTCATCATTTCTGGCTATGACCTTCTTGATGAAATATAGTGCATATCCTCCTCTACCCTTATTCTTGAGGCCAATCCATCTCATTACGCATCCTGGTGATCGTTGGTCTCCCATGAGGATGCAACTGATTGATGTCAGGTGCCACTATCAGTTGGCCATCGAGAATTAAGATATAATGAAACCCCCAATAGGAATCCATGGTGATACCTAACATTTATAAATGTTATCCATCTAGTACACTAGATCAAAATATTCTTCCCATGATATTTTCATAGAGGCACACGCTATAATGGTTTGTGTTAATGGAAATCATAAGGCCTGAATATATCCACATTGACATTTTCTCATTTCCAATAATACCACCATTTTTTCACTAATGTGATTTATGATGGGGTGTGAACAATCTTGAACAGTATATTGATATTCTTCTCATCATAAAAGTTAGACCTGATAACCATAATATTATTTAATATTCATTTCAATCTCCCATTGAAGGTGTCTTTCGTACCTTATCCCCTACTATATTCCGTTTGATTCTAGTTTTTGTCTATCAACAATGTACATCACACAATGATATAATATCTCTTAAACTAGAGTTGTTATATGTATCATGAGAAGCTCTTTGAAGACACCATCAATTCACTCCACAATGTTTGTGGTCATCTGTCTATACCTCTTCCCCGCATCATATGCCAATGTCTATTTTTCTTTTGGAATCTGCATCATATAATCATAAAATTCATGATTGGTATGGCAGATTAGTTCGAAATGTTCTTCAAATCATTGTTGATCTGACTCATATGATACAAAAAATAGATTATACTTCACATAATTTGATTTTAACTTTATGTTGAAATAGTAAAAAATAACAAATACAATGTGCACCAAGCCCTGTTATTTCCTTCTTCATCGGTTAGTTGTGGAATTTTTATGTGAGTTACTGGAAATGTGTCTAATGCAGAATCAATTATGATCATTTGGGTATCTCTATATATCAGGATCAACATTTATTGCCTCATTAATTATCCCGATGGTGATCAGATATCAAACAAACACCCTGAATGATGGAGAAATGGGTGCTCATACATGTCAAAAACCAACTCCATGATTCATAGATTTCTTTCTCTAAAATGGAATAGGGAAGTGGAAGAGTTAAATTATTTCCATCATGGGTTTCAAAAATAAATAATATGCCCTTGTATTTTCTATATATAAACATTTCTTCAATCAGATTGAACTGTCTGTCGAAAAAAATCGGGAGATATAGGGAAGTATTCCCTAGAACAACTGATGAAATTGATCACAACATGGATCAACATGGTTATTGTAAGACACACCTTCATTTGTATCAATATGGAATACCACTTGGTTGTGATGCCTCAATATGGAAATCAATTGTGGCAACCCCTAATATGATTTATCCCAATCTCCATAGACCTTCACAACTGCCTTCTATTCCACCATCCATACCTTATTATAGGAAATCATATAACTTAATGTATCTTGTATCCTCTCTTGCACAAGGGATATCAGAGAATCTTGGAATGTCCTAATCATCTCAACAATAATGGATGACACAAATTCTACATCCAATCAGGTATTCTATTATGCCAAGCTTGGATGAATGGAAGTATGAGCTGCCTCAACCCTCGAGATTCTCCAACCTCCAAAAGAAATTTCTAGAATCAACCTCAAGTGAAACCTACAATCATCTCCATATTTCTCAAACAGTATGAGATATTTACTATGCCTTGATTCATGATCAATATTGTGGCATTTTCTCTCAATGTGAAATCTTTTTAGTGTTCTTTTTAAATCATCTTTACTTATAAAATTCCTTCTAATGAATAATGCTATTTCCATATCACTAAACCAGTATTGTACATCTCTAGGGAACTCTGTTGCCGATGTGAGAACATTATTGTCAAATTCGGGAACATGTGTCATTGATTCTGACCAAGATACAAAGATTGGTGGATGATTTATTGTAGGTTGAGGATTTTGTAAAACAAATTCATTTCTCGAAAAACCTCTTCCCTAACATTTTCTAGTCACTCTTCATCAGCACTATTGTCACCATCTATTCCATCATTAAAAAAATCCTCATCGAATGTAAGATTAACATGTATATCTTGGATATTATCTTGGTTTTCCTCTTCTACATCATTTGAAATAGGCTCAATTTTATAGGGTGGACTATCTTCAACCACTCTTGTATGCCTATATCTTCGTACAACTGGACGTTATTGCTGTATAGTAGAAACAACAACATACAACTCCATCATGGTACCATTAGACCATTGAGAAAATAAATTAATTTCTTGGACCCACTATGCATCAGAAACCAATGGAAAAGCTAGATGCCACTCTGTTTCCAGGAACTGAAAATGTCTATAGCTCATAGACTTCATCTCTAGATCATCTCCTAGATTTATGGAACCCTGAATTCTTTCTAGAAGGTCACTTAGGGATGCATAATCATCTCTACTAACCACTTTTATTGGTTGTAAACTATAAGAAGATATTTTCTCAGTTTAAATAACCTCCCCATAGTAGTACACATAGGAAAACATGACTCTCTACATCCAAAATGTTTCTTTGATCCAAATTTTGATAATGTAACAAATATTAACAATGATGGATGGCCATATAAAATTTATTAAAATGTAATTATAGGATGCCTTTTAATACCCTAAAATTTTCTAGTAATATTTCATTATATAAAATTTTATTATTATATAAGTCACAGAACGTTTTAAAAATTGAGGTCAAAAGTAGAGGAAACATCAAAATAGTATATTTATCATTGAGAAAATGAGAGTTAAGATCATATAATGTGAAACGGAGAATAAAAAAACATAAAATAACACATGAATTCTTTATAACATGAAATAAATTCATTGAAATTTTTCAATAAATGTGTTTTTGATGATTTGAGTCTCAATTTAGATGAGGTAAAATCTAAATTATTTTTTATTGACTCCTTGATAACATCTTCGAAAGATATGTACTTAACTTTACAATTTTGAAAATATTTCGACCTTATAATAACATATCTTTGATGGTATGTTAAATTTCATTAAAAGGTAAAAATATATTCAAAATTCCAATGTTAATTACATAAATTAAATAATATTATCAAGATACCAATTGAAAATAAGCTAGATTTTACCGCACATTCGAAGTAAGGCTCATATCATCCAAAAAACATTATATTAAACAATGTCATGGAAATTCATGTATGTTGTAAAGAATTCATGTGTTATTTAATGGGTTTGTTCTTAACCATTTCACTTTATATGATCATATGTATCATTATTTATTCATTATACATATTCATTTTTTAATACTATGTTATTCATTAATTAATATATAATTAATCGTTACTAAAAATACCTATTATTTTTAAACTATACAGTCTTTATGATAATAAAATTTTAAAACATTTTCTTATATCCAAAAATATGATAC
Source organism: Viscum album (assembly GCA_963277665.1). Taxonomy (NCBI): domain Eukaryota; kingdom Viridiplantae; phylum Streptophyta; class Magnoliopsida; order Santalales; family Viscaceae; genus Viscum; species Viscum album. The sequence continues at coordinate 1,903,787,611 of OY728130.1, read as the reverse complement.
TAATATTTTGTAGTAAATTTTTTAATAATTTAATCATTCTTTAATTACTAGTTAATTATTAAAAAGTAAATCTTTTTTTATCTTTTTTTTTAATTTTTTTTAATTTTTTAATTTTTTCTTAATTTTTTCGATTTTTTTTCAATTTATTTTTTACAAATAAATACATGAATTGGTTAATAATTCATCCATTACTCTATCACAGGGAAGATAAAACACATAAAATAACACATGAATGTTTTACAACATTCAAGAAATACAAATATTTTTCAACAAAACATGGTTTTGGTGATTTCAGCCTAACGTCGGATGTGAGGTAAAATAGATCTACCTTTTATGCGATATCTTAATAACATCTTCTAAAAGTATGTACTTAAATTATTAATTGAATATCTTTAGATTATGTCATTAATCTACCAAAAAATTAACTAGATTTTACGTCACTTCTGAAGCCACGCTCATGTCATCCAAACCAAGTTTAATTGAAAAATGTCAAGGTATTTTATGTATGTTGTAAAACATTCATGAGTAAATTAATGTGTTTGATATTATCGATTTCATTTTATATAATCATAATTTTCATTTTATCAATGATAAGTATTATTATCTAATCATTACATGTATTATTTGTTTTAATTCTACGTTATTCCGTAATTAATCTATAAATAATCATTACAAATAAAAACTAATATTTATAAACAATATAATCATTATGATACTAAAATTTTAGAACATATTGTTATATCCAAAACAATGATACTAATGTTTCATAGTACTTTTTTTAACTAATCAATCATTCTTTACTGACTAGTTAATCACTATTGTGTTATTATTTAATTATTTATTTATTCTGTAATCATTAATCATGTGATATTCATTAGTTAATTATAATTAACTAATCATATGTTTTAATTTTTAATAATAATTTATCATTAATTAATCTATAATGAATCATTGCTAATAATAATTAGTATTTATAAACTATATATAAATAAGTAAACTACTTAATAAGTAACATCTTTAAAACTCACTAAAAATAATTCAATTAATAATAATAACTTCCTTCCTTAATGCCAATTTCCTTGTCCATTTCATTCTATATCATCATAATTATCATTTAATCATTGATAAATAAACAAATTTGATTTTTATTTTCTATGGTATATTAGTAGTTTATAATGAAAATATGAATCATATTATGCATATTCCTTGGGAGTATCAAACCATAAATGCATAAAGGATCCTTATCATGCACCAATTTCCATTTGATTCTAGCTCAAAGTGGTGTTTTTGGGTTTTTCCCCATGGTAAATCTATGCCAGATCAACATCCACTTGTTTTTATCTAGATAAAGATTTGATTTATTATATAACCACAAAATTTTTATACATCCAAAATTTCACAATACTTAATCTTAAGTTATTCTATTATTAATTTATACTTAATCTATACTTAATCATTACTAATAATTATTATTATTCCAAACTATATATAAATAATTAAATAACCTAAAAACAAAATATTTATAACTAACTAAACTACTTAAAAATAAAATATTTAAAACTAAAAATAATTCAATTAAATAAATAAATAAACATTAAAATGAATAAAAAATACCTCTAAATGATTCTTTATTAAAAAACGCCTTCTTTTGGGCCACCGACTCCACCACATATAAAAGAGATTTTTTTAGAGACAGAAATAGTGGATTTTGGAGAGATGGGGGAAATTTGAAGTGAGGAAAAGGGGGGAGGCTTCCCTTATGTAGGGATCTAAAGGAAATGCACCCCCCCCCCCCCCGTCTTTGACTTGTCATCTATCCGGGCCAAAAAATGTGGGGGATGGAAGGTGGCATCAGTGATGCCGCCATTAAAGAGTATTTCATAAAATATTTTTATCCTATATTGTTTTTAAAAAAATTCATAAACCCTATTAAAAAAACATAGCCATAGAGGAGAAGATGGCAGGTCAGTAGGATACAAGCAGGTGGAGTGTGTCACCGGACTACTATTAGTGTAATGGATTCTATTGGTCGTCAGTATGTTGGAGGATCTAAGCATGATCTATCTGGAGATGGAGGCTGAGCATGATGGGTACTCATATGCTGATAAGTGGTTGAGGCAAAGGCATGATAGTGGGTGTGGGTTAGGCCTATGGTGGGAGGAAACCTATCCAATACAGTGTTGGTAAGGGAGGTCCTAGCTGAGGGTGGTGGTTAAATAATGATGGAATTGATGTGGAGTTCGATGATGGAGAGGGATCTTAGGAAAAATCTATTTTTCTCCTTTTCATTATCTTTTCTTTTTTTAAAGTTGTGTCCTACCACAAGATGTATTTAATTTTTTAAAATATATGACATGTCCTTATTTTATTTTGCCACAAAACCAATGATACCCCCATTTTTATTTATAAGACTGATGATAGGTTTAACTAAATAAAAACAAAAAAGATGGTGTTTTCTTTTTGTAAAAACAAACCCACATTTTTTGCAAATAAACACACCCATGGGAAATATTCTAGCCACCCGATTCTAGCCAAATCCTTTTTGGTAAATAATATTCTAGCCTTTGGTATAATTAATTATTCACATATATATATATACAAACACACACACACACATACATAAATGTTCTTCCTCTTATAAAATGGAAAATCTAATACCAATCTGACTTTCGATCCTTGGATTTCCATATCTTGGCAATAATTTATTAGAATGGATCTCCATCTATGATGTTGGCACTATAATGTTTCCATATTCATTTATTTAATGTTGATTTAATTTTTATTAGCTTAAAAATTCATGTAATCAACCTTTTTTTCAATTGAATGAATCGGACTGTGTAGCGGGAGTAGATGGGTCAGGGATTTAAAATATTTTACTAGTGATTGATGTAACTAATCCATCACCAGAAAATCATATCATAGTTTTATTCCATAAGGATCCTACTATAATTTATTTAGGAATATAATTAAATTAAATATTAACTCGTTTTTTTGACCTAAAGATGCATTTTTAACCACTCATCACTAATGACCATATCATGAAGGAACCGAATAAGTATTCCTTAAAATAATCAATATGGTATTTTTGAATCTATAGTAGCATTAACCATTGAATTTTTTGTTTTATTATAGAGATTAACTAAAAGATTCAACATCTTTGATCCATTATTCGTTAAGACAATATTTGATCAAAGATTTAGATTGGGATATAAACTCTCTAGGAATCAATATAGAGGATATTGGTGCTCTCGAAATCATAGGATGAATATTCCCTCCCATGAGAGCCTCCTCCTCCTGATATTGTTAGGTGTAGAATACCTTAAATTGCCCCTTTATGCCCTTAATATTCATTACCAGCTAAATAAATAATAAAAAACATGTTATTACCAATAAGATGGATTATGAATATCATTTATATTTTTATTGATTTTGAGTATTATAATAAATATATTTCATGATAAAACCAATAAATTAACTTGGATCGAATTTTCCATAAATGTTAAATGATCCTTGAATATTAAATTATTATTCATAAGTATAGTATTTTTTCATGTATTTACATTAATATTGTAAATATTTTTAATTAATAAAATCCCAATTATTTTAAATAATAATAATATGAATTTATTTATTATATGGTGATCATATGCCCTTAGGAATATCCCATTCCTCATGGTGGGGACCACCAGTTCCTAAATTTTTATTCATCAGAATGGTCTATACATTCGAATACACTAAGTGTGTGACAATCTAAGACCATATCTCGATAGTACTGAATATTATTCATAGGACCAAATTAGATTCTATAACCCTATCAAGGCCCCTAAAAGATATAGTATATTCATTTCAATGACAATCTATACTACGAACACATACCATGTAATATAATCACTTTTTCTCATGATATCTAATAGAGTAGGATTCACACTTCATTTCATCATACTTTCTTGTGTTATTGTTCATTGATATAAATGGAGAGAATTACCATCTTATACCATGTCCATGGATTTAGTATAGTTACCACTATTCTTATCAATTAGGCCTTAGATATCACTTCCTCTCATAATAGAATTTTTTCCTTCATTATTCAATCAATTCCACAAAACTAATGATGTACCCAATACAATCTAACTCGCTAAAACGTAAATTACAATAATTGTTTCCTTGTGTGAACGTACTTGATAAAATATTATACACTAATAATATTCTCAATCTAGGAGATCATTACATCTGTTCATAGATAGGAACTACCAATGTCACCTTAAACATGTTTTATTCATAATGGATGCTCAATCCTCATGAGCTCATCTAGTCAACATCTCCTTGGGTGAGCTTCATGAGAATAAGTCACAATAATAATGATCCCCTAGCAATTAATAGATATACATTACATCTATCCAGATACTATTATTTATCTATACTACATGATATGTTTAATTTTAATATAATAGTATCTCAAGATTCTCATTATAGCCTAGGTACTGATATAACGTTTTGACATGAAAAATAATATATCAAAATTACCATTTTAATAGAAGAAATAGAAATATGAATACTATTATTGTAAGATTACATCATTCATAACACAACATATACTTGATATGGTAATTGAAAAGTATTTCGTAATCTTGGTCAAGAGAACCCACTATTAAATATGTTTTCATTCATTATGCTTGCAATATATTCAGTTCATTTCATTTTATATGTCATGATTTGTGATCCTCAAAAATGGGGGAGATTATTTCCTTATTCTATACCTCATTATTTTAATGATATCAAAAAAATTTTATTATATTTCTATGAAATTTCATTTTTTTATGATATTCAACTATTTTCTGCCAAACTAGATAAAAAATGGCTTAGTCTTGAACTTATTATGACTACCAATTGCATGTTTAATGTACCTACCTTGTCAATAATTTGAACTAACTGTGATGGTGAACTGACCAGGTGGAACCTACCACACATTGTACTCCAACTAACCACTACTAAAATTATCTATAAATCCATATAAGGAGAAAAGAAATTGATGTAATTAAGCGACCATTAGTTGAAGTTCAAGTGATATAAGTTTTATTAAATCTACTGCATAAACATCCAAGTATTCGTGAAATAGGAAAGTAGAATTCTTTTATGTATTACACTAACCATGCTTCGATAATATAATTAATGCCTGAAAAAAATCATACTGTAAGAAAAAATTACCAATTTCAAGAACAAAATACCTACATCAAGAACAAGGTACTAAGTAAAGACCTGAACTTTTATAAATAAAGTTCCCTTTGTGATTTAATTAAACACCCTAATATATATTATAGTTATAGAAAACACATGAAATTATTTATTTTTATTTTATCCTATCATATTTAAAAAGGAAAATTAATCATCATAACAATTTATAATATAGTCATTGAATTGGGATCATCTGATTAGTATAAATATAGGGTTTTGATAAATCTAAATAACATAAAAAAGAAATTGATGGCCTAAACCACTATGATGGTACCCTATCAAGCCCATTCATCTAAAAATTTTATGTATATAGCATCACTATGATTTTCCATTGGAAAATCCCATGTTGTGATCCAACAACAAAATCACAAGGGAAACCATTTATGGGAGAAGATTAAGCTCATCAAGATCATGGCCAAAAATCGTGTATGACGAACCACCCCATGAAAATCTCTCCATCACCCACCATACCCTTAGAGAGTTTTCTAGTTTAATAAAGTGTTTTGTATTAGGACCAATATAAATATTTATATTATATGTTTAATAGAATAATTACTATAATTATATATTATTTATACTACATTATAAATGATTTTTATTTTGATAAGATATAACACAAATTTAATTTTTGTGTTATATAAAATTTCAACTCTGACAATTCTTTTGAGCAATTCATGAATTATAAAAATAAATGATAATTTAATAAAATTAAAAAATTTAAAAAAAAAAATTAAATATAAATGATAACTTAATTTTTATGTTGTGAAATGTAATTTTTATAGGGTTTTGAAAACTATTATTGCCAAAAAACACATCATTTCTCAATAAATGGAAATTATTTTGTTAAAATTAAAAATTAAAATATTTGGAATTAAATTTTCCTAAAATAAATTTATTTTTTTGAATCAACACATAAAAATTATCAAACAGTGGGTTTTTTTTAATTTTATGAGCCAACAAATTTTTCAGGTAAAAATTAAATACAGGATAAATATATGATGTTTATTATGAAATAATAATTAACCAAAAGTTATTATATAAGTGATATAAAAGGTATCCAGAACCATATATGGGTTTACCATTTATAATAATGTAATTCTGGTGTTATTTTATTAATTATATAAATCCTTAGTAAATCATCCAAAATCTATAATATATTTTATGATTTTAGAATTATTTTTTATGACATGAATCACATATCACCAAAGGTAATATTTTAATGACTTAATCTCTTAGACTTATAAATTAAATGAAACCACTCATATTTTTTAGAAACCATGTGAAAACCCATGGTAAATTTTTTTTGTTTTGATTTAATTATAGTATTGATTCCAAAACCTATGTTTGAGATATAATAAACTTTTACCCCTCTTTTCATATATAACTTCACCTCAGATTCCCTTCTTATTCACTCAAAAACATTTTATCACATCCTTAGTATTCCTTATACTCACTAGAGTCCTCCCATGGTTCCACAAATCTTCTAATAAGCAACTCCAAAGATTTTGGAATCACCCTATCCTTGTAAGGGACCTCTCTCTCTTATTTTCCATTCAAGAACCAAACATTAATTAGCCTTTACGATCTCAATTTTTTAAGATATAATGAATTTATAATTATCCTTATACTATCCAATTTATGTCATAATAATGATATATCATTCATCCCCTCCCATTATATCATTAATCTAAGCTGTTATTATACTGAAATATAAAAAGGGATCATTTTCTTGTCCTCTTTATTCAAGAATCTTCTTCATTTTGTGCCATTTATTTCCAATTTCTAATGTTGGGGTTTGCTTTTACATATCCCAATTATAGTACATCTTATTTACAAATGATGGGAGACCCATTTCACTCTCATTAAAACATTTTATGAACCCTTAAGTACTATTTTTATACTGCAGAATTTGCACTATGATTTTTTAGGTCAGATGGTAGCATGTGAATATCCACCCTCATTTCCACTTAGGGGGTATTTACCTAGATATATCAATAGATCATTAATTTGGTAAATCCATGTATATAACCTACACTAATTTATCTTGGTGTTAAAATTGATAAAATTAATCCTTATTTTAGACAACCTATGTAGCACACTTATTCATGTACATGATATGAATGTGATGATTGCGCCTAGGATTATATAGTGCTCCAATGCATTGGGTAATGTTTTAGTCTCATGATATAACAATTATTTGATTAGGTGTGAACCTAACCCATTATGGGAATTTTTCTATCATTTTATTATTTCTTGGTGGTTATCCTTGACCACACTTTATGATGTCATGTTTAATGTTGTTTCCATTTTCTCATGTTCCCTTTATGTTATTATGCTATATCAGACCTCTTTGTTCATGTTTATGATTCTCACCTATTTTATGTACACTTTAATTTCCTATTGTCTAACATGAAATACATTCTTCATGTTATTCCATGTTTATTCCATTACATCACTTTATATCTTTCCCCTTTCTTATTTATGTCCCAAGGATATCCCATACTATTTTAAGAATGATGGAATGACATGATAATGTTATAGAAGTTTTCAATAATATTAATGTACCTAATGTTTAATGTTTTTATGTAATGTACCTAACTACAAAATTTGCTATATTTTTCGATATTCTAAGTTTTATTGTTTGTATTATTATGTAATAAATCATGAATTAATTTTTAATAAAGATAAAGGTTTTCATAGTCTGTATCAGATTAATGTTTTTTATTTTTCAGAAAGAGATTAGAAAAATATATTAAAAGTATTAGGGATAATACTAATGATAAGAAAACATGCCTATGTTTTTTAATGTATAGAGTAAGTGGTTTCAATGAAGATACATTAATGTCAGGATACTACAAGTGGATGTGGGTAGATCACAAGTGTACCAAGGGGTAATGCCTAAAAAGACCATATTAAGATAGACTCGTTAGGGAACTATTTCATAACAACAGCCCTTTCTGAACACCTAGTTTAAGAATCTTGAAGGATATTTCTTGGTAAATTCACAAACTCATTATGAACCATTATTAAGGGAAAAAAATTTCCCCTTAGAGTCAATGTTAGTAAATAGATCAAGGATAACAAATCTTAAAGACTCAAAATTCATAGGTGATGGAAATACATTTCATTTATAAATTTTCCATTTAATTTAATTAGACTCCCACTTGTGTGTTTAATAGTTTGAAATTACTCATCCTTAATTTTAAATTTATTCTAGTCAATGGCCTAAAATACAAGGAACCAATGCAACAACCAATGTGATGGAAATTGTAATGAGTTCGAAAATGTGATTCTTCACATGATGAGAAATTATGTAATACATCTTATGAATATGCAAACTTATCTATGGTTATGAACTATCACATCACTGAATGTAAAAAAATCAAAGAAGAGATGGATGAAATCTCACGGAAGTTCACCTGAAATTGGGGATAAGTCAAATAAGTCCTTGTTTCATTTATGCAATCAATTTGGAAAGTGGAACCAAGGGAAACGTCACAAAGGAACTAGGAGATGTTTTAAGTGTAGGAATACAGGGCATAAAGCATCCAATTTCCATGGAAAAATAAATAAAATGATGGATGGATATAATTTTTAAACTAAGGTAACTTATACAGTTCTTTTTCATAAATGTGGAGAATTTTGGAATTATCTAATAATGTTCTCTATTCCTATGGCTAACAAGTATGGCTAGATCAAATAATCTCTAATAATAACGGAACAAAGAAAGTCCTATACTAATATTGATCATGATGATTGAAGTACATATAACCTCTACTTTAGAGTATTATAAGTCATGTTGTATATAAATTCATACCCTATTATCAAATCCTGTGATTTTTCTAAGATCATCGAGTCACCACTCGAAATGATTTGATATTATCATAGAAAACTTCTATGATAATTATATCACATGTAGATGTTTTCTAGAATTTTCTTATTAAAAATAATATTATCCACCCATTGGTGTAAATAGATGTTGTCTTATTTATTAAATTTTTTCCCTTTTATAAATCCTACGTAAATTGTAGGGATAAGAAATGCACCCTTCATACAGTGAATAACCCTTTGATTCTATACAGTTGTAAGGATGGGGATGAGTCTTATTTAGTATCATCATCTCACAAATGGATATTATTTCCCTATGAGAAAGAGTACGTAGATCAAATCATTGAGACAAAGTAAAATATCAACATTGATAACATTCACATTCTAAGGGAATTCATTAATGCATTTCTCGAATAATTTCTGATTCTCCCTGAAAATTGAGTTGTTAAGTTCTCAATCAAACGTATAACTTGAACAAGTAACATTATAGGAGAATATATTAGAAATCAAAGGGATATCTATGGACTATTCAAATATTGAAGTAATTGATAGATGGTTGGGGCTATCATCTATGATAGATATCTATAGTTTCCTTGGACTGGTAGGGTATTATCAACAATTGGTATGAAATTTCTCATGATTTTCAAAACCTCAAACAAACATAACTTAGAATTGAGTCATGTTTTTTCAAGAATAATGAATCTTAATAGAGATTTAAGGAGTTTAAAAAGTGGATGATCACTACATAAGAACTTAAGGATACCTATAAGTGGGGAACTTTTGTGGTATACAGTGATTATTCAAAAAATATTTTGGGTTTTGTTCTAATGAGGAATGACTAAGTGATGGATTATAAATCATAAAAATTGAATGTTCATGAATATAACTACCTAACTCATTATATATGTTTGGATAAAGTAATATTCACATTGAAATTATGGCATCATTATCTCTAAGGATAAATTTTTGAAATATATGCATATCATAAGACACTCAAGTATATATTCTCGCAGAAAGAGATAAATATATGCTAGTGAGGTTGGTTAGAAATGACTAAGGACTGTTAATTATAAATAAATTACCATACTTGGAAGAAAAATAATATTTCATATTATCTAAGTAGAAATGATCTGGTAAATTTATCATTGGTGATAATTTATAAGGATCTGATCTTCTTATAATTAAAAAGAATACACACGGGAATCATAAAGGAAGAAATATGATCAATCCTTTCACAAATGATTTCTCACCAATGCCTTAGGGAGGAAATAAAGGATAATCAAAGAGATGATGGGAAATTTTAGAATAAAATTGAATCTATAAGAAAAAGGAAATCCTTGGAGTTAAAAATACATGAAGAAAGAGTTTAAATATTTTGGTAATGATAATTTATACCATAGAATATTAGGATAATGAGTGAGAAATTATATAATCCACCTAGATTGACCTTATCCATTTATATGCGGAGAAAAAATATATATTGTGTTCTCTGATAGCATTATTGGTGGTACAATATAAATAAAGAGGTTTTGAAATATACAACAAGGTTCCTTATGTGATAGAAAGTGAATTCTAAATAGAAAAAATACAAGGGGATGATGGAACCATTATCTATACCTACATGAAAATTGGAAAACACAAATATATATTTCTTTCACTGGTCTTTTAATGGTATATAGAGGAAATAATTCCATATGGGTTGTGTTGTATCATAATTAAATGACTTATCTCCTCATATCAATCATGAGTCAACTTTTACATTGATAAACTTAAGAGGATATACATTAAAAAAATTCTAGGGATACATGGAAAACAAATATTGATTTTATCTATAGAGACCAAATATTTACTTCTATGTTATGGAATAGTATCCAAAATTCTCTAAATACTATGTTGAACTTTTTCACGCCTTATCACCCTTATACTAATGGCCAATATTATCACTCTATCCTTATAGTTGAGGACATGTTGAGATAATTATAGGTGGACTTCAATGGAGAATGTGTAGAGACCCGAAGCCTGACGTACATTCAAATTACATTACATTTGCGGAATACTTAGTACATAACAAAAACACACACACAAGGATCGTAATAGTTTAGTGTCTTTGGAAACTCAGAATATAATCTTCTAATCGTGGTGAAAGATCTTCAACATCTCCCATAAAGATCTTCCATTTTTTTACCTAAAACCTTTCTTTATATCTTGGGGAAAATAAAACATAAAAAGGGTGAGCTCAAATGCTCAGTAAGGGTAAACAAAAGAAATATCAATCACATCATATTCATAAGAACATATCTTTTGGAAATCTTAACCTGCAAAAGAGATCATAATTTCATAACATGGGATAAATCATAGCAGTGAAATGTAATCCCAATAATCAAAACTTAAAACATGAAACATTGTGGCATACACACATAATCATAGAGAATCATATCTAGTTAGTCAAGACTCATTGCCAAGACTATCTTAGTGGACAAAGTCCCTTTCTGAACCGAGTCACCCTCGTTTCAGTCCTGTTTCACTGAACCGGTATAACCTACCATTCCAGCCATGTCTATCTCATGAGATATAAAATATTTACCCAATTCATTGGAGGGAGATATAGGTCCCACACATCTCATAATGATACCATTTTTATGTGTGCCACAAAATCAGAAAACCATACATCATAGCATAACCCATGTAATAAAAATGGGAATCTTAAACATCTTGACATCATAAAACAATTCATATAAGATAAAGAAATTAATAAAAATTTAATTCCCTCACAACATAATCAAATAAATATAATAATAGGGATAAAAACAAAACCCTTTATTATCTTAGATGGAAAATAATTTTGATAAAACACTTGAACTTCATTCTTGAGGAAAATATCCTTTCTGCTTCAAAAAGACTTTTCCTTTCTTAACATGTCGTACAATTCTAAAATAAAATAAGTTGATTAAAAATAAACATGAAAACTTGTAAAGGAAGCTTCTTGGAAATAATTTTTTAAAAATACATTCATGTCATATAAGTTAAGAAAAAACATTCTTCGTACTTTTGTCGGAAAAGTCAAAAAACACCTCGTACGAAAAACGACAAAAGATTCCTTTCATATCCTTTAATAAAAACTCACCAAAGGGTAAAATTGGATTTAAAAAATTTTAGGTGGATGGAAATAACATTACATATTGAGGAAACATGGATGTGGATGATAAAATACACCCCATTAAATTTCAAAGTATAAACAATCTCGGATAAAAATGAGATTGTGATATTTCCCTTACCTTAGGTCCGATTTGCTTCGTAAGTGTCCAAACCTCTTGTATAATGATTTAAATAATTTCATTGACTTATTACAGAATCATATTTATTGTTATGATATCATATATGGTTCACTTAAGACTTTATACTACCCGTTCTTTTGTAAATTCCATGTTAAAGAGCGTTTTGGGTAAAATTGTTTCATTTGTCGTCCGTGTTTTGACTTGTAATTATTCATATTATTTCTTAGATCATGATTACTTAATTATAGAATATAAAACATGATTTATATATTTATATAATCAGAATATACATATATATAATAAATCAGTAAATGGAAAAAAATACACCGTTCATGGACACGGTAGACCGTTCGTACGCCTGAACGTTGTTTTCGTTTTCTTATTGAGTTGAATGGAATTAAGTAGATGACATACATATATATACACATAAATCCAGTAGCTTTATAATGTCATATATTTCATTATTATTGCTTATATATACTTTATAATCATTCTTAAATGGTTAACATGGAGAATGAATCTCATCGCGTCTTGGAGACGGTAGTCCTTACGTACGCACAAGCGATGATATCATTTCCATAATTATTGAATTGAATTGGAGTGGATGATACAATATATCAGAATCATTATTATGTTATAATAACTCTGTATAGTTATTTTTTACACCATAATACCCATCCATGTAAGGTGTTGGTGGAAAAACAGATTACACCACGGCGTGGAGATGGTATTCCGTACGTACGCACGCGCGGTGATTTCGTTTTCCATAGGATGAATAGATGGTGAAATAGGATTGTTTCATACATATAATAACATATAAGTATATGAGTGATACTGATGTTATTACTTCATAATGAAAAAACCTAAGAAGAATAAGTGGAAGAAGAAATAAAGGTGAAAGAATAGGTAACGGAAATTACCTCTTCTTTGAAGCGCCTCTTTGAGACCTCCTCTTAAGGAACAAAAATTGGTCTTTGAGGAAGACCAGAACCTCTAGGATGTTTCTAGGGAAGTGGAGAAGAGAATTTTTCAGGGGTTGGCCGAGCTTGAAGGCTCAAAGTTGTGTGAGGAAGAGAGGGAGGAGGTGTCCTTTTATAAGGGAGGAGAGGGGCACCTTTGGAATAACTAAATATATTATTTTATTATAAAGTCAATTTCGGTTTTAAATAGATCCAAATTGATTTATTTCTAATATAAGGTTGGGATGGGTCGAAATCCTCTCATCCAATAGGATTTATACAAGTTTAGGTTATTATTTTAACCTTATCAATTAGATTTAACTCTATGTTAAATAATTTAACTTTTACCGTGTCTTTTTGTTTTCTTACACTATATGGTTAATAAATTTACTATGTCAAGCCAAAAGAACCCCAAGTTGTTTATTATTAATATATATAATCTTATCTAAGTCATTTGACCAAACCTTAGATTTTTAGGAATAAAATAACTATTAATAATATAATATTTGTTTTAAAAACTATTTTATGTCAATTTTGACACTATTTGGTACATGATTTTTATGAAATTAATAACAGAATGATAAGTTCGAAAAAAGTTACTTAAATCAACAATAACATGTCATATTAACCTAGAAAACTCATTTAAGTCATAAAAAGTCTCAAATTATATTTATTTTGGCATTTATAACATCAATTATGTCAATATTTCATTAATAAGACAATTACTGCATCATCTTTGTGTCATAGTAAATGATAATTATTTAATCCCTAAAAATTCTAAATAAATTCTTATGATGTAGATAATTATATCAGATTTCTGGAGACTATTCATGTTTGATGTTTCATGAAGTTTATCACTAGATTAATATTATTATACTTATAAGATTTAAGAAAGTGACATGTTGTCACATTCTTTGGTTTTAATAATAATTAAATTATTTTCATAGAAAAAATTTAAGTAAATGAATCTAATACGACCCTTAGGTGATATGGGTCTACTTTTAGTCATCCAATAGAATTTTGACATTTGTTAGGGTAATTTTAAAATAGTATATTTACCCTTAATTACCCGATTTACCTTTAACTATGGTAAATAAAATTTACCGTAGTTACTATTCATAATTCCCAAAAATAAAAAGTAGCTTATTAACGTAACTTGGATCCACTGATTCCAAATATGGAATCCATTTTTCCAAATTCAATACACAAAAGTTTCAGAAATTAAATTAATATTAATCCCGTTGTCGAAAGAAAATGGGTTTTCATTAAAACATTGCAAAAGATTGAATTGATTTAACCTACGAATTCAAGGTAAAATCAATGCTAATGTCATACATTAGATTAAATGGTAAAAATATATTCTATTTATAATTTAAAACCATTCAATATTATAATTTAACCACATAAGATATTACGATGAAAAAAGTTTTTTTTAATTAAAATATAGCGTGTTTTTACTATTCATTAAAATATGAATGTTATCGGAAAAATATCAAAACTTTATCTAATGTAAATTTTTATATCCTGATTCAAAAGAAGAATTTTATTTTTTCAAATTGAACTTATAAACATGTCAAAAACTAGATTTAAAGTGGGTGCGCCATCAAAAGGCGGCAAAACTGCATTTTTTGAAAAATACTTATTTTACCCGAAAAAATTATTTTGTTCTTATACCATGTTCTAGACATGTGTAAGATGAATAATAATGTTATAAAATTCAAAATTTATTTAACACTATTCATAACGGATAGTTCATGACAATATTATAAAAATATATCGTTGTTTATTAAAACCCAGTATTACGTACAACACACGCTATCGAGGAAGGTCGTGATTGCGTGTAATGCAAGCCAAGTCAGGGTTGCGTGTTGTGAAAGAATCCTTCGTTGTTTCGTATAACATAATCCAACCATATTTCATTTATACATTGAATATATATATATATATATATATATATATACTCAATGTTGCATAGAATAACTATTATCAAAATTGTGTGTAACACGGTCCAAGAATAGTGTTGCGTATAGTACAAGCTAATACGGTGTTGCGTATAGCACAAGGTAATCTTGGTGTAGAATACAACACAAGACATTAATGAAATTAAAATAATATTTTTCATAAAATCTCGGGGTGCTACATTCTACCCCCCTTAAAATGAATTTCTCCCTCGAAATTCGTCGGGGTTATAAATGGTTTACTATTCGAAAGATTCTTTAATAGAAACCCACATCGTAAAAAGGAATACCAAAACCAATCATTAAAAACAGAAGTATGAAACTTAACGGTTACCCAAATAAACTAATCACTGGGTTTCCACATAGGTGAAAATATGGATATGGAAGAAAAATCTAACCATCATGTTCTAATGGAGAGTGGTAGAGAACAAGGCTATGGAAAAACCAACAATCACAAATCCATAAATTTGTGACGATCTAAGGTACCATCTGATTAATCAGATATAAGAGCACTATGAAAACATTTTTGGTTTTCAAGATCGTTTCCCTAAAGTTGAAGAATTTGAATTAGAATAAATATTTACTTTATTTTGGTACAATCTCACTGTTGTTCGTGCCTTGAATAATTTCTACTTTATATCTTAAATAAATGAAGTTGAATTTGTTATTTGTGAAGTGTTAGCAGATCATGTGATAGAATGACGGGTCATTCCATCTGTCTCAAACAAAAGGTTAGCAAAAGTTATTAAATATACATAAGTCATTCTATAGTGAGATTAATCATATATGGTTCCTAAAATGGACTTATACTTCATATATCATACTGCTTAATATAATAAAACTAGTTTCTACTAAATGGGGACTTCCTGTAGTCAGTGGTAGGCGATAAAGGCCAGTCGCACTTCGGTTGTGGGTTCGATTCCCACAGCCTTGTCCGACGCGATGGGTTGTCGCCCGTCCTGCAGGTTGTCCTTTTTCTAAAACTATAACATCCCATCAATAATATCGAAAAACATTTTATCCTAACTTATGTCCAACATAATCCATTCTAATCTTTAGGCTTATCTAAAATACTTCGGTCCAAGCTCATAGTATAAAGAAAATGATTACCTGAAATGTCACAGAACAATCACGTGAATGCCATCATTTATCCCCTATATATCATAAGATATATCTTGTTGGTCAAATTACAAACATGTGAATACCTTAATCATGTATTCTCTTGAAGAATGAATACCCATTGAACCTTACTGAAAACATGAATGCTGTCAAAAGTTAACTCTTTCCACATACCAAAATCCAAAAATTCTATATACTCAAACCATGATATAACCTTCTCCTTATATCAGTCATGAGCTCATGAATACTATCAAACATTTAATTTTCTCCTTATCCCTTCATTATGTGCATATCATCTACATTCCAAAAATATCTGAATAACCTTTCATGGATACTGGTAACATTAATCATACACTTTCAAAACTCAAGGAAAGACAACAGTGTAATAATCCATAGATGTGTCTTTATTCCATAGTAGCATGAGATTACTTATACAACATTACACATGATAAACATGTAATCATTCCACTACATTCTTAAACCATTGACCGAGCTTCAACAATTCTTTCATCTCACATATCATTTGTAGTCTCTTCATCATCATCCACATAAATACTACCCATATGACCATACTGATTCTCTTCATGAGGCTTTCCCTTAGGGCATTGGTTTGCATAATTCCCGTACATTCCACATTTAAAACATTTAACCATTGTTGATGTCGTAGCAATACCATTATCCTCATCTCTGGTGTTAACTGAACCTTTTCCTTTGAACTTACTAGCTTTGTGTACTTCTTTTCCACACCCAAAGCATCTTCCAGTTCCTTTGAAACATTCTCCTTGATGCCTCTTCCCACATGATTTACATAGGGGAAATTGAACTTTCTTTCCTCTATGATCATCATGAAACTCCATCTTTCTCTTATTATCTGAGTCAGGAAACCTACCAAATTTTAATTTATTGATCAAATTATGAGATTACTGATTCGGCATAATAATGATTTTTGGACTTCCAAATCCCATTTCATTTGGTTGCTCATGAAGAATATCATTCCATTGTCCATCATATCCTCCATTATCGTGAATCATCTTGTTTCCAGCCATTTTCTAAAACCCAAAAAGAATATTTTGAGTGGAAAAAATCATAATAAAGGGGAAGTAACTTCAATATCTAACATCTTTTGTTTAATCTAATATCGTTACCATAGTTCTAGGATTATATCCTATACGTATACTTATCCTTAGGGACATCCCTAGACATACCTTAGAAATATCTCTAGGGATCTCACTAACGTTTTCGCATCCTAGTTTCCAAAGGTTGACTAAACTTTTCCTCTGATACCAACTGTAGAGACCCGAAGCCTGACGTACATTGAAATTACATTACATTTTGCAGAATACTTAGTACAGAACAAAAACACACACACAAGGATCGTAATAGTTTAGTGTCTTTGGAAACTCGGAATATAATCTTCTAATTGTGGTGAAAGATCTTCAACATCTCCCATAAAGATCATCCCTTTTTTTACCTAAAACCGTTCTTTATATCCTGGGGAAAATAAAACATAAAAAGGGTGAGCTCAAATGCTCAGTAAGTGTAAACAAAAGAAATATCAATCACATCATATTCATAAGAACATATCTTTTGGAAATCTTAACCTGCAAAAGAGATCATAATTTCATAACATGGGATAAATCATAGTAGTGAAATGTAATCCCAATAATCATAACATAAAACATGAAACATTGTGGCATACACACCTAATCATAGAGAATCATATCTTGTTAGTCAAGACTCATTGCCAAGACTATCTTAGTGGACAAAGTCCCTTTCTGAACCGAGTCACCCTCGTTTCAGTCCTGT
Organism: Viscum album; assembly: GCA_963277665.1. Taxonomy (NCBI): domain Eukaryota; kingdom Viridiplantae; phylum Streptophyta; class Magnoliopsida; order Santalales; family Viscaceae; genus Viscum; species Viscum album. Next base: position 1,903,769,434 of record OY728130.1, on the reverse strand, counting down.
TTCACTGAACCGGTATAACCTACAATTCCAGCCATGTCTATCTCATGAGATATAAAATCTTTACCCAATGCATTAGAGGGAGATATAGGTCCCACCCATCTCATAATTATACCATTCTTATCTGTGCCACAAAATCAGAAAACCATAAATCATAGCATAACCCATGTAATAAAAATGGGAATCTTAAATATCTTGACATCATAAAACAATTCATATAAGATAAAGGAATTCATAAAAATGTAATTCCATCACAACATAATCAAATCAATGTAATAATAGGGATAAAAACAGAACCCTTTATTATCTTAGATGGAAAATAATTTTGATAAAACACTTGAACTTCATTCTTGAGGAAAATATCCTTTCTGCTTCAAAAAGACTTTTCCTTTCTTAACATGTCGTACAATTATAAAATAAAAGAAGTTGATTAAAAATAAACATTAAATCTTGTAAAGGAAGCTTCTTGGAAATAATTTTTTAAAAATCCATTCATTCCGTATAAGTTAAAAAAAACATTCTTCGTACTTTTGTCGGAAAAGTCAAAAAGTACCTCGTACGAAAAACGACAAAAGATTCCTTTCATATCCTTTAATAAAAACTCACCGAAGGGTAAAATTGGATTTAAACAATTTTAGGTGGATGGAAATAACATTACATATTGAGGAAACATGGATGTGGATGAAAAAATACACCCCAGTAAATTTCAAAGTATAAACAATCTCGGATAAAAATGAGATTGTGATATTTCCCTTACCTTAGGTCCGATTTGCTTCGTAAGTGTACGAACCTCCTGTATAATGATTTAAATAATTTCATTGACTTATTACAGAATCATATTCATTGTTATGATATCATATATGGTTCACTTATGACTTTATACTACCCGTTCTTTTGTAAATTCCATGTTAAAGAGTGTTTTGGGTAAAATTGTTTCATTTGTCGTCCGTGTTTTGACTTGTAATTATTCATATGATTACATAGATCATGATTACTTAATTCCAGAATATAAAACATGATTTATATATGTATATAATCAGAATATACATATATATAATAAATCAGTAAATGGAAAAAACAATACACCGTTCATGGAGACGGTAGACCGTTCGTACGCATGAACGCTGTTTTCGTTTTCTTATTTAGTTGAATGGAATTAAGTAGATGAAATACATATATACACACATAAATCCAGTAGCTTTATAATGTCATATATTTCATTATTATTTCTTATATATACTTTATAATCATTCTTAAATGGTTAACATGGAGAATGAATCTCATCGCGTCGTGGAGACGGTAGTCCTTACGTACGCACGAGCGATGATATCATTTCCATAATTATTGAATTGAATTGGAGTGGATGATACAATATATCAGAATCATTATTATGTTATAATAACTCTGTATAGTTATTTTTTACACCATAATACCCATCCATGTTAGGTGTTGGTGGAAAAGCAGATTACACCACGGCGTGGAGACGGTATTCCGTACGTACGCACGCGCGGTGATTTCATTTTCCATAGGATGAATAGATGGTGAAATAGGATTGTTTCATACATATAATAACATATCAGTATATCAGTGATACTTATGTTATTACTTAATAATGAAACAACCTAAGAAGAAGAAGTGGAAGAAAAAATAAAGGTGAAAAAATAGGTAACGGAAATTACCTCTTCTTTGAAGCGCCTCTTTGAGACCTCCTCTTAAGGCACTAAAATTGGTCTTTGAGGAAGACCAGAACCTCTAGGATGTTTCTAGGGAAGTGGAGAAGAGAATTTGGCAGGGGTTGGCCGAGCTTGAAGGCTCAATGTTGTGTGAGGAAGAGAGGGAGGAGGTGTCCTTTTATAAGGGAGGAGAGGGGCACCTTTGGAAAAACAAAAAATATTATTTTATTATAAAGTCAATTTTGGTTTTAAATAGCTCAAAATTGATTTATTTCGAGGCTAAGGTGGGTATGGTTCGAAAGCCTCTCATCCAATACGATTTATACATGTTTAGGTTATTATTTTAACCTTATAAATTAGATTTAACTCTAAGTTAAATAATTTAACTTTTACCGTGTCTTTTTGTTTTCTTACATTATATGGTTAATAAATTTACTATATCAAGCCAAAAGAACCCCAAGTTGTTTATTATTAATATATATAATCTTATCTAAGTCATTTGGCCGAACCTTAGATTTTTAGGAATAAAATAACAATTAATAATATTGTATTTGTTTTAAAAACTATTTTATGTCAATTTTGACACTATTTGGTACATGATTTTTATAAAATTCATAACAGAATGATAAGTTCGAACCAAGTTACTTAAATCAACAATATCCTGTCATATTAACCTATAAAATTAGTTTATGTAATAAAAAGTCTCAAATTATATTTATTTTGGCATTTATAACATCAATTATGTCAATATTTCATTAATAAGACAAGTACTGCATCATCTTTGTGTCATAGTAAATGATAATTATTTAATCCCTAAAAATTCTAAATAAATTCTTATGATGTAGATAATTATATTATCTTTCTGGATACTATTCATTTTGGAAGTTTCATTAAGTTTATCACTAGATTAAAATTATTATACTTATAAGATTTAAGAAAGTGACATGTTGTCACATTCTTTGGTTTTAATAATAATTAAATTATTTTCATTGAAGAAATTTAATTAAATGAATCTAATACGACCCTTAAGTGATATGGGTCGACTTTTAGTCATCCAATAGTATTTTGACATTTGTTAGGGTAATTTTAAAATAGTATATTTACCCTTAATTACCCGATTTACCTTTAACTATGGTAAATAAAATTTACCGTAGTTACTATTCATAATTCCCAAAAATAAAAAGTAGCTTATTAACATAATTTGGATCCACTGATTCAAAATATGGAATCCATTTTTCCAAATTCAATACACAAAAGTTTCAGAAATTAAATTAAAATTAATCCTGTTGTCGAAAGAAAACGGGTTTTCTTTAAAACATTGTAAAAGATTGAATTGATTTAACCTACGAATTCAAGGTAAAATCAATGCTAATGTCATACATTATATTAAATGGTAAAAATATATTCTATTTATACTTTAAAACAATTCAATATTATAATTTAACCACAAAAGATATTACGATGAAAAAAGTTTTTTTTAATTAAAATATAGCGTGTTTTTACTATTCATTAAAAAATGAATGTTATCGGAAAAATATCAAAACTTTATCTAATGTAAATTTTTATATCCTGATTCAAATGAAGAATTTTATTTTGTAAAATTGAAATTATAAACATGTCAAAAACTTGATTTAAAGTGGGTGCGCCATCAAAAGGCGGCAAAACTGCATTTTTTTAAAAATACTTATTTTACCCGAAAAAATTATTTGGTTCTTATACCATGTTCTAGAAATGTGTAAGATGAATAATAATGTTATAAAATTCAAAATTTAGTTAACACTGTTCATAACGGATAGTTCATGACAATATTATAATAATATATCGTTGTTTATTAAAACCCAGTATTGCGTACAACACACGCTATCGAGGAAGGTCGTGATTGCGTGTAATGCAAGCCATGTCAGGGTTTCGTGTTGTGAAAGAATCCTTCGTTGTTTCGTATAACATAATCCAACAATATTTCATTTATACATTGAATATATATATATATATACTCAATGTTGCGTAGAATAACTATTTTCAAAATTGTGTGTAACACGGTCCAAGAATAGTGTTGCGTATACTGCAAGCTAATACGGTGTTGCGTATAGCGCAAGGTAATCTTGGTGTAGAATACAACACAAGACATTAATGAAATTAAAATAATATTTTTCATAAAATCTCAGGGTGTTACAGAATGGGATCAATATATTCTTCTAGTTATGTTCTTGTACAATAATAGTTTCCCCTCAATAATCCAAATGGCTCTCTATGCAACCATTTATGGGAGGATTTGTAGAATCCTATCATTTTAGGGTGTAGTTGGTGAATGCAAATAGATGGGTCCTAAATTTTATGTTGAAAAGGTCAATACCATTCAACTACACATCAGGACTACTCAGATTCAGAAGAATTTTTATACTGAAAATAATTTATGAGATCTAGAGTTTGAGTTTAAACATAAGGTATTCCAATATATATATCTATGGAAAAAATTCATGATATTTGTGAAGAACGGAAATCATTGTCCATGGTACTTTGGTCCCTTTGATATCCTTGATCATATCAGAGTGGTGGAATATCAACTAGCACACCAACTTAACCTATCTCAAGAACATGATGTGTTCCATGTATGTTTCTTAAGGAATTAAAAACTGTACCCCTCACATATGTTGAATCCACAGGTGCTACCATTAGTGAATGATCTTTCTTATGAGGAGTATCTGGTGACAATATTAGATTATAGAGACAACGTTCTATGGAGTACGACAATGCACTAGGTCAATGTGCTATAAAGAAACCAAAAGTTTGAATAAGTGATGTTGGCATTAGAGGAGTTGATGAAACATAATTATCTATTCCTATTTTAGTTTGGGAAATAATAATGTATGGGGTCAGTTTTATGAATGGGTTAATATTGTAATGGTAGAAACATTTATAAATAAAATTCCATTTGTGATTGAATTAAATTTACAATTATGTATTATGGTTATAGAAAACATGTGCACTTAATTATTTTTATTACGTCCTGTTGTATTTAAAATACCATTATGTATCATATTCATAAATAATATAGCTTTTGAATAGTGATATATGACTAGTATAAATATAGAGTTTTGATAATTATAATTGACATAGAAAAAGGATGTGATGGCCTTGGACCGTATGATTATACCCTATAAAGACCATTTATTGGATATCATGAGGGAGATACAATCAGTAGGATTTTCCCATGAAAAATACCAAGAAAATATCCAATAATTAAATCATGATAAAACCTCTTTTTGGTATAATTTCATGTTCATCGAGATCACGGACCATACTATGTACATCAAACCACCCCAAGAAAATCTCACCATTACGCACCTTACCCTTATGGTGTTTTCTGGTGTAATAAAGAACTATTTATCAATCACCTAATAATATAAATTTGTATATTTTTTCTTTAATCTAATAATCATTATATTTACTTCTTATTTGTATTACTTTAAAATGATTTTTATTTTTACACAATTAAACAAAAATTATATTTTTGTGTAATATAAAATTTAAATTAAGACATTAACTTTTGATGAATTCATGAATTTTAAAAATAATTGATAATTTAATAAAATAATAAAATAAAATAATTTTTATTAAATAAAAATGATAATATAATATATACGAAGTCAACTTTAATTTTTATAAGGGTTCAAAAACTATTATTGTCAAAAAACACATCATTTTTTCAGTAAATGTCGATTTTTATTTTAGATTGAAAATTAAAAAATTTAGAATATTATTTTTATAAATCAATATTATTTTGGAATCATCATATTGAAGTTATTCAATATAATTTTTTTATAATTTTCTTACACAGTCGAATATTTGGGTAATAATTAAATACAATATAAATATAGGGTGTGTATTATGACATCATAGTGACAAAAAAGTGATAAAATAAATAATATAAAAGGATTCCAAATATAAATATATGTTTTCCATTTAAAAATATTTTGGTTCTGAGGTAATTTCATTAATTTTATAAAGCCTTTATGAATCCTCCATAACTTATATTATATATTTTGATTTAAAAATCATTCCTTTATGAACATGAATCACCTCCACATCACCAAGGGGAATATCTTAATGATTTAGGAAATTTTACTTATAAATTAATGGAATCCACTCTTCATTGGTAGAAAACTGTAAAACTCATGGGAAGATTTTTTATTTTCATTGCTTTATTATATATTGTCTGAAACCTAAGTTTGAGAAATAACAAACAACTCTCCTCTATTTTACTATATAAACCCACCCAATATTTCATTCTTCTTCACTCAAAAACCATGGAGAACATTCTAAATCTACCCTCCCCAATCTAGAGTCTTCTAGAGGTTCCACCGATTTCTAAAAAATATACTCCCAATATTTTGGAATCACCCTCTTAATGTAAGGAACCTCTCTCTCTTAAATTTCATTTGAGAACCTTCTTTTTGTCATCCTTTTAAATCTCAATTGGTTATGTAGTCATGAATTTATAAAGATACATATACTATAAAATTTATTCCTCAATATTTATATATCTTTTATAACCTCTCATTATTCCATATACTTATGTCATTGCTATGTCCAAATTTTGTAATGGATCATTTCCTTCCCCTTTTTATTCAAAAATATTTTTTATTTTGTGCCTTTTATTTCCAATTCCTTTTTTGGGGTCTGTTTTCCCAATACTATATTACTATATAATTTATTTATAAATTATGATAGACCCAATTTTATCTTATTATACAATATTAGGAATCTTTATGTGTTGTCATTATGCTACCATAATTTCACTATGATTTTTCATGTCAAAAACATTCATTATGAATATCCACCCATATTTCCACTTAAGGGTATTCACCTTGATGTCAATATCCTTCATTAATTGGGTACATACATGAATAAATCTCACACTCCTATATTATGGGGTTAAAATTCATGAAATAAATAATTAATTTTTATGATCTATGTGAAACACTTATAAAAGTACATGATTTGAAAAAAAAATGGGTGTGCCTGGAATTTATGATTTTCTAGTGATTTGTTTAATATTTTAGTCTCATGAGATATCATATATGTGATTAGGGAGTTAAACTAATAAAATAAGGGACTCTTTACACCATGTTATGCGGAATTTTCTGTTATCCTTGACCAATGTTTATTATTTAATGTTTTTTACTTTACCATGTTACCTTTAAGTTATCATTCTACATCAAGCCACTTTGTTTATGTTATGATTCTCTCCCATTTTATGTCCCATTGAAATTTTTTTTTGTAACACATAATACTTTCTTCATGTTTGGACATGGTTATTCTTTTAATAGTCTTTATAACTCAACCCCTTCTTATGTAAGTCCCTAGGTTGTCCCAAACAGTTCTAAGAATGAAGGAATAAAATTAGCATGTTAAGGAAGTTTTCAATAATGTCAATGTACCACCTGTTTTATATTGTTTTGTAATGTTACTAATTACCCAAAAACAATATAATTATCAATATTATGTTTTTTATTAAGTGCATTCTTATGTAATAAATCATAAATTACAATTTAATAAATACGAGGGCACTCATATACCGACTACGAGGATAATGTACCGACTATAAGAAAAACTAAATGACCACATCAAGGATTTAACCTACCATGTGAATAAAGGTACCTACCATAAGAATAGATTGAGTCACTGGAAGAGAAAATCAAGTTGTTATGCCTATTGTCTGTTCCAACCAATCAGGATACAAAATAATCATTCTTTATGTGGAGAAAATTGATCATGTATAACTTATGTTGGGGAATATTTTTAAATAATCAACAATTATATTTTGGAGAAATAATTATAGATTCATTTCATTTATGATGGAAATCAATTACCTCTAATAAATACTTTGAGATAGTGTTATCATTAAAAATCACAACCTCTCATAGAAAATGATATAGTGTAAAAATAAACTTCTGTCACGAAGATAGATTTTATTTCCATTATAAAGAAATAAATATTCCACAACACTCTATTTTTATCAACTATCTATGAAAACTAGATTGAGCTCCTTCAACCACAAATTCAAATACATTTTATAAAATGAAGCTGATCAGGTAGAGTTACATAGAATCTTTACACATTATATACTTTTATATTTATGTTGAATCTTATATTTTGAGTAGTTTTTATTATAATATATTTATTTGAAAACATAGATTTTTGTATTATATTGTAGATTATTATATACTATCTTTCATTATTTTAAATTTTTTCTCCCACGTAGAAATGTTGAAGAGGTTGTATAGCATATACTATCTGTATACAGTTATTTTTATTTTATTATTTCCACATACAACTATATAATAGTCTATGTATATATGGGATAGAACTATTCACTATCACTTTTTTAAAACCTAATAGAATTAGTGGATTAGATTATTCCTTAACAAACAACATTTATCCAATGACTCATAAGAGGATAGGATTGGGCCCCATCTTGATACTAAATCTCTTGTATTTATTACATTATTTGATTTTAGGATTAGTTTTTTATTTTCATAAATAAACTTTCATATCTTTTCCAAACTATAATAAAAAACCTTAATTTAATAGCTAATATAAATTTTTTTATATACATTATTTGATATAGGTAAATATGTTTCAAACATTAAAATATTATGAAATCGGTTTTAACATGCTTGGGATAAAATTTATAAGAATCCATTTAAAATATTGAATTATATACTAGCACTATTTTTTGTTAACTAGGAATTGTCAATAGATTGTAGGATTTAGTTCCAAATCTTGTTTAATGGATATTTCAATTAGAAAATCAATTCTCTCCCCACTTGAATTGTCCACTATATCGAATTTAGATATTAGGTGGAGATTAAAAATATAAATAACTTGTGAATTAGGGTAAATTTAAAATATTAAGAAACCTATATAGGGTTCTTGGTTAGGATGTATGATTGGGAATATTTTTTGATAAGCATGCAGTAACCACTACCCCTTGGAAAACAGAATCTCACTATTACCCTGAGGTGGATATATGGTTAGACAAACTATAATCTAGTCATGTGATGGCCTCTAGGCCAAACCCTAATCACCCATATAGTTTTTATTCTTTCAAATTATTATAAAAACAATTTTATAACCATAAAAAGTTTCCCTTAAAACAATATATTAAACTCTAAAAGTTACCACATGGTTACTCCTAATCATGTGTAGACCATGTGCATGGCCTATTTTCCTTAAATTTCCATGTTTTCAACTCACATGCCCTAAAATACATTAAAAAATAAAAAATGATAAACTAAACTCAAAATTAAACAAACTTGTGACCTACAGTTTGTCATAATTCTCCCTAACATGAATCATTCTACCCCTAGAGAGCACTCAAGATTCGGGACTCTCATAAAGAGAAGGTGACTACTGCCCCATAAATGATTCCTACTACCACATATTATAACTCTACTATTCATACTATCATAGAATATAAATCAAGGGAATAATTTTACTTAATATAACCATTTCTTTGTGATTCATAATCTTAATTGGTTGATTAACCATGAAGTTTCTAGGCTCAAGATAAACATCATCCTATTAAATCACAGGGGATGAGTCTGGATGATACCTCCTTAAATGGTTAACTTGAAACACAAGATTAATTGATTTAAAGTGATATATAAATTTCAACTGATAATACACCTTTCTAATACATTCAATGAACTTGAAAAAGATAAAAATCCTTCATGCCAAATTACCCCTATTTCCTAGGATACAATATCCAAAGTGAGGTAAAACTCTAATAAAAGACCTGATCCCCAACCAAAGACTCCAACAAGTGATTAAGATGGTCCACATAACATTTTTTATGACTTAGATCCATCATTAATGTCTTTACACCAACTAAACCTTTCATGTCATCAATTGAACAATACTTGGGAAAACTAAAGACTACACTCAAAACCCTTCCCAAAAAATAGAGATCTGTGTGGCCACCGATACAATGGTTAAAAAGGATCTGTTTTATTAGAATCCTAATAACTATTCTTATATTTAAATTTTTTATGAAGGCATATACTTTCCCCAAGAACCACTAAAATCAAGAATGCATTCTCAAATAATATCATCAAGAATATTTTTTTTCCCAATATTCCCATCCATATGAGGTTAATACCCTGTGCTTAATTTCCAATGGGTACCCATAAACTATATAAGAAATTTCTAAAACCTGGATATAAACCAAGGTTTTATATATAAAACAATTTTATTAGGAACACCATGGAGCTTCCAAATTTCTCAAACATGCATATTCCCATATTCTTTGACCTTTGGCATATCATTAATTAGAAGGAAATGAGTGGATTTTATATGTCAATAAATGGTCCCCCAAATCCCATCCTTCCTGGTTTATCATATGGTATAATAATTATTAATTCTATAGATATATCATCACACTTCCATATAAAAATGGTAAAAGGTCTTGAAAAAAAATCATCTATAGCACTCTGTATTAAACTTCTAATAAGTAAGGTGTCATGACATGAAATGTAAAATCGGGCGCATCATCCCCATCCACCGATACTGATGTCATAAATACAAGGATGACCAACTTCCCATGGAAACAAAAAAAACCAATAGGAGTCGAAGACTAAATATTTTAGGACACCCCACTGTTATGTATTTTACTAAAACATCTGAATGTGGTGTATACTACTTGTTTGAGCCCAATATGATCATCAAATAATGAATCGTCCTTTATAGAAGTCAATAACACATACCCACCAGCCACTTACGCCTCCAATATCATATCAATAAAAAAACTCATCAAATAACACTCATATACTAATTCATTCAATCCTTGATTCATTGTTTTCCTTCTAAATTCATTGAGAACTACCTTACCTTTTCTAAGAGTATAAGAAATATAAAAAATTAATGTTTTATGATACTCATCCCAGAGTCCCTAACACATGTTTAAATACCTATAAGAAAAAATAACATTGGATTTTATATTATCAATATACCATTGAAATATCACCTAATGAGGTAGTAGTCCATGTTTTAAGAGTGTGCAGCGTGGCTACCAGCTCAAGATCGTGGCTAGAATAGCTCTTCTCATTCGGGAATAATTTGTCAGATTATAGGCCACAACCAATTATCCATAAATCAAGACACAACCCAATTCTATACATAATGCATTATAGAAGTCAGCATTCTCTGAACCTTGTTCTAGGAGAATAATAATAGGAGATGATTTAAACCTCATCATTAGTTATTCAAAACATCACTGACTTTTATCATCTCATTCGAACATAACACTCTTATTTGTTAAATATATCATCAAAAATGAAATCATTGAGAAATTTGGAACAAACTATCTATAATAACTATATAATCCCAAGAATCTCAAAATATATAACATATTTCTTTGTAATTACCATGAAATCACTTCCTAAATATTTTTAGGATCTCCTTACATTCACCTCTTGGATATAAAATTTCCTAAAAACATCACTTATTAGATCAAAAAATCAAATATAGAAATATTTCCATATAGATGATATTATTTAAATTTTATAAGGATGATATCCAAGTGGCCCTTGTGTTTTTACACTAACTATGAATACACTGAAATATCATCCAAAAAAATAACAAAATAAATATCCCAATACTAATGAAATATTTGATTCATTAGTTCCATAAATACTGTGATAAAATTAGAAAAACTAAATGGTATAGCCAATAAAATGAAATAGAAATACCCACTCCAAAATGTTATTGTAGGTAAATTCTACTATTAGACTCTTAATTAATTATACAAATATTTCAATTCAATTTTAGATGATTTTCAGGATCCTTTTAATTGATAGATGAAATTTAATATCTTAGGAAAGTGATATATAATATTAACAGTCATCTTATTAATATTTTAGTTTTCAATAAAAAATAAGTGGATTTTTTATTATATATTTACAAAGAGAATAGGTCAATATCAATGTGGAATTATAGGAGAAACAAATCCATTAAACTCATGATATGTAAATTGAACTTTAATATATTTTAATTCAGTATGCTTTATATGATACATTTTTATAGAAATGGGTCTCGTCCTAAGGAGTCGGTTAATAGTAAACCCAACCTCCCTCTAGGATAGTAACCTAAAACAATCATTAGGGAAGTATGTATGGTATGAAATCAACACTATAGGAAGTGGAGTACTCAAATATTAATTAGTGACACAAATAAACGTCTTTTACAATACGCAATAGATTATCCAAACAAAAGGAATAGCATAACCTTTTTTCCTAGTCTTGGGTCCATATATCCCTATAAGATTTGAGTAACCCATCTGTAAATAGAAACCAAACCTGATGATGATAACTATTATAAAATCACATAACATTAACCATAAAATCCATGCTGATAAAAAGGTCAACGATATCTATATCAAGAATTGAGAAGTCCCACACAACTTTTAAGTCAACAATCATCACTTGGAACTATGATAATTTTAAACCTTGTTCATTACCCTCTCCCTAAGGAGTGGAAAGGTCCATCCTAAATGACATAATATTTGTATGTAAGCCCAATATGTCGATAAATATTGTAAATATAAATGAATGATATAAACTTTTATCAAATAAATATTGGACCATAAAATGTGTCACAGATATTAAATGTAATATTAGTCTCTAAATCATTATATAATATCTTTTGAGACATGATATCAACAAAGTGTTATGTGACATTGACCTGAAGGGTTTCATAAATATACATAGTAGTAATGTATAGTATTTTCTACAATAAAATTTAATGGTTTATGGTTACAAAAATGTTATTTTTGTTACAATTAAATTAAGACATGAATTATTTTATCATTATGAATATTTAATTAAAAGAAAATAAAAAAAGTTTTTCATTAGATTATAATATTACATAGGTTCAAAATTTCCAACGTAGATTTATAAAATAAACATAAATTATTGAAATTCCTTATTTTACTCCATAAATTCATATTTGGTCAAGAAAAAGTTTTTAAGAAATTTAATGTCATTCTTATATCATAATTAAGTCATAAACATTTCAAAGTTTGTGAAGACTATAATTTTCAGTATTCATATTAATGTAAAACTTTTATAAAAAATTTAAAAAAGTAACCATTATATAATATTATGCTGATGAATCTAAAAATGAATTTAATTTTAATAAATTAAAATTATAAAATATAAGAATTTAACTTCTAATTAAAACCATACAATATATGGAAAAATATATTTATTAAAAAAAAAACTTATTTTATTTATAATTAAATAACATATCATTATTCCATGACATGATAAAATTGTTTATCATAATAAATATAAATATTAATTTACAAGAATATCTGTTCTATAACATATTTAAAAAATAAATAATTATTCTATTAACTCAAAATAAGAAATTATTTTAATGAACTTTACTTAAACATTAAATAAAACATATCTTAGGATATGAAGAGAACATACTGTAAGAACTTGGATCTTCGTTTCATGTATGTTTTTCCTTTTCTGGTCATTTTTGAGAAAAAGAGGAAAATCAGGAAATTTTCAAAACACATGTTGTGTACTTTGATGAAGCGCAAGGCCATGTGCTGGCCATGTATAGGCCACACACACGGTGTGTAAGGGCGATGTGGAGGCCCCTTAAAGTGAAGTAAGGAAATTCCATGTACACATCGTGTACCCCAGAAGTACATGTCGTGTAGTTTCTTTTTTTTCATTAAACGGACCAGGGTCATGCCTAATCGACAGAAACATCTCCTTCTCCAGGTTCATCGACTGAGAGTGGACATACAGTGATGAACATCCTCCAAGCCCCCGAACCTATGTCTGTATGCCGAATCGACCACCGTCGATTGCATTGGAACTGTAGTGGTGAGCTCTTCCTTCTTCTTGAGTTTATTTCCATGATTCTCCTACTTTCTCAAGATATTTTGGGTTGAACATTTTGTGCGTTTTCATATATCTACATTTTTATAAGGAGAATCAAGCCTTATAGTTCATGTATATTGATCTCCTTGCATCAAGGTAGGTGGTTTGTGCCTTACCTTTTGATTTCTTTCAGTTTTATATGAAAATTCCACCAATAACCATGAACGGGGTATTGCGTGTTCACCTTTTTTACCCTATGTTTTCTCTGCCTTTATTGTATGCTTGTGTAGAGTTAATTTGATCATATTTGTGGATAATTTATATGCTTGGATGTTTTTCAATGCCTTTTTTCTTGTTACGACCTTTGGGTCTTGTTATCCTTTGGTTGTTATACCTATTTTACATGCCTTGTGATCATAGGTTCGAATGATATTCTTGACCTGCTTGTTTTGTTGTAGACCGGTTAGCCAAGTATCTTTGTAGGTGTACTTTGGCCTTATATCATTATTATGCACTGACTAGCACGGGACCGTGAGAACCTGGTGTTATAGAATATAAGGGATAGACCAAGTGATCTTCCCAAAGATTCTTGGATATTATAGACTACAGGAGGGTAGACCAAGTGAGCTTCCTCAGAGAGTGTCGGACATTATAGACTATAGGGGATAGACTGAGGCAGCTTCCCAGAGAGTCCTGGATATTATATACTACAAGAGGGTAGGCTGAGTGAGCTTCCACAGAGAGCCTTTACCTTTATTGAATTTCTTTAAAACCATTCCAGGCTAGAGAAGGAATTGACTGAGTGAGCTTCCATAGAGAGTCTGTGATAGACCTGAGACTATAGGATGAATTGACATAGTGAGATTCCTCCGAGAGTTTCACGACCTTGGGGATATAAGAGGGTTAGACCACATGATCTTCCTCAGAGAGTCCCTGACTACCCTAGACTATAAGGGGAATTGACAGAGCGAGCTTTCCCAGATAGTCTTATAATTTTCGTATGACCAATCTAGAGGGGTTAGGCGGAGTGCACTACCCAGAGGGTTTTTGGTACTTCTTGGATAGGACCAGAGGGGTTAGATGCGAGTACTTCCCAGAGGGGTTCCTATTGTGTTTAGCTTCTTGCTTCACTTCTGCTTGTTGTTCTATGGATTAATTACTGTTGTATATCATCTTACTACTAGTTACTATTTATTGCCAGTTGTTTACTGTTATTGTTTACCGGTAACTATACTATTACCTTCCATATGCTCACTGACTATTAGGCACAGATCTTCAGGTGGTTGCCTACTGAGATTTAGTCTCAAGACGTATTTGGTCCATTCTTTTGGTCCCAAGAAGACTATTTTGTTGTAGGTATAGACAAGGGAAAGCACCCTTCGACTTTGGGTACTTGATTGCTTTGGAGCGGGAGAGCATGGGAGAAAGCTTAGGCTTGCCATGCTGCTGAGCTGTTTATCTTTTCTTTTGTACTTGTTTTGGTACTTTTTATATTTCCAGCATTGTGACTTGTTTGGATACTTTCCTAGGTATGTATCACGCATTATTTCATATATATACATATGTGCTCCAAATGGTTATTGTTTTAGTCTTCTATTGTTTGTTACTATTGGATACTTACTGCTACCGTTATTTCTTGTTTTGGTTAGTTCCAATGTGTACTCTGCCAATGAGGGCATAGTTTTCCAACTATAACACCCAATTGCCTCACTGCTAGTTGGCAGTCTCTAGCGTTTGGGAAAATTATCTTGAGGCCATGTGGCCAACTGGGTATGGTTTTCCTCTGGGTGGCTTCCAGAACCGAGACGTTACAAAGTGGTAATAGAGGGATTCTTTTATCTTGATTTACTATTTAGATCCTTAACCAAGGATAGGACGGATTAGGTACTAGGTCATAATCTCTTCCCAAGAGTAGCTAACCCATGTACATGGAAAATCCAATCTACCTCGTTTAAGGAAGTTTTCTAGTTTTGATATTTTACTATTGATATGATTTAACCTAGATTGATTCACATGCCTTGTGTAGTTATTGTTGTGCTATTTCAGTTCTATTTATATGGAAATCCAATGAGATGAGGGTATGTCATATCATGCATCATATAGGAACTTGTTAGAAATCACATGTCATGCATTCTTTCCATGCCATCTAGGGTGCATTAGCAATTGTATGTCGTTGTGATATACGTTGTGTATATTATTCATGTTATTATGATAGATGCTTTGATAGAATCCCTACAGTTTGATAGAGAAATTTTTGTGTTGTACTTTACTTAAATGAACACCAAATTATGAATATTGAAGTGTTATGGGCCCTCATGAATCGGAGTTTGGTGGATCATTGACTTGCTTCCCTTGTATTAGATATGTAAGAGATGTCAATATTTGATTCTCGGGTAGTATGGGCCCTCACAGATCAGAATTTGGCACCTCCATGTTTGTTTTTCAGTGTTTTCTAGGCTTCGGTGCAATTCTGAGATACTACCTGGAAAAACCCAGAATACACGGCATGTACTTGACTACACGCCGTGTAGATTTAAACCATGCCACTGACTGTGTGAGCAGAAACACAGGAAGGTGAAAAGTTTTCAGGAACACGCCGTGTATGTTCGTTACACGTCGTGTAGTAGTGAGCCGTATACCTGGACGTGTCACTAACAACACGGTTCGGGGAAGCTCGTGTAGTACACGCCGTGTTTTGTATGAACATGCCATGTAGCCTTGTTCTAGGTACCCGACCGTGTCACTAACAACACAGGTCAGTGTTATCTTCTCTTATACACGCCATGTTTGTTCAGAACATGCCGTGTAATGGTCAGTCGTGTAGCCGGCCGTGTAACTAACAACACGGGTCACCAAAACCTTGTTAAGTACATTCCGTGTCCTTAATGAATATGTTGTGTAGTTTAGGGTTAAGAGGACCGTGTAGGTTAGTCGTGTAAAGAAACTCGGGCAGGGGAATGGAGTTCAAGTACACGTTGTGTTTTTGGACAACACATCGTGTAGTCGGGGGTGTTACAGAACCCGAGGTGGAAGAGATACACGCCCATGTGAATGGCTTTAAGGAACATGTCGTTTAGTTTTATACACGCCGTGTAGTCATGTTTGGTAAAGCATGAATTTTTCTTTCTCCTATTCCCATTTTATACTCTTGTGTTTTCTGTCCTTAATAATCCTAATCTAAGGTGTTCTTTTGATCTTTCAGAGCAATGCCTCTGAGACATCCTCCTATTGTACATCAGCTGCTAGATGGTGATCAGACACCAGATATGGTCGATTAGGGATCTCTTTCAGATCATCATGTTGTTCTAGCCTTGGAACCAGTAGTTATACTTGTTACAAGCACCGATGTGATGTTCAGGGAGGACTTACTGAGGATGATGCATACCTTTCAGGGAGCATCGCCTCCTTCCCCATCAATGGCTGAGTTGACATGGGTTTTCTAACAGCAGCATCCTGCTACTTTCTCAGGGGATGGAGGACCCTAGGTTACAGAATCGTTGTTAGAGGCCGCACTGACGATCTTCAAGCATCTGGAGATACCTCTAGAGAAAAGGGTAAAGCTGGCTACTTATATGCTCTGAGACACTGCCAAAAGGTGGTGGGAGGTGATCTCACAGTCAGGGCACTAGTAGAGTATGACTTCGGATGAGTTTTGGCTCATATTTTATGATTTCTTTTATCCATTGACCTTGAGGGCCGACCGAGCCCAGGAGTTTATCAGTCTTGAGCAGGGTACTCTTTCTGTTATGGAGTACTTGACTCATTTTACCACGCTGTAGTGATTCACGTCAATTCCAGCAGGTGACGATTTGTTCCTTTCTCGGAAGTTTGAGGACAGTCTCAGGCAGGATATTTGTTCCCAAGATAATATCTTCAGGTTGAATTTGATATCCACTATCGTCAACCAGGCGCTAATCACTGAGCGCAATCTGAGATATTCTATAACAGTGAGCTAGGGCGGTTTGACATCCAGAGTTAGTGTTCCTCCTAGTGATAGTAGGAAGCACCGTAGGGAGTCTGCTCGAGGAGATCAGGGGAGGTAGAATGTATCCTCAGGCAGCCAGGTTGTATGCTACCAGTGTGGTAGGAGTGGGCATACTAGGCCTCAATGCCAAAGAGACCCGATGGAGTGCCGATCTTGTGGAATGATGGGCTATCTTCAGTGAGTTTGTCAGATCTTCTCACCTAAAGCTGGTGGTAGGGTTTCTTTTATGATCCTGCATACAGGAGATGTATCACCAGTCTCTCACGAGTCTTGGAAATGGAGTTATTCTGGCCGTCCGGGCCGAGGTGGAGGTCGTAGGCGTGGTGGTCAGTCACCAGGTTACCAGCGACAGCAGATTGGATCAGCTCAGAGTGGTTAGCCAGGGGTGTAGGGTTGCGGTATAGGCCAGAATTTCATCGTGGAGCAGACCTATCAGGAGCAGGATCCATGCCCTTCCACAATTCAAGGTACGATCTTACTATCCTCAGTTTTATCTTCATCCCTTTTCGATACTGGTTCATTGTATAGTTTTATCTTTGTTGTTGTTGTGGGGAGTCTTTGCCTCTATATCTTTTCGTTTACCAACATGTTCAATCTAGATACAACATTGGGGATGAGGAAATCCAGCGTATGTCAGTGCAGAGAGTGCCCTCTTGAGGTTGTAGGATGTCACTTCTTATGGGACCTCTATGTCCTAGAGATGAAAGGCTATGATGTCATTCTCGGTATGGACTGGTTAGTTCCCTTTTAGGCAGTCGTCGATTGCTATCATCGTAGGGTGAGTTTTTTATCACCTGAGGGTGGATATTTTCTTCATAGAGGTGAGTGAGATGTCCTGGCGGGTAGAGCTGGAGCAGAGCATCATGGGCTAGGAAGATTTATAGCCCAGATTTCCAGTCTTTATCTAGATGACTAGGGGACTTCAAAGTTAGACTTTCCTCCAGTGGTGGATCATTTCAGGGATGTCTTTCCAGAGTACTTTTCAGGTTTGCCTCTAGATCATGAGATAGAATTCTCAATTGAGCTCATTCCAGGAGAGGCACTGGTGTCCATTCCTCCTTATAGGATGGCTACACCTGAGTTGCAGGAGCTCAAGAAGCAGTTGGAGGAGTTGCAGACAAAGGGTTTCATCTGAACTAGTAATTCCTCTTGGGGTTCGTCTGTCCTGTTTTTGAAGAAGGAAGACGTCTCCCTTAGGCTTTGTTTGGATTATTGGAAGCTAAACTAGTTGAAAGTCAAGAATAGATATCCTTTGTCGAGGATCTATGACCTCTTTGATCATCTTGGAGGAGCCCGAGTGTTCTCAAAGATCGATTTGAGGTCCGGATATCATCATTTGCATGTTAGACCATTGGATATACCTCCTAAAGCCTTCAGAAGTAGGTATGGTCTATAAGAGTGTACGGTCATTCCATTCGGTCTCATGAATGCACCAACTATTTTTATGGAACTGACGAACTGAGTGTTCCATCCATACCTGGAATCCTTCATGGTGGTTTTTATGGATGATATCTTGGTGTACTCTCACACTCGACATGACCATGCTACCCATCTTGAGATCATTCTGAGTAAACAGACAGAGAATCAATTATATGCTAATCTATCAAAATTATGCATTAGGATGGATCAGATTCACTTCTTCGGTCGCATTATCTCAGAGACAAGAGTATCATTAGACCCAGAGAAAGAGAGAGTTTTAGTTTCCTTGGAGCAGTCGAAGAATATCTTTGAGGTGCGGAGTTTTCTAGGGCTATATTGATACTACTGGAATTTCATATAGGCCTTCTCATGCCTTGAAGCACCGCTGATAGGTCTGACCAAGAAGGGTGTGAAGTTCTTATGGTAAGATTCCTATGAGTCATCCTTTCAGAAGCTGAAAGGGAGGTTGACGTCAGCACCGATACTAATCTTTCCAGAGCCGGTAAAGA
Source organism: Viscum album (assembly GCA_963277665.1). Classification (NCBI taxonomy): domain Eukaryota; kingdom Viridiplantae; phylum Streptophyta; class Magnoliopsida; order Santalales; family Viscaceae; genus Viscum; species Viscum album. The sequence goes on along the minus strand of OY728130.1, from coordinate 1,903,749,951 downwards.
GCTATACAATCTACTGTGATGCTTCATGTGTCATATTAGGAGCTGTTCTTATGCAGGGAGATGGAGTCGTTGCGTACGGGTCTTAGAAGTTGAGACCACACGAGAGAAAATAGCTGACGCATGACCTGGATTTGGCAGTTGTTGTTCATGCCTTACGTTGTTTGAGACATTACCTTCTGTGAGAGCACTTTGTGGTTTTCACCGATCACAAGAGTCACAAGTACATCTTTACTCATCATGGTCTGAATCTGAGACAGCGCAGAATGGTCAAGTATCTCCCATCCTTTGACTTTGAGCTTGCCTATATGTCAGGAAAGGTCAACAGAGTGGCTGATGTGTTGAGCATGAGAACTCAGATTCAGGTAGTTCAGGAGGACAGCAGTGAGTGACAGCTTATGGATCTGTTCTTTGAGATGCATTTAGAGGTTCACGACTAATAGGGGCAGACTTTTCTATCTTTCGTAGCTGTTACCTCTACCCTTCTTGATTGGGTGCGGATGAGGCAGCTATTAGACTCAGAAGGCATAGTCTTGTGGGAGATTGTGTCAAGAGAGGACCCTATTCTTGGATGGATAGTGGGAAAGGATGAGATCTTGTGTTTCCAGGGACGCATATGGGTTCCAGTAGACATACACAAGGAACTGATGCAGGATTTTCACTCTTCAGTTTGGGCAGTTCATCCTGGCATCACCAAGAAGTATCATGATCTACACCGCCAGTACTGGTGGCCAGGTATGAAGATGGATGTTGCTGGTTTTGTCATGAAATGTTTTACTTGTCAGTAGGTTAAATCGGAGCGTCATCGACCAGCAGGACTTTTACAGCAACTACCCATTCCCAAGTGCAAGTGGAATGATGTCGCGATGAACTTCATGACCAGGTTACCGAGGTCACTCTAAGGGAGTGATGTTTTTTGGGTTTTCTTCGATAGGCTTACGAAGGTTTCTCACTTCTTTCCAATTAGGGAGACCTTCAGTGTTGATAATCTAGGACAGTTGTACATCTGAGAGATTATACACTTGCATGGAGTTCCACACTCCATTGTTTCAGACATGGATGCACGTTTTACTTCTCGGTTCTTGTAGGGGCTTCAGAAGGCTTTAGGTACACAAGTACTTTTGAGTAAAACATACCATCCCCATACAGATGGATAGTCCGAGCGTATGGTCAAAGTGCTTGAGGATATGCTCTGAGCTTGCATTCAAGACTTTGGAGGTTCTTGGGAGAAGCATATCCCTCCTGTGGAGTTTTCCTATAATAAAAGTTTTCAGGTGACTATTCAGATGGCACCTTACGAGGCTTTATACGGTAGGTCATGTTGATCACCTTTGTGCTGGCTGGTGGTAGGAGAGGCATATTTGTTGGGACCTCGCCTAGTTCAGGAAACCTCAGAGAAAATAGGTTTGATTCGAAAGAGGGTGGCTACAGCACAGTCTCAACAAATGTTTTATGCTGATCAGCGGAGATGACATTTGGAGTTCGAGATCGGGGATCAGGTTTTCCTACGTGTCGCATCAAGGTTGATACACAAGAGGATTCAGAGATAGGGTAAGCTTTCACCACAGTATTTCAGGCCATTTGAGGTGTTGTAAAGAGTTGGGTCGGTTACCTATCAGTTGCGGTTACCTCAGAGGTATCAGGACATGCACGATTTCTTCTACATCTCTCAGCACCAGCGTTGCATTTTAGACCTGTCTCAAGTCTTTCGGTCTGAGGAGTTTGAGCTCAAAGCAGATGCATTATTCGAGGAGCATCCTATCCAGATTTTCAATCACAGTACGAAGGTTCTCCATGGTAGGTATGTTCCTCTAGTACAGGTTCTATGGCAGCACGGGCGAGTACAAGATGAGACCTGGGAGAGGGAGGCCGATGTACGATCGCAGTGGCTGGAGCTTTTTGGGGTTTATTCTTCTACGCCTCGCTAGGGAAATTCAGGGAGAAATTTCATTAAGGGGGGAAGTTTGTAAGAACTTGAATATTCATTTTCGGTATGTTTTTCCTTTTCTGGTCATTTTTGAGAAAAAGAGGAAAATCTTGAAATTTTAAAAATACATGTTGTGTACTTGGATGCAGCGTAAGGCTGTGTGTTGGCCATGTCCAAGCCATGCACATGGTGTGTAAGGGAAATGTGGAGGCCACTTAAATTGGAGTACAGAAAGGCCATGTACACACTGTGTACCCCAGAAGTACATGTTGTGTAGTTTCTTTTTTTTTATTAAATGGACCAGGGTCACACCTAATCGATAGAAACACCTCATTCTCCAGGTTCTTCAACTGAGAGTGCCTGAATGGCCACGAACATCCTCTAAGCCCCAAAACCTCCATCTATTTGCTGAATCGACTACCGTCGATTGCATTGTAACTGCAGTGGTGAGTTCTTCCTTCTTCTCGAGTTTCTTTCCATGATTCTCCTTCTTTATCATGATATCATGGGTTGAATGTTTTGTTTGTTTTCATAGATCTATGATGTTCTAAGGATAATCAAGCCTTGTTGTTCATGTATATTGATCTCCTATCATCAAGGTAGGTGTTTTGTTCCTTACCTTTCGAACTCTTTGAGTTTTATGTGCAAATTCCACCAATACATGTGAATGGGGTATTGCGTGTTTACCTTTTTGACCCTGTTGTTTTCTTACCTTGGTTGTATACTTGTGTAGAGGTAATTTGATCATAGTTGTGGACAATTACTATGCTTGGATGTTTTTCCATGCCTTCTTTCTTGTTACGACCTTTGGGTCTTGTTAGCATTTGGCCATTATACATGTTTTTTCATGCCTTCTGATCGTAGGATGGAAGGATATTCTTGACCTTCTTGTTTTGTTGTAGACTGGTTAGCCAAGTAGCTATGTAGGTGTACATTGTCCTTATAGAATTATTATGCACTGGCTAGCATGGGACCGTGAGAACCTGGTGCTATAGACTATAAGGGATAGATCGAGTGAGCTTCCTAGAGAGTCTTGGATATTATAGACTATAGGAGGGTAGACTGAGTGAGCTTCCTCAGAGAGTCTTGGACATTCAAGACTACATGGGATAGACTGAGTGAGCTTCCTAGAGAGTCTTGGATATTATAGACTATAGGAGGGTGTACCGAGTGAGCTTCCTCATAGGGTCTTTACCTTGTTTGAATTTCTTTTAAACCTTTACAGGATAGAGAAGGAATTGACTGAGTGAGCTTCCTTAGAGAGTTTGTGATAGACCTAAGACTATAGGAGGAATTGACCGAGTGATATTCCTCAGAGAGTTTCAAGACCTTGGGGATATAATAGTGTTAGACCACGTGATCATCCTCATAGAGTCCTTGACTACCCTATACTGTAAGGGGAATTTTCCGAGCAAGCTTTCATAGAGAGTCTTATAATTTTCCTATTACCAAACTAGAGGGGTTAGGAAGAGTGCACTTCCTAGAGGGTTGTTGGTACTTCTTGGATAGGACTAGAGGGGTTGGTTGCGAGTACTTCCCAGAGGGGTTCCTGTTGTGTTTGGCTACTCGCTTCCCTGCTGCTTTTTGTTCTGTGGATTGATTACTGTTGTATATCTTCCTGCTACTGGTTATTGTTTACTGCCTGCCGTTTACTGTTACTGTTTACTGTTTACTGTACTTTTACCTGCCATATGCTCACTGACTGTTAGGCACAGATCTTTGGGTGGTTGCCTTCTGGGATTTAGTCTCACACGCTGTTTGGGTCATGCTTTTGGGTCCATGCAAACTATGTTGTTGCAGGTATAGACAATGGAAAGTGTCCTTCAACTTCGGGTACTTAAATGCTTTAGAGAAGGAGAGCATGGGACCATACTAAGGCTTGTGATGCTGTAGAGCTATTTATCTTTTCTTTTGTACTTGTTTTGGTAATATTTGTATTTATATCATTGTTACTTGTTTGGATAATTTCCTAGATATGTATCATGCATCATTTCATATATGTACATATGTGCTCCTGTTGTTTATTGTTTTAGTCTTTTGCTGTTTATTGCTATTGGATACTTACTACTTCCGTTATTGCATGTTTTTTTTACTTCCGATGTGTACTCTGCAAATGAGGGTATAGTTTCCCCACTATCACACCCAAGGCCCTCGCTGCTAGTCGGCAGCATCTGGCATTTGGGGAAATGCATTGAGGCCATGTGACTAACCGGGTACGGGGCACCTCTGGGTGGCTTCAGGAACCGAGACGTTACACATACAACTTTAAATATATTATGAGTCACTGATTATTTATATAATATCATTTTATACATGATATAAACATATATAATTTTCTAATTCATTTTTATATATTTATGATCATGAATATCAATAGAACATAAATTTGATATCATAATAAAAATATATTGGTCGTCACATCCCCCCTAAAAATTAATTTTTTGAAATGTAAATTCTTATTATAAAAAGATTTCATACCTTAACATAGGAATAATTTCTAATTTATATTTTATTAAATACATTGATTTATATGGAGACTTATAATTTATAAAATAAAATTTTATAAAACCAAGTATGTTCTATCATAAGACTCCTACTTGGGAATGAACTTCTAAATGACAATCATTATAATTAAGATACTTTTGAAACATAATCCTCTATACATTTATCTAAAATTTTCTTCATTTTGATAAATTATATTGAGATTGATATTAGGATGAAATATAAATACTTGATTTTTATTGGTTTTCAAAATAAAAATATAATCCTCAGGTTGTTTGTTTCGATAAGTTTCATCCTCTATTATATCTAATATTCTAAAAGATGAATATCTAAAATTAAATTTTCATGCATGAATCATGAAAATAAAATCTTAATTGATCATTATATATAGCAATAGATAGAGTTCGTTATTATATAAAAGTTCTTATAAAAATTTATTTATCATGTTTCTAGACACATACCAAAAATCAAAATGGCAATAATAAGTAAAGATAATACCCTAATAATTATGGATAAACATTCATTTAAAAAAGTAATACAATTAAATTCAAAAACTCAATAATAAAATAACACTATAATTTCAAATTAAATCATTCCACAAATAACTAATCGTTAAAACTATTTATGATATATCTGGCCAAATTTACAACTCTAAAATTAATAAAAACATGATTATAACCAAAAAATATCAATCAATCATAAAGTATTATTAGAAATATATATACCCTGATCATAAATTCTCCAAATATATAGAAATATTTTCCAAAATTAACCTGAATGACCATAATATAAAACCATAAAGTTATAGAAATTTCTAAGAATTAACTCAATCCTTATATAGAAAATAAAATAAACCACCATGATATGAAATCACATATTATAAATTATTTTCTTATATATAAGTTAATCTTAAGATGTTCCCAAAAATTTTAGTGAACATATTTAAAAATAACTTTTATCACATAGTCACCAAAATCACTTTTAGTCTCCAAGGTTATCTAGACTACACAACTTATATTCCCCGAATAAATTGCCTCATTATCCCTATTAACCATATCAAGTCATATACAAACACAGTGGATTATTTGAACCTCAATAATATATTCTTCTTAAGACCCAAAAAAGTCTTAAAATAACATTATTCGCATCAGAATAATACCTAAAAAGGTGTATCTATAACATTTAACTTATGATAAACCTTAAACCTATCATCCTGTATTGGTATCCAAAACACTTAAATTATCCCCACATGATAAATATTTGGAATCTAATGTTATCTACACCCTGAATTGATTCCAATAGTAACAACCCCTATATAATCACTCTATAATTACAAGTTCTATAAAAAATTGAATTATATAAATTATCTTGACCTTTTAGGGATTATAATTTTATATAATTCAAAAATTTGTTATGTAAAAAAACCCATAATTCTCATATATATAAAAACATTCCACTTTAAAAATTCTCTAAAAGGTGCACTTGCTTCCAATGAGAACAACGTCTCATATTCAGCGCAATACATCATAATGGTTACCAATCATCCTAAAGCCCTTTGAAAGTCATTTGAAAATATTAAGATGAACATAAACCTAAGTAAGGGGAATAATGGAATTATTAAACCCAATTAGGCCATCTAAATAATTAAGACTATTAAATCATACACGTGAAATCAACTTCTTAAAAAATACAGTTTTGTAGAGAAATATTTTAATAAAAAATTTAAAATTGAATGATGTTGGAAATTATTTTAAGAAATATAACAATGTAATAAAACATGAAATATAGATAAAATTAGAAACAACTATTTAAAAAGGATCCTTTAAGTTTGGAAATATTGAAACTTCCTTTTACTCATAAATTTATCTTCTTGTTTTTTAAAGTCCAATTATTCCATTAAAACTCAAACCAAGAATAGAAAAACCATGAAGGAATCTTAATAAATAGTAGTTTTACAACTCATTAAAATAACAGAAAAATGGAGTTTCTTAACCAACAACTTAAAATAACCAAAAATGGAATAACTTACCCTTATAATTCCAACATCATTTTCTCTAAAGAATAAATCATTGCCCAATGCATTTTATTGCTATATTTTGAGCTTACCCTTCATTATATACAATTCCAATACTACATTGTTTGAATAAAACATTCATTTTATTTTAATTTTCTTCAAAAAACTAATAAAAATATTCATTAGAACTAGTAATAATAAGAACATATAGTTATCAAATAAAAAGAAGAAGAAATATACTTTTTTTGATAACTATTTCAAGTGATAAATTTAAAAAACAATGTGAATTGAATTTACATTAGAAAACAATTAAAAAATCGAAAGTTATATTTATAACAAAAAACATACATGATGGTGGGAAATTTTTATTATGCATTAAATGATATAAAAATATTCTTTTCACACCTTTAAAAAGAAAGTCAAAAAGGACCCACATGTAAAACAATTAAAATATTCAATTTTAAAACATTTTAAAGTAAGTAAAATATAGTTTTAAATGATATTAAATGATAATTAGATTATATTGAAGAACAATTTTGAAAAAATATATAACAAATATGGACATATAAAAGAAATGTTTTAGAAAATGACTTAAAAACTTATGAAGTTTTTAAATAAAACCTATTGACTTGATTATTGAATCATATCATAAATATTATACACTATTTAGTATTATAATTATATTAATTATTTAGTTTATTAAAACTTTTTTCATGTTTATTATCTTATAATGATCTATTTTATTTTATCTATTAACATGTTTCACTTATATACTAAATTATTGTGGGACATTTTGGGGTCGTTCGATGAATTAATCCAAAAACTTTTTGATTTGGTTGAAATGGTTTATAAAATAAATATATCATATAAAAAATTAGAGATATATTTTCTATATCACTATAAAAGGAAAAAAATTCAGAGTTCAATAGGTTCCCTAAAATAGATTCAAATAAAAGAGTGTCACGATATTCTCATTTTGGGAAGTTGAATTTATATGGAAAATTTATTGTTAATATTATTAATATAAGGATAAAATTTACATTAAAACATCTAATAATGTTATAAATATCATATTTATATATTAAATTAATTTTAACAACAATTTATGTATTTAAATGATGAAAAATGAAATACATTATCCGTGGAGTCATTAGTCTACACGTTATATGGGTCATGGATTCAATTTCCAAAAGATAAGAGGGGGTAGAAAATGGTTTTTTAATATACATAAAAACATTTAACGATAATAATAATGATACTTGTGTAATTATATTAGTATATTTATAGATAATTTGGGTGTGTTTTATGTAGAAAAAAACTTGAAAAAACTCATTTAAAACAATTACCACTTCATCGGATATCCTCCTTTAAGTTGTACCTTAAGCCTTTTTATATTAGTGTTTTCAGGATAAGATAATATATAGGATGTTTGAATGGGTTTTGGGATATGTTTTTATAGAGTCTAGTTTATATAGTATGGTTTAGGTGTGAGGACATGTGGGTTGGGGACGGGATCTTTTTATAGGAGAGAGTGGTGTCATTTTTTGTAAATATTGTTTTCTTAATAAAAAAATGGTAGTCATGTTCATGTAATATAGAACTAAAATAGATTAGATTTGAAAATTTATATGTTTAATGTATATAAATCCACTATAATCCAATTTAATGAGAGTTTTTTGGGATATTTTATGTCTTTAACATTTGATTTAACACTTTTATACCATTTTTTCCTTACTATAGTGACAAACATTTTCCATTGTAACTTATTTTTACAACTAAAAATTAAATAGATCATATCAATTTATTTAAGCCATCAAATTAAAAAACAAGAAAACCCATTTTATTATATTAATTTTCTAGAGGTGATAAAAACTAATTTCAATAAAATTACACTTAACCTAACATGAACATATTTTAAAAAAATCACATTTTTAAGCATAAAAATGATTCAACACAAAAATAATGTATGGTATTGATTCTGATAAAATTTATTAATTTAGGGGAAAATGGGAGGTTTTTTTTCATTAGGATAATTTCAAAACTAAGTGGGTCACTATGAATTCCTGATTAAAGGAAAATGACTAAAATAATTCTTGTAATAAAATATCACTTAAGTTCCCAAATAACAATCAGAAGTTTAAAAATTCAATATAATTTAAAATTATTTATATTAATTTTTAAATAAATATTGGGTTAATTTAAATATTTTATAAATTCTTAATTCACACTTATGTCATGATAATTGAACAAATGTAATAGTAATTGTAAAAATCTTATTTTTCACAATTCAGTAAATCAGGCCTTTTAGAACAATCTAAATAAATAACCAAAAGATAATTTGGCCATGATGAATCCAAAATATATTTTCATTTTACAGGAATAAAATTTTAAAATTTTAAAATTAATTTTTACAAAAACATTTAATTTATATAAAAATTGGTGATTTAAACTAAAACTAATTTGTTTCAAATAAAAACACATATCATTGTCCTATACACGGATAAAATTATTTTCCAAAATTAACAAAATTATAAATGAAAATGAATATACATTTATTAAAAAATAAATTAAATAATTATCTTAATATATCAAAATAATAAATTTTGTTAATGAGATTTATGTAACTATTAAATAAAACATCTCTTGTGAGTTGAAGTAAACATAATAATATTAACTGAATTATGAGTATTTTATTTATTATATTTTATCATTTGAGTCAAGATAAAAAGATATATAAGTTTTTAAAAAATATTAATAAATTAATTATCATGAATATTAATATACTATAAAATATATATCTTTTCAAAAATACATGGGTTGTCATAAAAGATATATATGTGGTTCACCATTAAAAATGAATGGATAAGTCATTAAAAATGTATAGTATCATTTATTGTCTCCAGATCCACTAGAATTACAAATTTTTAATAATATAATGGGTGTATCATTCATCTCATGTGTCTAAAAATTTATCATAATAAGTAAATTTTTCTCCCATGCACACAAAAAATAACATTTCAAGATGAACAATAATGAGGACCTTCAACCATAAATATTAATCTCTAAATCCAGGCTCAATATAGTATCACCACTTAAACATCATTTATATCACTAAAACTCTAAAATTATAAAGTAAAACACTTATAAAAACCCCCAAATATCATTATTCATTTTCCATAGAAACATACTAATAAATATAAAAAAATTATTATAAAAAATGAGATAAAATGCATTAACACGCTACAAAACCAATGAAACCCATTTTTTAAAAAAGTATCATTTTATATTCACTATATTATGATTTTTCATACAAGAATATATGATATTTAATAGTAAAATATCATGTTCACATTCACTAGTTGTATCTATCTGTTTCCCTTATCTCATAAAATCATGTCACAATACTACACACAACAAATTAGAATCACACTTCCTTCTTTTAGTTTAATATATTATTTTGAATTCAAAATCTAAAAACCAACTCAACTACTTGTTTAATTTCCTTCAATTTAATCCCTCAATTGTAATAAAATACTCTAAATCACCATGAATATGATTGATGGGTGTATAAAATCTAGTTAGAGTCCTGGATGTGACGCACACAGCTCCAAATTATCAAAAATATTGAATATATATTTCATATCAAACAATGATGTGCTTATGTGAGACAGCATCTTGTTTTTCTTAATCATTGAAGGTTATTGAAGATTATTTGAATCCATAGTCAATATAGACATTCCATGGAATAGATAACTATATTTTTTCCTCAAATAAGAATGAAGATGAGTAATTTAACATGGTTTGATATCCCATAATCTCATCAGTGGTAACAATAATAAATAAACTATGAGTTACCGAGTTCATTATATTTCTCTATTATCCAAAAACCATGATAAGTCCCCATTATTGAATATCCATGAAATAATACACATTAATTTTTACCTTCTTGATATGATTTTTTTGGTTCAACTATGATAAACAAAAATCAAAAAAAACATGGTTTACATTACATAGGGTTTTATATTAGTTTTTTAAAACAATACTGAGTTAAACACTGATTTTATTAACATTTAGAAGAAATTTTCTTTGAACATGTAACCATGAAATATTTCCAAATACCAAGTTGTATATTTGACACATCCTTGAATTTAAATAGCATTAAACACCACACATTAACTCCAGCATCCTTCTAAAAGTAGCTAAACATCTACATAAATTTCACCTCACCTAAAACATTTGATTTCATAAGTGATTGAATATTATTTGTATATTGAAAGCAAAATACAATAAAAAATGGTCAACAAAAAACACTAAATATTTTATTAGTACATAATATATCCCCTTAAAAAATATCATTTTATGTTAGATTATTTATAATGTATAATATTTTATCATTAAATATTTAGTCTTTAAACTCTCCACCAAATGAGAGTTCTGTAAAATAAAATTGAATATTAGAAAATATTTCATGAACTATTATTAATGAATTTAAAAGACCATCAATATTTTTTTGTTGACCTATTAAACACCACTTTTTTATATCTTAATATATGTTCTCATATAATAATTTCATAAAATAACTCTTTGAACATATAAATGGTCAAATTTTCTTATTATTTAATTTTAATGTGTTTGGGTATAATATTTATATTCTCAATACCATATAAAATTTTAGAATAAATGGACATAAATAAAATTAAGGTATTTTTATTATATAATACAACTCAAGTAATTCTTACTAAATAATTAATAAGTGCAATAATGTAATAAATGAATTTATTTATGTTAAATTTAATAATAATTCATCCAAAACAGAACTCAAATATGATGGTTTTGAATAATAAATTAAAAAATAACCAGAAATGATAATTATCCTTAGAAAAATATAATTTTGATGAAAATTTTTCCTGCATTCCATTTCTTATCATGTGGGTTAAATCTAAATACCTTCCTTTTATAAACACCAATATCAATTCACAAGACAATAATCAAACTACAAACTGTGTCTTAAATAATATTAAACATGGATATTTTTTCTTTAAACATGAATCCCAATATATATGTAATATAATTAATAAATATAATTGGGTACTTATAAGGTATGAATATGTAATCCAATTCACCTAAAATAGTGTTTCTGCTCATTTAAAAAGTTCTAATGATTATCCCTTTATAGGATCCAAAATAGATTTTACACAATAAATTAAAGTAAAAAATAGAGTATTATTCGAAATAATTCTAGACATGTATTAAATGATTAGAATAAAGAAGACATTATTAATTTTGGATAAACAATCATTCCTATTACACTAATTAAATCAATTGGAATACTTTTTCCATTAAAAATATATTTAATTTTTTAAACTCTATAATCAGATGTTAAAAGTTTATTTTGAAATGATTTTATTTTTGAGAATTTAATATTAGAAATAGAACTAGTTTTTAATGTTTATAATTATAAAATATGTTTTATAGTTAATAAAACCACATTTTTTCTCAAAATTCCATTGATCTTGACATGACATTTCAAATAAATTTTTTTCAGGAAATAAATTTATAATGGGAAAAGTAATTTGTATGTTTGTTTTGAAGAATATATAAAAGTATATTTTAATTATTAAAATATATATTTATTATAAAATATTATTTTATAATACAAATATTATTTTAATTAATATTATTATTTATTAATAAATTATTTTAAAATGTTCTATATGTGAGAATATAAAAAATTATTATTTTAATATTTCAAAAAATAAGGATGATATTATTTATCAAAATAAAAATAACTATGTTTTTTCAATGGATATTTTTAGGGTAGTTAGTTTCATTCTGGGTGCATGTAACCTAAAATTTAATGGATCCAATAAAATTGTTGAAAATATTCTTTATTGAGTTATGTTTGAAATACTACTAATAATACAACATCACATAATGATATGTTCTTTATATAAATGGAACCATGTTTTAATTTTATAGTTATTCAAATATTTATTTTGGTATTCATCTTGGACAGAATAAGAAAAAATGAATCGTATGTCCTTTATAGACGGTCCTTACTGTCTTGGTCAATTAATACTAAAATTTTAGTATCTTATTCAATATACATATTGAAATATATATTCGTGAGAAAGTATTTCACATATTTTATTTAGATGATAAAATTATTTTAGATTATTTTCTAATTTATGATTTTTTTCCCATTAAGTGTGACTAAAAGAGTTAAATTTTAATTTCTAGGAATCATATTCATAACTCATGAAATTTTTACATTCATATTATACATCACATATTTATGGATGACTATTGAAATATATCTAACAAACTTGAATTTAATAGCATGAATAATCAAAATATCAGATATTTTTAACTAAACCCCTTGCATAAGAATTTATAGATTTTATTAATAGAGGTTATAAATAATATACTTGTCACTCTATTATTGATATTATAAATTAAAAGGATTATTTTTTTATTATCAAAAATTAATTTTATTCTTAAATATTTATAATATTATATCCATGATTATTTTTTAAAAAAATTAAAAAGTGATTTGATTATATTTTTTTAATGGTTTTTTTTATTTCTAAATATAATTATTCATGGTATTGGAATCTAATTTATGTGTTTATCAAAATATAACATAGATTATAAATTAAATTTTTTAATATGATTTTATAAAAATATTCATTTTTTGTCCATATTTTAATATTATTTATAAATTTATATAATATAATTAAATTTTATAATAAATAAATAAATAAAATGAGGTTTAGTTTGTTTTTTATTGATTTTATAAATTTTATATATTCCTCTATGTGTCTGGTTATTGATTTTCGATAAATTTGGATAAGGTAAAAATTTTGATCTAATGGTTTAATGTGCTTAATAGTTCAAGTGGTTATCACCCATATTTTTGATGGTCCATAAAGTATCCATAGATATTATCTCTACAAATGATGTTGTGGTGCATGTAAAATAATGATTCAGTGATAAGACTAAGGACCCTTTATATCAAAGGCATTCTGTTTTTTCACTTTAGTTTATTATACTCTTTCTCTTGACCAAATATACACCATATATCCTCTTTTCTCAAGTTATATGAGTCATTTATCATTTCAAATATGCTACATTTGGGTAAGATGAATAACAAAACATCATAATATAATAATTTATTTTCGTTATTTCCTGATTTTCCTTAGGGGATTTAAGATAGAATAATTCATAAATTCAAACATTATTTTTTACAAATACATTATTCAATATATATCTTTGTTAGTAATGTAATGGAAAGGGGTAGGATGGAAAAAAACTTCTATAACCTTCATAAACCAAAAATTGATAATATTTGGCATGAGAAATTTATTTACATAGCTAACAACATATATATTCAATGTATTAATAAAACATGTATTTCGATCCAACGCATCATTTCATTCCATGTGTAAATATTATTTTTTAAACATCTATTTAATGTTGTGGTTTTTCAAAATAAAATATTGTAATTTTATACTAACATTACTTTTCAGTTTAAAGAATATATTGACACTATATGATCCTCAACGAATGCCTCTGTGATTAAGTTCAATTAAATTGATATTTGAAGTCATTTTTTATTTATAATTTCAGAACATGTGAATATTTTATTATATATGCCCTAAATAGTAATTTAGTTGATTTTATTAATTCTATTTATATCCTTTCAAGGAAATCCAAATAATCTAAATTAATTTCAAATGATATTCTTCTAAATATTTGATTTTTGGAGAGGATCATGAAAAAATTATGATCATATCCTAGTCAAATGTGACACATTGAAATTAATTAATATTATATATTATACTTCCTTGTGAAATTTATTCATTTCAATTTTAATAATTTTTTATTTTATATAGTGCTTTTGTGATCATAAATAAATTGTTTTTCAAATACCTCTTACCATATATATTTAGTTTTAATTATCCCACATACATGATTTTTTTTATTTTGTTGTTTAAAATGTATTTTAAGCTTATAAGTCATTTTTATAGAAAAATAATATTTATGGAATATTTTGAACTCCAATCAACCCTCTTGGGGATCATATGGATCCTCCTATAGTATTTCATTCCACCATAAGTCTAGTGGAGAAACTATAAAAAAGAAAATATGTTTTATAGTAAGTATTTCATTTGTTTGGGTCAATGGAGTACTAGTGATGCGATACTACTATAAAACATAAAAATTTATTTAGAGGAAAATACCACTTAGGTTCGTGGAGTTCTTATATAGTGTATCTTTTGATAATCCCTTGGGATAATGATGTTATAATCTATGAAGAGATTGAATGCACTAAAAATAGCTAATGTGTCTGAATAGAATGGAATTGGATTTAGAAGCCAATAGGTAATCTTCCATATTTTCATTGAGTTTGGTGTGTGTAGTCCTTATATTATTGATAGTATGAATTCATAGTAATCATAAATTCTTATATCCTTTGAATTTTTATACCTACATCTTCAATGGTTTTTTCCAATAGAGGTCAGCTCCCCCAGCTGTAACCACCCACTTGGTGGGAGTCCCAGGGGAATCCATTTAGATTTTTTCAATATTCACAAAGAAAATTTGAGGAACTCTACAAAATAGTTTCACATTCATAGTTATGAAATATGAAATACTTCTAGTGAGATTATTCCTCCATAAAAAATACATAACCGTAAATTTATAATTAGTGATACTCCATATGATCCTTCACACTAAATCATCAATGCGGTTAACACGAATCATCTTAGTAGCTAGTGAATATTCACGATATATCATTAAAAAATCTTTATCTAGTAAGTCCAATATAGTTCTCAATGAGATGAGAGCATCTAGGGGGACATCTAGAAATAAACTCACTAGTATTCTCACTATTGCTATTTCTCCCACTTTACAAACAATAAGTGTTCATAATTATGATGAAACATTGGATAAAATAATAACAATCATTGAGAAACAATAATATATATCATTAGAAAAAAAACATGAGATACCTTGAAGGCCATAACACTATTTGAGGTAATGTACCATCCAATAGGAAATAGATTTTTTGATATTCATACTTATCACGACCCGCCTTCACCAAAAGTAGGTAAGGGTCAGCAGATTTCCATTCCCTTCCTTCTTTAAGTTGAAGGAGACATAATTACCCCCGAAAACCACCTTAAATAGGTCCCGGAGTGGAAACCAGCACCAAGGGTATATAATCACACACTAAATGGAATGCATTACCCTTTTTCTTTTAATAGGATTGGGAGATAAGATAGTAAATCCCACAACACAAAAACTAAAAGTACAAGTATGGGTGAAAGTAAACAATTCTGATATGCATGTTCAAGGGTAAAAGATACAAGTCACAAAACTCCAAAGGTGAAAAGATACCAAAAAAAGGAAAACAACAACTACAGTTGCCCCAAAGGACCAAGCTAGTACGGTCCCACACAATCCTTGATGTCCTCTTGGAAACCTGAAAACTGTTTTATATATGTAGGGTGAGCATAAAAGTACACTCAGTAGGGAAAAACAAAAGACTCTCATGCACAAGTTAGGAGACATTCTAATGCCTCGTGGAAAAAGAAATAACCAAACACCTAACAAGGTAAACTATCCACCCAAGCCTCACCAAGGCACACTCCCCAAATAACTCAAGTCAAGTAAAGTATAGTAATAGCACATCGATGTTTCGGTACCCTGCGCCACTTTCCCACTAGTTATTGAAGACATCCTATGCATCGAACAAATCCCTCCATTCTTACTGCAGTCCCACTGCCAAACCCTACCTGCACACACCTGGGCCACAACCTCACTACAGTCCCACTGCCAAACCCCACCCAGACACACCTGGTCCATAACCACTATCCCGCCCATAGACACCTGGGCCCCAACCACCACACATCCATACCCGGAAACACCTAGGTCAGAACAACTACTCCCACGCCCGAATACAGCTAGGCCTCATCCCGAAGACACTTGGGAAACAACTTGCCCGCAAACACCTGGTCCAACCACCACGACTACCCTACCTGAAGATTCTTGGGCTAATAATGGACTTCAAGCCATCACAGCCTGCACAAAGATACTTGGGATATCCGGGAAAGGGTGAAGAAAGGAGCTAATAACCAGCCACTAATAGAAGTGTTGGGAAAAACACCATCCCACATGAAATGGGGGTGTTTGGAAATAAGTGCTCAACTTTGGTGGTGCGTGAATAAGAAACATAAGAACTACAAATATATATATAAGTAAAAAACACTAAACCCAACCTAGGGTTTCCAAATCCAACCCCAGCACAAGAACACTCGTCCCTATTCATAGAAAGCAATTTACTCACAGCCGAGTCGCAACTCACCCCCAGAACCAATCCCCATTTAATTTATTCTTGATTCCATGTTCATGTAATCTCATTTAAATAATGTTCTGCACTACTGGGAAGATAACAACATAAATACAAACTAAGGGAAAAAGTTACAGCCAATAACAATTTAAGCATTCACACCTAGTTCTCTTGAAAAGTCACAACAACAAAGGGATAAGTGAGATCCCTCGAAGTACTGGAACCAAAGAAAACCCTGAGATACAACCCCATGTTCTCAAAATCTAGGAGCCAATGGTTTCTCAACAATAGAGGATCCCACCATAATTCGTGATATAAGCAGAGTAATCACACAGACTCAAATTCACAACCAGCGAAAGTATAACAATAGGGGATCCCATCCCCAACTGCATCGCCCCAGCAATCAGCCGGCGAAAGAAAAAACCAAACCACTACCACCAACACAAGGTAGGCCCATGCAGGTATTTTCATATTTAAAAGATTTAACATGCTCCATGGTTTCAATTCCAATGTACTTTAACTGGGGATACCACAGAAAAGGGGTTGATCCTGGTGCTTTCAATTTATTTAACCGAGTATACGTAATTAACCAATTCTATGTTATGGTTTTTTAAACATACAGGGGTACCGAAGTTCATTAGTGTGAAAGGAAATACCACCAATGGCCATGATTTTCAGTGAGTATATGCCTGTAAAATTCACAACACATAACAACATAAAAAAAGTATAGCAAAACATTGGTCACACCCCCCCTTCATTATTTAAGGTCTGTTCATTATCTTCATAAAGTTAGGTTTTATCAATTTCCACATAGAAAAAATCATCCCCACCCCACAAGATACATAGAAAGAGAGATGAAGGATAAAATCCATACCTGATGGATCAAGGATCGACGTTAAGTCCTCACGTGAGTTGCAGGAACTCTACAGAATGCGATCAAGGAAAACTTCGAGGGGTTACAACTCGTCGGGAGGAAGGGTACTCCGATTGCAAGGTGATCGAGAAAATGAAACGTTGGGAGAATCCTTTAGGTTATAAAGGCTGAGATACAGCATTATTGGGATGGTTAAGATGTGGAAAGAAAAACGTGAAACCACATAAGAAGAGGGGTCATGGGTTGACTACACGGCTGGGCCACCCCACACGTAACTTAAAATTTCCCCACCCTTTAGGGCGGTTAAAACATACGCACACCACACCAATAATTTAATTTAAATGCCATTAATAGGGATTAATGGGATTTTAAATAGGCTTAAAGGGGTCCAAACATGGTTTAAAACCCAATTTACGTAAAAAGGAGGCGCTACTGGAAAACTCATGGGGGTAGGAAAGAGCTACCGGTAGCCAAGAGCTACCGGTTGGCGACAGCTACCAGTTCACAAGAGCTATCGGTTGGCGACAACTACCAGTTGCCGAGAGATGCCGGTTTCCTAGAGCGATTGGTAGCCGAGAGCCACCGGTAGCCGAGAGGTACCGATTACTAGGAGCTACCAGTAGCCGAGAGCCACCGGTAGCGGAGAGCTACTGGTAGCCGAGAGCCACTGGTAGCCGAGAGCCACCTGTAGCTAAGAGCCACTGGTAGCCGAGTGCTACTAGTGGCCGAGAGATACCGGTAGCCGAGAGCCACTGGTAACCGAGAGCCACCGGTATCCGAGAGCCACCAGTAGCTGAGAGCCACTGGTATCCGAGAGCCACCGGTAGCTGAGTGCCAGTGGTAGCCGAGAGCCACCGGTAGCCGAGTGCTAACGGTAGCCGAGGGCTACCAGAACCCCAAGGTCATGGGTAGGCTAGGTCTACCAGTAGATTGAGACTACCGGTAGGCCAAGGCACCCACTAGGAGTCACGAGAAGCTGGGATGGCCTTCCAGGCCACCCAGAACACCTCCGACGTCATATTTTTTACCAAGTAATGGACCCCAAAAACCTGGGCCATTACATTAGATACTTTTCAAACTATTCTCGTCCCCAAGAATATAAGAACAATCGAGAAAGGAGAAAAGTGGGGTCCAAACAACCACCCTCTAAAGATACTTCTTAGGGGCAAATCGTTGAGTCGTTCGAAAGATGGAACAGAAACCTCCCCCCCCCCCTACATCCATAAATACTCCCCCAAGAGTTATCAACCACAAAAATTCACAACAAGCACAAGGATCACACTATCCAGCACATGAGTTAGGGAGTCCCCTCCTACATGTCAGAATATTATCCAATTTGGGTAGCACTGACTCACCTGCATGGGATTAATCGCATCCACACTAATGCGTCCTAATTAGCAGTTAGGTTTTCCCATCCACACACATTCGTACACACACACAGGGAGAATACGGAATAGATCATATAATAGCTGAGAAAAATAATCATTTCATATATTAAAGCACAAGGTACAATATCTCAAGGATCAAAACAAAAACAACAAGTCAAAATTGATCTGGATACTAAATGCATAACTGGGCCTCCCGTTCCCAAGTGCTCTCTTCCAAGCCACCATGCCTCCGCAACACACGAACCGGGGGGATGGTTTGTCCACGAAGCACTTTCTGCTTACGATATTTGACTTGATTAGTCATTCTATGAAGGTCACATCGTCTTCGACATCTAACTCTATCCAAATTGATGACGTGGGAGTCATTTTGTAGATATCGACGATGCTGGGAAATGTGAAATACGTTGTGAACTTTCTCCAACTGAGGAAGAAATTCAAGATAATACACCACCTCACCAACTCGTCCCAACACCTTGAAAGGTCTGATGAACCTAGGGGAGAGATTACTCTCCTTCCCAAACCTTCGCTACCCACGTTGAGGTGAAACATTCAAGAATACATGATTCTTAACCTCAAACTCCAAGGGCCTCCTCCTACGATCGACATAAGACTTCTGTCAGTCCAGGGCTGCCTTTATCCTTTCACACACGAGTTGAACCTTCTCAGTGGTGCCCCGCACCACTTCTGGCCCAAGAACAGCTGCTTCCCCAATCTCTGTCCAGCAAACGGGTGAATGACATAGCCTTCCCTAAAAGGCCCCAAATTGTGTCATACCAATAGTGGAGTGGAAGCTATTGTTATAAGCAGACTCCACTAGAGGCAAGTGTCATAACCATGATCCCCCAACCCGTAGCATCTCTTCCAACGTCTGGATTGTTCTTTCTGTTTTCCCATCTGTCTGAAGGTGGAAATCAGTGCTGAGGCATAGCTGGGTGCCAAAGGCATGCTATAATCCCCTCCAGACTCATGAGGTAAACCGAATGTCTCGATCAGAGACAATAGATCTCGGGATCCCATGCAACTGCACCACCTCATTAATGTACCTATGGGCTAAGTTTCTCACCGGGCTCGACTCCTTAATCTTCAAGAAGTGTGCTGATTTTTTCAACCTATCCACCACTACCCAGATGGCATCATAGCCTCCCTGAGTCCTGGGTAGCCCTGTGATGATGTCCATCGATATGTCATCACACTTCCACTCCGAATCATCTAACAGCTGTAACGGCCCTCCAGGAAAACGATTTCCAGCCTTTACTTACTGGAACACGAGGCACTTTGCCACAAACAATGCCACCGCCCAATTCACCCTGGGCCACCAAAACTATATCCTCAAGCCTTGGTACATCTTTGATACCCTATGAGGTACCGCTAAAGCCGAGCCATGGGACTCACGGAGAACACCGTTATGCATCATCTCTGGAATGAAAATCCTTCCACAGAAAACCATCTGATGCTAACCTTCCTTTGACCATCCCTCAGGAGAATTTCCCTGATAAACACGATCTCGCATCACTTCCACCTCTGAGTCCCCCCCACTGAGACTCTCCCACATGAAAAACTAAGGAGGGAACTATAATCATCTGAAACAGACAACCTTTTCCACCTTCCACCCTTGCATCCAAATGCAAGGCTTCTAACTCTTTCATCACTCTCTAAGAATATGCAGATTCCTGAACTACTTTCTTCTTTGATTTCTTGCATAGGGCGTCAGCCACCATGTTTCCTTTCCCTGAGGTGTAGGAAATCTCAAAATCAAAATCCTGGAAGAACTCCATCCACCTTTGTTGTCTTAAGTTCAGGTCCCACTAGGAGAAGATGTACTTCAAGATTTTGTGGTCCGTGAAGACCACAAAGCACTCTCCGATGAGGTAATGTCGCCACAACATTAGTGAAAAATTACCATCGCAAGCTCCAGATCATGGGTGGAATAATTATGCTCATGGGGACATAACTACCTAGACCCATAGGAGATCACCCCTTGCAGCAACATCAACACACACCTGAGGCCTTGCCCTGAAGCATCACAAAATACCTCATACGCCACCCCTTCTTCTGGAAACCTCAACACTGGGGCACTAACCAACTTCTCCTTCAGATTGCTGAAGGATGCCTCGCACTACTCAGTCCACATGAAATCCTGGTCTTTTTTTGTCAAGGCTGCCAAGGTGATGCAACTCGGGAGAATTTAGGTACGAACCACCGATAGTAACCTGCCAGCCTGAGAAAACTACGGACCTTTGCCACGTTCTTGGGTGCTGCCCAAGAAACAACCACCTCAACCTTCAATGGGTGTACCGCTACTACCTGCTCGGACACTACATGCTTAAGGAAGTTCACTTCTCGAAACCAAAACTTTCACTTCGACAACTTCCCATAGAGATGGTGTTGTCAGCGGACCTCCAAAACTATCCTCAGGTGCTCAGCATGATCCTCCACTGATCTTGAGTAGATTAGGATGTCGTCAATGAACATGACTACAAACCGATCCAGATAATCCCAGAAGACGGAGTTCATAAGCCCCATGAACATAGTTGGAGTGTTCATAATGCTGAACAACATGACCACAAACTCAAGGTGCCCAAATCTACATCTAAAGGCTATCTTCAGGATGTCACCCTCTTCACCCTCAACTGGTGATATCCAGATCGTGGGTCTATATTTGAGAACCATCATGCCCCTTTCAACTGGTCAAAGAGATCGTCTATCCTTGGAAGAGGCTAGGAATTCTTGACTGTTACCTGATTCAACCTCATGTAGTCTATGCACAGCCTTAGACCACCATTCGCCTTCTTCGCAAACAACACAGGTGCACCCCACGGTGACGCACTCAGTCTAACAAAACCCTTCTACATGAGATCATCAATATGAATCCACAACTCCTGTAACTCTAAAGGTGCCATCCGGTAGGGATCCATCGAAATTGGATGAGCATCAGGCTGAAAGTGTATCCCAAACTCGATGTCACGTTGAGGGGGTAGAGTAATCACCTTCTTAGGGAAGATGTCCATAAACTTACTAACTATCCCTGGTACCTCCACCATCTCAGCATCCACTAAATCTAGTGACAACTCGGCTAACTAGGAGAGGAGGGGTTCCTCTCGCCTGCTTCCCTTCTGGCCACTCTGCTCGCCAGTGAAAGTAACACGTCGGCCACCCATGTCTAAAAGAAGGGCCCTTCCTCGGAAGCACTTGATGATGGAACATATAGAGAACAGCCAATAAATGCCTTGGATGACATCGTATGGCTTTATATGCAATAGCAGGAGGTCCATGACTGACTGATGTGGCCCTATCGTCAGTCTGCATCCTCTACAAACATATAACAAGTCGGTCTGACCTCTGACTGGTGTGCTCAGCAATAGGGGCACTGGATGTCTCTCAGCATCTAGACCCAGAGCACGGGCCATACCGAGTGCAACAAAGGAGTGAGAAGCTCTGGTATCGAAAAAGGTATAAGCAAGGGCAGTGAACAAACTGATCATACATCGAAAAACCTCTGGTCCTGCTAGAACTACTGCCTTCGCGGCGTAAAACTGTCCATGACCAGCTCCTCTGCCCCTCGGCTGTCAGCCACCTCCCCGACAACGCCCTAGTCGAGGTCCCTAAGGACCACCCTGAGGTTGGCCTCCCCCTGCAATGTCTGCACTCGGAGGAGCTGGATCTCACTGCACCTAATGATGCTGGTGAAAGGACTTAGCTGGAAGCTACTGCTGAGGCGGGTGCTGGGCATGTCTGCCACCACCATACTATACTCGGTCTAGGCACTGATTCCGGTGATTCCCGTGGCTCCCACAGACGAAGCATCTCGGCCCTGGGCCCGAAGGGAAAGGGCGAGGGCTAGGGGAACGGAACTGGAACTGCTGAGGCATGATCCCTATTGGTTGAAACCTAGAGGAACCTGATGCTAGAGTCCTGCTACTGACGGCCTTTCCCTTTGATGATCTCAGCTGGATCCCCTCACGTGACACACCTCCCAGCATGTGCATCCTCTCCACCACATCATCCATCTTCTGCACCTCTAAGTATGTCGGCAAGGTGAAGGGGGTAACAGCGTACCAGAGGGAAGGTCGGAGCACCTCCTCTAAACTTCTCACCTGAGAATCTTCATCCAAAAAGAGGTCTGGGGAAAAGTGGAGGAGATCCTTGAACTTGATCCCGAGCTCCCTTACTGACATACTCCCCTGGTGGAGGGAGAGTAGCTCCTGCATTTTCTCAGCTTTCATCGTAGAAGAGAGGAGTTCCGCCTAGAACTCCTTCTCGAAATCAGGCCATGCCACCTAAGCCTCTCTCCTCTCCCGTAGGTAGGGCATCCACCACTGACGTGCTGCTCCCCGCATCTGTCTTACGACCAAAGGACCCCAGTACTCTGTCGGAGCCTGAATCATGCCGAAATCTATCACCAGCTCCTCTAACCAACTTTTCGTCTTCATGTCCGACGTGCTTCCCTCATACTTCTCAAGGGTATGTCGCTGGAAAGCATGAAGCATCTTCTGCCACTGATCATCCTCCTCCTCTCGATCATCCCTCTACTGATTTCCCACATCAACCTCCTAGGCCTCGATCGCCTGTACAACTCGTGGTTGTCTCCCAGGTGCCATAGCTGCAAGCTAAACAAAGAATGCCTAAGCCCAAGTAGTGCTGAACATTGTTATTAAAATTTCTTAAACATCTTATTTATTTCAATTTCCCAAAACACCCCAAAAACACGGGAACACAAGTCATTATGATTCATGTACCTTTCCTAGGGTCTCTACCGTACAATCAGCATGTCCTCACTTGGTCGTTCGGTAGGTCCAGATTCCTTGCATCGGATCATGGGGGGCTCTAAAATCCTATGTATTAGTCGGTCTTCCCTGGCCTAATTCACGCACCATGGTCACCCAACACTATTTCCCTACCATCCCATGCAATCCTCACTATGCCTAACTCAAGACTCCATCATATCTCTCAACCTCCCTCTGATACCATTCTGTCATGACCCGCCTTCACCAAAAGGAGGGAAGGGTCAGTAGATTGCCAAGCCCTTCCTTCTTTTAGTTGAAGGAAAGATAATTACCCCCGAAACCCACCTTCAATAGGTCCTGGAGTGGAGACCAAAACAAAGGGTATAGAATCACACACTAAATGGAAGGCATTGCCCTTTTTATTTTAATAGGATTGGGAGATAAGATAGTAAATCCCACAACACCAAAACTGAAAGTTCAAGTATGGCTGAAAGTAAACCATTCCCATATTCATGTTCATGGGTAAAAGATACAATTCAAAAAAATCCAAAGGTGAAAAGATACCAAAAAATGAAAAACAACAACTGAAACTACCCCAAAGGTCCAAGCAAGTACAGTCCCACACGATCCCTGATGTCCTCCTAGAAACCTGAAAACAGTTTTATATACGTAGGGTGAGCATACAAGTACACTCAGTAGGGAAAAACCAATGACTCTTGTGCACAAGTGAGAGGAAATTCTAATGCCCCGTGGAAAACGAGATAACCAAACACCTAACAATGTAAACTATCCACCCAAGTCTCACCAAGGCACACTCCCCAAATAACGCAATTCAAGTAAAGTATAGTAATAGCACATCGATGTTTGGGTACCCCATGAAACTTTTCCTCTAGTTATTGAATACATCATACGCATCCATTCAATCTCGCCATTCTTATCGCAGTGCCACTGCCAAACCCTACCTGCACACACCTGGGTCACAACCTCACCGCGGTCCCACTGCCAAACCCCTCCCACACACACCTGGGCTATAACCACTATCCCGCCCGCAGACACCTGGGCCATAACCACGGCACACAACTATACCTGCAAACACCTGGGTTAGAAAAACTACTTCCATGCCCAATGACACATGGGCCTCATCCCGAAGACACATGGAAAAACAACCTACCCGCAAACACCTGGGCCAACCACCATAACTACCCCGCCTGAAGATTCTTGGGCTAATAATGGACTTGAGTCCATCACATCCTACCCGAAGATACTTGGGCTATCCAGGAAAGGGAGCAGAAAGGAGCTAATAACTAGCCACCAATAGACGTGTTAGGAAAAACACCCTCCCCCTGAAATGGGGGTGTTCGTCACTAAGTGCTCAACTTGGGAGGGGTGCGAATAAGAAATATAAGAACTACAAATATATGTATAATTAACAAACACTCAACCCAACCTAGGGTTTCCAAAGCCAACCCAAGCACAAGCACACTCATCCCTATTCATAGGAAGAACACTACTCATAGTTGATTCACAACTCACCCCCAAAACCAATCCCCATTTAAGCTATTCTTGCTTACATGATCAAGTAATCTCATTTAAATAAAGTTCTGCACTACTGGGAAACTAACAACATAAAAACAAACCAAGGGATAAAGTTACATCCAACATAAATATAATCATTCACACCCAGTTCTCTTCAAAAGTCACAACAACAAAGGGATAAGTGAGCTCCCTTGAAGTACTGGAACCAATGAAAACCTTGAGATACAGCCCCATGTTCCCAAAATCCAGAAGCTAATGGTTTCTCAACAATAGAGGATCCAATCCCAATTTGTGATATAAATAGAGTAATCACACAGCCTAAAATTTACAACCAGTGAAAGTATAACAATAGGGGATCCCATCCCCACCCGCGTCACCCCAGCAATCAGCCCATGAAAGAAACAACCAAACTGCTACAACCAACACAAGGCAGGACCAAGAAGGTATTTTTAGACTTAAAATATTTAACACACTCCATGGTTTCAATTCCACATTACTTTAACTAGGGTTATCACAGAAAAATGGTTGATCCTAGTGCTTTCAATTTATTTAACCGAGTATACATAATTAACCAATTCCATGTTACCGTTATTTAAACATACAGGGGTACCGAGGTTCATTAGTGCACAAGGAAATACCACCAACTACCATGATTTTCAGTGAGCACAGGCCCATACAATTCACAACACATGACAACATAAAAAGAGTATATCAGAACATTGGTCACACCCCCCTTCATTCTTTTAGGTCCGTTCATTATCTTCATTATGTTAGGTTTCATCAATTTCCACTGAGTCGAAAGCATGCCCACCCCGAATGATACACAGTAGGAGTGACGAAGGATAAAATCCCCACCTGAAGAATCAAGGACCAAAGTTATGTCCTCACGTGAGTAGCAGGAACTCCACGGAAAGCGATCAAGGAAAACTTCAAGGGGTTACAACTCATCGGGAGGAAGGGATCTTCGAGCGTTGGGTGATCGAGAGAAAGAAATGTAGGGAGAAGCCGTTATGATATAAAGGATGAGAAATAGCATTCACGAGACAGTTAATATGTAGAAAGAAAAACTCGAAACCACGTAAGAAGTGGGATCGTGGGTTGACCACGCAGCTGGGCCACCCCACACATAACTTAAAAGGTCCCCACCCTTTGGGGTGGTTAAAAAAGACACACACCTCACCAATAATTTAATTTAAATGCCATTAATGTTCATTAATGGGATTTAAAATAGGATTGAAGGGGTCAAAACATGGTTTAAAAACCAATTTTTGTAAAAAGGGGGTGCTACTGGAAAACCCGTGGGGGTAGGCGAGAGCTACCGGTAGTTGAGAGCTACCGGTTGGTGACAACGACCGGTTTCTAAGAGCTATTGGTTGTCGACATTCACTGGTTGTCGAGGGTTATCGGTTTCCTAGAGCTACCGATAGCCGAGAGCCACCGATAGCCGAGAGCCACCGGTAGTCGAGAGCCACCAGTAGGCGAGAGCCACCGGCAGCCGAGAGCCAGCGGTAGCTGAGATCCAGCGGTATCTGAGATCCACCGGTAACTGAGAGCCACCGGTAACCAAGAGCAACCGGTAGCCAAGAGCCATCGGTGGCCGAGATCCACCAGTCGCCAAGAGCCACCAGTCACCGAGGGCCATCGGTTGTTGAGGGCCACCGGTAGCCGAGGTCGACCGGTTTCCGAGGGCTACCGGTACCCCAAGTTCACCGGTAGGCTAGGTCTACTGGTAGGCCGAGGCTGCCGGTAGGCCAAGGCTACCACTAGGAGTCACGGGAAGCTGGGATGTCCTCCCAAGCCACTAAGAACACCTCCGACCTCAGACTTTTTACCAACTATTGGACCCCAAAAACCCATGCCATTACAATATTGATTATGTATATATCCAAGATAAATAGACAGGGAGACAGAGTATCAGATTAATGGAGTCTATAGGAAGACATTAAAAAAAATTCTCCATTAATGTAATTAAGAAATAAGGTAAAGATTATCTATGAATGAACATATCATAGACCCACTCTTAAAAACTACATCACCTCATAACCATTAAAATAATGTTCTAATCCAGTCTTTTATACACATTTTCTAAATAAATTTTTACCAATATATTAGTATCGATAACTTTTTATTGAGATTTTTTATTATCTATTGTTCCAAATAGAATCATCATGCCTGCTCCTACACTAAGAGAACACATATTTCTACGGTACCCTTATTTTTATTCTAGCCACAAACCTACGAAAAAAGTTGATAAATGGCATATTACTAAAGGTCTAGTAACCTTAACATCACTATTGTGGGATCCATATTCTATCTTCAAGATGAAATTCCCAATGAATTATTATTCTTCAGTTCAAGAAGTAATGTATGTAGTATTCATATCTCCCTATTTGATACAAATAATAATGGATTTATTTCATGTGGCCTTATTTTATTTATGAATCTTCTCATATAAAAGAATATTTATTATTGTATAACTCTAAATAAAATTTTTTGTCTCATCTTTCATACAGATTATGTTCATGATGGTTTACTTATGGAAACATACAATTGAGGTTTTATTTGAGTTTCATCTAAATATATACCCACTATAGTACATTATTTTTTAATTATATCAATTTATTTTATAGAATATAACATTAATCTCTATATAAGGGAGGGATCCATGACTATTGTACCATCAATAGGAACTCGTTGTTCTGGGTCCAACAATTTTATAATGTCTAATGGTGAAACTTCTATTCATTTTTGTGAAACTTTATCAACAATGGAGATAGACCTGATGGGCCATTGTACATATGAGTGATGGAGGTATTGGGGGAAAGAGATCTCACATAAGTTGGATAATAGCATATCGATTCCGCTCATGGTTTACTAAGAGCCTCTCTTGTTTCTACACCAGGTTAAGTGTACTCCTATATATATAAGGTCTATAAGGATTATATTAGATAGAAAAGTATTAAATTCACTCATTTCCATATGATAATATGTATCCACACCATTCCTATATTCATTTTTGATGATTTTGATGAATTCACAACCCATGAAATAGACACGGTAAATTGGGTTTATGTATGATATGGATTGACAAAGGTTATACATTTGTGTGATATCAGATTTAGAAAAAACAACATATAGTTAAATCTTGATATAGGAGAAGATAAACTCCACCATATTATGGTTGCTCATAAGATTCAGTAATTTTGACCTATATGTTGTTTTATAATAAATTCCAGACATTGATGTTCAATAGACTAACATTCATATTTTTCCCCATGTTCCATTGATAAACACTGATAAATAGAACCAACCTATTATTTATTCTCCATAACAAAAATGAGAGATATTTAGTTGAACCTCAATTCATTGTCTAGAAACTTACACATATCCCAAGGTTAAAGACCGTTATCATTCCAGATGACGACTAAGATCTTTGAGAGATAGATTAGGAATCTATAATGGATTCATTATCAAGTCATTTATAGGAGATATTTGGAATTTACATGAGACATTGAAATAGATATACTCACCATTTACCTATAGAAAGAGGGTTATTTCTTCTTCAATGAGTGGTGACTCCTTGGGAGTGAGCTATCCTAGTTCTATTAATTGATGAGATCTAGAATATCAAACTAGTTGGGATAATATTGATATAAAAGATGGGGAAAATTTACCTCTAGACCCCTAAAATTCCCTTAAATAGGTGAGACCAATAAAGAGGGGTAATTAGAATAAACAACCTCGGTATCGCCTTCGGTAGGGGTATGATCATCACTACCAATGAGATCTATATAAGATCAAAGAGTGAAATGGATTGGGGAACCACAACTAGGACAACATTAGGAAAGAGAATGCATAACTAGAGGAATTAGTGAAGTTGAGTAAAACATCTAGGAACAACAAGTGGAGAACCTAATAATGGGAACCCATCATGATAGGGTCCCTATGACTGTGAGCAATGATAGAAACACCTACCTTAGCAAGGGAAAGGCTCTTATAATCTTCAGTTCAATAATAGGAATCTAGAGGCACTAGTATAAAGGTTCTAGTAGGTCTTCCATTGCTTGTACCTAGGGGGTCTAAATACTGGAGCACTGGAAGGGGGGAACCACCACCTCAAACATCACTCTTGTGGCTAAATAGGAAGGTGGGGATGTAAATAATGTTCCCATCTAAGTGATCTCAATCATAGAGTCATTCTATTACATAACATCACCATTATCGCAAGTCACTACCTTCCCGGAACTCCTCTTCTAATATACATGAATAATATAAACTGAGAGATAGAAATGAAAGGGAAGTATCAAGTTATTTAAGATAAAAAAAATATTTATAAGGGGTTATTATTGACCCCTCCATCAATAATATATCATGGGGGATAGACATAGACCTATACATATCCACATAGATCCACACAACTATTGTGTAGAGTGTGAAATTAGGTGTTTCATTCTATTTTCATACTTAATTACCTTGATTATCAATGTAACAGTTAATTTTTTTTATATGTATTAAAATTGGATGAATTATTTTATATGATAATATTAATATAATGGATATTTCTAGTTTTTTGGGCTACTCAATTTATATGTGGTCAATTTTTATAGATCATTAGCTTGGGTAACTTATTTTTTCCTTTGACCCATGTTGTCCCACAATTTATTAGTTACTAATTTATTTGTAATTATTTCCTTGACATCGATCATGCTATCACCATTTTTGTCTCTACACTCCATCTATCCATCCCCACCCATGTATACTATTTCATTTTAGTTTGGTTTGGTTTCATGGAACTTTCTAGTTGTTTAGGAAATTTTGAGGTGCATGTGGTGTTAGGGGGATTGATCACCCATACTGCCAATCCCTTCTGTTCACTCTCACCTTTCTCCATTCTTCACTTTAATCTTGATCTGGTTATAGAAACACTATTTTTGGGATGTTTAATTTTATTTTTATCAATTTATATTCTTGAGTTCATCCTGAGTACACCATTAGTGTTCTTTATATGGAAGAGTTATATTTGTGACCTTCATTGATAAATATGTGTGGTTGAGTTTTGGATTGAAAAAACATATGACTTATAGATAAATTGATTCCTTAAACTTTTGATAGCATAAAAAAAATTCTCCATATTCTTCCTGATGACATATTTAATAGAATAGGATAGTCATACCCAAGCATCTATCATTATTTTATGATCCTTCCTATCAATTTTGAATCATTAGTTTTTCAAATATTCTATTCTTTTTTCTATGGTGGATAAGCATGTATACTATAAATCTTAGTTTTTTGGATTAATAAATCATGTCTATGGGTGGTGTTCATTTCAGGAATGTAAGTCCAAACCATACTAAATCATATAAATTCCATGTTTTATTCTTTACTACATTGTATGTTTCATTCATCTTTAAATTTCATTTCAGTTTGATTGGATACTTTTAAAAAAATCAATAAATTGTTCCTTTCTTGTTTTTCCAAGCATTCTACTTCTAGTGAACCTTCTCCCAACAATGTGGTGTTAGATCCTCATTGGGTTATTTTTTATTTTTGTGTATTTTTGAGGTATTAATTTAGTTTATATTTTAATAGATGATTTATGTTATTCTTTTTCATCATTATAGTTCTTTTTTCAATCATCATAATATTTATTTATATAACCCTACTAGTGGTAATATAATAACATTATTTTCTTTTTCCTCTAATTGACCTATATGATCACTATTCCCATCTAAATAATCTGTTTAACTTCAGATTATATTCCCAATAAGAATAATCCAGGATTGAGAAGTGTGAAAATATTATCTTTTGATCATATCAACATCAATAATTCCACTCTTAGAAATCATATCATATTGAGTAAATTGGGTGATAAATTTTATAATTCCATTATATATGTTTCCTTAGAGTCTGAAAAAGCACTTAGATAGAATAAATCACGTATCTCATCTTTAAACAAGATACCCATTTCAACTAACAAGTTGAAAATTACCAAAAATGTATTCATGTTATCTACTAGAGGATTCTTATCATCACATCTCAAATGCGTAAATTTATTGAGTAGATATGTCTTATAATTACCTACTTATTCGGAATAAATTTCTTAATTTTTAAATGAAAAAATTGTTTGTGGGAAGCTTAATATTATAGAAAATTCAAAAAACCATATAACGACAAATTCAAAATTCAATCGAAATACCAAGACCTAAAAATTAAAAATCAAACAAAACACTCATCACTATCTTGGTCCAAAACAACGAAAATCATTAATTTGCACACCATAATGCACATCACCTGTATCATTATAATAGTAATATCACGCACCTCGCATGTGAGATAGTTTTCACCTGAAATATTACATAACAAAAAAATAGAACAACCAAAAAACTCGTTCACCACCACCATGAATAAACATTGAAAACCAAAACCAAGTTAACAAACTCAAATCATTGATCCATTATCTAGAAAAGATTATAACCGCCATCAATGAAATGAAGTGCACAACTATTAACAAGATGAGATCCAGAGAACCCAATATCAATACAACCATCAAAGACATCATAAGAGACACTAATGAGAGTGTAAAGACACAATTATCTTCCTTCAAATAACAATTTAAAATAGGATATAAATAATATAAAAACTACCCACATACAATTTCATGATCCCCAAAATAACTCATGATCACATTTTCCCAATGAATTTATGCTCAGAACAATTCATTTGATAATCATCTATGTAAGGGTACTGTACTAGAACTAATATGTGCTAGAAATTATGGCTCTCAACCCATAAAATAACACTTGAAACACCACCTCATAAGATCGATAATAAATGCCAACACTATGTGATTTCCTCCTCATCTAGAATAAGACTAGAATGCAAAGTCAAATGATGAAAGATATCCAAATCACATGGGAAAAACACATCCTAGGGGAAATAAGAACACGAGGTAATCGAGAAAAAATAAAAAGGGGGATAGAATCCATCAAAGGAAATTACTCAAACCAAAAAGAAACTGCTGCTTTGGAAAGAAATAAGGAACTAGACAAAACCCATCAAAACATCATGGAGAATAATAAATCATCATCATTTATCTTGATTGTGAGGTCCCTAGATAAGAAAGTTTTATGAGTACACAAAGGCAGAATAGAAATATCCCTTTGAGGATCCAAAATTATTATACCCTACTATTAAAGTATAAAACAAGAAAAAAATTGGCCAATGTGTTTGACCGTGTATGTCTACTTCAATATGATTCTGAACATTATCATAAATCCATTTTTTTGATATATTTAAATAATTATCAATGATAAAAATATCTTTCCCATCTGATTTAATAGTTCTTTATATAAAAAATAAATTTATGAAATTCATTTACATATAAATGATCCTAAATTTTACCTCTCTATATGTGATAATTCAAATCATTAGTAAAATCATCAAATAGAAAATAGAATTATACAATTCCCTTGAAAATATTTTAACACTATATCTACAACCTTGCTAATAGTTATGGGATTGATCCTTTCCCAAGAGAAAAAAGGATTTTTAAAATAGTTATAATAAAATTCAACAAAATAATATATAATATAATTTTACATTAAAATAAAATAATTAGAAATATAAATTAATTATGAAAACCATAAAATATAGGGAATAAAAATTTATGTAAAACATTATAAAATTACATAAAATAGATTAAAAAATTTAAATTTCTACTGAAATATAAATTATAAAGATAGTGAAAAAATATGTGAAAAATACACCATTAATGACCTCTAAAATCTATCTTGATCTAATCATGCTCTTATTCATCATGAAACAATTAAATAACATATACCCTTTGTGGATTTCATGTGTTGATGTCTCCATTTCAAGAAAAATTATCACTACATTATTTTTGAAGTAGTAGATATCCATGTCATGATGTGCCCCTATCTAATAGCACTCCGATAAAAATGATCACCAATAATCCTATTATTCATTCCTTATCACTAAATCCTTACAGCCTAATTAATGAGGTTACATCTCTCTCTTAAAAAAGTATTCCTCTATTATCTATATATAGTAGTACTTCTTATTTGAAAAGAAACAAAATACATTCATTTAATTATGAAAACTAAAATATGTTAAAATATATATTTTCCCACATTAAAAAAATAAATTATTGCACCCCTCTCCATATATTCTTTAAAAACTAGATATGAAAATATCTCAAAATTAAAATACTAAAATATAGTTTAACTATATCATAGATAAGCATAGAAAATGGTTTTATAGCTAAAAATGTTTTACAGATATATTAATATTATTATATATAATTTTTCTCTTCAGAATTCAATGAAATTTTAGATTATAAATTTGAAAAATACATTTATTTTTCGAAGAATCACCAGAAAAATGAACTTTTAAAATAGAATAAAAATTAATAGTTTATTTTGAAATTATGATATGAAATTTTTTATTTATTTTCACTACTATATATTTTGTGCTTTTAAACATGTACCATTATCAGCGCTTATCGAAAGATCACATAAAATATTACTTTTATCAGCACTGATTTTATAATTGATAAATATTATCCAATTTCCTTTTTTTATTTAGCATCGATAAATGTAACATTTATCTGTACTTGTAATAGTGATTATAAAATATTTTTTTATTTATTTATTAATTTAAAATATTTATACATGTTTATTGAAATTAAATGTTTGTAAATTTAATTTTTAATTTAATTATATGGTTTAAAATATTTTTAAAATATTTTTTTATATTAAAAATTGTATATATTTGTAATTAAATATATATATTCCATATATATAATGTAATTAATTTTTGTTTATTTAATATATAATCTAAAATAAAATAAATTTTATATGAATTGTATATATAGTTGGATTTACACACTTGTATGTTGTGTTCAATTACACACATGTGTCCTAGGGTTCTGTATACACACGCATGTGCACAGACACATATTTATATGTTAAAATATGACCATATATGTAAATCAAAATTTAAAAAAATGAAATAATTA
Organism: Viscum album; assembly: GCA_963277665.1. Taxonomy (NCBI): domain Eukaryota; kingdom Viridiplantae; phylum Streptophyta; class Magnoliopsida; order Santalales; family Viscaceae; genus Viscum; species Viscum album. Next base: position 1,903,715,598 of record OY728130.1, on the reverse strand, counting down.
GAATACTTATATAAATTTATAAAATGAACTTATATTTTAAATTTTAGAAATTTTATAATTATAATTTTTTCTATATTATTATAATAAAAAAAATATTATTGAATATTTGTATTTAAGTAACAAGTAATGGACAATTATTTTAAATATTTTTCGGAAATAGGTCACTACGTTCAACCATATAAAGCCTCAATAGTTGATAGATTTTAGAATTTTCTAAGGAAGTATGTGGTTTAGTTGAGATGATACTATAAGTTATTCAGACTTTGATTTCTCTAATAAACCACAATTCCATTCATTGTCTTTCTAAAGGACTCTAGATTTGATATGGAGAATATCCAGGTAGGTAGCATATGGGATGACAATACTCTTTCTATTTTTAGGTCAAATGAATTTTATATTGATATGGATGGGACTTTCAGTTTGTATCAGAAGGATGAAATTGATGATGGATCTTGATCATTTTCCTATTAGAAAGACACAATCATTAAGAAGATTACTATGAAAGGATAACCAACTTGTCTTGAGGTGAAAGAAGATATTGTTTCTAAAATATTTTAAAAGTGCTGAAATTCCTTATCCAGGAGAATTTTCCTATCTAAGGGATATATTTCTTGAAATTAGGTGGATATGTTACTTATATACACTAAGATTAATTATTTTAAGGAATGGAAATTCTTCTAAATATTTTTTAGATTTTATCACTTTATATTTCCTTTTGAGATTTATAAATACTGAGCACAGTATGCCAATTCTCTTTATTAGAATCGTAGTCAATTTGGTATCCATGAATAGTATTTGGAATTTAGTCAATATAATTTTAAAAACCTATTTGAATGGATTTGGATATAAATTTACGATCTTATTTGGGTGCTTTGGAATCTGACGACTCTTCATGATATAGATTCTTCATTAGGAGTTTCTATAAATTTGTTCAATAATACGTAGATTCTCAAGTACAGAAATTTCCAGGAGTCCTTATGAATATTTATCTAAGTGCAACTCTTATAGAAATTTTTTTTAGTTATGTCATAATATGAATATAAATCTCCATATGGAGTATGAATGAAATCCCCAACTCTATTTTGAATATAATGTGGTTGTTCATTCCAAAATTTCCTATCATTATTTATTTACTTGATTGGTTTATAGTATCTAGAGGAATTTATAGAAGTATTATAAAAGGGATAAATCCATTTGAATGTTTCTAGAGCTACTAGGTAAGTGGGGATCATGTTGTGAATGAAAGGAATCAAGGATTGAATTTTGGAATTTTTGTCACTCCTATAAAAATTAGGAATGTTGAAATTTTACATCATAACATTAGTTTTATCTTACAGTCTGGGTAGGTTAGGGGCCAAGGATAATATTTAATGGAAATTATTATTTCACAAGGTTAAAAATTAAATAATGGGATAGGGATGGGTCATGGAAGACATGTAATTTAGATGGGAAAAACATATATTTCTAGTTTTTATGACTAGTTACAATCTATTGGAGATAGGATCATTGTTGTTAGAAATGTTGTGTTTGTTGAGAAGGCTAATATTGTTCAGAAGAGGTTACTTGGGGACAATACCCTAATACAGGTGGATTATTTCATCTTGGATAAACATGATGACGTGAATCGTGAAAATTAAGTTCGGATGGGGCATCTAATTTCATGGTCTTTTAATTATTAGGATGTGGTTTTCCTTGAAAAATTTGATTTCAGTTATGATGTTTCATGGTTATCATAGTTACGAAATCAAGGATAGGCCTAGGGAACCACTTTACTTTAAGATAATATATACGTTTATGGTATATAGTTATATATAAATGGATATCAATGTGGTTTTGAAGATTTTGGTAGGTTTTATGCAAATTCCATTGATGTTCATGATGTTAGGACTAAAATTGGTCATCATAAACTGAATCGGCTTGTTGGAGTTGATGTCCAAGATGTGTAGTCTTTGGTTTTTTAATTCCCTAATGGTGATGATTTAGGTTTTGTCTCTTTGAAAGGGAATGTAAAATATTATATAAATAATGTGTTCATTATGTGTTATCTGGATCAAAATGTTTTTATTAATGAGGCTTGGGTGAAGGATGTATTGAATTGATCTAGTGATCAATGATGAATAATTAAATGTGGAATGAAATCTTTATCCCAAGTACATTATCAGTTATCTATTATCATATTTCAATTACTTATTATCAAAATGTGATAAAAATGTATTCGATAGTGAATTATTCCTTTCAATACCACCAAAAAAGAGAATGTGTATAGATTACTCCAGTCTCTCAAGGAATGATTCTACCATATTATGATAGCCCATAATTTATTACACCTTATATCATGATTTATTACATAAAATTAAACATAATAAAGGCCCAAAAATTGATAATCCTAATTTCTTTGATAAATTGGATATATTGAATAACATGTTTCAAATAAAATACATTGATATTATTGAAAAAGTCTTTCACATTTTCATAAAATTCAACCATTCTCCTTAAATTCATCAGATAATCTAGGGATGTACATAAGAATATGATGATATATAAAGACTAATTTGGGAATAATAAAATAATATAATGAGGAAAAGTTATACATTTTATACAAGAGGCATATAAAGGTAACATAATATGGGTGAGAATCATATTATTGAATAATAAGGCATGATATAACATGATAAAGTAAAGGAAATATAGCAATATTGAAAGAGAATAAAACATGACATCATAAACATAATTCAATGATAAACACAATGAAAAAATGACATAGTGTGTTTAATATAACCTCTCAAGAACCATATATGGAATTTCGTGAGAATAAAACATAACCTAATGCATTGGAGGTGATATAATTCTGGTCTCACCCGTCACTTTCATATCATGTACATGAATTAGTGTTCCACATAGATCATACATCATAAGGATGTATTTAATCAATTATAACCCCATGAATAATGAATGGGGTTTAAATAAATTTAAATACCAAATCAATTAAGTATAGGTACAACTAGTTAGATACACTTTGATTATAAATTGTAATGGGTATTCACTACAAAAAAAATAGGCATGGAAAATCGAGACAATTTTCAATAGAATAATTGTGGTATATAAAAATTCATAAAAGGGTTTAATTAGAGTGAAATGGGTATATAATCACTTCTAAATAATTATAAAATTAAGAGGTATATTTAAAAATAGATTCCAACGTGAAATATTTGAAATAAAAATGCATAAGATGAAGAAGGTGCTTGAATACAGAGGACAAGGAGAGGATCCCTTGCTTTGAGAGGATAATTCTAATAGTTTGTTAGGAACTTCATAAGAGCTTGAGAGAACCTTGGGATGACTATATAGAGGGATGGGTGGAATAATTATATGATCCAACTGTATTGAGTGAATAATGATGTGATTTTAGGGGGTTTATTTATAAAAATAGAGTAGAATTCTTTATTAATTTTCAAACTTAGGTTTTGGACACTATATGATATATTAAAAGAAATCATAAACCTTCTCATGGTTTATTCACATGATTTCTACAAAATTAAAGATTTTTTAATTATTTTACATGTTTAAAAACAATAATCATTAAATTATACCCTACGTGATGTGAAAATGAGTCATGTGTATAAAGAATTGATTTTAAAACCTTAAAATATAATATCGGTTTTGGAGAATATATAAGGGTTTATAAAATTAATAAAATAACATCAAAAATACAATATTTTAAAGTGGAAACATATTTTATTTCTTGTATACTTTGTATATTATTTAATACATCACTTTTGAGAATTTTTGATGTCATAATACCTACTCTGTAATTATATTGTATTTAATTTTTTCCAGAAAAATATACTCCCTTATAAAAATATGAAAAAATAACCATTTTATAATTTATAAATAGTAATTTAAAAAATAATATTTATTTGGTCCTAATAATTTCCTAATATAATAAATTAAATTTTTAATTCAAAAATTTCAATTTATTGAAAAATACAGGTTTTTTACAATAATTTATTTTTCTCCCACATAAAAAATACGTTTGACTTCATAAAATTGTGTTATAATTTTATTTATTAAATGTTATTCAATAATAATATTTTATTAAAATATATTGTATTTCAAATATTATTGATTTCTTCAAAAATAGTGTCTTGATTGTCTTTTTATTTCTCAAAAATACCATTTGTATTTCATCGTATAAAAATTTAATTTTTATCAAACCAATTATTTAATAATTTGAAAAGTAATATTAAATAGGGAATAAATATAATCATTTTTTTATATAACATGAAATAAAAAAATTCATACAAATAGGTTTTAGATAGATATCCATTTATTACACTTCTGAATTCCCTAAGGGTAATGTTTTCAATGATGATATTTTTATGGGGTGGTTCAGTGAACATGGTTTGGGATTGGATTGAAATGTGATTGAACATATACCTTAAATGGTTTCCATCATTATTTAGTTATTTAATCTCAAATTGGTATTAGTCATGGTAAAATACCAGGGATGTAATCTCCCTTAGAATCTCTGATAAATGGGCTTCATACTGTGTGATCCTACTAGTCGAGGCTATCAAATGCTTTATCTCTATCAAATTCAATTTATCATAAAACTAAACATGTTAATATTATTGGTCACTTTATAATTGATATATTATCAATTATTGTGATTATTAATGGTATTTTAAATTTTGTAGACCAAGTAATGGTCCAAAATAAGCAAAGACCAACACATTTTTTATATAAATAGATTACCTGATACAACATTTATTCATTCAAAAATGAAATTTAATTTATTAAATTTTAGTTTCTTAAATTATACACCCTTTATAAATTTCACTCTAAAAATATTCATTTCATACACTAAAACAAGTAATGGTAATTATATTTTATCTCCACATCTGGTACCTAAGTCACTTTGTTAAATATGTGGTTACACAATAAATCTTTGACTAGGTGTGTTGTCTTATTTCATGGAATATTATCCCAATGTTAAATGATATCCACTGGCTACTCCTAATATAAATGTTAATTTAGTACCACACCTGAATTCATTAAATTTTTGGGGTCTAGTATGTTCTTCCTTAATATGGATACATGGAATGCATCATGTACTTGAGATAAGTAAGGTGTGATTTCTAGTAAATAAGTCATCATTACGATGAGATCATGGATCTTAGAAGGGTTGATGAATCTAGGAATATGATTTCCTATATTCACAAATCTTAGAACTGTATTCCTTGGTGATATATAAAGTAACACCTTATCTCCAACCTCAAAATACAGGTCACATCGATGATTTCATTTATATATTTTCACTAATATTTTTACAGATATCATATAACAATGAATGGTTTTAACATCCTATGTCATATCTTGGAAAGGATTATGTCCCATCAGCTTCAACTATCCAAATATATCCTAGAATTTCATATTTTGACACATATTCCCATAAACCACCTCATAAGGTTCCATTTTAATTCTAGAATAGAAACTATTGTTATATGAAAAATCAACTATGGGAAGGTTTTGGTCCCAATATTCTTGGAAATACATTAAAAATGATCTCATAATGTCCTCTAGATTTTGAATAGTTATTTCAAGATTATTATCAATATAAAGGTGATAAACATTATTGAAGGTCATTTCTATATCCAATGTTTGCAGAATGATTCTCCAAAACCTCATGGTAAACCTCAGATCTCGATCAAATACAATAGAGATTGGAACTACATGCAGTCTTAATACATCCCTTATGTATATCATGGAAATTTTTTCAAGATAATAATATTCATTAATACTAATTAAATGAAATTACTTCGTAAGAAGATTGACAACCACCCATAAGGCTTTCATTCCTTAATGTGTCCTGGGGAATCCTAAAATGAAATCTGTTATTATGTTATTTCATTCCCATAATAGTATGGGAAATTGTTGCATCATACCCTTTAGCTTATATCATTATGACATGAATTTTTTGAATACTAAGCATTGAGATACAAAATCTAATATCTACATCTTCATTTCATCCCCTAAAAAGTATTACATTAAATATCTATGAATATTAGTTCTTCCAAGATGAATAGAGAAGGATGAGCTATGTGCATCATTCATAAGTTCACTCATCAATTCTGGTTGTTATGGGACACATATCTAGGTTCTAATCCTTATTACTAATCTTTAGAAAAAGTTAAACTTCTTGAATATTCTAAAATCTTTCAGTAACAGCAAATGATTTTTATGGGCCTCCTTGATCCTCTCAAGAATAGATGGTTAAGTAATTATTTGAGAAAGGTGGGATAAAGTTCCATTTATTATTTCCATTTACATCCTTTTCATGTCTATGAATATTGGATCCCATAAAATCCATATCATGGATAGGGTTGTGGTGTCCTTTCTACCCAAGGAATATTTAACTTTTTTTGATTTCTTTTGATGGTAGTGGATTAAAAAATCATAATCTTTGATCAAATCTGACCACCTCTATTGGCACATATTGATCTCATTTTATGTGGTCATATACATGAGGCTTTATGGTATTTATATATGTCATTCTTATCTAAGTATATATAATTGAAATATTCTTGGGCATCGATAAATCCTATGGGGATACACAAATTTAATAAATTAATGAACTCAAACTAACTAACTACAAAAGTATAGTTCTTGAAAATTATGAGTGTCCATAACACAAAGACGATTTTCATTTTTTAAATTAATTAAAGAAGTTTAAATTTCAATTGACAGACTGGTTGAAGAATGTTTGAAAATTTAGAAAGGATTGGGTTTGAAATCAATATGATTCACATGAGAGGTTCAGTTATTTTCTTGTTCATCAGCTAGGAATTAAATTTATTATGGATTTATTCATATTTTGTGAAAGAATTAGTTTATAAGGGATCCTTGGTTTGGGTACCCTACACTAATCATGTGATTGCACCATTGGAATGGTCATCTACTAGGTTCAATCACTAAACTAGGCTACCTAAAACCTTCTTTAAACATAACTAACCTATATTGTCAAATACTTATACAAAAAATAGAGAAATCAATTTATGAAATAAAATGAAACACCTCAAATCGAAAAAAAAATTTCATACAATACAAAGGGAAGATGAATTGGGATTGATAAACAGAGTTACAGCAATCCAAAACAAGAATAAAAGGTAAAAATGATCCCAAATATAAATTTTTATTATAATTACATCACTTAGCACAAATAAAACAACTTTATATGGCTAGGCATGTTGAGAATGAGTAGTATGGATACTTTAAAAGAATTGGTGGTGATGAACAATGGTGAAGTAGGGATCTGGTGGATTATGCATTGTATGGAAGTAGACCATTGGTTCCCCTCAGTTATGGATTCCCATTAACGTGTGGCTGAGGGGGTATTTTTTTACCCCTCCCATCAAATCATTGTAAATGTGATATTTATTTTTTTATTTTTCCAAACATACAAAATTTGTAAAATTACATAGCATATAATCCATGTCAGCAGGGGATTTTCTGTATCTTTATTTTAATTAAAATTTCACATCATGTATAGTATACATGACATGTAATTGATTTTTAAAATTTGTAATGACTTCATGACTTGTCTTGAGTGGTAAGTGATTCCCTAAAATCTCATAATGTGTAATGGAATACATGATGTGTAAATTGTATTTTTCCTATTTTCTTTCCCGCTCTGACTTAAAAAAATTGGTTTCATACCTCCTTAATTCACCACATTTTTTCCTTTCCCAAATATCCGAGGTATTCTACTAAAAATCAAAAAACAAGTCAAATCATTAAAAACATGGAATTAGTTATTAATTAATTAAATAAATCAATATATTAAAATACTATAAAATACCTTCATGAAATACACATATCAATAATGTCACAAAATTGTCAGTTCAAAGATCATTATAGACAATTCTTGATCATTTATTGGGTAGCTTTTATCATGGATACTTATTTGGATGGAGGCATATTCTATCATTTTTTCATCTTTCATGAGTACACAACCCAATCCATTTTTATATGTATCACTATAGAATAGAAATCATTTCCCACTAGGGGTAATGTGATCATAGGTTCAGTGATTAATCTCTTCTTTAACTTTTTAAATCTCTCTTCGCATTCATCATTCCAAACAATATTGAAATTATTCTTATTTATCTAGATTAGTGGTATTGAGAATCATGAGATGTTTCTAAAAAAATAGACAATATTACCCACCTAATCTAGAGAAACTATAGATTTCCATCATAGATGTTGGTTTTAATCATCCTTCAATTTCATTTTTTAAGGATCCAAAAGTATCCCTTTTTTGGTGATAACATGACCCTAGAATATTACAGGCCTCATCAAAAACTCTCATTTACTAAACATCAAAATTAAATTTTTATTTCACAAAGTCTTCAGTATTAAATTCAAATGCCCCTCATATTCCTTCTTTATTTTAGAGTAGATAAAAATATCATATATAAATAAAACCAAAAAAATTGTTGAGTTAATCCCAAAAGACACTTCTCATCAATTCAATGAGAATTTCAAGATAATTATTGAGTATAAACTCTATCACTATGAACTCATAGTGCCCATACCTCAAATAAAAAGTAGTCATCGGTATATCCTCCTTCTTCACTATTACTGGATAGTATCTAAACAGAGGATCTGCCATAGAGAATTATTGTGATCCACATAGCTAATCAAAAAATTCATTAATCTATGGTAGAGGATACTTGTACATTATCATGATATTCTTTATCTCTTAATAATCAATGTAGAGGCACATTGAACCATCTATATTCTTTGTGAATAGGACTTTTTCACCCCATAGTGAAGAACCTGGGTGTATAAAACCATTATCTAGATTCTCCGGTAATTTTTTCTTTAGCTCATGAAGTTCAATAATGGTTATTATATATAGATTCATGGATATCAGTAAATCTCCAGTATAATCTAAAAAAAGTAATGAACCATGTGGTTAGGAGTAAGACCTTGGAGTTCTTTAAGAAATACATCAACAAATTCCCTTACAATGAGAATGTATTAAATTATGGTATTCTCCATAGACTCAATGATTTGAGAAAGATATGATTTCTAGTAGTGTATAAATATCCATAATTGAAATTATGATACTGAAGGAGATTTGTTCTCCTATTTTCACATATATATAATTAGATCGTGATTTTTGAAATTGATGGTGATCTATTTCTCTCATGAATTTACGTTGGATATATATAAGAAAATCCAATCCATGATCAGAATAGAATTAAATTATAATAAGGGTTGTATCACAAGGATTGATGAGAAATTCATCCCACAAATATTTATAGGGGAGGAGTTATATACTTGTGATGTAATAATTTTCTCATTCATTCCCTTCAATGATAACTCAACTTTCATGGTTTGAGTTGGGGTTTGAATGGTTCTAATAAAATTTCATGATGTGTAAGAATGTATAGAACTATGGATGATAAGATTATGTTTTAATTTTTGATTCTGGTTCTAAAAATTTACTTCATCTAATCTAGACTTAAGGAGGATAATTCTAAAACTGTTAAACATATAAATAGTAAAACATGAACATTAAAGGGATAACTCATCAATTTCATATATTCCTTAACCTATTTATTTCTAGGTTTCAATATAATTTATCTATTATCTATTCCCAAATATAAAATATTATGGTAACTTTTTCCCTTAATAATATTTCATAATGATCTTGTGAATTTACCGAAGAATATACCCTAGGACTGTCAAACAAGGTTTTTAACAAGGCCAATTTTCATACACCAAGTGGAGATCAAGTTTAGATAAAATCACCCTTTTAGGGGTCATTACCCCTACATACCTCTATTTCAGAGCCACATCCACTTGTAGTATCTAGAGAGGGATTTATTTCCATGAAACCATTTACTCTAAAATTTACTAAAATTTAGGGAATTTTTCCAATGTTTATTATTATCCCTAAGGATTTCACTGGAGTTTTTAATACTAATCCGAAAAATAACAATACTTCCCACTAATACCAAATATGAATACTAATATCTTTAATACATCTAGATTCATGATTTATTACATAAAAGTACACATTAAAAATCACACAAGCTTGTAAATACAAGTGTATTTAGGAACTTTGGTACACCTAATAACAACATACAATCAAAATACAACAAAATTATTGAAAAAAATTATAACAATCTCTAAAAATGCCATCATTTATCTACAACTACACAAGATATCTTAGAGAGATATATAAGAATGGGTGGTCCAATAAATTAATAATTAAATAATAGCGTGAGGTAAATTTTTACATGCGATCCAAGATTTATATCAAGTTAACATAAGACGGGTGATAATCATAATCTTTAACAGTGAGGTATGATAAAAAAATAAAGGAAATATAGGAACGTGAAACTAACATAAATCATTAACATAATTCAAGGCTAACGGCCAAGACAGCATGACATATTGTTATTAGGATAACTTCCCACACACCCGACATGTAATATGATGAGATTATAACATTAAACAATTAATTTTATATCTATATAATTTTCGGCCCACCCATCACTTTCATATCATTTACATGTAATAATGCCACATAGATCATTCAACATAAGGATGCCTCTAAAAAATTATAACCTTGTGATTAAAGAGCTCAGGATTTATAAATGTAAATCCTCATTCAATTAAGGATAAGTAAAACTAGTTGAATATTGTTTGATTAGAAATGGGAATGCGTATTCACATCTAAAATATTTTCCATTGAAAATCACCAAACAATTTCTACCGCATAATGGAGGTACACAAAGATTCATAAAAAGTGATTAATATGAGAGAAATGGATCTTTGATCAATTTTAATTCATGATAATAGTGGGAGGGATATGTAAAAATATAATACAATATGATATATTTGAAATTAAAATGCATAATACAAATGAGGTTCTTGAATAAAGAGAAAGAGAGGATCTCTTACCTTCAAAGGAAACTTATGAAAGCTTAATAGGATATTATTTATAGCTTAGGAGAAACATTTGAGGAATATAGATAGGTAATTGTTGATTAATTTCATTATAAACGGGTTTTTTTAAGACGAATGGGATTTTTCATGGGGTTATAAAGAAAAAGGGATGAAAATTCTTCATTAATTTTATAACATAGGTTTTAGAATCTATATGATAAATTAATCAAAACCACAAACATTCTCATGTCTTTTCCCAGGGTTTATACCAAATTGAAGTGGTTTTAATTGTTTTAAAAATTTCTAAACTGATCTAATAAAAATAACACCCTTGGTGATGTGTAACTGTGTCATGTTTATAAAGAATTGACTATAAGCCCTTACAATACAATATAGGTTTTGGAGGATTCATTAAGGGTTTATAAAATAAAAAAATAACACAAAAAACACATTATTGAAAATGTGAAACAAAATTTTTGTCATGGAAAATATTTTATAGTATTTATTGAATTACTTTTGGGCTTTTATTGTTTCAAAATACATATAGTATAATTATATTGTATGAAATTTTAACCCAAAAAATCGACAGCCACAAAAAATAAGGGAAAATAGAAAATTGGATAATTTCGAATTTCTGATTTCAAAAATAATATATCTTTAATCATAATAATTCTCTAAATATAAGAATTTATAATTTTAAATAAAGAATCTCCACTTACTAAAAATATTTTTTTTATAATAACAGCTTTTTGACCCTTATAAAAATTACATTTGAAATCATGAAATTATATTATTATTTATATTTAATAAATATTATTTTATAATAATATTTAATCAAAATATAATTCATTTCTATAATTCCTGATTTCATAAAAAATAATATCTTCGTTGAAACTATATATTTATTAAAAATACAATTTATGTTACACCGTATCAAAATATAATCTATTTCAAAGTCATTATTTAGTCATTCAAATAGTATGATTGAAAAGATAAGAAATATAATCATTCTTTCATTAAAAATGATATAAAAAACTCATACTGCTAGAGTCTAGATACATATCACTTTATTAAACCAGCTAATGACCTGAGGGTAAGGTGTGAAATGGTGAGATTTTCATATGGTGGTTCATTGAAAATATATTAGATTATGGTCTTGATGAGATTTAAATTCTCTAATAAATAGTTCTAATCACAATTTAGTTGTTGAATATTGGTTTTGGATTAGTCAATGGAAAATTTCATTTATGTTATCTGCATCATATTCTTTGAAAAATGGGCTACATAGGGTAGAATCCTACTATACGATGCCATCACTCCCTTTATCTTTGTCCAATAGACATTATCGTAAACCTTAATATACTAATATTAATGGTCATTATACAACAACTATATTATCAATAGTTATGATTATTAATATACCTTTAAATTATGAAGACCATTAAATTGTCAAAAATAACCAAAGTAGTGCATCTGTTGTCTATAACTAGATTACTTGATAAGGAATTTATTTATTCAAAAATTTTATTTCATTTATAAAACTTGGATCACTACACATATCATCTAGGAATACTTCTAAATCTATACTTACTCATGAGGAGGAGATTGATAATGTTGAGTCCACAGGGATCATTCACTAGGGTAAGTCACAATCTGAATTGTAGGTGACTGATGAGTGTGAATATGGAAATGATTTGATATATTATGATCATTAATTTTATCTTTTTATTTGGATAATAGAAAGTCCCTCTGTCTGACCCCTTCCATTCCCATGTGTTCCTTTTTTAATAAAATCCTATAGATTTTCCCTTATCTAAACAATTTCTATTAATAATATTGTACATTTTAGTTATAAAATAAATACATTATATATAAAATTATTAATATAATATATCTATATATTGGAATGTTTAAATCTATTTAAATATAATAATTAACATTTTTTACTTTATATTTTAAAATTTTATAATTAATTACATACTATAAAAAAATTATACGTTAACATTTTTGAGGAAATTGATAAAACTATTATATTAATATATATATAGTTTATATAATTTTTCGTAAAATAATAATAGTTAATATTATTTTAAATATATTATAATAAATCTATTATTTATTAGAAATATATTCAAAAAAATCTATAAATTGAAACATATTTATTAATATTGTTAAATATATTTATTAATTATCAAAATATTTTAATATTTGTTCATTAATATAATTAATTAATTCATTGAAATATTCCTAAAAATATTTAAACATAATTATTAATTATTAGTATAATATATATAATTAATATTAAAATCATTTATATATTTATTTATTTATATTAAAACTTTTTTATTTAAATATAATTTATAATATGTTGAACCCACTAGTGGATGATGTTGTATTTTTTTCAATACCAGATTAATTTTAAACATTGGTGAGTAAATCCTTATGTGATAGAGAATTTATTAGAGGCAGTAGTGTCTGAAATAGTTTTTGAATGTATTTTAACTAGTTCTATGATTAAATAAATCATTAGAGATGGGATAAGAATTAAAGAAAGCTATATTAAATGTATCGTATCCATTGGATTATATTTTCATTTGTTCTAAAGGGATTGAGAATGGGTTGATTAAAATTGAAGTGTTTTTTATCTGATGTAGAGAATTCTAAAAATTCAATACTAGAATTGAGAAAATTTAAAATGCATAACCATCTCACAAAGATAATTTCTAAACTCTATAAGGGTCATTGGAGACTATGTAACAGTCAATTCCATCTTGTAATTTTGATTTCTAGTTTCTGTAAGGATTAATTTTAAAACTATAAGGATTATTTAAGCTTCTGCAAGGATAATTTACAAGTTCGTAAGTATCATCCATCATTATGACATTAGTTAATAATTAAAAATAACAAATTCAAAACCAAAAATATCATTTATCACTATACTAAGACTACCTAAGGATCATTTAAGCCATATGAGACGGTTTCTTCTTATAAAAATGTCATATGTCTTAAAAATTCACAATGACATTAAATCAGGTGATGCTATGATATGTTCCACAGGTATAATAATATCAAAACTATTATAAAAATTTTCCTTTCATGATTATAATTGAAAATCACGGTGAATCTGATTTTTTGAATAATTTACACCACTATAAAGGAATTTTTCATGTCACAAAGTTGTTTATGCATGTTGATGTGGAATTAAGTTATCAGTGTAGATTTTGTTGAGAAATAATTCCATGATAAATTAAATATCATGTGATGAAATTTCTAAGAGATGTGGAGATTAAATAAGGAATATACACAAGATTATTGAATTGTGTCTAAATGATAAATAAGACCATGATAATTATAATTATCATAAGGAATTAAAAAATGAGTCCTTAAGAGAAATTATTTATGACTAATGTGAATTATAATTGATGGTTGAAAAAGTTGGGAGGTGAAATTTTTGTGTAAATATTTATACTTGTGATGCAATGAGTATAGAAGAATAAATGAGAAGAATAAAGAGATAATGGGTATTTTTTGAGTGTTGTGAGTAGCTGAAGAAGATTAAATTTTGTGAAAACCATATACATAGTCAATTATTCATTGGGAATAATTATTTAGAATGATATGTTTGATTATGATTAAAGAAGTTTTTAAACTGTTGAATCCAACCATTTTAATGTGTCCAAGTTTATAAACTTTCTTTAGTTCTTCTTAATTTTAAGAGGATAGTTGTCTGAATGGGATAAAATCCCTGACATACCAAGGATACAGTTATGCTTTCAAAAGGTAAATATTTTTAACATATGAATTATATAAGTCTCTTTCATTATTAATTATGATCATTTTTAGATTGATTTTGAACAATCATGAGATTTTTTGGGTTCTTTGAAAAAAATTGTAAGCACTTACTAACCCTCCCTCTATGTGCTTATCACACTTCATGTGATTGTAAAATTTTGAATCAAATAATGTCTACTCTATATTATTTCTCTATATTATATATCATAGATCAAAACAACTGATTTTATAAAAAAAATAATTCCTACCTTCAATGTAAAAAATGTTTCATATTTAGAAATATCGAATGGTTCTATATCTTCTCTCTAAGGGGATGTATGTACTTTATTCTATCCAATATTATTTCACTTTGAAAAATGAGACCACGACATCATATTTAACTAATTAGAAAACCATTAAAACTGATTAAATGTCCAAGAATTAATTAATTTATTATATTTAATATAATGATGTAACAATATTTATAGTTTGAATAATTACTAATGTCATTAAGGAGAACCTTTATTGTATTTAAGAAGGAAACAAAAAATATAAAGGAATAATAAATCCATAACATTATAGATTAGTTTGAATATAATAGAATTAAATAAGATGAAATAGCCTATAAATTTCTTATAATAGTTAATCTAGTTGATTTCATGGTTAAATGGTTTGGATATACTCTTAATGATTCAATTATAGTGAGATATTTTGTATTATTTTTACCAATCAAGTTTTATGTTGAGATCCTAAATCTTAATGAAAAATATATTGATGATTTTACCATTGATGAACTTTGTAACACTCTCATCAATTATGACACGATAAGAGCATAATAACTTAAAAGTAATGGAAAGTATAAGGAAATTTATTTCCAAACATTCAATGACTTGAATGTATAAGATTGGAAGGTGTATTCTGAAGAAAAATAAAGAATGAATTATTTTTTTCAAATTCATTCTCTAATGTCAAGAAGCTTCATACATGGAAGATTTAACTAAATAAGTACACTAATTTTTAAATTTGTTCACTATGGTGTAGTAGACTATTTATCTACCAATTTCCCACTGAAAACTAAAGGAGACGGTTAAGATGATAAGGATACTAGGAAGAGAACAAATATGAGAGTTCTACTAAATAAATGAGAGTCAAATAAAATGAATAAAATTTCACATAAATCCATTATAAGTAACATTATTTTAGTCAAAGGAGGTGTAATAAAATAGTGAATAAAGGGACAATAATGAGTAAGATCCAAGTGATGCCTCTCAAAGGGTGATCATGTCATATCTAGAATAATAATTTTGTTATTAGAGTAAGACACACAAACCAATAGTGAATATGATGTATAATAAGAAGAAATGAAAAAGTAATTCACTATGAAAATGAAAAAAATGGTTTTTAAGGAAATAGGGTGGTTGGGAGAAGACAATATTCAAATAATATAATTATATAAAAAGATTCCACTGCACATTAATAATATTATCAGGTTAATGAACATGAAAATATGAAGCTTGAAATTGTTTTAAAATGCTTAATCATTACGGAAATGAATTAGGTTATTGTTTTTGGAAATAAATATGTTGAGAAACTAAAAAAGAATATTGTTTCAACTAATAAGAATAAATAAAAAATCAAATCTTACTAGAATAAATTTGTTGAAGAAAAAGGTGATTGTTCCATGTTAAAATATTCACGCACTAATTTTTACTATAAAAAATACATTTTCAAGAAAAACTTATTGGAGTACCGCCTAAAATGATATACATTATATCAAAATAAGCTGGTATAGGAAAAAAATATGAATTATTCATGAAATATAATTAAAAGGAAAAATTAATTTATATATAGAAATTGGATTCAAGAAACCAGACCATGTCAATCTCAAGAATCTAAGATAGTCATATATTGATGTACTTGATGATACAAACACAATTGAGAACGTGAAACAAATATATAAAACAACAAGATCAGTATAGATATTCCTTTTAAGGGAGAATTTTTTAGGGATGATATTTTTAATATGGTTTTTTATCCACAAGAACAATATTTTTGGGTACACCATGTCATTAACAGGTGTTGTAAGGGGTAAATAATCAAGGGGGAGATTACAACCATGAATGGGAAAATTCTGGAAACCACATCAACTTAATAAGAACGTTAAAATGAGAATTTTTTTTAGGATTTTTTAAGAGTTGTGATAGAGTGTGATAATAAAGGACACACCTATGATGAGTTCATTACAATTATTCTAGATTAGTTAAATATTTTTGAAAAAAAATTGAAATGTTCAAAATATAGGCCACATAAGCCAAAAGTAAATTTTGGTGAAAGTATCATTTGAAACATGAAAATATATAAATCCTTGGATTATGGAAAATTGTTCTTCATAAAAAATTATTCTTGATTAGAAAAATATAACAAATATTTAAAAATATAATAGTGGAGCTATCACTTTTGGAAATTATAGATCACTAAAAATCAAAGGATTTAGAACTATCATTATTGGGAAAATCCTATTATTCAATAGAATGTTTTTTTATAGACTGAAGAATAATTTATTGAATTTATCACTAATATATGATATTATAAATTACGTTATATTTAGGTTAAATTTATTCCTAGTAATGATATTAAATTATGGGGTAAGTTAAAACTAAAGTGTTGACAACTATTTGTAATATGTCTCAAGGAGGAGAAGTCAGAACAGGTTTCTCTTTGATAAAGAAAATATAAAATAATTTTTCACTTATAAAACTTATCAATCTTGACTAAAAGAATATGGGTAACTCATCAAGGAAAAAGGTAATGAGGAATATTACCATTTTGAAGGATGGAATAGTTACTATTTTCAACACATGTCCAAATGGAAAATGGTAAACAGAAATCATAATGGATGTGTTATTCAAACCTCAAAAACATTAATTCTAGTCTTTTATAGTGTTTGTGGACCTATAATAATGATGTTAGAAATTGGAAGGAAAACATAATTCTTTATATTCATTTACAAATTCACAAGGATGATATGTATCATATAAATGTCGCATAAGTATAAAGACTTGGATAGATTTAAAATATTTTGAATATTATAAGAAAAATATATAGGAATGTACTTAAAGTTATTGAGATATGATAATGGAACTAGGTATGCCAAAAAGTGGTTCTTCGAGTATCTTGACAAACATGGAATCATTCTTCAGTTTAATGCTCTACATACACCTCAACAAAATGGGTGACTGGAATAAATAACACAAGTTTTTTGATGTGGATAGAAAAATGTGTACCAAGAATGATACAATATGATTTTACTCTCTGTATCAAATAAACACAACTAGAATTATTCCTAAAATATTTATTTTGAGGTCAAACTCAAATATAACTCCCTATGATATATGGTTCAAGAATAATCCCAACGATAAACAATATTTGGTGTTTGGGTGTCCCAAATTAATTAATATTATATAAATAAGGGGTGGAAAATTCAATTAAAGGGTAAAATATATACCATTACTTGGACTTACCAAAAATTGAATTTTTATACAAATTTTACAATAATAGATTTTGGACAGTTATTCATTGTGATTATATAGCATTTTTTTAAAACCAAGAAAAGATCAAATATCAATCACTGTAAATGATTGGAATAATGTTGTTATTTTTGAACCTATTAGAAAAATAATATACAATACAAAGATACAAACTAAATATGTAGATTCTACTTACTAATGTGGTGATGATGAATTTTAGAATTCTAAAGGAGTAAATTATAGGCTGAAAAAAATCTTTTGATGTTAATAATATTATTAGAAAATAAATTAAAAGTGTTAATAAAAGAATATAAATCATGAAAACTAGTAAAAACATTTTTTATAAAAAAAATGAACCTCTAGTAGGTGAAGAATCATTTGAACATAAAAAAGTGGGGTTATGCTATTAATGAATAATTTGTTCAAATTGAGGAGAATTGAACCTGTGAGATTGTTCCATGACCTTTGGAGAAATTTTTTATTGGGAAAAATAATTTTTCAAGAATAACTAAAATTAAAATGATGCAGTGACTAGAAAAAATATTTGTGTGTTATCCAAATGGTATTCACAAATTTAAGGGTGGACTTTTATGAGACATTTTCTCTAGTTTCAATAATTGAATCTATTAGGGTATTTTTAGATATTGTGGCCCTTGGATTCTTTATTGAGTTGCAAATAAATTTTAAATAAGTTTTTTATAATGGTTATCTTGATAAATAATTGTAGATGGAGAAACATAAGGGTTTTATGCTAGAATCATGTAGTATAAAGGTGTGTAAATTGAACAAGTCTCTCTATGGTTTGTATAAAACTCCAAGAAGATATATTATAATATATTTAAATTTCTAAAAAACCTGAAATTTAAGAATGGGCATGCGGATAAAATTTTATATGTAAATAAGACAACCCCAACATCACTATTTTTAGTTGTGTATGTTGATGATGTTGTATTTTATATCAATGAGTAACATTTTTTGTAATAATATTCAATGAACATGAAAGAAATATGTGAAATGCCAATTCATGGAGAGATGAAATATTTCATTTTTTTATATTACCCAAGAAGTTAATTATGATTTTATCTCACAAGAAAAAAATTATATGGAACTTTTGAATAGGTTTTATGTGCGAAAATATAAAGTAGTGTTCATGGAAATTCATGTAGTAAAAATAAGAAAGGATGATGATAGAAAAGATACTAATGATAACTATTTCATTAGTTTAACTAACTATGTCTTGTACATAACAAAACCTAGTAATCATATAATTTATATTTCCCCTTTTGTACTATATATCAATATAATATTATAGAACCCCATATTTTGGAAGCAAAGTGGATTTTGAGATACATTTCAAACAATGCAATTATTTATTGAAGTATAAAATGAATAGTGAGTTAAATTTGGTAATGTTTGTAAATTATGACTATAAAAATGTTGTAGTTGAAATAAATTTTATATATTTTATAGTGTTTATAATTATTATAAGGTCTATTTTATGGCATTCAAAAAAATGAAACATCAGTCACCTAGAGTTTTATAGATTCTTAATATATGGATTTATCAAAATTTTCTACTCAAAGTATTTGGATGAAGACATAGATAAAAGATTTGAATGTCGAAACTAAATACCCTCTGGTCATAGGCTATGATAATTACAGCGCTATAAATTTTCCATAAAATGTATTATAGTATTAAAAATTTAATAAAATTGACATATAAGTACCATTTTTAAAATAAAATGTTGGTGAATACATTATATTGATGGAATTTGTTTCATCTGATGAAAAAAAATTTATAATATACTTATTAGTCCTCTCATAATTCAATATTTTTTAGAAAATATGTTTGAAAATAGGAGTTTAGTCCACTTACCAGATGTGAGGAATGTTATTACTTAAGTTTACACAACTATTTAATTATGATTAAAAAAATTTTAAACAAGAGATGTAATATGTTGGGATATAAAAAATATTTCTTCTTCTTTATGATCTATTTTAATGTGTTTGTTATGTTAGTATAGAAAATGTCATGAATAAATATGATATCTCGTGCTTCCTGAACTAATTTTTAGAGTCTTTCTTGTATAAGTATTTTATATATGGTATTATTATTTTTTAATAAATGGTCAGGGGTTCTGCCTCTAGCTATGCTTTACTAGTATTATTTTTAGAATAAATCACTCTTGTTTTCTCTATTGAGGTGGATCATATAGAATTTGTAGTAGGTTGATTCATAACTCAGTATATTAGAGAAATTTCTTTTATTCTATCATTATTTCCTTTGGTTTTATCATTAATTAGAGGTATGCGTGATTAATGGTATTTAAAAAAAATAAAAACATATAGATTGTCAAACCAACAGGTGGATAATGATGTATTTTTTCTTGATACAAGTTTATTTTGGAAATCGATAAGATTATACTTAATTGGTTGACTTGTTCTTAGAGGATGTATTATCTATAAAAATATAGAATGATGTTAAACTGAATAGAAGATTGGAGAAATCATTATATAAGTGTTTAGAATTTTGGGATACAGTATCATATGTGCAATAATATTTTGATTATGTTTTGATTTGATCTTAATTGTTTTGAGATGGCCCTAAGCCACATCAATATAGTCATGATAAGATATGAAGTCGGGATATTCAGTGGTGGAATTGAGAAAAAGGACAAGGAATGGCCACCCCATATAGATGATTTATAGACTATATAAGACTCATTAGGTACCCAATAAGATTCATTTACTTACAATAATTATGATTTTTATTTCTATAAGGTTCATTTGAAAATTATAATTATGTTTATAGTTTTCATAAGAAATTTTTTTTAAACAATAACAATTATCTATCCAAATGAAATGATTTTGGAATGAAATATGGAAATGGAAAAACTGTAACAATCATTTATTCTTATGATGATACTCTGTATAGATAATTCAATCTTAGGAAATATTTTCAAGCTAAAATATTAAAAAAGGAAAAGCTCATAAGGACTATTTTAGTATATGTTGGCCTAAAAATTCACATTGATAATCAATAAAACAAGGTTGTAATTTATTCTTCATGGAATATAATATGAAAATTATTATAAATATCTTTTATTTAATATAATAATGGGGGATCACGCCAATCCTGACTCAAATAAGACATTTAGCCATACTAAAAGGAATTTTGTTTGAATTTATTGTTTTTTATGCATGATAATATGGAATGATGTTAAGGCCATATATGTTTTAGAGTAAAATAATCCACGGTAACTGAAATATATTGTGAAGAAAATATCAAGACTCATAAATAAATAAATATTTAATTTTTATCAAATTCTAGAATAAGATCTAAATGAAATAAAGACCAAAAAATCTAATTATCATAAGGAATTAAAATCTAGATCTTCAAGAGAAATTATTTATGTCTAAGATGAATTAAAATTTAGGAACAAAAAAATTGGAAGGTTCAAATCTTTTAAAAATAATTTTATCTTGGTATGTAATGAGTATTAAAGAAGAAATTCGAAGAGATAGATGATAGACTATTTTTATTGAGTATTAATAGTATCCAAAGAAGATGATTATGAAAAAATAAGGAAGAATATTAGTATCTATAAATCCCATATGAAGGATCTTTTATTTATCAGTGATCATTTAGTATAAGGAGTTGTATTATTTGATTAATATAAATTTATAACTTATTTAATCCAACCATTATAATAAAAACAAATCCTTACACTTTCTTGAGTTCTTATTCTTAATTAGAGGATTTCATTGTTCATGGACAAAAAATGTTATAAAATAGAGATATATTCATTTTTTTGAAATGAAAACCTCAAAAACAAATCGCATGTACCCATTTATTTCTTGTATTGTTCTTATTGTTGAGATAATGGTTTCTTGGTGCTCTTCAAGTACTTGGTATGTCTTATTTTGAGTTTATTTATTTATTTGTTTATTCATGGAGTTTCCAAGATTTGGTTGTTAAAAATAATAAATTTTGGAGAAATAGGCAAGGGTGTTTGGTTAATGCATGGTTAGTACTAACCGTATAACTGAATAAGAAAGATTGGTTTTGGGGGAAATTATAGTTTTTCATGGTATCTATACAGTCTGTAAAACCTTTCGGTAGTTTCAATGAAACTGGGTAGTGTTTTTTTGAGAAGATAGTTGCACTTTTTTAGTTAATAGACTGTTTACCAAACCATGAAACAAAAACATATACCCCATGAAATATTATTAAAACATGTAATTTACCTAAATTATCATATTTATTTCAAATAAAAACTATCCCATTTTATTACCTATTTATGTGATAACCTTCCTATTTGGTGGGGATCTCTTCTCCCATTCATTACTTGGTTGATTTCCTTTATATTTGGGTGATTTCTCTTGAGGTATGCTTGATTTCTCATTGATTTATCCTTACCCCACCCTTCTTTTCCTGAATTCTTCTATTTACATAGAGTTTGGGAAACCATGAACACCATGGGGAATTCTCTTAGGGTTTAGGTTGGATGGTTAATGGGATTTATTGTTGACTTTGGTCTGCGAGGAATATTCTTCATCGATCCTCATAGTTTTCATTAAAGTCGATGTGTTTTATTTTTTTTCAAGTTGGGTGTCTCAATCTATTGGTTAATTTTAATTTGTTGTATTTAGTTCTTGATTTTTGTTGTTTTTTATTCATTACATTTCATTTAAATTGAGTTGATAATGATCGTTTCTCCTTATTTATTTGAATTCGTGAGATGTTATGGAAATTTAAAGGTTTTAAATGATTTTTTCAAAAGAATTTTCTTCTATACATGATAGGTGATTGATAATATCCCTAAAAAAGGGTTATTAGTTTCTAATAGACATATAATGGTGTTTTGGAAAATTATTTTCTATTTGAATGATATTGGGTTTGTTATGAAAATGTTTTTTATGAAACTTTAATTTATAATTGTTTATTTGAATAGAAATCTATGTCACATGGGATACATTTCGTGTGTGGGTGGCTTAGATAATTGATACCCTAGTATATGTTGTTAACTAGCTAGGTAATATTACCCAAGTGTATTGAGAGGTCCCATGAGATGAATGTTTGTCTCAAGGGAGACTTAGGGAGATCTCAATCATTTTATTCTCACTTATCTATCTAGTGAACTTGTATTAGCCTAATACATCTTAGACCCCGTTATTTAGATCCCATGTTGCATACTTATTATGCCTTGTTTGATTTTTGATCCCCTTTTGTTTATGCCTAATACCCCTTCTAGGTTATGTGATGATGTTTATTATTATACTTATACCATTTTTTTATTTGATTCGTTGAACCTTTTGAATTCATACTTTTGATGAATAGATTTATTTGAGTAAAACCAATTGGATTTTTAAATAAATTTGTAAAAGTAAAATAGTTTTAAATTTTTATTTCAAACTAGATTTTTTGTAT
Organism: Viscum album; assembly: GCA_963277665.1. Taxonomy (NCBI): domain Eukaryota; kingdom Viridiplantae; phylum Streptophyta; class Magnoliopsida; order Santalales; family Viscaceae; genus Viscum; species Viscum album. The sequence continues at coordinate 1,903,691,908 of OY728130.1, read as the reverse complement.
GGAGAAATTTCTTATATAGATTCATGTTAGTATCCAACCAGATTTTTCATTAATCCCTACATATTCATATGGGTGTGTGTAGACTTGGTTTTGGAGGACACAAGTAAAGGTAAGGGAACTGGGTCATTTGGTGGATCCTTTTAATGAACTTGAATATGTCTAGTTTTTTACAGTGGATCGATGGTATCATTGAGTTTATATTGTTTGAATCATTTCAGGATCCATAGGATGTTATTTATTGACCCCAACGGACTTGATTACAGTTTGATATTTTTTTATGTTGGCTTATAGATTTGTTTATATATTTATTTTAAATTATAATGTTTTTTGTAATGTTATTTGTTTATAGTTACTGATTTGTATGCTCTATTTGGATATTTCTATGTTTTGGATACTTCTTATTAAATTTCCTGGATGTCCTAGTTATTTTAAGGTCATTTTGGGTTTTTCGGAGGAATATGTGGTTTATTATTTGGATTGTGAGGGTGAAAATGGTCTCGTTTTGACTCATTTTAATACCATTGAGATTTCCTCTAGCCTGTGGTAATCTAGAACATTGTTTAATCAATATTAAGATCTAGTTTGGGACAATCCATGTAATTTAATTGAAAAACTGCATCAGTTCTTTCTTTTTATTTTGTTTTAGTGTTAGTAAATATATATATCCATCGAGGCTCAAGAGGAATGTGTTACTGAGTTATAAGAAAATACACATTCATGTCAAACATCGATATTTCATAGTGAAATTGGGCTTTATTTTGATTTATTTTCATGGTATTTGGTGTGTTTCACTACTTGTTATGAGTTTCATGGTATGATTATGAATTATATTTAGAAATTTTTATATTTGGGGTGAATTGGTGAGGGAAACCATAGGTTCATAGTTAGAGCTCATAACCTAGAAAACTATATAGAATATTCACAATTTTGTATGTGATCCCTTTAATGGAACTCTTTTTAGTTCTTCAATGGTTTTACAAACCATACAACCAAACCCTAGATAGTGGGGAAATGTCATTTTTTTTACTTTTTTTACCTAGGCTTCCTTTGGAAATGTTATTAATGTTAACGATGGTTGTTTATGGATTACTATGATGGATTATTGTGATTAAACTAATTTTTTTGATATTTAATTATGTATTGAGTAGGTTTTGTTTATTTTGATTTACAGACATTCCCTCCAAAAAATTCACCTCTAATAGAAGAGAGGGATTTATGGAGCATGCTCCATAGAAATACCCTCCAATTAACCATACATCGGTAGAATTAATGATTTTAATAATATAATCATTGGTCCAAGAGGGTGGATGATAATATAAATGGATAGTGGAATGTGCCTAATATTTTACTTAGGAGAATCCACCAGTCATCCATAGTGATAAAGGAACCCAGGAGACCAAGGGATGGATTAAAAGTATCAAGTGTGTCTTTCTTTAAATAAAGACCCTTAATTTCTTTAAAGTTATATTTTCCACTTAAAAGTTTAAAGGAAAAAGTATGAAGTGGTTGGAATCCATGGTGAAAGATAAATTTCCTGATCATATCACTTGGACTACTTTTAAGAAGGAACTCAATAAACAATTCTATCTTGAAACATTGAGGATCGATAAGGACCATGATTTCATGACCATATAGCAAGGAGATAATTCGGCGATGAAATATGATTCTCAATTTTCCATATTAGATCAATTTTATCTAAATTTTCACATGAAGGACTATGTCAGGTTTCTCCATTATGAAATGGGCTTGAAGACTCAAATGAATTATTTTTATATTCTCTTTTTCCTCTAGAATTATAATAATGTGTTTGATAAATTTGTTATTCCCGAGGAAAAATTATATGGGAAGGCTTACCGTAGTGGGTTTACTTTAGTAGTAGGGGGTATTCAGAGCTCTTCTTATATATAAAATAAGAAATAGAATGATCATCATTGAGATAGTGTTAGTTGTTCTCAATAAACATCAGGTTATACCAAAAGTGGATTCTTATGGTATAATTTTATAAAATATTTCTAGTATGGAATGTTTATATATATTGTGTCTGATTTTCTATAGGATATGAGGACATTCCACAAGTGTGTTAATCTATGTCATGTTAAATGCTTCTCCTAGAATCCCTCATAGGGGAGTGGAGTTGGTTATTTGTTTCCTAAGGGTTCACAGGTTTGATATGATGCTTCCAAGGGTGTAGGATCTCATCCCTAGTCTAAAATGGATTCTCATCAAGATAAGTGGACATAGAGTGGGCCTAATTTAGAATATCTTTATACAGAATAAATATCACATGAGAGGTCTTGTTATTTCCCATTCATTATGATATCTATAGTGTTTATCGATTATTATATAGAGTTGGATTTTTTTATATATGTTCTTACCATTACTTTGTCTTGTAAAAGTTTATTAATGTTGTGAGCATGTGACAGGAGTTGATTCGATTTTTTATGAATATATCTACCACATTGGGAAGGAATAAGGATCCAAGTTTTATGTTCTTGTGTTTTTTCATTTTAATTACAGACATGGAATTTATGTTGGTATTCCTTCTTTAGGACTAGGATGTATTTTCTGTTATCCTCGATAAGGATTTTATGATAAGTTTTAAAGTCCATATTGACTATTATCAAGAGAGGGTTTAGTTTATATCTCATGAAGGGTACACATAAATCTTATAGGTTGATTGGGATCCAAGTTCAGGGAGTGCATGAACATTATCCCAAATGTTTGATATATTTTGTTCTAAATATCTATATTGTTCTTTGATGGTTTAAAGTAGAATGAAAATAGCTATATTTCAGTGGTAGTGGATCAGTACACTATGGTTTTTCTAGATTATTTCTCTTGATTTTCCCTAATGATATGTTAATTTTTCATTCAAATATCTTCTTAAGACGAGACCAATTTATTTAGTATTATATAATATCGACCCTTCTAAGTTAAAATAGTTAAATGTTTATTTGTAGGATATTAAATGGAAGGGGGTTTTTTTAGTGTGTCATTGTGAGAATCACTGGTTATTTTTTCAATGAAACAAAACAGAAGTCCTTTAATTTTAATATATAATTACAATCTTAATTAGGTGACTATTAAGAATAAATACCCTATATCATAGATACATGGTATTTCTGTCCAACTCAAGGGAGACTAGATGTTTTGGAAAATTATCTTGAGGTCAAGGTATCTCCAATTGTGGGTTTGGTAGAGGATATTACTAAGAATTATTTCATAAGTTAATATAGAAATTTTTTGTATCTATTCATGTCATTTTACCTTACCAATGATCTTATGACATTTATCGATTTTATGAATTAAATCGCTCATCACCTTTTAGAATCTATTGTGGTTGTGTTTATTTATGATATTTTGGTGTGCTCCAAAATAGAGGAAACTGGAAAACATCTAGAAATTATTCTAAGAACTTTTAAATAGAATCACCTATATGTTAAGATATCTAAATGTAAGATTTAGATATATGAGGGGATGCTATTAGTCCATGGGATTTCAGAGAAATGGGTTTCAACTGATCTAGAGAAAATCTAGGTTGTGATGTCTTTTGAGAGTCCCAATAATGTGTTTAGAGTTAGGATATTTTTTGTGTTTTTTAAAATATTATATCATTTTGATTGGGGCTTATCTAGGATTACTTATCCCTTTATATCATTCAGATAGAAAATGGCGATGTTTGAGTAGATTTTGATATTCTTGAGGTCTTTTGAGGAGTTTCTAGTATATTTGAAATCATCCCTAGTTTTGATTCTTCAAAATCCATGTAAGGGTTATAAAATGTATTTTGTTGCCTTAGGTATAGGTCTAGGGTGTGTGATGATACAGGATGATCATGTGGTAGTCTATGGATCTCATCAACTACACCCATGTGAAAGGAATTACCCTTCCCATGACTTGGACATAGTACCTGTAATACATGTATTTAAGACTCGGTTCCATTTCCAATTTAGAGAGAGGTTTATAGTTTATTTCGATCATAAGGTCTAGAATTATATTTTTAACCATAGGTATTTTGACCTCAAACAAAAATTCTAGGTATCATAACTTCAAAAAATTTATTTAAATATAGCTTATACCCCTAGGAAGGGTAATTTGGTCGTTAATTTCTTGACTTGGAAATTACCAATCTATAGTGTGAATGAATCTATGGATGACTGGAGTTTGATGAGTTTGTTTATTATTCTTATCATGTAATTGTAATAGGAAGGATAGTATGTTTTCTTAAATAGTGTCCATCTGACATCATATCTTGATGATCAAGTTAGGTGTGAGTAGAAATTCAACCCTAACGTCCAGCAGATTAGTAGAGTTTTAAATGGTGGATATACCTTGTAAATTAGTCCTGGTATCCCTTTGGTAACTTATTCTACTTCAGCAAGTGTATGGTGGTTTATTTTTAATTTTGGAAGGATTTAATACATAAGATCCATTATTCTACTTGGTTCATTCAAATTGGGGATAATATATGTTTTTATAATCATAAAACCAACTATTGGTGGCCTTGTATGGGATTGGCAATTAGTGATTTGGTGTCCCAATGTTTTACCTATCAATGTATCAAAGCTGAGCATGGGATATCTGTTGGGTTTTCATAACCTTTACACATCCTATTTCAAAAGTGGGATGAAATTTCCAGGAATTTCATGATTGTTCATCATCCAAATTTTTTTTGGAAGAATGTTGTTTTTTTGATTAAGAATTGGTTAACTAAATCATCTTATTCTCCTCCCATTAAATAGTTGATGATGGTGGAAGATATTGGGTTCTCATATGTTTGATATGTCATTGAGATTCATGGAGTGTACCAATCCCTAATTTTTTAACAAAATGGACATTTTAATTCATGTATTTATAAGGGTATCAAATTATCCATGTGAACCTTATTGAAATTGAGCATAAAATATCACCCATGTGTGGATAGTCAGACTGATTGGTCCATACTAAATATTAAGGATATTATTTAAGCATTCTTGTATGACTTTAAGTATTTGTGATAAAGGCATATATTTTTAGTTCAGTTTGTATACAATAACATTTACTAAGACTCTATTAGGATTGATCCTTTTTAAGTGTTGTGTCGATGTCCATAACGATCCCCATTTTTCTTGGCGAAGTTGGGTGAGAATTACTATGTGGGGTTGAGCCTTGTCTAATAAATAACTAGGGAAGTAAAGTTGATTAATTAAAGATAAATGACCACTCAATGTCTCCAAAATCATACACAAATTTTTTTTGTCATGTGTTATAGTTTGAGGGTAGTGATTAGGTGTTTTTTGGGTATCTATTAAATTTATACAACATCTCTTGGGAAAATTAGGGAAATTAGAGTCCTGTTATGTTGGGTTATTTTAGATTATAGAGAATCATGGGAAATTATCCTATTTCTTTTAGATTCAACCATATCTAACCTTGATTCATGAAATATTCTATGTATCCTAGTTGAGGAAGAGTCATCTAGACCCATCTCATGTGATAGAGTGCAAAGCATTATATTTGAGACCTGATGTTACAAATGTTGGGAACTATATTCATATCATGAATTATTAGAAAATGATACTCCATGGTAAATCTATAATATTAGTTTATGTGATTTGGTATTGTGATGGTGATATCCGTAAGATGTGGGAAAATAATTCTTTGCTAAGGGGGTAGTGGACTCACATTTTTCAATGTGCATCCTTGTGGATTTTCTAGGGGTAATGTTGAATGGTGGGTAATGGTTTGACACATTTAAAGTCACTCGTATATATTATTTTGAGTTTTATTTATTAATTTATTTATTCATGGAGTTACTGAGAATTTTTGATCGAAAATATTAAGTTTTATAGAAATAGGTATAGGAACAAATTTAGAATATAGTTAATACTAACTATATAGTTGACTATCCAAGAGGTGTATTTTGGGGATAGTGTGGTTTTTTATGGTATCCACATAGTTATTCAATCCATGTAGTTGCTTTCATGAAAAATTGTTTTGTTTTATTGGGAATTAAATGGATTCTATGAGGTTGGAACATGGTTTACAAAAGTGGGTGGCCCATAATGTTTTCTTAAATCATATAATTTACCAAAATTCCCTTATGAATTTTCAAAAAAAACCATCCATTTCTCCTCCCACTTCATGTGAAAGATTCCCCCTAGGTATAGAGATCTTCTACCCTTAATTTATTGTTGGATTTCTACTGATGTTTGGAGATTTCTCTTGAGTTAATCTTCATTTCTCCTTTATTTATCCTTCTTCTGGACTTCTATTTCCCTACTCTTCCATTTACATGGTGTTTTGGAACCCTATAATGACATTAGGAAAATATATGATTTATGTCGGACTATTAATATGATTTATATGTGATTTTGGTTCTTGGGAACTTTTAATTTTTAGTTCTTGTGATTTTCAATGAAGGTAATGAGTTTTAATCTGGTTTCAATGTAGGTTTCATTACCTAGTGGTTATTTTCCATGGATCAAGTTTAGTACTTGATGTCCACTAATTTTTATTCATTAAACATCCATTAAATTTGGTTCATAATGATCATTGATCCCTGTTAAATTTGATTAATCAAATTTGATGCCAATTTAATGGTTTTAAATTATTTTTATAATAGATTTGTTTTTGATGCATGTATTATGTTTAATAAAATTCCTCAAAGAGAATTTGTGGTTTCCAATGGATACTTAATGTGTTTCTTAAAAGGTTTTACCATGTAATTTGTTTTTTTTTTGTTATGGTCATTTTTTATTTATGAAATTATCATTTATATTGGTTTATGTGATTGGAAATCAATGGAACATAGTAGGCCATGGGTGTGTTGGTGGATAAGCCAATTTAATCCCTAATATAGGTCATGAACAAGATATAAAATGTTTCCTAACAGGACCAAGAGAGCCCATGGGAGGAATATAAGAGTTGGGGGAGACTGAGGGTGCTATCAATCTTGTTATTCCCACTTATCAGACTAGTGATCTTATGTTAGACTAAGGCATGCTAGACTCTATTAGTCAGAGACCATGTTGTGTTTTTTCATCTCTTTATTTGATTTGAATGCCATTATGTTTATTCCCAAAACCCCTTTTTTTTATAAAATGATGGTTAGGATTATTTTTGTGTTATTTTTTAGTGAGTTGATTCCTTGTTCCTTGTGTGTTCATACTTTTAAAGAATTTTTTATTTTGAGTAAAATAGAATGGATTTTTCAAGAAAGGTTTTTAATGTAAAATAATTTTAAACATGTATTTAAAACATGATTGATTTGTTATCATAAAGATATCCATTATTTGATTCATATTGGTATCTAATTGGGATTTTTTCAGACTCTATGCATATTCTTCTAGGCATATGCATACTTGGTTTTTCTGGTTATAGGTAAAGGTAAGGGCACCATGACATTTGATGGATCCTATTAATGTATTTTTTTATGTTTGGTTTGGGATGGTGGATATGATTAGATCATAAAGATTCGCTAATGTGGATCATTTTTGGGATTATTTAAATATTATGTATCAACCTCAGTGGCCTTGATCCTATTTTTAACTTCTCATTAAACTGACTTATAGATATTGTGTATGTGTTGCTTATAAATTATAGAGAGATATTTATTACATTATTTATTTCTAGTTATTTTTATCTATGCTCTGTTTTTATATTTGTATATTGTTTTTTATCATTATATGATATTTCTGGGATCCTATTTATGGAAGTTTCATGCATATTTCTAGGAGGAATCCATGGTTGATTATTTGGATCCTGAGGGTGAAATCGTTCCATTTTTTGTTTGTGTTGATACTTTTTACTGGTCAAAAGCCCATAAAAACCAGGAATGTGCTTTAGAACTTATTTAATGTTAAGTTATGTGACATGTTGGTTCGACCATGGTAAGATCGTTACATGATGTGAACAAGTATGATAGTTAAAGGGTTTTTTTTACAAAAGCAATAAGCATTGAATCGCCCCCCCCCCCCCTCCAACTATTTATCTGCTTTCATGTGATCCTAAGATAATGTTTTTATATTTATTTTTATATTTATTTATAGTAAAAAAATATTTACACATTTATATAGTTAATTATATTCCAAAAAAATTTGTAGCATTGAAAGATAATTATTGACTATTAATGTTTCTATATAATTTATAACATACATCATTTTAAAAATTCTTATTTATTTACATTTGGTATATATATTTTTATTTATATAAATATAATAATTTATGAATATAATTATATATTTATATAATTTTTGATTTATTTTAAAAATTATTTATTCTATAATATAAATAATAATATTTTTAATTATAATTAATAACTTTTAGTCAGTGATGATAATTAATTATATTTTAATATAAAATCAATAACAAATATCTATATAATTCACTAATAATAATATATCTTTATATATTAAAATTTTAAATATATTTAAATATATTTATTAAAACTATTTCATTTAATTTTGAAAATTTTTTAATTAATAATGTATTATGAAAAACATTTAGATATCTATATTTCTCAAATAGTTGGTAAAAAATATTATATTATTACACATGTAATTTATATATATATATTCGTATAACAATAATAATATAGTATTATTTTAAATATAGTTGATTATATATTCAACGTTTTTCTTACACAACTTTGGAATAATATTACACATTTGACTTTATGTGTGATAATTTTAGTGTAGACAAATCTACCCATATAAGTGCAAAATTTAATATTGATAAAGATCTCTATGTAATATTAAATGAAATATGTATAAATAGGAATTCTTACATAGCTTCGGCTTAATCATACATAGGGACCTTTATCAATACTAAATTTTTCACTGATAAATATACCTATACAAACACTAATTTTTGCACTAATATTGAAATATATATATGACTAAATCAAAGCTATATATGGAGTAATTCTTACAAAGATTTTGGTTAGTTTTATAAGGAGATCTTTATTAGTGATAACATTATCATTGATAAATGTAAATATAGAAACCCTAAAATTAGCACTAATATAAGAATATTTATCAATTATGATAAAAGACTATTTAATAAATTATTTTTATTAATATTTGATAAAAATCATTTCGCCTTTATAGAATAACCCTAAATATAAAGTAGAACAGATTTTTCTTCCATGATATTGCATAAGTCATAATTTTCCACACCCCCTCACATCATTTAGTGAAGGATTACACTTCCAAAATCAAAGGTATATGATATCCTCCAACTATGACGTGTTTATTTTTTGATTTTTTGATTTTTCATTAGGTAAAATTATTTAAAACTATTTCGTACCCAAATTTTTCAATCATTTATAAATTTTAAAAATATTTTTTAATTAAATCATTTATAAAAAATTTATTTTGTTTCATCTCCCCATAAATTTATTATATGTTTTTAAATGAATTTTGGATGGTTGTTTTTATATTTGTGTTTATTCATGTGTTTTCCTAAGTAAACAATTTTGATAACTTCAGACCTTGAATGATATAGAAAATTGAATTTGTTAAATACATTATTTTAAATTCATAATGTAATTATTTAAATGAGGATTTAGTTTTTTGAATGTTGATTTAATTTTACGAAGTTAATTTCATGATAGAACTAGATACTTTTCTAATTTAATGTTATGTTTAAATTTAATATATTTGATTATTTGTTTTCATTTTTGGGTATTTGTTTCATTTTCTTAGGAAATGATTCACAAAAAAGGTGTAGATATGAATTTATAATTGAAATTCCTCATTGAGTGTTGTATGGGTAGTTTTTTTTAAATGATAATATTTAAAATGGTTTTATTAAAAAATAAAACATGGTTTGTTTGATTTTTACATGCATTCAAAAAACGTAAATCAATTTTTAACTATGTTTAATATTCCTAAATGGTAATATTGATATTTTGTTTTATGGTTTTTGAAATTTTAGTTTTGAATAAAAAAATATAAATAACATTTATATTGAGTTATTAAAATAAATATGAATAAAATTTAAATAAAATATATTTGTTAAAAATAAAGTGAAAATTTATAAATCCATGTGCATGTGATAGAGAATAAATTATAATATTTAATAGATAATTATCATTTTGTTATAATTAAATGAAAAAAATTTGGTAATTGTGTTTTTTCACTTACTTTTAAACCCTTATTTACTTATGTTCATTTATATTGATTAATATAATAATATAGTTTTCAAAAAATATATTTAAACATTGAAATTTAATCTCATTCCATTGACCTAGATGAATTTATGTAACTATTTTTTATATTAAATAGAAAAGTCTCGATCAACATGAAAATAATCATGGTTTTCAAAGAAATAACAGATATTGATTTATGATTGAATGAATATACCAAACACAGACTAACATTAAAATAAAAATAAATTCAATATTAAACCACCCTTTACTAATAATATTAGAATAAATTGACCACACAACTATGTTTTCATGTGATTAAAAGTTTAATCCACATTATACATAAGAGAGTTTCCTAAAATTCTATCTATGGAAAACCATAGATTATTTATCCTTCCAAGATTTTCATCAAAGAACACCAGTGAAATATTGAATCAAAAATTGATTTCCATCCTTTAAAAAATAATCTATTTTAGAGAAAAAATATCAAATTTATATTCTTATATATCCTATTTAATATTTTCTATTAATTGGAAAACAAATCACATTATGTTTTTTTATTAATCAGTATATTTTTAATATCTCCCATATGTATGTATTATATTATATTTGGTTATTGGGGGTACAATTACATTTAATCACATATACATCATTCACACACATCCCTAAAAGGCAAGTCATAGCCCCCCAAAGGGATAACTCACACAACCAGCTACTTTATTACATTATATATTTATGACCTCAAGGCCCAGTATGAATAAATCCCAATACATGGCCTGTAGGCCCACCATTGGATGACTCAAAGGCCCTTCTTACATTATTCATGTGTCACCACCTACATGGTATTCCTATTTCACTATTCCATTGATGGGATGAAGGAACACTCGGGTAATCCCCCACCTTCCCCATATGTATGTATTATAATTTTTAATTATATTTTTTAAAAAAATTATACATTATATCATTTATGCATGTTAAAAATAATACATTATATGCATAAATTTTATCTTCTAATTAATTTATTATTAAATATAAATAAATTTGAAACAAATAAAATTTATACGAATTGAAAATCATAGATTCCAATCATAAGACAAAAGAGTATAATGATGATGTTAAAGAGTTCATGAATTCTACAATAGGGCATGGAAATAACCCTTCTAGAATCAGTTTTCCCTATTTAAACTATTGTTTTTAAAGATTAATTTTTCTAAATGAGTTGGAAGAGAACTTGATCTATCATATAGTTGATAAATTTTGGAAATATTTCTATAAACATGGATAAGAAGAAAAAAATAACTAGTGACTATAGTAAGACTATGATTTTGGGATCGATTGATATCAGTATAACTAAAAATGTTGATGGAGATCATATTTAGGAATGATAATGGAATTTTAAGATAATATTTATCAATATACACATCAATTTGATAAGTGGAACTACTATTAAATGATTCCGTTGATTACTGGTTTTACTAAATATATAACATTATCAATTGTAATAAAGATTTATAATTTGAAAAATAGAAATAGATAGAGTAATAAAAATATTTTAGAAAAACTCACTCTATTGAATAACACATCACTATAAGATAATTAGCTCCATTTTCAAACATTATAGGATATATTAGTTTTATGTTCATTGTTTTTCCTCAATATGAATATATAAATTTCTAAATGACTATATATTATTTCACAAGGACCATGAATTATAAAATAAATTCCCAATTTTTGTTATGACTCGACAAAATATAGATGAATAAATTTATTCAAAGGTTTTATGGTACTTTATAACCAGTCTATGTTTTAGATGAATATATGTAAGTGAGGTGATTGTAAGTAATTTTAAATATAATATAGAAATAATTATTCAAGAATGTTAACTTTTCACCAAACAGACTCTCCACAATATAATAATGTTTATAATGAGTGTCCTAAATTTATAAATTACTATATAATCCTTTATCATACTTTATCTTAAGGTGTAATGGATCATTTTGATGTATAAAGTATAACTCATGGAATGTTAGTGGTTATATTTGTAAATTATAACTTTACAATATGGTTATATATGAAATGAAAGTACATTATGTTATATCTGCTAATATGAAGACCAAAAAATAAGGTAATGATATTTAATTTTCCTTAGTTTTATTGATTTAAGATCTAAAATTGATGTAATATTAATGTGTTGTGTTATATCATGCTCATAGAAAAAAATATTTTACATTAAGAGTAATATTGTTCAAGTTGATAAATGAATTTACTTCTTACGAAGAAATTTCAGGATATAAAATTAAATGAATGTTACGGTGTCTTGTTTTTTAAGAAAGTACACACTATGTTAGGTTGAAAAATTACTTGATTATAGTGTTTCTAGGAAATAATAATTTTTTAGTGTGAAGACCATAATATTTATCATTAATGACATAATTTTATGAGAATTTAGAAGAAGGTAAAAAACTTTCTCCATTAATAGGTGATGAATATATTGAGAAATTAAAGTATATTGTCACTTTTTTTGTGAAACCTTATTATCAAACCTTATAAAAATGGGTTTAAAATATTTTAATTTTCTTATTTATCATATTATAAATTTTTTAAGTCATGTGTTTTTTATTTTCATAGAAATATAAAAAAAATTATGGAATAGTTTTACAGACATGTTACTAAATACAACGAGCAAATAAAATGATTTCACTAAGGATATTTTCACATGATTTATATATGTATATGGGAAGATTTTTCATCATGGAAGGGTAAATGATGAAATTTTCTTCCTCTAATAGCCTACACTCTTTCCATGAAATAGATATTTATGTTATTTAAATTATTTAATTATATAATAATTCCAGAGGGGTACTCTTGAAATATTTTGAATTTTATGCCAATGATTATTTTGATGTTAAATGAAGTAAATTATAAAGAATGTTATGTTTTTTTTGAATGAATTAATTCCTACAAATTTACATTTCTTTCAACTAGGAAATTTATGAAACCCATTAATTAATATTTTATTCTTTTTTAATGTTATATATAGTAATCTTATAAACCATAAAAGTATCCAAATATGGAAATAGAAATTTTTGTCATATTATGAGAATGGTAGGTTTTATTCACACTATCAATATTTAATATAATGATTCACTTAGTTAGAGAGATTTGACTATGTAGTATTGTATGTTATAAAAGGATATACATTATTAAAAGGTATATAAATTTTTTTAAAGTGAATGTAAAATTTTGATGTTATACAAATGATTTTCTTTATAGTGATATATTTTTAAGTGAGTTATAAAATTATTTAATAACGACCTATCTTATTTCGATAACATTGCTCACCCCAAATCTCATAACAGTGGGCACTATGTATATAAAGGAATGTCTAGATGAGATGTTATTTAAATTAATATTGTAGAGTTGGATAAGTATCACCATTACACTATATATAATATTAAATAGGTTAATCCATATTTGGAAATTGAAAACTTAATTCTTTATTATTTGTTTCTATCAAGGGATGAAAATGGGATATAAAATACACAAAATCAACAGTGTAAAGGATGGTTTTCAGACATTATTTTTAAGGACACATTTATAAATATAAATTAAATTTAAGAATAAATTTATGGATAGATATATTACTATGTATAGATTTGTAACATCATGGATAAAAATGTACATATTTTATGTGTAGGAGTGGTACTTTGGGTTTTAATATAAGTAAAATGTTTTTGGATGATTTTATAAAACCTAGGCTTGTCACATCCTACAAGGAAGATTAATGTCATAAATTTATAATTTATGACCTAAATGGTTCATAGGTAACAATCCATAAAAATGGATTTATGGTGTAACATTTATAGGTAAATGTGCCTTGCAGGAAGCATCTAACTCGAGTTCTGTAAAAATTTTTAAAAATCTCTACCACTCCTCAAAACCCAATGTACTACTCTTAATAATGAAAAATAGAATATCTCTTCAACTAGTATGTTATAATATTTATTATATTAAAATCTTTATGCAACTAATAGTTATAATTTATATATGAAGGAATTGTATAAACACTACATAATGAAAACTTTTTAAGTTACTCTTATTGTATAAGTGATGCATATATCTCATACCAATGATAGAAATATAATTGGTATGAATATGTCACACTTTTGAATCATCAAAATAATATGTGATTTTGATTATAAAAAACTACAGGTGATTATTTCTCTATGAAAATTTTCTGATAATAGGAGTTTAGATAAAATCATTGAATTAAGATTTATTAATGTGAAATTCAGTAAGGAATGGTATATGTATGAATAATTTACAATATAAAACTGGAATGAAACATATTTTACATCCTAGATCCAACAAAAAAATTGGGGTTATTTTTTTTTCTTGATTGAAATAATTGTATGTTTAAATGGATATGATATTCAGGATAACCCTTTCATTGGGATTCCACAATCATATTATGGTGGTCTCTATGTAGAAAACACATTTTTTAGAGAAGACACAAGGAAGGGGTTTTGATACATTATAGAGGGGTAAAATCTCTTCAACTATTCAAGAAAAAAAGTGTTCAATGAAAAGTTTATAGGTATATTATTTTTTAATATATCATTTTTTCATTGTAATAAAATGTTTTTTGCTACTATATTTATGTAATCTTAACTAAATATTAAACCAATTTTCAAAAAAATGCTTTTTACTTATTGGTTCTACCAATCTCGATGAAAAACATAGTGGTGATTTTGAAATTAAAAAAATTAAAATGTGACAAACATTTTGGAGGTTAAGAACAACCTAAAGGTGATCAAGTGAGAAAATCAATATAGTTAAAGAAAATATCATAGATATGTAGCATGAAATTTCCAGTTAAAATTATAAATAATTAAAGGTTAAAGTTATATGTTTTATAGAATGAATTTGGTCTAAATAATAACCCTAATATAGCTATATTTACTATTTATATTAGGTATACTAGTGTAATTAATATATATATATTGATATATACATGTGGAATAATGTAGTTCTTACATTGAAGAGAAAAAATTGGTAATAAATTGGGGTAACATTCAGATATATTTTCTCTATTTTACTAAAAACTAAAATAATGAAATCTATATTTTCTCTTCATTATCTCTTGTAGATGATATTAATATTAGAATATTATCGAATGGAATTTATGGTAATATTCTCTAGAAATTATAACATATCATTTTAGGAACTTATTATCTAACATAATCATTTACATGCTATAGGTAAATTAAATTTCCACTCACCAACTATATATTAGAACCTTAAAAACCATTAAACCTTGGATGATTTCATTAGATACTAGTAGGATAAAACATTGAAGGTGCATTTTAATTCATACTATTTTATTTTACATTATATATATTGATCACATGGATTAAAAATGTTAATTTTTTAAAAGATAAATGAGTCTATAAAATAAAAATATTTTCATTGAAACTAACATACTCTTACCCTAAATAAATGATATAGTATAATTGAATTGATCAATAAATGTAATGTTTTCGAATATATTGTCAAAATTTTATCTGATATGAAATAATATCATACTTCTGTTCCCTTTTTTATATATATATTTGTTAATTTGAATCTCAATCCACTTCAATCCCACATTATGTGTTATGGAAGGAGGATCATGTAAATAAAAATGTACAAAAAATCAATGAAAACACACTTAAACTAAAATATTCATGTCTAAGTATGACATAATATATTTTTTCCTTAAAAATTATTAAATAATAAGTAAAAATTGTTTTCTTATATTTTTTATCTCATTTAGATTCCAAAATTGTTATCTAATGTGCCTAATAAAATATTAATTTATAAAGAGTTAAAGTATCCTGAACAGAATGGCTATATTAAGGAGAATGTTTTTAGTGTCGCAGTGAGAATACATTGAGAAATAAACCGTTAATTTCATTAAATAAATGTTCATTTTCTCATTTTATATATACCGAATACAGTTTTCAAGTCATCCAATGGAAATGTATTCAGATCAAATTACTAAAAAATAAAATTTAACAGAACCCCTATTTAGAATTATATGAATCAACTAATCAACTACCATTTAATCTCTCAGTGATTTTAAATACCACTAATGGTTCTCATTATATCATTATATATAGTAGAGAAATCAACCATTATTTCTCTTTTAAGCATACGATTTTTTTAAATTAAGCATACTAAATTTTAAAATTTTTCTCCCTTCTCATTAACATTCCCATTATTATTTTTTCATATATTATCCCAATTTCATTTAGTTATCATAATTTTGAAAACCGTTATGAATCTATCTCTAAAAGTTATTCTATGATGATATTAATTTCAAGTACAAAAAATACAAAATAATTTCGTTATGTTGAATTTATTCATACACCTTCAACTGTAGTAAAACCATTTTTTACGATGTAAACTAATTCTATACCAAATGATTAAAATTATAATTTCATTATTTCTTTAAAATATATTAATTTATACTATAATATTTTTATAAACATTTTCTAATAGAATAATTAATATTGTACACGATCAATTTAAAAAAAATCCAACATCTGTGAAAAAAGAGAAATTATCAAATTCTTTTTAAAATAACCTTAATGAATTTTATTAAAACTGAAGCATAGATCTGACGCCCATTATAGATGATATGGAGACCAATTTTTGTGAGGTACCTCACATTTATTTGATGAGATGAGGTTAATCAACGAATATAAATATTTTAAAAAACATTACAGGTTAACCATTATCAATCGCCAAGATAAATAATAACAAGACAATATCGAATAATCTCCATCAATAATGAAATTTATATAAGTAATAATTTGAATTATTAGATTTCATTTACACATTAACAGAACCAAATAGAATATATATGTAACAAAACATACATAATCAATCCGTAATTACAATATTTATATGAAAAAATTACAAACAATCTGATTTCATTTTAGTTTTATAATTTAAATAATTGGGAAACCTATTATAAAACAATTCCATAAATTTTATATATATTAAAAAAAATCCATATAAAAAACTCTATAAATTATTCACTATCTTTGTTTAATACCAGCATCTCATTTTTAATTATACACTTCATAATTGTTCTTACTCATCCTAAACCCTTGTTAAAAATATTTTGAAAATATTGGATGAGCATAAAACTCATTACGGGGTTTAATAGAAATGTTTACCCATTTTAAGCCTTCAAAATACTTGAAATAATTTGAAAAAATTCCCCTTAAACATAGAAAATAATCTCATATACATAAAATAAACTTATTTTATAATAAATAGTTTCATTATGAAACATCATAAATAAGAATTTAATATCAAAAAAAATTTATTCCATGGAAAACATAGAAACATAATAAAAAATAAAATATGTAGAAAATCATGAACATTAAAAAAAATAATTTACAATTAAAAAGACTAAAACATCCTTTTAATCATAAAATTAGCTTCTTGTTTCATGGAATATAATGATTCCCATTTAGTATATTTTATAGCATATAAAAAAATGAAGGTATCTTAGGGAATTGTATTTTTAATACTGTTGAAAATCACTCATACAATTAGAGTAGAATAACTAGCTACTTTTAATAACCTGTATTTGAATAAGATAGCCATATAATTCAAAGATCATTTTATCTAGAGAATAAATCAATACCAAATGAATTTTATAGATATATAACAATCTCTCACATCAAAATATTTAATATCTAAATACTATAACATGAAGAAAATAGAATATTTCACTTTTCATCAAAAAACATAAAATCACATTCATTTCAACCCATGAGAATAATCACTGGTAATTTCAAATAAAAATAAATTGAAATATTTTTTTGATTAATAACACTTTGAAATGAAAAAATAATAGAACAATAGATATTTAATATAATTTTTAAACAATTAAAACATCAAAATAAGATTAATAAAAAATAATAGAAATGACATATGCAAAACTTGATCAAATGGAAAATAATAAAAAATTATCTTTATATGCCTTTATGATGAAAGTAAAAAAAATGACCTAAATAAAAAACATTAAAAAATATCCCTTATAAACCTTTAAAAATAATTCATAAATTGTTAAAAATGATATTAAACAATTAATACATTATATATAAAAACTATTGATTCAGAATAAATAATATATGAATGGAATTTAAATTTTTGAGAGAATGACTTCAAAAATTTTAAACTAAACGTTTAAAATAAAACATATTACCATAAGTCCCCAATAATTTCATAAATACTAAACTATCCAAAGAAGATAAATTATATTAATTATTTACATGATTTAGAACCTTTTTAATTTCAATTATCTTAATATTATAACAACTATTTCAATTATTATGACGTTACATTTAGTTATTAAATCAATATTGGTAGTTCTGGGGTTGTTTGGACAATTCTCCCAAAACATATTCAATACATTTCCCATGGTGAACTTGGGTAATTAAATAGTTATGTTTTATCTATAATTATAGATGTATAATATATTAATTGTTACATTAGAATAAAATTTAAAAAGTTCAATATGTTCTCATAAATATATTTAAATAATTAAAAGTGTATTAGTATGCCCAAATTAGTTTATTTAATTTATATTTACTATTTATTATTAATATTGTTAATATAATTAAATAATAAAACTTATAAAAAATAAATAATTTTAGAAATATCATATTTATTCAATAAAATCATTTTTAGAACCATCCATGTGGTGTGGTGATGATAAATGAAATATTTTGTTTATAGTTGTGGTAGTCTATATGTAACATTGATGATGTTTTCATTTTCCCATTGATGGGATGAAGTTAGATAATAGTTGTTCCATCCCAATAAAAGAAATCGATATACTATTTATACTTATTTCATTATATTAGGATGGTTATAGAATATTTCTAGGATTTTTAAGAATAAAGACACTTGAAATAACCTAGTGAAAATAATTACCTCTATATTGGATATCCTCTTTTAATTCACACCATAATCCATCTTAAATAGTAATTTCTTGGAGAGAAAAAATCTCTAGGACCTGGTAAATAAGGCTTAGGAGTGGTTGGTTAGATTGTAGTATATATACGAAGGTTTAGGTGTTGGGAGAAGTGGGGTAGGGAAGGGGTACTTTTATAAAATAGATGGGTCATTTTTTTTTGTAAATATAAGTTTATTAATAAAAAAGGGACGTTATATTCATGAAAAGTGGATAAAATTAGATAAGGTGAATTTTTATGAAGTATATATTCACCCAATTAAGGATAGGTTTTTCTGATATTTTAAGTCTTTAACCCATGATTTAATACATTAAATCTATTTTAGACTTCACCATAATGACTGTTAGCTTGGAAACTTAATTTTATGACTAATAATAATTGGTAAATTATGAATTCATTTAAAACAGTTGATTCTATATATGATAAGTAATTTTAACATATTAAAATTTTATATGAAATATAAAATAATTTCAAATAAAAATATTCTTTATGAAATAATAAGGGTTTTTCAGAAAAAAAGCTTTCATAAAAATAAATCTTAAAACAAACCAACCCAGTTCAACTTAACACATCACCCAAGATTCCCAGATAAAATATGTTGGTCAACACATAATCCAAATCATGTCTCAAATTTATTTTAAATGGGATACACAAATACAATACAACATGGTATAAAACTACACATCCATGAGACAAAGAAATACAAGCTAGAAGGCTAAATCTAGAAACATAACAAAGAAGAACAAAAAAATGTCTCCGTTTGACCAACTTTCATTACAAAAACATGTCAAAATAAGATTAAATTAACTAAGAGAAGTTAGTAACCTATAGAATTCCCTTCAATTTACCTTTTTCTTACAAAACTAGATCTTCATATATTCATATGAATATGAAATGTGTGAGGAAAATACACAGTGTGGTACCACAATAAATCTATAAAATATATATTGTCATAGAACCATTAGTTATATATTTTAAACAAAAAAGTTCTATAGATATATTATATTTTTAAATATTTTATATAAAACATTTATACTCCTTTTATAGGTTGGTATATAGTCCACTAAAATTTCTATGGCGTGGCATAATAGCTAATTAGGGTCATCTCAAATGAATAGTTTCATAGTCAATCACTCACTCTCCCTAATTCACTTTATTGTCTTTTTTTTGTTTTCCTATTTTATGGAAAATTTGTAAAATATTTAAGAAATAAAATTAAATGAAAAACCTATCTTATCATGCAGTTGAAAAATAGAATGAATGTGGAAAGGTAAGCTCTTCGTCATGTGGTTTATTACTCAGGTTCCTTCATTATTCATTATTGTTTATTTAAATTAAATTTTATAACACATTCAAGAATTAAACTCCAATAATTTTTTTATCATGAAATTTTTCATGTCTAAGAGGCTTCTTTATAATACAAAACGTCACCTCCAACAATATTCATGGATAATGAGACACCTCAATCGAGAGTGTGGCACATTCTAGTACCTGACACCATCATATATCATTTCATCTATTGGACAAACTCAAATCCATCCTATAAAAAGTTATTACCAATAATTAGAGGGTAAATAATGTAAATTAAAGAATATAAATAGTTTAAGAGGCTCAAAAAAGAGTGTTGGATAATCACTAAACTCATCATAATAACTTCTCTTTCCCTCAGCACAAATAGATGTTATAAAATAATAAATTAATGTGAAAGAATTCAAGAAGAACAAAAACTTCCCCCGTGGAAACTTCTTGGGTTTTTCAATCTTCATTGAAAGTGTAAGAAATAATAGTGGAATAAAGGGTGATATAGAGAGAGAAAGAGAATGAAATAGAAATATTTTTTATGAAAACATACACATATATGAAATGCATGAAAAATAAACTAAAAATTATAGAAAAATAAAACTAAATATAAGTATCCTCTATTTTTTCATGCTTCCAATCCAATATTACTTACAAAATAGATTTCCCCAATTATTTATATAGGGATTAATCACAACTATCTCCTTCATATTTAGTGAATGTTTCGTCATATCATCTTCTAGATCAAATATTCCTTCTTTTTTCTTCTAATATAGATCCCACATTCAATATGTGTATCCATGAGGAAGTTAGGTGTTTTAATATTATTGTATATAAACCCCTATAGCATAGAAAGAAACCTTATTATATAACTCCTCCTCCTAGGGTTTTTTCTCAATATGACTCTACATAGTTATGCCATAGTCAAATATACAACATAGAATATGAATCATCACTATACTTTCATTGTTTTTTCATACACATGCATAGAGATAATGTCCTAACCCAAGAGTTATCCACTTTTTGTAAAACCTAACTTATGGTTTCATGTAATGAGATATCTGAGTAGAATCATCACATTGGAAGGTAAGAGATGATAGTGTTTTCATAGTGGATGTAGCAATGTGGTGGTAGTAGACAATTGTAGAAGTAGCATGGTTTATGTATCATGTAGTAGTGGTAAAATTTTTTAGTGTTATAATTCTATGGTGGTGGTAATGCATAGAGGTTATTGTGTCACATGGATGGTAGAAGGATGAAATAGAAGGTAGTAGTAGTGAGAAATGGAATAAAATGTTAAAAAGATGGTAACATAGATAGGTATTGGTATAAGGAAGAGGTACCATACCCTGATAGTAGGATCAATAGATTATAGAAGGTGCTTCATTATCATCTTAAAACATTATAGAGGATTTTCCCAAACATCCAATGGAATCCATTTGGGTTTCAATCTCCACTACAGGCCATCAATAGAGGCTCAGGAACGGAAGTAACTTGCCTGGAAATCCTATGGCATTGAAGTGGATATTTGGTAATTCTATTTATTACCATTATATAATTATTCTCTAATAAGGTTCCTACCCTTATTTATATATTAAATTCTTTGGGTTACCCTTATGCATATGATAGTTTACCCATGTGTGACCTATCTTTCCTTTATGTAGAAATAGACTACCTTTAAGTAGACACCTCTTAAATTTACAAAGCACTGAAAGTCAATATGTACTTCTATATAGTATCTGGAATCATATGGATACCATTACATAGCACATATCTTACCCTTACATCTCCAAATTTACCTTTATACAACATTTTTAATTCAATGGTTAACTTTATACAGCGTCTTTTACTACCTTTACGCAGCCTGTGTGACCTTCACACAATGCATCTTGCAGAGAACATACCTTTACCCAAATCAATTTCCAAATTTACATAGAGTGTCACATACCCTTATATTTTGCTAAAACTATTCCTACATAAGGGAAGAGATCATTTTACCCTTATATATCCCTAGAAAATTCATAAGTGTAAAAAACCTCTAAAAAATCATTTTCAGGATCCATCATTAAATTTCTAAATTGTCTCCTCTTTTACTCTCAATAAATTATTCATATGAAAGTCACCCACATTTAAATAAATCAATAAATTCAATGGAAATTTTCTTAAAGATATTAAAATTTATTATAAAAATATTGAATTTTTGTTGATAAATAATGGAATCAAATACCTTCATACGTGAATTATGCTTTTATTCAAGCAAGAGTATCGTTATTAAATCTTAGAGGGAACCAATGAAACTAATATATAAATTTTAAAGAAATAAATCAAAATTATTATCAATATTAAACTAACATTTCACGTTACTCAAAAAATATTAATACAACTTCACACTTTTCAAATAGACTTATCGGCCCAAGTGTTTTTCTTTTCTCACTTTGAAAAAAATATGATTCTTCACTTTTCTTTATTAAAGATTCTTAATTTATTAATATTAGACATGACATGTTGTCATCCACTACACATTGAATTTTTTTATTCTATCATCACTGAAGGTAAAAAATTGATATAGAAATCTATTCATTCCTTGAATACATGCACTTTTCCCTAAGCTTGTAAAGGATCTATATTCCAGACATTCTATTAAAAAAAGTTTCATGAAATCCAAGCAACATTTAAACTCGTTTTTGGATAACTTTAAGTCTTAAGGTTGGACGGATATGATATTTAAGAAAATAAGGCACAAATATTTGGATAACTCTAAAGCATAATTCATGATATCAAATGTAAAATCTTAATGAAAAACTATTCTTTCATAGTGAAAACACCCTCTTCCCAAGGAAAATGTAATTTTATGATCAATGTAATCTTAATTAAATATTCATATCTTATTCAATTTTCTCGATTGTATTACTTTTCATTATTTTTCAATTTGAAATCATAAATTTATGTTTACTTCTCAAAAGAAATTGAAAAAATATCACATTCCCTCATAAAACCCTATGATTAAAATCATCGGTCTAGAAAAGGTGATTTTTGACCATCCCAAGTAACAACCTAATATTATTTTTTCTTTTATTATTTTTTTTTATTTTTTAAAAAAATGGAAAAATAAATGTATAGTTAATGAATCATGGTCTTTTCAAAATTCCCAAAAATCACCCCCATACTTTTTCATTATAATTTAGTGATTTCCATTTACCATGAATTCCCTCACCCCCACTCTTAAAATATAAAATATCGTGCAATATAAATATATTAGGATAGAAATTGATATAATTAGATTTTAATGTGGATCATTCTTAATAAGTTTATTTATGGTTTCACTAGGATAAACCATAATTAATTTAAAATTTGGTCTCATTGATAAGGGTTAAATCAATTAAAATTATTCAATTATATTAATTGTGACTTTGTTCAGTCATAGATTTGACAAGTTAAAAAGCATGTTCTTGGAGGTTTCATGCCCCAAGATCACAAAATAAATATAATCAAGATAGAATAGATAGTAATAGGACTATAAATCCTATCTTTAATAGGAAAAAAGTATTTTACAATAACTCGTGGAATGAGAAATAATAACAAACAAATCCACATGAATTTCATTAATTAAAAGGATGAAAATAGTAGGGATCTTTCATTTACATGAATCAACCAATTCCTACAAATCATATTTTATCAATTCAAAACCTATGATTAACATTAATAATTTTATTATTCATCATAATAATTCAATATCATTATCCTTAAAATCTAAAAATATGGAATTGTGGTATTTTTGAAAAAAAAATGTCTCTTTGTTAATTCAATTAAAACAAAACGTCTAAGAGTGGCCATGAATTTTAGATTCTAAAACTCAAAAAATGTTTTATATGTAATTAAAAGATAAACATAAAGGTGAAATGACTTTTCAAAGAATCTATAGTCATATTCGTACTTCTTAAACATGTTATTGTGCTTCTTGTTCCACCATCATCATTTACCTATAAAATAAAATCACTCATTAAAGTTTAAAGACCATGTCAAATTAATCTCAGAAATAATGAGGTGGATTGTGATACATCCTAATATATTCCTAAAATGATTTTATAAAAATTAATTTGAAATATAATTCCTATAAAGAAAAAAATTAAAATAAATATAATTCTTAGAACGACCCCCCCCCCCATGTGGGCCTTCAATTTTTATAGTCACCAAAAGGGAAATTATATAATTTATCCAATCTATGATGGTTGTGGAGGTTTATTATATCAAATCCACTAATACTCTATCCTTATAGCCTATACACAATCTTCCATGTTATTAGGGACTCTGTGGATATAGTAAACAAAATCCATCCCCTTATCAATTAGTTACATATTTAGAGTGGGGGTAAGATGAAGTATGATTCCTCCACTTTCTTGGTCATCACTTTTCAAACATATTATTCACTATCCAGATAATTATCAATATAGATTTCATCAAAGGAATAATAAATGGGAAGATTATAATGTAAGTTTATTTCAAACAATAGGGAATGGATATTCAATACAAAATTATCCCCCATTAATGTAAGCATATTTTGAATTTTTTCCTCTAAAAAGGCCACTTCAATATCATAATGTACTTCCTCTAATAATTAAAAAACATGTCTATATATCTCTATGTGATCCTTATCATTTTCACCATTATAGTTATCATTTTCCTCTGAGTATAAAAGAATGGTTGTCCGAATTTGAAGATTCATAATAGTAGTGTGTGATACTAAATTCAATTTAAATAAAATTATATGAGTTTGAGTTCAATAAAATGGAATATTCGTTAGTCGGTTTGGGTTTAATTTATTTTTATATGGAAAGTGTTTCTTGTAGTTAATTTTTATTGGATATAGGTAGGTAATCATGATCATCCATATTATCTTCAAATTTCACCACATTAGTGGTTTCTCTATCTTTAAAGGTAACATACAGAAACAAAGGTGTTGGATTTTATTATTTTTCACTTTTGGGAAGATCATGTTTCACATCATATTCATTCTAGGACTCATCTAAATATTATGGGTCTATTAAATATACCTTAGTAAGAAACCCTAATTCATCGATAACCTCCATCAATGTTTGAGAGTGGTGGAATGGATCTTAATGTATATCCTCCTTTAACCCCTTGGGTTCTTCTACTTACAAAATGAGTGGGGAAATTTACTACACCAATATATTGGGTTCGGTTTTCTCTTGATACTTATGATCTATTTGTTCTTTTGGATATTTATCACTTATATGTTCTATTTAATCCATTTCAATTGTTATTTTATATCATTACTAACCAATTATTTCTAATCATTCACCTATTATTAATTAGTCTGAGTATAATGATCAAAATTTGAATGCATGATATAAAATATTTTTTAGATTTTATTTATTATAAATATATGAAACTATTTAAAATAAGAAATTGTAAATACTTAGTGATCAATCACTCGGCTCCCAAGAAACAGAGCTATGTTATGACATGCCTTTGATAAGGTATTAAAATAGCTAAAAAAAATTCTACTGTATCATAGGGGATTACTAGGGTTGTCTCATATGAAGATATTCACAATCAATAACTTATTATCCATAATTAAATTTATTTAATTTTCATTGTTTTTTTATTTTATGTAATCTAAGAATAATATGATAGACAAATAATTCAATGAAAAACCCATTCTTACAATGAAAATGAAAAAAATAATGATGTTATAAAATAATGGTCTTGGTCCTAGGGTTGATTAGTTAGTTATTTAGATACAATTTTTATTAATTTATGTGATATAGAAAAATATCCTCTAAACATGTCAATTTTTTGGAAAAGTATAAAGTTTCATTTTGTTGTTAAAAGTACAACTATGTTGTAATATCCACTACTAAATCTATATACATAGATATAGATAGTGGTTATATACAGGTTTTATGGATTTAACACACACCATAATAATATAGATATCAATGTTTACATGTCCCAATAAATTTTGATAGTACAAGAGAAACAAATATCTCTATGAATATTTTATCACATTCAAGGAAAAACACATTGAAGTAAGACATCACCTTCTTAGAGAAATTTTTTAAAAGGGAGATCATTCTCTGTAATTCATTAGTACTAAAAATCAACTTTTCATTATATTTCTATGGACTATAATTATTGAAAGAATGAATTATATCAAAAATGTATTATGAATGATATATTATTTCTAGATCTTTCTATTTAGTTATAAATAACTTGTTTTTCTGAATTCTCTTCATAAATCATAACATATTTTTTGATATTAATGTAACCATGAAGTATAGTTCACAAGATTTGTTAAGTGACTGTGAATTTTTCTATATTGTCAATTATGTAACCATGAAGAGTTGGTTATGTTGTCATTATACCTACTATTAACTTTTACTCACATGATCAATATACCTATAATGAAACTTAACTCACACAGTCACTATACATATCATGAGTGTTTGATCATGTGGTTGGTATGCTTGTCATGAGTCCATGATTACTATACGTATTGTGTATATTCTGTTTGAAATTTTTCATAACTCATTTTGGTAGGATTTTAAATAAAATTATTATTATTTTATATCCCTAAATAATTGAATTAAAATTTGAATTATAGTCTGAATCAATGTGTAACATTTCCCTAAAACCCCTTTATTTTTTTGAAATCCTTACATATTCTTGGAACCCTTTTTTCAAATCAATGTCTTGAACATCAACCTTATGATTAATTCAACCAATTATCGAAAGTGTAGAGGATAAATCAGGGTCCAAATATTTCACATCCTACTAAAGATCCTCCTATAAAAAGAGTGAAGAAAGTAAAAGGTAGCTTGAGAGCTGTAGTGAAATTATACAACTCTCATTTATTAAACTTCAAATATGTGATGAAAAATATGTGAATGATCAGTGGCTACAATTGAGAAAATCACTAATATGAAAAGAAATTCAAATTCATGGATGGGATGATATGTTTAATGAAAATGGTAAACCATTATATCTAAGTCCAGTTAAGGATTTATATTCTCATTTTGAATTTATCCTTGGAGAGAAAGGAAGAACCATTAGGAAAATGGTTAATGGGAAATCTTTTGAGTTTTCTTGAAAACACTGGGAAAAGATCATAGGTGTTCCACATATGGGTGTATATTAAGACTGTTAGAGTTCTTATCCTACAAAACATTCCCATTTTGAATTTCAAAATGATTTGTTAGAACTGAATCGGAATGGAAAACCCATAAGACCAACAATAGTATAACATAGTGTTGAGTATATACTACTAGATAAATTAATTTATAATTTTATCTATCCTAGGAGAATAGATTTTATTATCTTAAGGAAGCATAATCATTTCATCATATTCTTAACAAAAAATGGATTTCAGATCAGTTGTGTAGGTATGTCATTTGACATATGTACTAGTAATTTAAGCCTTATTCAAAGGTTAGTTCTCTACCTTATCTAAAACACATATCAGACATGTTGGCCTAAAAAAAGTGTAGTCCCTAGAGAGGAGGATAAGATAAATTCTTTATATGGCCTTTTATTAACTCCAAAAAACTATAAGTTGATGAGAGTCAATCAAAAAACCTAGAAAATAAAATCGGTGAAATTTTCTATGAAATTGTATGAGAAGTTTGATCCTGAAAAATATATAGTTACACTAACGGATCTAGTTAATCTAAGTCATGATCTAAATGAGGTTGTCTGGAATTCTTCTGATGAAGATGATGATGTTGTTTTTGATGATGAGGAAGATAGGGAAGATGGAGAATAATATATGGAGATAGACACTCTTTATGAGGAATCCAATGTAGCACATGAGGATGATTGGAAACCTTATAGCAGTTATGTCATTGGTACCACATACCTCTTCTCTACCCTTACCTTATTTTGAATAAATTTTGTAAGATGAATACCTTTTTGACACTATAGTTCTTTTTAGTGGTTTTTTGGATATACCTGAATGGGATGGCTCTAGTAAGATCAAGGAGATTAAATACAGTTTTGATAAGTCTCATGTGGTAAGAATAACTCTTATTCCATGGATACTAGATGAATTTTCTAAATGGGTAAGACCCCAAGGTATGCAATTTTTGGTTTAAACTATTCTATATCTGAGAATAATGATTATGGTGGGGGAATTCCACCATAGGATGGTAGACCCACCATCCATTCTATTAAAAGTGTGTTGGAAGGAACTCTGATAGCTAAAATTTCTAATTAAGAAAGACTAGAGGTATCTCCTAAAATAACATTAGTAGATCATGTTTTGGAAGTCATTTTTGGTCCTACTCCTTTTTAAATAGTTTAATAACCTATCAAAAACACTAATACAACACCTTTTGAATCAGTACATATTGTTGTTTATGAAGTTGATGAGGATGTAGTTGATGGGGTACATGATCAGAATTTAAGATATATTTCAGTGGACATTGAGGATGGTGGTAGGAAGTCATCTTATGATCCATATCCTTCTATACCTATGGATACCAATTATCATCTATCCACATCCTATATTACAAAATATTATTTTAATGAGTTAAAATTATATATAACAGGGGTTTTTAAAGAATTGTTTTTTTTTTTGAGATTATAAAGATATAATCAAAGATGAAGATATCTTTGTGGTAGAAACATTTGTTATGCAACATATTCTAGAAAAATTTCATACCAAGATGAACCTAATAAAAATGTGATTAAGGACTTGAAATCATAAGTAGGATCTTTACAATAAGATATTTCACATATGATATTGAATCTATATCAAACATATCATGATTTAGTGCGTTAGGATTCTACTTTACAGAACCGCATATTTCTCCTCATTTCCAATAATCTAATTATGAAGGTAGGATTATATAACACATTATATATTAGTTAAGAGTTATGTGTGATTAGATTTAGAAAACAAAGGAAGTTTTGTTTGATGGTCTCCAAAAACATGATACTAAGACTTTGGTTACGATTATAATGTATGTAAAACATATAAAGAGTATCAAGAGATCCATTTACTTCAGTATAAAAATATTTTCATCAAGTTAGACTAGAAATGAATGTTTGTATCATTGGATAATGATTTGAGAATACCTCCTTAGACCCAAGAATTCAAGTGTCAGGTAGAAAAGTACAAATAGTAACTTTGGTTCTAGATGACTCCTTAGATAATAAAAAGGATTATTTCCAATCAATGAGAAATTGCACTACAATAGTCAAGGACATTACCGGGTTTCTATAAATGTACTTGTAAACATCCAACACAACTATCCTTTCACCTCTTGCATTACCTTCTACCTAAACTCTTCATAGTACTAAATCTAAACAATTAACCATTTTGGATTGTCTTCTAGACAAGAAGTTCAACATCTCAAACCTATTTCAAGGTTCATGGTAATTCAAAACCCTACTGCAACTTATGAACTACCACTGACCCTATCAACCCAGCCTACTTTAAACCTCTACCTCCAAATGAAATGATCTTATCTATATTGATGATTTTAGGGATGTGTATAACTCTAATTATAATTTGTATTCCTAATAGGGACAATATTTTTATTATCATTTTTTAATAAATTTTTATTTTAATGAAATATCATTCTTCATCTTTGTGTTCTTTATTTTATTAGTTATTTCCACACTTATTTATTCTTCCATGTTTCATTTTACAAGGAATTAACTTTTTTATAATCACAAAAGTGGGAGATATCTTGAAAATTTTACAAGCATTGGGAATTATGTGATGTTTTTGAAGCTATTGGGGAATGTAGCGGAAGTAAATAGGTTGAGGCTTAAAAATATTTCAACTATGAATTATGTAACTATTTCATCTATGCGGAATTAGAGTATAGTAAAAAAAACCCAGGATCTCACGTAAATATATTTAAGAACAAGAATAAACTTTAGTTTACATCATTCATTTGACCAGAATTTTTTTCGTCAACCACCCATCGTCGATGACCATTATTGAAGGAAATCAATCTAGATCCCTCTTGAATGTCACATAAATTCTTTGAAAATATGTGGGAGCCTCGATAATAAAATTATGGGTTCTATCATAGAGATCTGAGGAAAACTTCAATACCCTGACGATCGTTGCTACACTAATCCTTTGATCTATGAAGATAAATGTCGATTAATGAAATAGATATAGAGATTCCCTTTATATAAATTTGGATAGAGGATAGATATAAGCTCTCAAAATCATAGTATGAATATTCCCACTCATGAGAGGCTTCTCATCTTAATACAGTATAGTGTAGAATAACCAGAATTGTCTCCCCGACCCCCAAATATTCATTACTTTCCTAATAAACTATAAATAAAGTGTTATGGACAACTAACTAGGTCATATAATTCATTTATAATTTTATCACTTTTTTGTAATATAATAAATATATTTCATAATAAAACTATTTCATTAACCTAGCTTGATGTTCCTAAAAATATTAAACGAACATTGGATACTAAAATAATATTTGTTCATGTAATATTTTCCAATGTATTTACTTCAGTAATTATAAATAAATTTAATATATATATTAAATTATAATAATTCTAAACTTAATTAATATGAATTTATTTAGTCCATATTGATCATATATTCTCATAAATATCCTAGACCCAATGTTGGGGCTTGCCATGTCCAAAACTCATATTCATCAAAATAGGCCAAATTTAGAATACGATAATTGTGTGATTCTCTAAGGAATTATCTTGATATAAGTTAATAATATTTATAGACCAGGTGTGGAGTTTAGGAACCCATCAAGGTCTATAAAGATATATGTTATAATCATATAAATGAGAACTTTTCCTATGAACTCACACAGTGTAATACAATCTATTTGTCTTGTTACTTTTTGTAAAGAAAGATTCACTATTTGTGTCATCATACATTATTAATTTATTATTAATTAATCTAACTGGATAGACATAACTTATTCTACCATAGATTAGAATTTATTGAATTTACTACCGTCCTGATCAACAAGATTGGAGAAATCACTTCCTTTCACAGGTGAAAAATTCTCTCATTATTATTTAACTAATTTCATACCACCAATGATGCTCCCAATGCATACTACCTCACTATGACTTTCTTTCCATATTGATTTCATTACATCAATGTATGTGATCAAATAGTATACAATGATAAAAATCTCAAGTTAAGAGACCACTATACATGTTTGCATATGGGAACTAATATGGAATCCTAAAACATGTTGTGTTCTTATTAGCGTTCCATTCCTCATAATCTCATCAACTACATATTGCCAAGTGTGAACTTCATGAGAAGAAGCCTCAATGTATACGAGCCCTTGTTCCTGATTTTTAGACATCATATTTATCTAGAAAGTATGTTGTATTTAGACTATAATATATATGTTTAAGATTAATTTCATTGTATCTTAAGGTTAACATTATAGGTTGTAAACTTATATAACCTTTGATTTGACTAATAATATATGTACGTTACCATATAAATAGTGGATTCATAATTATCGACACTATTATGGTAACTTTACATCATGTATAACTCATTATATACATTATAAGGTAGTCAAATATTATGGTTTAAGTTGGGTCTTTGGACCCACTATTACAAAACTCTTACTTACACTAAATCTACCATTCTAATTTACCTTGTTAGCACTAAAATGATAATATTATGCTTATTTTAAGTTGTGGATTTAGTCATTGAGATTATGACATCTCTACTGCATGGATATTTTTTTATTTTTGACCTCACCTCCTTGATTAATACACCTCCAAAGATGGTATCCCTATAACGACACAAGATTTTTTTACATGAATATTACATATTTTTATATGAATATTCATTATATTACGAAAAACATAATCCCAAGGACTGTAATGGTTTAGTGAATTTGGAAACATTTAACTCATTAATCTAATTTGGTGAAATATATTCAACCTGTCACAAAAATAAATTCTAATTTATTAATCTAATTTGAAACCATTATTTATAACTTAAGGAAAATAAGCATAAGAAAGGTTGAAATCATATTATCAGTAAGGGTAAACATGGAAGATACATAAGAATAACATGATCAAAAAGGTACGAAAACACAATCATTGTATTTTAAAATCATACCCTATATATCAAGGATCATATACATGTGTCATGGAATAAATAATGGTATATCATAAAACATGAATTATAAGAAAATAAAATCATATGATCCATGATAGTATAGAAATGACATAAGACATGGAAATTTTGGTACACCCATATACTTAAAATATCTTATTTAAATGATTCATACCAAAACATTCATAGTAATTTAGTCATGGGTTAATCACCCTTTTACCAACTTTGGTCTTGGGATGGCCTCTTGTGTAACTTTAGAATTTGGATTATGATGACCTCATGTATACCCTCTTCTTGTGGTCCTAGAATAACCACCTTGTGTACCCTCTTGTTGTGGGATTAGGATGACCTCTCATATACCCTCTTGTTATGAGATTACGATGACCTCTTCTGTACACTTTTGATTTCACAAAACATTTATAATTATACAATTTTTTGAAGGGGTATATAGGTCCAACCTGACACATAATTACAACTATACAAATTTGTTCCACAAGAAAATAAATCATTCATCATATTAGAACCCATGAAATAAAATTGGTATCATAAACATCATTCAATCATAACATAACCCGTGTAAAATAAATGAGTTTCATAAATGTCATTCGATCATCAACATAATCCACTATTATAGAGAAAAATAATAGTATCATTGAATCATATATCTATTAAAATATAAGTAACATCAAATATTGTTATCTTAAAACTAAAATAATTTTGAGAGATCACTTGAAAACCATTATTTATGAATGTATAAATTCTTCTTTTAAAAACACTTTTTAAATTATAAAAAATTTAAAAAACATTTCTCATTGAAAATGATCTTGAAAAATCATAAAATAATCTTTGAAGACCTCTTTAAACATAATTTTAATCTGTTTACCTGAAAATTCATAAAATATCATTTAAAACACTTTTAAAACATTTTTTGAAAATATTTTTTTGAAGGAATGTATATCTACAACAAAAGAGATAATAACATTACATAAAACTTATAAAATCATGAAAATAAGTATATTCATGATACAAAATGTCAAAGGGAACTATATACACCTCATTAAATAATATAGGTGCATAATATAACATGTGTATAAAAGAGGAAAAATTGAGACAAAATTACCTTACCAATTTGGTAATTTTTTTAACTTAACCCCGCAAAAGATAGGTCATAAAATGGATATGAAAATACTCATAAATTTAAGGATATAGATCATAGAATACATTCATGAGTAGTATATACACCACATAAAATAAATGAGTGGTGCATGGGGAATCAATCTCATAGAAATAAAAGTGAGACTAAAATTCCCCTTATAAATTTGTAATTAGTTTAATCATATGCCCCATGAGAGAAATAATGTTATATATAAATCTAAATATCATAAAATTAGTATAATACTCAAAAAAATTAATGGTAAGTATATAAACCACATATAATATTTAGGTGGTCAACTTGGCTTGAATCTCATGAAAAATAAAAGTTATATGTAAATCCCTTACCTTAAGTCTAGAATTCATTCGTACACATTAAAAAATGCATTATACTAAATATAAGTTTATTACACATATACCATACAACCATATTCATATATTTTATACTATATATGATTTAATTATGACTTTATATTACTCATTTATCAACAAATCCATGTTAAAATTATGTTTTGGGTAATAACTTCTTTCTTTTTTCGTACAAGATTTGAATTTTCATCCTTGATACTCTTACATAGTTTATGATTTAATTATCTCCGTAATAATTATAATTATATAAATAATATATATATATATATATATATTATATATTTATTCAAGGTAATTCATACTATTTGAATATAGAAAATAAAATATATCATTCATGAAGATGGTAGGTTGTATATACACATGAACGAAGTATTTATTTTCGTTTTAGGTTAAAAGAAATGAAATTATACGATATATTATCATTAAATAATAATTTTTATTTTATTTATATCATATATATTCATAAAATTTATCATTATTTCCATCCATGTAAAATATAGATGAAAAATTAATCACATCGCATCATGGGGATGGTAATCCATACGTACACACGAGTGACGTTATAATTTCCTAAAATATTAGATGGTAAAAAGGTTAGATATGATATTATTAGTAAAGAAGTATAATTATGTCATAAATATCATATATCTCATAAAAATAGTGTGTCCATCATAATTCCCATCATAATAGGTGGTAAAGGAAAAAATGAATAATCATCGTTTCTTGAGGTGGTAGTCCTCTATACACACGAATGGTAATTTCATTACCCATAAGATGGAATTGTATGAAATTGTAGGTATAAACCATAATATAAACATATCTCATTATATTTATAATACTAATATTATTATATAAACATGAAATAAACATAATTGATTGTGTTTAAGAAAGAAATAAAACATAGATGTTCACTGATGAACGTTACCTCTTCTTTGGGTATCCCCATTTTGATTTACACAAAAGGACTTATTTGGTTATATTTATTCCAAAATTAAGGATTATAATATAAAATAAATTAATTATGGAGGATATTTGGGAAGATATTTCTGAGTGAAATGGATTTATATGTGTTAATAAAATAAAATTATAGGTTCCCTTTTATAAGCGAGGGGAGGGGAGCTTTTGAAAACTCTCAAAATAACAATTTATAATAAATTTAATCTCAATCCAAATACCTCAAAAATTCCATTAATTATAATATAATATGATATAAAATTTTAATCTCATCAACCAATAAACTTTATAAATGTTTTTATGTTATTTTAAACTTTATAATTTTTATTAACCCTTAGTTATCATATTTTAGTTTTAACTATGGAAACAAGGTTTTTAATGTTAAGAGGATGAAATTTTTACATATAGTGTCAATTAGACCATAAATGGTCAATTTATGATATTTTAGACCAAATATAGTCCCCTAGTCCTTATTTAATATTTTTTATTATTTTTTAAAAATTAAATAAAATATTACTTTGATAAAATATCATTAGTGTCATTTTAACACTATTTATTATTTGTTATTTTAAAAATATCATAACAACATGATATATTCAAAAAATATTAAAGAATACCTAACATGTATAATTAATCCATAAAATTATTTTATGACACTATTTATATTTAATTTTATTTATTTTAATATTTTGAATATCATTTATTTGATATTTCCATTAATTAAACAATCACTTCATAGTCATTGTGTAATTCTTTAAGGTAGGTTTTTATTTTCAAAAAATTAAAAATAAATTACCATGAAAAATTAAAACATTTTTAATTTTAAATTACTATATATATTTTAATTTCTCTTCTCTATAACCCTATAAAATGATATAGTTATTGAAAATATTAGTATAACATTTTTAACATTTCTTTAAATAAAAGATGATAAATGGAATACTTTTGTCTAAGTGGATTAAAAATGTTATAATTCAGCCTAAGGATTATTTTTCATAAATACACTCTTCTAATGAATTTAGGACAAATTCTAGGGTAATTATCTTATATTTATAATATTATGTTTTACCCTTCATACTCGATTTAAATTTTATCATTTCAATAAAAATTTATAAAAGTTACTGTTTATAATGCCTGAAAATAAAATAAACATATTTAAATAATTTTTACCTAATGATTCATAATTTTGGAATTCATTTTTCAAAATTAAAAAAATATAAGTTACAATAATTAATTTAAAATTAATCTCATTGACGGAATGAGAAAATGAGTTTTAAAAGTGAAAATGTCCAATGATTGAAATGTCTTTATATAAAAATTCAACATGAAATTGATCAAAATGGCCTAAATTATATTAAATTATAAAAAATTATCTAGTTATAATTTAAAAATATTCAACAATATAATTGAATAGTATAAATAAATTTGATGAAAAAGTGGTTTTCAATTAAAATGCATTATTTTTCGCAATTCAAAAAAACAAGAAACTTATAAAAAAAATAACAAAAAATCAACCAAAAAAATTTTTATATTCTAATTTCAAATAATAAGTTTATTTTTACAAATATACTATATAAAATTGTCGAAAATGTAATTTAAAATAGTTTTCTCCATTAAAAGGTGATAAAATTACCCTTTTGAAAAATATCTGTTCTTATTCATAAAATTGGTTTGGTTCTTATCTTAGGCCTATAAATCAAATTATATTAATATCAAAAATATTTTATTGGATATATAAAATAAATATTTCATTAATATCATTCACTAATTTTCATTAATTTAAATTATTAAAACAAAAAAAAATTAGATTATAAAAGTAAAAATATTGTCT
Source organism: Viscum album (assembly GCA_963277665.1). Classification (NCBI taxonomy): domain Eukaryota; kingdom Viridiplantae; phylum Streptophyta; class Magnoliopsida; order Santalales; family Viscaceae; genus Viscum; species Viscum album. The sequence goes on along the minus strand of OY728130.1, from coordinate 1,903,655,018 downwards.
TTATATTCCATTAGTATATATATTTTAATTTCAAATTAATTAGTAACCAATTAATAAATCTTCTAAACCATATATTTACATATGTTAGTAAATAATATTCATAATCTTTAATTTAATGTCTATGTTCTAACTTATTGGAATGAATAATAATATTTTAATAATATACTATTGTTCGGTAAAATCCAACCTTTCATGCAACACAAGATAATCTAAATGTTTTATATAGTGAAAGATTGTCTTGGTTTAACATATAACACCAGATAATTTTAGTGATTTCTTTTAAAAATATATTGATTTAGTATTATGTGAAATTTATAATATCAAAAAAAATTAAATTAATTTGAAAAAAATAATTCTCAAAAATCTCGGGGTGTTACATTGCACCCCCCCAAATGGATTTTACACTTGAAATTAATTTGGATTATCTATGGTTTAATACATGAAATTTACTTTAACAAAAACCCACATCTTAAAAATTACTAATAAAACTTAATTTTAAAAAGGAAATTTAGAAACATAATTGTTTCCCAAAGTAGCTCATAACTATGTTTCCATATAAGAGAACATAGGTGGAAAGTGAAAACATTGACTTGTAAGAAAAGTGTAAATATTCATATACATTAATAAAGATCACTAATCATAAGAATGTCGGTGATCTTGAGAAATTTAACCATCAAAAAACCTTAAACTGAAGAATTGTGAAAGAGATCATTGATATCATCAAAATTAATGATAATAGGAAAACCATTTATTAAAAAAATCCATTGAGAAGATATCCTTACTTGATTTCATATCCTAAGTGAAATCCTATTATATGGTTTTGCCTTCATAAATTTAGACTCCATATCTTATTCCATGAAAAGAAGGTGAAATTTTCATTTCAGAAATGTTATTAGATCATGAGATCCATAAATATAAAGATAGGTCATTCCATCTGTCAATGTCATAACAAAATGTTACTACAACTTATCCAATATGCATAAATCATCATATGAAGAGATAATAGTTTAATATATAAAACTCATTCTAAGAATAACTTAAACCATTCCATAAATGGTTAACCATATAACCCTTCTGAAACAAAAAAGGTCAAATCTTTCGAAATAAAGTCCCTAAATTTATCAAAAACAAATTATAATTGATTCCTCATATATTATAAGTTTATCTTATTTTTCACATACCAAACATCTGAATACCTTCATAAAATATTTTTTTGATATATGGTAATAACCTTAATTATTATAAATCCTTATTGAAAACATTCATTTTTCCTTATTCCAAAGTTTTTTGGATGTATTCCATAAGTCCAAAAAAATTTAAATATCATCTATGATAGCATAACCCACTTTTCAACAAGTCCTTAATTAGTATAAGGTAATTAGTACTATCCAATTATTAATATCCATCATATCCTTATCCAAAAATCATTATCTTAACATAAGGAACATATTAATGGTTATATTTCCATTAATCATGTGTTTCTTATAATCATTCCATTAAATCACTTTTCTAGTCCATAATAACCATTCAACATTTTCGTGTAAATATTTAGAAAAAAACATATACCTAACAATCCTTACATAATTCACTATTCATAATTCATGAATCCTAGTATATAAACACATTGATTATTTTAATCCATCCTTAAACCGTTAACAAGGATTGTCTCATCCTATTACATAATTCATATTTCCTTTCACATTTCATCTATAGTCTCATCATTATCAACAATATAACCATTACTTGTACCACATTTATGATTACTTTTGGGATCTTTCCTAATATGAAAACAATTTACATAATAGCCATTTATTCCCTATATAAAACATTAATCTATTTATAATACCATAGAGAGGCCAAAATTTCTATCCATTTTATCAATTGAGCATTTTATTTTCCCTTTCCATTTAATTTCTTTGTGCCTTTCTTTTCCACAGTCAAAATATCTTCCTATTCCTTTAAGACGTTCACATAGGTGTTTCTTCCCACATTCTCAACTTGTAGAAAACTAAATCTTCTTTCCTCAATAGTATCTAGTACCCAAAATCTTAGTGAACTCATTACTTATCTTCCTTGGTGATTCTTATAGTTGTTTATGGTAAAAATTGTTAATCATGTTTCATGAAAACTTATTAGGAATGATCACAACATCCTTCACTCTAATAATCATCCAATTTGACTGCTCATTAGAAAACGGATCTTCACATTCAATGTTGACCCAGTTTCCTTTGGTTTCTTCCATTTAATAAATCTCGAAAACATAGTGTGATTATAAATTATCATAGAAGAAACCACATAATTAGGAAAAATCACTTATTGTTTGTCAATATAATAACACCATCTTATGACACCTTAGGTTTATCCTTAGCGACATCCCTAGACATATCCTTAGAAATATCCCTAGGGATCTCACTACGGTTATCCCGTCCTAGTTTCAAAAGGTTTACTAAACCTTTTCTATGATATAATATATAAAAAACCAAGAATTTAATACATGGATGTTACATATTTTGAGATAAATATTTATTACATTACAAAAACACATGCTCAAGGACCGTAATAGTTTAGTGCCTCTAAAAATTTTGAATGAATTCTTTTAATTTTTTGAAAGATATTAAACCTCTCACATAATATTACTACTACTTAAAACTGTTCCTTATAACCTGAGGAAGGGAAACATAAGAAAGGGTGAGCTCAGATACTGAATAATGGTAACCATAGAAGATATGTAATAATAACCTATGAAAAAGGGTATGAAAGCATGGGCATTAAATTTAAAGAGCATACTATTCTTATCAATGATTATATACATGCTTTATGGAAGAAATATTGGTATATTATAAGACATGAATCGTAATAAGATCAAATAATATTTTATATAATATTATAAAAATGACATAATGCATGGAAATTTTGGTATACATATTTAATTAGAATATCTTATGTTATTGATTCCTACCAATAAATTTATAGAATGTGTATCTTGGGTTAATCACTATTATAAATAATTTTGGATTGGGATGGCCTCCCATGAACCTTCTAGAATTGGGAATAGGATGAACTCCCATGTACCCTCTTGCTGCGGGCTTATGATGACCTCCCACGTACCCTCTTATTTCAGGCTTAAGATGACCACTCGTGTACCCTCTTATTGCAGGATTAAGATGACCTCTTGGGTACTGTTTTGAGCTCATAAAAGAGTTATCATTACCCAATTAATTGGAGGTAGACATATTTCTCACCTATCAAATAGTTATGTCCTTAAAAAAAGTTTCTACAATAACATAAATAATTCATCATATCATACCCCATGAAATAAAATCAGTTTCATAAACATAATTTAATCATAACATAAAACATGGAAAATAAATGGGTTTCATAAATACTATTCCATCATATACATAAACCACTATTGGAGTGATAAATAATGGTATCATTGAATCATATATCTATCAAAACATATGTAATTTCAAATAATTCTATTTTTTATGGATAATAATTTTTAATGATCACTTGAAAAAAAATCTTGACTAAAATATACCTTTTTCTTTGAAAAAAAATTTTTACATTATAAAATATTTATCAAAACATTTTCACTTATAATTATCTTCAAATTAATAATTTTAAATTTTAAATCTAATTTAATCATATTTGAAATACTTTTACTTGAAAAAATTATAAAATATCATTTTAAACACTTTCAAAACGTTTTTTGAAGAAATTGTTTTGAAGGAACACAGATTTCTGACCAAAGAGATAATAACATTACATAAAAAGTATAATATCTTGAAAATAATAATATTTCTGATACAAAAATTTAAAATGGAATTATATGCACCTTATAATGTAATATAGTTTTATAACATAACTTGCGTCTGAAAGAAAGAAAATTGAGAAAATATTACCTTACCGATTTGATAATTTTTTATACTTAACACCATGAAAGAGAGATCATAAAATGGATATGTAAATAAAAATAAATTTAATGATATGTATTATTTAATATACTCATGTAAATTATATCTAAATTAAAAAATAAATGAGTGGTGGATATGGCATAAGTCTCAAAGAAATAAAAGTGAGACTATAAATCCCTTAACCACTTTGTAATCTATCGAATCATATGCCTCATGAGATAAAGAATATTATGTTGATATTTAAATAACATAAAATTCAGGATAATAGTCAAAAAATCAATTCTTGGGTAATATATTCACCACATATAGAAAATAGGTGATGAATATGGATTGTATCTTAGGAAAAATAAAAGTGAGACAGAAATCTCCAACCTTAAGTATTAAATTCCTTTATGCACATTAAAACCTCCTATATAATAAATATAAGTTTATGATATATATAATATAAAATCATATTCATATATTTAATACTATATATGATTTACTTATGAGTTTATATTACCAGTTTACTATCAAATCCATGTTAAAGTTATATTTCAGGTAATAATCGCTTTGTTTTTCATACTTGTTTGGACTTGCTATCATCGGTACTCTTACATAGATTATTATTACATAATATAAATAATGATAATAATGATATAAATATGATATATATATATAGTCCATAAATATTTATTCATTGTAATTTATAATAGTTGGAGATAGAAAATAAAATGCATCGTTCATTGAGACGGTAAGTTGTACGTACGAATGAACACTATTATCATTTTCATTTTTAGTAAAGTAAGGATAGTATTGGATATATTATCATTTAAGAATAATTTATATTTCATTTATAAAATATATATTCATAAAATACATCCTTATTACCATCCATATTAAATATATATGAAAAATGAATCACATCGCATCGTGGAGATCATAAACCATACGTACGCCTGAGCGAGGATATCATTTCCAAAAAGATTATATGGTAAAGAAGGCTGATAGGATATTACAATTATAGAAGTATAATTATGTCATAAATATCATATATGTCATTAAAAAAGTGTTTCCATTATAATTCCCACCATGATAGGTGGTAAAGTAAAAAAGGAACAATCATCATTTCGTGAGGCAGTAATCCATCGTACACGCGGATGGTAAGTTCGCTACCCATTAGATGGAAGTGTCTAAAAGTGTCTATATAAAACTTAATATAACAAAACATTAGTATATTAACAATAATATGGTTATTATATAAACATTAAATAAAAATAATTTAGTAGGTTCAAGGAATAAATAAAACATAATTGTTTATTGACGAATGTTACCTCTTCTTTGGGTATCCCCTCTTTGATTTGCACCAAAGGAATTTTTTAGTTATATTTATTACTAAATGAAGGATTATAGGATGAAGTTTATAAATTTTTGAGGATATTTAGAAATATATTTTCTAATAAAAATTTCTTTATAGGTGTTAATAAAATAAAAGTATAAGTTCCCTTTCATAAGAGAGGGGAGGGGAACTTTTATAAACTCTCTAAATAATAATTTATAATAAATTCAATATCAATAAAAATAATTCCAAAATTAAATTTATTCAAAGATAATATAAGATAATGTTTTAATCTCACCAACCAATGAATTTAATTTTAAACCTTATATTTTTTTTATTAAACCTTAGTTTACCTATTTTAATTTTAACTATGGTAATAAGGTTTTTAATGTTAAGAGGATGTAATTTTTATGTATACAGTGTCAATTCGACCATAAATGGTCAATATATGATATTTTAGATCATATATCATCCCATTGTCCTTATTTAATATTTTTATGATTTTTAAATAATTTAATAAAATATTACTTTTATAAAATATCATTAGTGTCAATTTTGGAACTATTCATTATTTGTATTTTTAAAAATATAATAAAAAAATTTAACTTCAAAAAATCTATATTAACACATCCCTAAAATGAAAAATTCTTCCATAAATTTATTTTATGAAATTAATTACATCAAATTATATTTATTTTAATATTTTTAATATCATTTATTTGATATTTCCATTAATTAAACAATTAATGTATTATCATTGTGTAAGCCTTTAAACTGATTATTTACTTCATAAAAAAAATATCATGATACAAAAACCATTTTATATTTCAAAATTTTATTTATATCTAAATTTATCTTATTTATAACATTATAAAAATGATATATTTATTAAAAATATGAGTATGAAATTTTTAAATTTTCTTTGAATAAAATATAATTAATGTCATACTCTCATTCAATTGCCTTAAAAATGATATAATATTAGCCTAAGGATTATTTTGGTCAAAAAACAATCATCAAATGAAATTAGGATAAGTGTTAGGTTAATTTTATAATATTTATAATATTATTTTTTACTTTTAATTACTCGATTTACATTTTACAGTTTCAATAAAAAATTATTAAATTTACTTTTCATAATGTTCAAGAAAAAAACTATTAACATAATTTGTACCCACTAATTCAAAATATGGAATCGTGTTTTCAAAAATCAAGACACATAAGTTTTAGTAATTAATTTAAAATTAATCTTGTTTACGAGATGAGAAAACAAGTTTTAAAAGTGGGAAGGTTCAAAACCTTGAAATATTTTTATTTCACAATTCATTGTGAAACTAATTCCAATGAAATAAATTATATTAAATGATAAAAATTGATCTAATTATACTTTCAACACATTCAATAATAAAATTCAACACTTTAAATAAATTTGATGGAAATTCTATTTATAATTAAAATACGATATTTTTCACTATTTAAAAAAACATGAAACATATCTGAAAAATACGAATAAAATCAACCATAGTAATTATGTATATCCCTATTTCAAAGAACAAGTTCAGTTTTTCAAATATAAGATATAAAATTATCAAAAATTTAATTTAAAATATGCTCTCCATTAAAAGTCGATAAAATTACCCTTTTAAAAAATATAGGTTTTTATGCATAAAATTGGGTTGGTTCTTATCTTATGACTATTAAACCTATTGTATGAATATCAAACATATTTTTTGATATATAAAACACATATATTTAATAAATATTATTCTCCAATTTTAAATAATTTAATTTATTAATACAAAATGACTTTTGTAGAATAAAAAAATTATCTTTATGTTCAGTTGGTGTATAATTACATTTCTAATTAATTGGTAACAAATTAATTAATCCTATAAACCATATATTTTCCTAATATAGTTAATAATATTAATAATATCTAATTTAATGGAAAGGTTTAATATTATTATATTAAATAATAATGATTTAATAATATATTGTTGTTTGTTGAAACTCGACCATGGATGTAATGCAAGATAATCTTTGTGTTTCTTGTAGTGCAAGATTATCATGGTCTTGTTTATAATGAAATAAAATCATATTGATTTACAATAAAAAATTATTTATTCATTATTCTATGAAATTCATAATAACAAAAAATAAAATTAATTTGAAAAAAGTATTTCACAAAATCATGGGGTGTTACAATCCCCAAGTAAATTTCTTTAATACACTATAAAAGAACATTACATCTTTTTTAGTTCCAGTAGTATAAGTTTCACAATGATAAAAAATTACATATTATGTATAATTCTATCAATTGAAACAAATTTTTATGTAGTTAACACTGGTTTTTTAGCTGCATCAGAAGCCACAACACACTAGGTATTTATATAAATGGATAAAACTAGCTTAAATAAGATTCCATTTCTTATTACCTTGGACTAATTATGATATTTGACCATATTTATCTAAATTAAGATTTTTTTACCCCCTTTAATTTTTACCTTTCTCTCCAACAAACAGTAACATACCTCTAGTACTCTCTCATGTACATTTAGATCATTTTGTCTACATCCAGTATAGTTCTCCTAGATAAAATCTAAATCTTACTACTATAAAAAAATATGTTGGCAATATCATATCTAGTATATAGCATAGAAAACATGATTCATCTAGCATAGAAGCATACAGAATTTCAACTCACATCATTAATATCCTCATATACCATATCCATATATTCTTAGAGATATTTATTCCATGTGAAATTGGTAACAATTCTCTCTTGATTTTTTAAAACTTATATATTTTTAATACCCCATTAATATATATACATTTGACTTTTTCTAAGAAACCCATTAGATATACCTTAGTAGATCTGGTTCCCAATAAAATATGTTACTAATTTATGTCAATCCTTGTAGAGTTACATGTGTTCAAGTATTAATTAATTACAAGTCCAATTGTTATTTTCCTTGTGATATCAAATATATTTTCCTTTAAAAATAGTGTTGATCTGTTAAACTATTGTAGGACCATGGAAAATCATTCCAAATGAATATTCTATTATATTTTTATTACATTAATACAAAACAATATTTTAGTAACATGCACCCCTTATTGGAATTATATGGTGTCTCCAATCCTTTTTGTCCATGCCATATAGATTCCTTCTATGGTTTAGGATTTGGAAATCCAATACCCAATTTAATGATCATAGAAATTTTCTATGATCGTTACAATTCTAATGTATTTAGTTATAATGACATGTAATACCAATCGAGCCTTATTGGTTCCATGCTTACAACACCCATAAAATGTCTCACTTGAATACTCATTGTAGTAGTAAAATTAATAATCCCCAATACTTTGATGGTGGGAATGTATTATTAATATTTATTTAATTTTTCAATTACAGATTATTTCCATTGAATTCATACTTGTAGGATTCATTACTCTCAATGAATAAAGTTTCGCATGCCATGGTGAATGTAAAACAATTACAATAGTTTTAATCATCATATGTAGTATGTGTCTCTGGAACATTCCTTTTCCATCATCACCTATGGAACTTGTTCATATGCCAACTACTTGTTCACATTCATCATTAACTAGATCAAAATAAATTGTTCTCCCATTATCTAAAATAGATATGTGCAACCTTTAATAAAAATATATTCTATCACTTGAAACTAGCTTTTTTCTTATAGTGAGTTTATTAATATCTTTAAAAAATAGTAGTATTCTAATAGAGATTCACTTTATGTTTCTCTTGATGCATGTTTGTTTAAATTATAAAAAAAATTACATTTAAACACATCTTTTTATGAAATAATGGATCTATATCATACTATAACACATATGATATCTATCACTCAAAATGTTAGGAATATATTTATATCATGACACTGGTATTTGAAAAACATGTCTCAAAAAATAATGGATTTTTATGCATTGAAAATGAGTTTCAACATTGATTCTCCTTTTACATACATCATAACTCTATTTTATAATTGGAAATGTGTGTTTAGTAATTAATCTACTATAAATTTATTTGATCAATATTTTAATGTAATAATCATCATCAATCATTATTTTTATTCCATCTTGTATCTGATGTGTATAAATAAATATGAATTTTATAATTACGACATGCTACATTTCATGATCGATGAATGCTTGGTCAAGATATCCTTTGGAAAACAATCCAGAATAAACTAGTATATTTTGACCATGCATATTTTATAATTCATTTTTACCTTCCATAAAACAATTAAAGGAGTCTCACTAATTATATAAGTTTACCTCTAACTTAACCATGAAATAATTCATGCTCTAAAGCTAAGAAAATTCCTAAATCTGTCTAGATTACCTTTATTTCTAAAGGTTTCATTTTCCATAACTATATAAGTCAACTTTTTTTACAATACCAAACGTTTTTAGCACCAAATAATTTAGAACCCATATTGGGTATATCCTTGAAAATTACATTCGCTGTTACAATGAAATATCATTCTATAAATTAATATAAATGAGTCTTCCATTTTATATATATAATGTATTTCCAAGGATTCAAGTACTTCTAACCTATTAGATTAGTATGAGACACCACAAACAATACTAATTCGAATGTTAAATAATGTATCCTTTTAACTAATGGAAATGGGAGATAAATGTTTTGGTGATACTTTAGAATCAATAAAATTGGAAATTAGAATTTGTGTATTTATTACCAATGATTTATGAATCACCTTTTCACAACCACTTGGATAAGTCACCTTACTCATTTTAATGTTTCTTTTATTAATTGGTAACTGTATTTCAATACAAATATTTTATAGGAATAGTTTATTTAATACCAATGAATTATAAAATAAACATTCTATGAATTTTATAAATATACCTAAAAAAGTATCTTCTGCTTCCTTCTTCAATTCAGTTCAAAGAATAAAAACTTCTAGATACTTATCTTCTAACATGTGAATAAAATATCCTTATATATAAGGATCAATCTCTATTCCTTGAACAAAATTACGAAGGTTCCTTTTTAGTTACACTTTCCATTGGACTTTTTCACCTTTTCTCTGAATGTTTTTATCATAAAAAATAATTATTAATCATTCTTCATGTTCTCAAAAACATGAAATACAATACCCAAAAAGTAAAGGATCATTTTTTGCCTATATTTAATTTTTTTAATGTTAAACAAAACTAGATTAATTATGTGAAAATGTTGTATGAAAGGTATGTATTGAAATATCATGATCTATTATTAAATTTCCATGTATCCAGTCTAATCATTGCCCCATTCATACCTCTATTAACTTTCTGCTCACAAGATTTTTGGAGATGGGACAACATGTTAGTCCATCCATGTCCTCATGATGTATCCAAAACTCATTGTACATTGATTATAACATTATGATGTAAACACAAAATGTGATATACTTGTGTCTCTTACATGTATATATCTCACCCTTTCTTCATGAGGTGTCTCAATGGGTATTGGGGGCTATGGTACCTTGAATTTCCAATATTGTAGTACTTTTTGCAATTGTTTGTACTTCTATTGGAAAATCATTCCATTTTAGACGTATTATTTTTCCAATATTAATCTTTGTGTTTATGTGGTATTACATATCATTATTCTAAAAAATAAAATACTAACAGAATATTAATTTGTATCCTGATTACATATTAGAGATTACTGATTAATTAATCATTATATGTATCTCATTATTTTATCAAACCCTAGCAACCCTCACTTTTAAATTCAGAATACTTAGTCACTAGAGTATTTTAGTGGAAATGATCCTTAAAACCTCTCTTCATTATCTAATATATGATCATTCCACTGATCATAGATTTTCAATGTAGGTGTCAGACTAGGAAACCATATTAACATGAAGTATGTTGAACTGTTGAGTGAATTCCCATCTTCAAAAAATCATAAACAGGATTTACTCAATGATTTTACTCTAATGGTATAACAAGGAAGATATGGATACTTCATTTTTATAATCCCTGTTTACCTCAACCCATCACTCTCATAATAACGTCCAATTAGTATAAGGCACTCTCTACTGGGATTGAGAAGTACCTTGTACACCCGGTTGTGTTTAATTTCAAATAGAAGAAGGTTTTCAACTTAATATATTTTAATGATTTTTTTATTTCTCAATGAATTAACCCATTTTCATTTTGATATACATGTACTATGTGATCATACTCACAACTAACTATGTAGTAAATAAAAAACAATCATTTCATCTAAATTTTATTTAATCTATGCATTTTTATTATTATTTTATGTGATTGTGTAAATTTTTAACTCACTAAATAATAATAAAAAAATGAGAAAAATTAAATGATGTAAATAATCTTGATCATTTTGAGATTGGATTATCTTTTTACATTCAATGGTTCAACTGTGACCTTGGGCATAAAATATCATAGTCATCTCTGACTCATATCACAGCTCGTACCCCAGTCTAATGTATCACTATCTTGTCAATAATACCACCTCATCTCGACACGGTCCATGTCTTAATTAATATTATTTATAATACATAAATAATATCACATATAATAGGGGTATCAAGAGTGTGTAATACAAAAAAATAACTTTTACCTAGGTGTGAATGACCTTATAGATATAATGATGATGATAAACAATACACAGAACATCAATTTAATTAACTAATTACAACAAAAATAGTCACATGAAATAATTAACTAAGGAGTAAAAACACATAAATATTTTCTTTGGTCCATGATCAAGATATGTTATCATGGAAATTAAATTTGATATAAAATTTAAATTAAGTTAAATTAATATTGAGGTCATTAAATGACCAAAAATAAAATTTTATAATTTTAATTTTAATTAAAATAAAATTATCAAAGACCCCAATATAAATTAATTATATTTCAATAGATTATCTTAATTTTTGAAATATTTTTTTAAAATAAAATTATTTATTTATTCGTGAGCTGGAAACATCCTAGAATACACCTCAAAAGGATTTCAGAAGTTATCTTAACCCAAAATAGGTCAGGTGGGTCTGGAAGGGCTCGACCCACCAAGCCTTGCTCAGGCCAATGGTAGGGCGGCCACATCAAGAGGTTTAGTGATAGGGCCACATAATAAAATTGGGGATGATGGTGGTGATGTTGTCTAGCACACATACTGATGGTAATATGAAACCACATATAGGTAATGGGAGGCCCAAACGGGAGCTGGTTGATGGATTTGAATATATAGGGGAAGCTGACAAGTCGAGAGGGTACAAGAAGAAAAAGGGATTCACTGAAACGTGGTGGGTGTGATGGATTTTGGTGATCATTGGAAAGTTGAAGGAGCTAAGAATGATCTATTTGGAGTTGGAAGTTGAGCATAGTGGATGCTCAGATGGTGAAAGTCGGTTGTGATAGGGGCACGGTGGTGTGTACAGGGCTTGCTTGTAGTGGGAGGTGGCATGGATAGGGTATTATAGTTTAGTAAATACCTAGTAGAGGTTAGTGGGTAGAGGATGAAGTAATCCATGTGGAGCATGATGGTGGATAGGGGGCTAGGAAATAACTTTGTTTCCCATTTTTATTGGTTTTTTTTATACAAGTTGTGTCCCACGACCTAAAGACTTTTATTTTTAAAAAAAATATACCTTATTCCTATTTTTGAATGATGCCATATTAATGATTCCCCTTTTTTATTTTCAATCCTAATGATAAGGTTTACGAAATAAAAAATAATTTGAAAAAACAAATCCACATCTAGTGAAATTAAACACAGTAGCCAAAACTATTCTGGTCATCCGTTTCTGGCCATATCCTTCCAAGTAAAAAATATTCTGACATATATCATAATCATTTATTTATATAAATATATATAAATATAAAAACAAATTTTATTCATTTTATAAAACCACAAATATGATACCAATCTGACTTTTGATCTTTATTTGTCTATATCTCATCCATCCGATATTATATTGGATCTCCATTTGTGGTATTAGTACCATAATGATTCCATATTCTGTTATTTAATGTAGATTTAATTTTGTTTCTTAAAAATTCATGTAATCACACTTATACTAATTTAATGTACCACAGTGTGTAGTGGGGGCCGATGGGCCTAAGATTTAAAATATTTTAGGAGTGATGGATGTAACTACGCCCTCACCGGAAAAACATTTCCTTGTATAAAGAACTAAGGATCCTATATGAATTTATCTAGAAACCAAAATTAATTTAAGATTGCCTAATATTTTTTACCTGAATATGTGTTCTTTAATCATTTTTCTAAGATGAACATTTATTCAAAGAACCAAATATGAATTCTTATAGATCATTCATATGGGATTTTAAAATTTATGGTAGCATCGATCAAAAAAATTTGACTATTGTTGCAGAAATCTGATGAATGATTCAATGTCTTCAATCCTTTTATCTGTTAATATGAACATGGATCAAAGACTTGGAATAGAAGATTATCTCTCTAGGAATTGAGAGATAGGATATAGGTTATCTCAAAATCATAGTATGGATGAAAAATATTCATTACCTTATAAATAAATGATAAAAAATTTCTTATGAAAATCAAACTGAATTATAGATTTCATTTATATTTTTATCAATTTTTTATAACATAATAAATATATTACATGATACAACTGGTCCATTAACATGGATTGATGTTCTTCTAAATATTAATTGATCCTTAAATATTAAATTAATATTTTATTCTTTAATTTTTTTCCATGTATTTACTTTAATACATGTAAATACAATTAATAAATAAATTCAATGTTAATTATTCTATAATAAAATAATATGAGTTTATTTATTCCTTGGTGGCCAATGTCCTTAGACATATTATGGAACTCGTGTTGGGGCCCACCATGTCCTAAATTTTTATTCATCAGAATATGATAGACTTTTTAATATATTAAGCATTTTACCCTCTAAGACCATATCTTGATATCAGTGAATATTATTCAAATAGAAATAGTGGATTCTTGAAACCTATTAAGGCCCCAAAAGAGATAAAATATTGTCATTGCAATGACAACCTTTCCAATGAACATAGGTCATGTAATATAATAACCTTATCTTATGATATCTCAGAAATAATAAGACACACTTTATAACATCATCCTTTATTATATTATTTTTTGGTGATATAACTGGAAAAAATCATCTTCTTTTACCCTGGGCATGCATTTAATGAAGGTACCACTATTTGGATCAACTAGTCTAGTGATAACACTTCCTTTCATTAGCAAAAAATTTTATCTTCCTTATTAAATCAATTCCATACTACTGATGATGAACCCAATGAAAAATTCCTCGCTAAAAATTCAATGATATTGGTTTTTCTTGTATCAAATTACTTGATAATTGTATACACTGATAATATTATCATGTTAGGAGACCATTACATGTGTTTATAGATAGTAACTACCCATTTTACCTTAATAATGTGGTGTTATTATTGGTGGTTCAATCCTCCGGAACTCATCTACTCAATATCAATTTGGGTGAACATCATGGTAAGAAGTCTTAATGATTATGAGACCACAACATCTGATATTTAGAAATAATTTTTTTGAGTAATTATGATGTATCTACACCATAGAACATGATTAAGATTAATATAATAGTATCTTGAGGTTCTCATTATATCTTAGATTATTTGATAACATTTTAATATGAAAAATAATCTATCCACATTACAATGTAAATAGTATATGAATAAATATAAAAACTATTATGGTAAGTATAAATTGTTTATAACTCACTGTGCATATGATATGGTAATCGAAGAGTATCGTTTAAGCTATATCTAGGTAATTGACTATTAAAACATTTTTCATTATTTATGCTTCTAATGTATTAAATTAATTTCATTTTATATGTTAGGATTTGTGATCTTAAAAAAAGGTAAGATTGTTGTCTTAGTCTAGATCATCCTTATTTTAATGATTTCAAATAATTTTTTTTATATTTATAAGTAATTTTTATGTTCTGTGATAGTGAAATATTTTCTGACCAACTTGATAAAAAATGGAAAAGTCTTGAACCTATCATGACTACCTTCTTCATGCTTAATGTACCTACATTGTGAATAACTATTCATCAAATCAGAAATTTTTTCCTAAGTAATGAAGTGTTTGTGCACTAAAGTTAAAGTGATAATATGTGTATTCAATCTACCACATGAACAGCCAAGTTACCATATGGTAGGTGAGTATAATTTTTTTAAGCCTTTTACTTACCATGTTTTTTTAATGCATTGACATCAAGAAAAAAATAAAACATTTAGAACAAAGTATCGACCAAAAGAACAAAATACCTACCATAAGAACAATGTACCATGTAATTACCCAGACTATTATAAATAAAATTCCCTTTATGATTTAATTAAATGTCTTATAATTTATTATGTTTATAGAAAATAAATGCATATATTCAGTTTTATTATATCATATCATATTTAAAAGGATGTTAATCATTATAAACATTGATAATATAGTCATTTAATAGTTATCATATGATAACTATAAATATAGGGTTTTGATAAATCCATTAGACATAGAAAAAGGAAGCAATGTCCTCGACTGGTAAGATAGTACCCTATGAATCCCATTCATCTGAGATTTTGAAGGAGATAGAATCACTAGGATTTTCAATTCACAATCCCTAGAAATTATCTACCATCTAAATCATGAGTGAAACCATTTATGGGAGAATTTCATGCTCATTGAGATCATGGCCAAAACTCATGTACGTCGAACAACCCCCAAGACAATCTCACCATTGTGAACCTTACCCTTAGAGAATTTTCTTGAGTAATAAATAGATATGTATCAAAACCCAAATAATATAAATATTTATATTTCATGTTTAATATAATAATGATTATTTTTACATATTGTTTTTATTATTTAGAAAATATTTTTATTTTGATAAGATAACACACAAATTGAACTTATATGTATTATTAAATTTAAATTAAAAAATTCCATTTTTATGAATTCAGGAATTTTAAAAATAAATTACAATTTATTAAAATAATTAAAATAAATATTTTTTAATAAATATAAATTATAATTTAATTTTTATGAAGACAAATATAATTTTTATTTTTTTTTAGAAAACTGTTATTGTAAAAAAGAAAACATATCTCAAGAAATAGCACTTATTATTTAAAAAGTGAAAATTTAAATATTTAGAAATTTATTTTGATAAAATAAATATTATATTTTGAATCAATACCTCAAAATTATCTAATAGTGGATTTTCATAATTTTTTGACATAGTAGGATTTTAGGTAAAAATTAAATACTGTATAAATATAAAATATATATTATGACATCATAATGACCCAGAAGTTATGTAATAAATGATATAAAATGTATTCATAGACAAATATATGTTTCCCCATTAAAATAATTTTATTTTGAGATAATTTGATAAATTTTATAAATCCTTTATAAATCCTCCAAAACCTGTATTATATTTTGTGGTTTTAAAATCATTTCTTTATGAACATGACTCACTTAAACAACAACATGGGTAATATTTTAATGACTTAGGTCTATAGGAATATATAATAAAGGAAACCACTACTCTTTGGTTGAAACCTTGTGAAAAACCCATGGGAAGGATGGTGGTTTGGATTACTTTATTATATAGAGTCCAAAAACTATGTTTGAGAAATAATAAAGATATCATCTCTCTTTTCCTATATAACCCCACCCAATATCCCCTTACTATTAACTCAAAAATCTTTTATAATATCCTTAATCTACCCTCCCCTTTCTATATTTCTCTTAAGGTTCCCCCAAACTCTCAATAATCTCCTCTCGTTATTTTAGAATCACCCTATCAGTCTTAGGGACTTCTCTCTCTCATTTTCCATTCAATCACCTTCTTTTAATTATCTATTTCAATATTAATTGGTTATTTTATAAAAAAATTATTAATATCTCTATACATTCCAATTTATGTCCAAAAAATGATAGATCATTCATCTCCTATCATGATATCCTTTACCTAATCTGTTAGAATACTGAAATTTAGTAAGAGGTCCTTTCTTTCTCATCTTTATACAAGAATCTTCTTCATTTTATGTATTTTATTTACAATT
The DNA here is from genome assembly GCA_963277665.1 of Viscum album. NCBI lineage: Eukaryota > Viridiplantae > Streptophyta > Magnoliopsida > Santalales > Viscaceae > Viscum > Viscum album. The sequence continues at coordinate 1,903,637,635 of OY728130.1, read as the reverse complement.
AATAATGTTTGGGTATATTTTTTCACATCCCTATTATAGTCAATTTTATTTTTAAAATATGAGAGACACATTTATCTCTCGTTAAAAAAAATTATGAATCATTATGTATTGTTTATATGGTGCTTAAATTTTACATTGATTCTTTATGTCAATGTATTTCATTATGAATATCCACGCCCATTTCCACTCAAAGTTATTCACCTAGATATACCTATACTTCACTAATTGGTGACTAAAATTTATGTAACACAGGCTCCTTGATCTTGGGGATAAAATTGATGAAATAAATTTTTATTTTATGTGATCTATGTGGAATAATTATTCAAGTACATGATATGAATGGGACAAGTGAGCCCAGAACTATAATGTGCATAAATTAATTGGGTAATGTTTTAGTCTCATTAGAAATCATTTATGGGATTTGGTAGTGAACATAATCAATTTTGGTACTTTTCCCACCATGTTACGATGTATTAGTGGTTAACATTGACAAATGTTTATGATGTCATGTTTAAACTTTTTGTCACTTTCTCATGTTACCTTTATGTTATCAATATATATCGTGCTTATGTGTTAATGTTTATGATTCTTTCCCATTATATGTACAATTTAAATGTTTATTGTTTAACATGTAATGAATTCCTTATGTTATGACATTTTTATAACTTAACTATGATTTATAGCTCACCCCTTTGTTGCATATGTCCTCGGGTTATCCTGTGTAGTTTTAATAATGATGGAATAACCTAAGCATGTTAAGAAAGTTTTCAATAATGTAAATATACCTACTATTTTAAGTTGTTATGAAACATACCTAATCAACCAAATACACTGAAAATCTCAACTTTTTGGGTTCTATTAAGTTTATTCTTATGTTATAAATAATGATTTAATGTATAATAATGAAAATGGTGGTCATAATAGCTATCAAAGGAAAGTTTAGTAATTTTGATATTATTATTACAAAACTCTAAAAAATCCATAGGGATAGGACTAAATATAGAAATAAATCTACAAATTTTTTTAATGTATAGAGTAAGTGTTTTCTAGGAAAATACATCCTTCTCTAGATACTACAAGTGGATTTGGATCTAGCATAGATATACTTATGAAGCTAACAATTTCACCTATTTTATTATATAAGTAAATGTTTTAAATCCTAACATAGTGTTATTTTATGGTAAATTTTCATATTTTCAGTTTTTACTAGTATTTTGATCTAAATTGAAAAAATGGACGAATTTTGAAATTTAACTATTTTATATTTTTTCTTATTTTGGCCATAACATTTACTAAAATTATTTAAATTGTAAAATTAATTTATTTTAAGATTTGTAAAATATTTTTATTCATTTCATCATTCTAGACCCAACTATTAATCAATCAACTGGAGGACCAAAACCATCTCACAAGTTAGGCCTCAAAAAATGTTCACAGATCTAGGTTATTTTAAAGTGGAGATTAAATTTTAAAGTGTTAATATCCAATTAATCTAACATTATTCCAGGAGATAAAATATTATATGGGTAACAACTTTAATGAAGTATTAAAAGTGATATTCAGCCTACTTAAAGGACATTAATTCATGGTAAAATGAATAATTGTAATACGATGAGTTGCCTAGCCAAGATAAATATTTTAGAGTAAAACATATATTTCTCTCTAGACACATGGCCAAAAAATCTTTTATTTTTAGGATGGACTTGGGGGATAAAATGGAACAACTTTAATGATGGATATTTTCCAATATTCATCCATTTGGTGGTCCTTCCATGTGTATTCTTTTGTAGGTTAAATTGTTGGTTGAAATTTTTGTCATTTTCTTCCTATAAATTTGTGTGCCACCGCCAATACCAATGGATATCCAATTTAAAGGGGGAAAGGTGGATTTTTCTTATATAATATTTATTAGGATTTTAAATATATATTATTTTATCTCTTATTATTATTCTTCTTATATTATTTTCTTTTGGTTTCAATTTTTTTTCTCCCACCGTGTTTCTTTCAACTCCATGTTTTTGGAGAGCTAACCATCAGTGTTGTTTGAGGAGGGAAGTGGTGGTGTTTAGGTTTTTTTGTGATTTCATGATTTATTACATTTTATTATAATATTTCAATGGTAGTTAAAATTATTTTGTTGAGTGGTCCCCCACTTTCTCTACTAATGTTGTCTTCCTCCTCATTCATACATTTTCCTTCTCATTGAAATCTACGTCAATCAAACGGTGGAGTTTGGATTAAGTAATTATGTGTAAGAGATTAGTTTTACATGCATAGGTATTGGTATAAGAAAATAACATTAAAATGGGAGGTTTTATATTTAACAGTCTGAATCTCTACATTGATTAAAATAATGATGAATTTATTTTGAATAACAATGATTACATCACCATGAAACCCTGAGGGCAGTACTTTTCTTCCACTAACTTCTTTGTGTATTTCTTCTTTTCTTTATTTGAGTTTTTATTTTTAATAATATATATATATATATATATATTATTTATATTTAATTTATTTTCATAATAAAATACCCCTCATTTATAATAGTTAATTTATTTTTATATTAGTTATATTATAAATAGTAACAATAGAAAAATATGTGTGTTGTGAGCGGCATCCTTATGATCAACCCTATGGTGTTCCACTATGGTTCATTATTATAATAATAATAATTTAATGTAATTACTATTTTTGAAAAAACATTTTCCTAAATTTGGAACCATTTTTGGTGTGGTTAAGATCTTTCACATGCTATTTTTCAAAAAAACCTAACAAAGTTCAAATACTTAAAAAAGATAACTTTATTGAATATCATTGTTTCTTTAGGTAATGGATTATTTTAGTGATTTTTCTTATACATAACCTAGTACTTAATTATTTAATAAGTAAAATATGTTGAATTTTTAAAATTATTGAAAATTCAAAAAAAGTGGAGCAAAATTCCTTGAATCTTCAAGAAAATTCCAAAATTCCTGAAAAATCAAGAAAGATGGTAGCATCACTAGCCGCTGAAGTTGAAGAATTAAAAGTCTTATATATGGAAGGGAAAAAAAGTCCATGGATAATTCATTCCCTATTTCACCTAAATTTCATGAATACATTTTTTAGGATGAAGATATACTTGAAGATCCCCTTCCCTCTCAAACAACTGCATTCCCAGCTGACCTTCTTGAAGAAAAGGAGTCTAAAACTAAAAATTTTGAGGGAGATTTAATTTCTATGCAGTATTTTTATTCCAAAATTATTAAATTTTAATTTAATAAAGATATCCCTTATTCTTAGTTTTTTAGATTTAGCACAATTACTATAAGTCCATGATGGAAAAAATAAAGAAGATGTTTGCATTGAGGATAAAATAGAGGAGCCGGTTAAGTTGTACACTGGCGCATTTGAGGATGATGGAAGAAAATAAGAAATAATTGTGGAATCATTTAATTAAGTTGAACCAAAAGATATATATATCCATTTATACTACCTTAATCACTATTTTATTCCACTTCTTTAACTGATCTAATAAAGGAGCACCCCAATATTCTATTCCCTCTCCCTCTTGATCTCAAATTCTTTCTTTCTTATTTTCTGGGGGTTGGGGTTATTTTTTCCATCATGGGTTCTCACTTTTATAATATTCTGATGGATGTTTGGAGAAATTAAATCTAGTGGTTTTGAGAAAGAAACCTCATCCACATTCAGATTTGGTTTAAACCACTACAACTACCAGACTATGGGTACTAAAAACCTTCCACCCACATGAGGGTTCAAACCATGATCTATCATATTTTCCCTTTCTCTTTATTTTTTTTATTTTTTTTATGATTTGTTTTATTTAATTCTTTATTGGTTTAGTGGAATTATATAAGATATTAATCATGGATTTTAATAGAAAATAATGTCAGCTTGTATCTTTCATTCCCTTTGGTTTTTTATGCCCATGTTATATTTTTTTGAGTTGAAATGAGGGTAGTTTAATCTAAGTGTGGGAGGAGGACCAACCTTCTAATTGACCCTTTTTATGATTTTCTATTTGTTTTTAATATTTTTAGGATTATTTAGATTTAATGAATATCCGAATAATTTTTCAAAAATCAATTTATTTTTATAAAATAGAAATCAATTTTAAAAATTTTTAATTTAAATGATTGTTGATGTGAATTTTTTTCCCTTGATTTAGATTTTCAAGTATTCGTATGATTTTGACCAAATTTTGATATCCATGACTATGAAACTCTAACTCAAAATATTTATCCAGTCCTATGAGGTGTTCTGAATTGCATTGATATATTCTTTCTAATATCTACACTTTCTTGAGGGAAACTTGGATTTTGTGTAAGAACCAGAATTTGAGACTTTTCTCCTACAAAGATTTAGATTTATGGGATGTTTTTTACATCATTGAGGAACTTCTTTGGCTAGCCACATATTTACTTAATACCTACCCTTAAATATATCATTTTTTAGCCATTATATTCCATGAAATTCTTTATATGTTCCATCAACATTACGAGCTAATTTTTCTTTACTTACCCGCACTCTTAGTATTTTTGCATGGATATTTCAAATTTGACTGTTGGTGAATGGACTTTAATGGATTTTCATTGGAATTTGTTTCATTTTTTGGATGGTGTGAAGTTTTTTTCATCATTTTGGAGTATATATAATGAGTAAATTTGTATTTATTCTTAATTTCATTATTCTTTATTTGTTTCGTATGATTATCCTTTAAAATTTAAAAAAATAAATAAAAATAAAAAAAGAAACAAAACGAAAATGATATTGAATCGATCATTTTACTTTACATTATGAATAACTTAACTTTATAAACTCAAGGGGTTTATGGTCATTAATTTATTGTATTCCATTTTTAGCTCATCCTCCATGAAAAAAAATCAAAAAATTGAAAATAAAGTTGTGCCTTTCTCTATCATTAAAAAAATGAAAACAAAATGAAAACAAAATAGGATAAATTGGATGGTATTATTAATTTTAATAATTTATTGTATCATTTAACATTTCATAAAAATGTTTTGGTTTTGTGTTTCACAATTTTAAGGGGTATTGTTTGAGGAATTTTTTGTGTTTTAAATTTATTATTCAGGAATTGTACTTAAGAGTCAAACCTCCAATTTTCAGCATCAAATTTTTCAATCATTTTCCCACCAACACTAATCTAGAAAAATTACCAGGAAAACACCTCATGATTGAAAATATTTTCATGTTTCAGACTATGGATAAATGAAAAATTTCACAAGACTATGGTAATACACATATTTTCTAAGTATGAGTATAACTCTATATTAAATTTCTCTTGAGTGAAGAGTGACATATAATTCAACGTGAGGTAGATTGGGATTGGGCCATGGATTAATTTTTGGGTTTGAACAAATTTAAATGTAAGGAATTAAAATTATAGGTAATTATTTTTCATATAAGATACATTATGGAATTTAATTTTGGATAATATCATGGATATTTTCACATTTTTGATTATTGTGTGAATTTTAACTTGAATATATAATGATTTTTTGGGAGTGTAATGGTTAAGTGTGTGAGAGTGATAAATCAAAAATTTTAAAATATTTTATTCTTCCATTAAATGTTTTAAATCCAATAGTAGAGTTATTATATTTGAAATTATCATGTTATTAGGTTTTATTAGTATTTTTGTCTTAATTGAAAAAATGGGATAATATTGGAATTTAACTGTTTTATTTTGTATTTTGTATTTTGATCATAACTTTTACTAAATTGGATGAAATTGTGAAATTAATTTTTTAGAATTACTTATATATATTTCTTAATTTCATCTTTCTAGACCCAAATCTCAATCCATCAATTGGAGGCCCAAAACTAGCTCACAAGTAGGGCTTCAAAAACAATGCAAATATTTGGATTATTTTAAATATGAGCTTATATCTCGAAGTGAGACTTCCAAATTGATCTAAAATTATTCAATAATATATTAAGGGAATTGGGTAGAAAATTTCATAAAGGATTCCAAGAAAGATTAAGAATTATTTAAGGACATTAATGCATGGTAAAATGATGAATTTGAATACAAAGAGTCACCTGGATAGAATAAATGTATCGGAGTTAAACATGCATATATCTTTAAAAATGTGTCCAATAAATCTGATATTTGTAGAGAGTACATGGGATATAAGCTATAAAAAATTAAATGATGGTAAAATTCTAATATTTCATCATTTATTATTCCATCCATGCACATATTTTTGGAGGTTGAAGTTTCGAGTGAAAAAATATGATATTTTTTCTATAATTATGTGTGTCACCTCGTATACAAAAGAATATCCAATATAAAGGGGGTTTATTTTATTTTATACAGTAGTTCTTGGTATTTTCAACATATATTAGTGTATCTCTTCTTCTTCATCATCTGTTCTTTTCTTTTGTTTTAAATTTTTTGTTTCTCTCACTGTGCTTTTTTCAACTCCATGTTTGTGGAGAGCTAACCCTCACTATTTTTTGAGGGGGTAAGTAGTGGTGTTTGAGTTTTTATGATTTCAAGATTTATCATATTTTATTATAATATTTTATTATTAGTTGAGATGATTATGGTGAGTATTCACCAAACTTTCTCTATTATTGTTATCATCGCCCTCATTCACATAATTTCCTTCTCATTGACATCTAAATCGTTCAAATGATGGAATTTGTCTTAGGTAATGATGTAAAAGAGATTACTTTTATAGGAATAGGTATTTGTGTAGTATAATACCATTCAAATTACAGGGTGTATATTTAAATTTTTGTAACTCTGCAATGAATAAAATAATGTTGAATTTATTTTGAAAAAGAATGATAACATCACCATGAAACCCCAAGAACAGCAGTTTTCTTCCACTAACTTCTTTTTCTGTTTCATGTGTTTCTTTATTTGTGTTTGGAATTTTTATTAATATATAAATATATAATATTTATATTTCATTTATTTTCCAAATAAAATCCCCCCATTTCTATTAGTTATGTTTTTTTTATATTTGTTATATTATAAATAGTGTCAGTTAAAAATATGTGTGTTCTGATCGGCCTCGTTATGATTGAACCTAGGGTGTTCCACTATGGTGAATTATTAGGATAATAAAAATTTAATTTATTTGTGGTTCACAACATTCAATTCCTATCATTTCCCTAGGGGTAACATCTGAAAAATCTACACTGAGCTAAACTCAATCATGAACTGGTGCATGACTTTGGCCCTTGATGCACACCTTGTTTGACACTCCCCAAGGATATTATTTGGAAAATTCAAAGGATCATTATGACCCATTATTAATGGAAAAAGTTCCTATAAGTATCTATGTTAGCAATATATCAAGGATAAAACAAAATTAAAGACTATAAATTCATAAGGTATGGAAATACATGTCATTTATATATCATCTCATTAATGTAATTGGATTCACATTTGGGTGTTTAGTAGTTTAAATGTACTCATCCTTAATTTTCCTAATATTCTGGACAATTTCCATAAATATAAGGAACTAATTCAACAACCAATGTTATGGGAAATGAGATGACTATCCAAATGAGATTCTTAACATGATTGGAGATCATGTATGATATCTTGTGATTATAAAAAAATAGTTATCAAAAATCATAGTCAATAACTGACACATAGTTTAATCTCTATAGACTTTAAATAATAGGAGGAATAAATTTCAAGGAAGTTCTTCTGATAAAGGTGATAAGGAAAATAAGGCCCAATTTCCTTTATTTAAACAATATGGAATGTGGCACCAAGGGAAATGTCACAAAATAACTGGGAGATTTTTTATGTGTGGAAGGATAGGGCATAAATTTTCAAATTTCTATAGAAAAATAAATAACATGGTGGATAGAGATAGAGTTAAATCTTAGGTACCTTTTACTATTATATTTCATAAATGTGAAGAATTGAGGAATTATCCAAGACAATTCTCTATTCCAAGGGATAATAAGTATGGTGAGAACCAATAATCTCCAAGAACAATGGAACATGGAAAGTCTTATGCTAAGATAGATCATGATAACTAAAATACATATAAGTTATACATCATAGTAGTGTATGTCATGTTGTATTTAAATTCATAACCTATTAGCATATATAGTAAGTTTTCTATAAACATCGAGTCACCACCCGAAATGATTTGATTTCATTAGTGAAAACTTCTATCATTGTTATAACATATGTTAAAGTTTGTGGGAATGTTTTCCTTGAAAATATTATCAGCCTTATTGTGGTTTAGATTTACATTATCCTAGTTGTGGAATGTTTTTCCTTTTATAAATCCAATTTAAATTGATGGGAGAATGAATTTACCCTCTATTCTATGAATAATCCTTAGATTATATACAATTGTATGGATGATGATCAATCTTCTCTAGTATCATCATATCAATCATTGATATTATTACCTTATGATCAAGTATATATAGCTCAAATTATTGAGACTAAGTAAAATATCATCATTTAATATATTCCCATTGTAAGGGAATTCGTTGATGCATTTCTCAAAGAATTTTCTAGTCTCCCTTCTAAATGAGTGGTTGAGTTCTCAATCTAACTTATACCAACACAAGTGGGGACCTTTTCTTGGTATACAGTGATGCTTAGAAGATAGGTTTGGTTTGTGTAATAATATAGAATGATAAAGTGATCACTTATGCCTCATGGAAATTGAAAGTTCATGAACAAAACTACCCAATACATGATCTTGAGGTGGTAATGGTAATCTTTGCATTGAAAATTTATCATCATTAACTCTTTAGAAAAAAGTGTGAAATATAAGTGGATCACAAGATCCTGAAGTATATGTTCTCCCAGAAAGAGTAGAATATGCACTAGCAATGTTGGTTAGAGCTAATTAAGAACTATGACTGCTCAATCCATTACCATTCTAGGAAAGAATATAAAATGGAAGAGACACTAAGTAAAAAAGATTAAGTAATTTTTTCATTGATGAGGATTGATAAGGATCGTATCTTCTTAGAATTTAAAAGGATAGACATGTAAGTAAATAACATCATAAATCCTTTCACAAATTATTTCTCAGACATACCTTCTAGAGAAGATAAAGGATAATCAAAATAAAATCTTGAAATTAAAAAGAAGGTTTAATTTTTAAGAAAGGGGAAATCCTTAGTGTTCAAAATAAATAGAGTGGTAATATTTGGTTCATGACTATGTATACCATCAAATCATAGGTTGATGAATGATCCATTTTTACAATGCACATATATTGAACTTATCCATCCATACAGTGAGGAAAAATATTTATCAAGATCTCTGAGATCACAATTTGTGGGAGAATATGAATATAGAGATTGTGTATCATACTTTAAAGACCCAACAATATGGTGGGAAAAAAATTATTAAATACATGGGAATTTTATGAGTCTGCAGTTTCTGACAGCACCTGATTCTGAGGCCCGGTGTGCCCAGAATCAATTTCTGAAGTTTTGTTCGGGTACGTTCATTGAATGTATGTGAGGAATTTTATATCTTTTCAAACAATTCTCAGAATTAAAATCTGAGGGCACTGATGAACTCGCAGCGCCGTTAATCACTTAAGGAGGCCTTCACCGCAGTTGCGTTTTATCGGGAGTGGAATATAATTTTTGGAAGATTTCTAAATTTATTAAAAAAATATGTGTAGCATATTTTTTTAAATGTGTGGTGGTTGATTTCTCCAAAGAGAAGTTTTAAGTGGGCACCACCCCCCACATAACCTCCCATGGGAGGATATTATGTGGTGGGGCCCATAATATCACCTAACCCCTCAACTCCCCATGAACCCCTTTAACTCCCCTTAAATTTATTAAAGCCACCTATCTTCTTTTATTTTGGGTGAACTCTCCACCTTCCTCCTCGCATTAAGTGTGCCAACCATATAATTAATTAATTGAACTTATTCAATTTAATTAAGTCTAGCTTTTGAATTTTGAAAAAGCTGGTAAACAATAAAATAATAGGAGAGCCAATTATTTTAGTTTGGGTGTGAAACTTTGAGAGGAATTGAGAGGAACACTTGGAGAAATAATATTCTCTCGATGAAGAGAGTCGTTCTTCATTGAAGAATGCTCCATGTCTCGAAGAACGTGAAGCAACACCTTCTACCTTCTTCAGCTCGAGCAAGGAAGGGAAGCACCACCCCCCATTAAGTACACCGACTGTGTCGACTCGACTCGACTACACGGGGCTCTACTCCTTCTGACGTAGATGGAATGACGTCTGTTTTCTGCGACGTCCGTTTTCCACGACTTGTCAACGGTCAACGACAATCGAGGTAGGGTTTTGAATTCGAGTTTTAATTCCTTTCTTTTAAGTTCTTCTTTCCCCTTGGAAGAAAACAACAACCCCATATCGGCCCCCAAACATGTTGATCCGCAGAACGGATGTTGACTGCGGAATGGGTTAGAGATTAAGTTGGGGTTTGTTTCTAGTTCTAGTATATGTTGGATTACTGTTTGAGCCTCTAATGCGAAGGGAACGGGCTAACAAACAAGTCCGGACTCTCCGCCAATTCTTTCTTGATGCGTGGTTTGATGGGCGATATGTGAACGGAATGGCAACCCTGATTTGAGGCCATCGCAGTAAAGAACAAGACCCGAGGAGGCCGTATGCGTAGATGAGAGGCAAAACGAACCACCGGAATGACTCTGGTGGTCCGCAGAGGAGCGCGGTGGCGCAGGTCACCAGCGCAGTGGCACCGGCAACTGGAGACAGCGTCCAGCTACCTGGGGGCGGCGGCACCCCTCACGCGCTGCCAGCAGAAAGCCGTCGCGACACCGGCCGTAGTGGTGGCGCAGAACCCTCATCCACGGGTTCCAGGAAGGTCGGGCGGTGCCAACTGGCGTCGCCGTTACGGGATACCCCCTCCCCCCACCCCACCACTATGTACGCCTTTCATGTAACGTGCTCGGTCATCTGGTCGAGCCACGGCCGGCTGTGCGGGTCGGGCCGCCTACTGCGCGGGCCGGGCCGCCTGCCGTGCGGGCAGAGCCGCCTGCCGCGCGGGCTGGGCTACAGCCGTCAGGCTGGGCCGTGACTGCCGGGATAGGCCACGCCCTACCGAGTCAAACATGGATCCAGGTTGGGTCAACCCGGTTCGGGCTGAGACATGGCAGGTTGGGCTGGGTCGGACTGGACCCAGACCCCCCTCTTCGGACTGCTTTCTATTTTTACCCATAACATGAGCTACGGACCTCTGATGGATGCACCGTCAGTTGTGTAGGATTGATTTTATAGATTCGGTCGTTTCAGTATATCACGTTCAAGGTTTTGGTGATGTTTGGGTATGGCCGGGTTGGTTCAAACCTGAAACAAACCAGGCCCTCGGAGCAGAAACGCTTATAACTTAAGGATCAGACATCTGATTGACGTGTCATCAACTAAGTTAGGTTCCTTTTGATGAGACGGTTTTTTTGGAATACTCCACACAGGATTAGGATGAGGTTGGAGTATGGTCAGGTTGGATTGTACCTGAAATCCAACCGGCCCCATGGAACAGAAATGACAATAACTCTCATACTGGAAGTCTGATTGACGCATTGTTGGTCGCTTTGGGTTTCTTATGATGAGATGGAACTACGGGATACATCAACTCAAGACTTCGTGATAGTTCATGTATCAATACTTGGCACAAGGAAAGGACCCTCCCGGAATTGAGCGTGATGTGTGCGGGAACCCTAGTGTTGGCTACGACTGATATGACGGAATCCTCCATGGGTTCGACAATGACAAATTTTGTAATGGGATTCTCCATGGGTTCGACAGCAGTAACTTCTATACCAGGATCCTATGTGGGTACAACTGTGATGACTTCTGTACCAGGATCCTCCGTGTGTTTGATAGCAGTGACTTCTATACCAAGATCCTAAATGGGTTTGACAACAATGACTACTGTACCGGAATCCTACATGGGTTTTCCAGTGATGAATTCTATGCTAGGATCCTACGTGGGTTCAACAGCACTGATATTGTTCCAAGATCCTACATGGGTTCGATAGAGGAGATGATTCATAGGCTACATCTAATCATATCTACCCCTCTTCATGAGTTGTATACAAGTGTGAGCTGAGTCATGTCTTTCAACCATTATCATCATGTTGATTGACTTTACTTCCTTTGTGGAATGGTTTGTTCTTGGGCTCGATAGTTGTATCCCGATTGAGATTGATAACTTAGATATATGTATGGGAATATACCTAAGTAGAGTTGGTTGATACTTCATGATTGTATCTTTCTAATGTGGTTTATCCTTTGCAGATTCTAGGAGACCTTCGGGGGTCTCAGGGTCCCCTACTGAGTATCATTATACTCACCCCTACATGGGCTATGTCCACACCTCTTTGTGTTGGATGCAGAGGATGGACAGTACTGAAGAAGTCTGATGGTGCCTGGACTGGATGGTACCCAGAGGTGGACCTTTTGACGAGTCGGTACATGAAGGAGAATGACAAATGTGGAGTGTTGGGGTGACCTTATGTACTTAACCTTCTTGTAGGAACCTCAAGAGACTCTCTAGGAGCTAATCTTTACTTTCAACTGTTTGTCCCTTTTATGTTGTACTTTACTATTGGGCTTGTATTTCTGTCCCCTTTTACTTTTATGCACTTCTCCTATATACAGTTTCTACTTAGTGTTTTACTTCTAATTGCATACTCTATTTTGTTTGTTTTCTTTTATAAAGGAAATGCCTTCTCATCTTAGGGATTTATGACTTTGGTGCTAGTCGTCAGCCCCTGGCCTATGGAAGGTGGGCTTGGGGTAGTCACGGCATGGGCCGCTAGGACAGGTTGTGACAAATTGGTATCAGAGGAGTCAGTTCTACCACAGAACTTAGGACTCTGATATTTCTTTTTTGTGAAGAAATAGTGTTAATAGTATTGAGTGTGGTTTTCAGTCCAGGGAGTCCAGTGTTCGTGCGGTGGCTGATGTATCCATACCCCAGGACCCTGACTTCTGAATTCTGACTCAATTCACAAAAACACTGATTGCAAGAGTGTTTTATAGATTTTTCTTTGTGAAATATTTGAATCAGCTCACCAGGTATAACTGATTGACCATGTTTCACCTGTTCCTTATCAGTATGTTGTTACATAGTCAGCCAGCTAGGGTTTTTAAGAGGATACATGATGACGGACACCAAAGGACGAGGCTCTGGTTTACGGCCCTCTTTCTATGTTGGAACCATCGAGTGGTGTACCAGCACCACCACCACCCGTAGGGAAGAAGATACCCCCAGCCACACTAGAATACGGTGCACGTTGACTGAGCACATTGCATTAGTTCCAGCGGTAGAGGCCTCTGAGGTTTCAAGGTGAGATAGATTTTCAGGCAGTGGAGGATTGGATGGCGGAGATTAATGTATTTTTCCACCTAGATGAGATAGTAGTAGAGAAAATGTTGATCTTAGCTAATAATCTATATCAGTGAGTGACCATGAGTATGGTCCGCATAATGATTAATTTTCGGTAATTGGACCATTTTCCGAGATGGTACCTTCAGGCAGTGTGCCAACTATATCACTGCACGTTGGTCAGCAAACACTACTGGCGGTACCGGTGGAGGACACTTGTAGGCTTAGTGCCTTAAATGTTTTTCAACACCAGATATCCCTTATGTTCTGAGGCAAGACTGACCCACAGGCTACTGAGGACTGGCTTGAAGAGGTGGATAAGAGTTTTCTAGAGCTTATACAGCTTCGTCAGGATGATGTTTCAGTATCTGAGTACTCATAAATACATACCAATATTTCATGGTACTTGATGAATATGATTCGATTAGTCCTTTATAGCTTGGACCTATGAGTGAGGTGTGTTTAAGGATATCTGATCCATCACATTTTCCTCTATGCATTCCAACTTATGTTAGGGTGCTAGAGAGAACCTTTGTGGTTGAATGTTCATTGGCTGAGCGGATAAATCTAGTGAATTTTAGGTGTTGGAAAGAATGAAACTGGCGTCAATCTCAGAGACTTGGGCATGTGAGATGTTTCAAGAAGAGTAAGTGTTAAGGACAGATGAATATGAAGGGTAGTAGATGTGGAAGTAGAGCTAGGAGAGCAGCTTGAGGTGGTGAACATTTTGACATGTTACAACCACCCGCCTTTATAGACCCCTCTAGGCTCATGGAGATGGAAGAGAAGGGAAGAGATTAGCTGCATGTGGTCAAGGAGTGTTACCCAAGGGCTCTAAGAATGATTTGACGTATAGTCTATATCTATTACCAGCTACTGTATCAATAGAAATAGGTATGAATCATTCCTTCCTTCCACGAATCTTGTCCCACACCTATAGTTTCCGGTTAAGCCATTGAATTGACCCTCACGTCAGGATATATCTTCAGGAGGAGACTCAATAATCAAACTTGTGCCGATGATGTGATCTGACCCTTGAGACGAGTGATTCGGTTGGAACCTCTTTGTGGCAGCGTCGAGGCCTTATGACAGTAGTTTGGGTATGGACTGGGCAACCATAGTTCATATACATATTTACTGTATTAGGAAAAAAGGTTTTGGTACCTCTAAAATTTTGTGATGGGGTTTTCCTTGCTTGGTGAAAAGGAAAGCCCAGGAATCATGGTATGGAATCATGAATAAGAGGGTGCATTCGATCACTCAGGAGTCGACCAGACTTACCTTTGTGCTAGAATTCTCCAGAGTTGCAGCACCACTATCAGCTTTGACGAAGAAGGGAAAACTGTTCATATGGTCAGAGAGATGCTAGAAGAACTTTTAGAAGCTAAGGAAGAGGTTGACTAGTGCACCCATCTTGAGGCTACCGGAGGAGAGCGTTGGGTATGTAGTTTACTGTGACGCATCAGGGACCATACTCGGGTATGTCTTGATGTAGTAGCGATCAGTGATCGCGTATGGTTCTCAGCAATTGAGACTTCACGAGCAAAACTGCACTACCCATTACCTACATTTATAAGCAGTGGTCTTCGCATTGAGGATGTGGCGGCACTATCTTATGGGTTAACGTTTTACCGTATACTAAAATCAAAAAAAATCTCCGGTATAACTTTTTTCCTGAGAACCTGAACTAGAGACAGCGACGATGGCTCATGTTCCACCAGGACTATGACTTTGAGATAGTCTATACACCTGGGAAGGGGAACATTGTAATAAATGCTCTCAGCAGGAGATCAGGAATTCAGCTGCTAGGAGAGGTGATGGAGCAGCTTTCCGCGTTGCAGATATCTTTTGTGGATAGAGATGGAGCAGCCTTTCTACAGTCTCTCACAGCCATTCCTTCACTTCTTCAGTGAGTCAAAGAGGCACAACATGGGGACATTGGTTTTGAGACACGACGTGGTTAGATATCCCCAGGGTAGGCACCTGATGGTTTTTTTAAAGGTGGGGAGCACATCATACTCTTCAGAGAACGTACTATGGTACCAGTTGCAATTCAGGAGGAAGTGTTGAGGTAGTTCCACACATCTCCATTAGTGGTACATCCAGTAGTGGTGAAGATGTACTAGGACCTTGGATGACAGCACTGGTGGCTAGGTATGAAGAAGGCAGTAACAGAATTTGTTTCTCGATGCCTCACTTATCAGCAAATGAAGGCAGAGCATCAAGTACCAGCAGGCTTCATTCTGCCTTTAGATGTCCCAAAGTGGAAGAGGTATGAGATATCCATGGACTTCATGATGGGTCTTCCACGTACATCCAGGAGATGGATACCACTAGATTTCGAGGATGGAAACCACAAATTTCTACGGGTCTCACCCAGATGAGGATTATGGATTTTTGGCCTTGGCGTAAAGTTATCTTCATGATTCATCATATCATTCCAGATCCTCCTCAGGGTAGACGAGGTGTCTTACTGCTTGTTTCTTCCACCTTAGTTGCACCGAAATCATGACGTCTTCCATGTCTCTCAGCTGAGAAGATGTGTGTACGATCTGTCCCACATTATCGACCACGGGGAGATAGATATCAATGACGGGTCAAATTTCACGGAGGTTCCAGTGGAGATTTAGGATCGACCGGAGCAAGTCCTACGTGGACGGTCGATTCCTCTGATGTGTGTTCTTAGACAGCACGAGAACCACCAGGAAAGCACATGGGAGTGGGAGACTTAGATGCGTGCTCAGTACCCCCATTTGTTTCCTTAGTGTGTGTTGTAGCTTACGAAGACGTAAATCCCTGAGGTGGGTAGAATTTAAAGACCAATAAATCCTATGAAAATATTTTTTCTCTTAAATACATGAGAATTTTACGAGTCCTTAGTTTCTGACGGCACCTGATTCCGACACCCGGTGTGCCCAGAATCAATTTTTGAAGTTTTGTTCGGGTACGTTTAGTGAACGTACATGCAGGATTTTATATCTTTTGAACCGATGCTTGAAATTGAAATATGAGGGCACCGGTGAACTCATATCACCAGTAATCTCATAAGGAGACATTCACCGCAGTTGTGTTTTATCGGGAGTGGAAGATAATTTTTGGGGGATTTCTAAATTTAATAAAAAAATATGTGTAGCATATTTTTTAAATGTGTTTTGGTTAATTTCTATAAAGGGAAGTTAGAGGTGGGTCCCACCCCCCACATAACCTCCCATGGGAGGATATTATGTAGTGGGGCCCACACGAGCACCAAACCCCTCAACTCCCCTTGAACCCCTTTAACTCCCCTTAAATTTATTAAATCCACCTCTCTTTTATTTTGGGTGAGCTCTCCACCTTCCACCTCTCATTAAGTGTGCCAACCATCTAATTAATGAATTGAACTTATTCAATTTAATTATGTCAAGATTTTGAATTTTGAAAAAGTTGGTAATCTATAAAATAATAGGAGAGCCTATTATTTTAGTTTGGGTGTTGAACTTTGAGAGGAATTGGGAGGAAATCATGGAGAAATAATATTCTCTCGACGAGGAACACTGTTCTTCGGCGAATAATTCTCCACATCTAAAATAACGTGAAATAACACCTTCTACCATCTTTAACCTGATTAAGGAAGGGAAGAACCACTGCCCACAATTTACACCAATGGTATCGACTAGACTCGACTACACTGGGCTCTACTCCTTTCGATGTGGACGGAATAATGTCCGTCTTCCGCGATGTCTATTTTCCATGACTCTTCAATGGTCAACAACAATCGAGGTAGGGTTTTGAATTCTATTTTGAATTCCTTTATTTTAAGTTCTTCTTTTCCCTTGGATAAAAACAACAACCTCAGATCGACCCCCGAACTTTTCGATCAGCAGAATGGATGTTGATTGCAGAATGAGTTAGAGATTAATTTTTGGTTTCTTTCTGGTTCTATTATATGCTGGATTACTGTTTGAGCCTCTAATGCAGAGGGCATGCGCTAACGAATCAGTCTGGACCCTCCTCCAATTCATTATTGATGCGCGGTTTGATGGGCGATGGGTAAACGAAATGGAAACCCTGATTTGAGATCATCGCAATGAAGAACAGGACCCGAGGGGGCCGTAGGTGCAAACAAAAGGCAAAACGGACCACCGGAACAACTCCAGTGGCCCGTGGAGGAGTGCGGCGGCGCTGGCGACCAGAGGGGGCGGCAAGGAATGGTCGGCCGCCTGTGGGCAGTGGCGCCCCTCACGCGCCACCGGCAGAAGTCTGTCGTAGCACTAGTTGTAGTTATGGAGCGAAACCCGTATCTGCATGTCCCGGGAAGGTCAGGCGGTGGCAGCTGTCACCCCCTTTACGGAACACCCCCCCCCCCCCGCTCTGCGTGCCTGGCGTGTAACGCGCTCGGCCATCAGGCTAAGCCACGATTGGTCGTGCGGGCTGGGCCACACCCTACCGGGCAGGACTTGGATCTGGGTCGGGTCGACCCGGTTCAGGCCGACCCAGGGCTGGTTGGGTCGGGACGGACCGGACCCAGGCTCCCCTCTTCGGACCGCTTTTGGTTTTTCACCCATTACATGAGCTACAAACCTCTGATCGATGCACCGGCAGTTTCATAGTATTCCTTGGATCAAGACGGTCGTTTTGGTATATCATTCTCAAGGTTTTGGTGATGTTTTGGTATGGTCGGGTTGGTTTGAACCCAAAACCAACCGAGCCCTCGTAGAAGAGATTCTTATAACTTAAAGACTCGACGTCCGATTGATGTGTCGTCAACTACGTTGGATTCCTATTGGTGAGATGGTCCTTTTGGCATAATCCACGTAGGATTTAGATGAGGTTGGAGTATGTTTGGGTTGGATTGTACCCAAAATCCAACCGGCCCCTTGAAACAAAAATGCCAATAACTCTCAGACCGGGCATCTAATTGATGAATCGTTTGTCGCGTTGGGTTCCTTAAGATGAGATGGAACTGCGGGATACATCAACTCAGGACTTTGTGATAGTTGATGTATCGACACATTGCTTGAAGATTAGACCCTCTTGGAGTCGAGTGTGCTGTGTGCGGGAACCCTAGGGCTGGCTGGGACTGAGATGACAGAATCCTCCGTGGGTTCGACAATGACGAATTTTGTACCGGGATCATCCATGGGTTCAACAGCAGTGACTTCTGTACCAGGATCCTATGTGGGTTCAACAGCGATGACTACTCTACCAGAATGCTATGTGGGTTCGACAGTGATAACTTCTGTACCGGGATCCTCCATGGGTTCGATAGTAGTGACTTCGGTACAAGGAACCTCTGTGGGTTCGACAACGATGAATACTATACCAGAATCCTATGTGGGTTCGAAAGTGACGACTTCTATTCTAGGATCCTATGTGTGTTCGATAGCGCTGATATTGTTCCAGGATCCTGCGTGGGTTTGACAAAGGAGATGATTCAGATGCTACATTTAATCATCTCTACCCCTCTTTGTGAGTTTTATACATGTATGAGCTAAGTCATGTCTTTCAACTATTATCATCATGGTGATTGAGTTTACTTCCTTTGTGGAATGGTTTGTGCTTGGTATCGAGAGCTAGAGCTGGATTGAGATTGATAATTTAGGTATATGTATGGGCATATGCCTAAGTACGGTTGGTTGATACTTCATGATTGTATCTTTCTATTGTGATTTATCCTTTGTGAATTTTGGGAGACCTTCGGGGGTCTCGGGGTCCCCTACTAAGTATTGTTATACTCACCCCTACATGGGCTATGCACTCACCTCATTATGTTGGATGTAGATGACGGACAGTGCTGACGAAGG
The DNA here is from genome assembly GCA_963277665.1 of Viscum album. Lineage (NCBI taxonomy): Eukaryota > Viridiplantae > Streptophyta > Magnoliopsida > Santalales > Viscaceae > Viscum > Viscum album. The sequence goes on along the minus strand of OY728130.1, from coordinate 1,903,618,491 downwards.
CTGAAGGCACCAGAAAAGTATGGTACCTGAAGGTGGACCTTTTGATGAGTCATCACACAGAGGAGATTGACGGACGTGGAGTACTGAGGTTACCGTCTATTTCTACCCTTCAGGTAGGAACCCTGGAGGACGATCTAGGAGCTGCTCTTTACTTTCAACTGTTTGACTCTTTTCAGTCATACTTTACTGTTGGGCTTGTTTTTTTGGCCCCTTTTACTTTTCAGCACTTCTCCTGTATACAGTTTCTACATAGTTTTTTAAATCCATTTTTGTACTCTATTGTGTTTGTTTTCTTTTATAAAGGCAATTCCTTCCCAGCTTAGGGATTTACGACTTTGGTGCTAGTCTCCATCCCCTGGCTTATGGAAGGTGGGCTTGGGGTATCCATGGCATGGGCCTCGAGTATGGGTCATGACACATTCATCAAGGTATCTTTAATGATAGAAAATTAAGGGTAAAAGGAAAAAAAATCAAGGGGATGACGCAACTATTACCCATACCTTCATTGAAATGGGAAAACATAACCATAGATTTTTTCATGGATCTTCCATAGATATCAAGAGGAAATAATGTTATGCAGGTTGTGGTGGATTTTATTTCAAACACATCTCACGTCATTGAAATATTAGTGGACTTCATACTCAATCTACTTTAAAGGTTATACCTTAGATAAGTTATGAGGCTTCATAGAGCACCACTATTTATTATATCTAATCGTGCACCAAGATATATCTATATGTTTTGTAAGAGTGTCCAACATTCTATAAATACTGAGTCAAACTTCATAATGTATAATCACCCCAAAACGGATGGCCAATATTAATACACTATCCATAATCTCAAGTATATGTTGAGAGTATGCTCGATGTACATCAAAGGATAATGTGATCAATATCTTCCTCTGTTTAATTTCTCATACAATAATAGTTTTCACTCAAGCATCCAAATGGATCTCTAAAAATCCCTTTATATAAATAGGTATTTAATAACTAAATCCTAGGATGAAGTTCGTGAATAAAAGTTGTTGGGTCCTGAAATGATTGATTAAATGGTGGAAAATGTTAAGACCATTTAAAAGAAAATCAAGACTACTCAAAGTTAATAGAATTTCTATTCTGAAAATCATCAATGAGACCTAGATTCTGAGGTTGAAGATATGTTATTCTTCTATATATCTTTGTGGAATAAATTCATGAGATTTGGTATGAATGGAATGCTTGGTCGAAGATACATCATTCCCTTTGAGTTCCTTGATCACATCAAATTGGTGTCCTATCAACTAGCACTCCCACCTAACCTATCTTAATTAAATAATGTCTTCCATGTATCCCTATTCAAGAAGTAGGTACTATACCTCTCACATGTTCTCAATAAAAATGTGATATCTTTGGATAATGATCTTTTATATGAGGATAAGTTGTTGAATGTATTAGATTGTAGAGAAAAAGTTATACAGAATAAGACAATGAAACATGTAAATAAGCTATGCAGTAACCACAAGCTTAAAGAGGTTATGTAGAAATAGTAAGAGGTGATGAAATAGAATTACCCTCACATATTTAAGTTTGTGAAATAAAAAATTTTAAGGTGAAATTTCTAAAGCGGTGAATATTATAACAACGTGAACTTTTATAAATAGAATTCCCTTTGTGATTGAATTAAATGCCCTATTATATATTATGGTTATAGAAAACATGTGCACTTATTTGGTTTTATTATATCATATTGGATTTAAAATACTATTAATCACCATAACCATTTGTAATATATTCATTTAATAGTGATTATATGACTAGTATAGATATAGGGTTTTGATAAATTTAGTTGACATAGTAAAAGTATGTAATGTCCCCATTAAGCTTTATTGTACCCTATAAATCTCATTTGTTGAAGTTTCCAAGGAAGATAGCATCACCGATCTTTTCCCTTGACCAATCCCAAGACTAGATCTGACAACTAAGTGTTATTGAAACCATTTATGGGATAATTTTATGTTTATCGAGATCACAGCATGTACTATGTTCCTCGAACCACCCCATGAAAATCACACCATTGTGCACCTTATGCTTAGGGAATTTTTTAGTGTAATAAAAGACTATGTATCAAAACCCTATTAATATATATATTTATATTGAATGTTTATTATAACATTTATTATATTTACATATTATAGTTATCACTTTATAAAAGATTATTATTTTGATATGATACATCCCAATTTTTATTTTTGTGTAATATGATATTTCAATTAAGATATTAAGTTCTTATGAATTCATAAATTTGATAATTTAATTAAATAATAAAATTAGATAATTTTTACTAAATATATTTGATAATAGAATTTTTATTATGTAAAATGTAATTTTTATAAGGGATTGAAAACTTTTATTGTTAAAAAATCCATAATTTCTCTATAAAAGTAAATTCTTGTTTTAAAAGAGAAAATTAAAATATTTAGAATATTATTTTGATAAATAAGTATTATTTTTGGAATAATAACATTTAAAATATCCAATATTGAGTTTTTCATAATTTTTCAAGATGGTCAAATATTTAAGTAAAAATTAAATATAGTATAAATATAGGGTGTATATTATGACATCATAATGACCCAAAAGTGACATATGAAATTCTATAAAAGTTATACATGAAAAAATATATGTTTCACCTTTAAAAAATTTTGATTTTGAGGTTAATAGATTAATTATATAATGCCTTTATGAATCCTTCAAAACCTATGTTAAATTTTAAGGTTTAGAAATCATTTCCTTATGACCATGACTCACTTATGTATCATTAAGGGTGATATTTTAATTATTTTGGCCCTTATATTTATCAAATAAATTAATCCACTAATACTTTAAAAAAATGGGAAGGTTTTTTTATTAATTTATTATATAGAGTCAAAAACCAAAGTTTTAGAAATAATAAAGCACTCCCCTTTGTTTTCCTATATAAAATCACCAAATATCTGGTTCTTATTCACTCAAAACCATGGATGACATCCTCAATATTCTATTATCTCTATAAATTACTCATAAGGTTCCACCAATCTCAAAATAATTTCATTCAAATCATTTGGAATAACCATCTGAATGTAAGGGACCATTTCCTCTTATTTTTCATTCTGCCACCTTCTTTTAATTACCCTTTTGAATCTCAATTGGTTATATATTCTTGACATTATAAATATTCCTATACTTCGATTTTAGATCCTAATAATTAGAGATCATTTATAACCTCACAGTATCGAATTTACTTAATTCATTACTATTCTGAAATTTAGTAAGGGATTATTTTCTTCTTCTATTAATTCAAGCATCTTCTTCATTTTATGCCTTTCAGTTAAAATTCCTAATGTTATGGTATGTTTTTGGACATCACTATTAAGTTCATATTAATTAAAAAAATTATGAGAGACCCATTTTATCTCATTAAACCATTTTACAAATTTTTAATTACTTCATTTATGCTATTGAATTTTCACTGAGATGTTTCATGCTAAACGATTGTGTTGTGAGTATCCACCCGCATTTCCACTCAAGGGTATTAAACTATACATACCTATACTTCATTAGTTTTTTACTTATGTGCATTTAATCCACTATCCTTGATATTGAGGTTTAAATTGATGAAATCCATCCATATTTTATATGATCTATGTGGAACACTTTTACAAATACATGATATGAAAGTGATGGGTGTGCCCGGAATTATATAGTGCTCTAATTAATTGGGTAATATTTTAGTCGCATGATATTTATTTTATAATATTTGGGAGTGATCCAAATCTATTATTGGTCTTTTCCACCATGTTATGACGTTTTGGTGGTTATCCTTGACCTATTTTTATGATGTCATGTTTAAAGTTGTTTCGACTTTACCATGTTGATGTTTTGTTATCATGCTATATCACACCTCTTTGTTCATTTTTATTATTATCAACCCTTTTATATCCCATTGAAATGATTTTTTTTTACATTTAATACTTTTTTCATGTTATGACATGTTTATTACCATACTAGGTTTTATATCTCTCCCCTTTCCTATGTATATCCCCAGGTTCTCCCACACAGTTTTAAGAACGATGGAATAACATGAGAATGTTAATGAATTTTTCAAAAATTCCAATGTACCACCTATTTTATATTGTTATTTAATATACCTAATTTCCCAAATATACTAAAAAATTTTATCTTATGGGTTGTATTGAGTGTATTCATAGGTAAAAAACCATATATTAATGTGTAAAAAATATAAGGGTTGTCATATACTGACTATAAGAAAATTATATTGACCATAAGAACAACTCAAGTGACTACACAGAGGATTCAAACTACCATGAGAAGTAATGTACCTGCCATATGAATAGATCAAGTGACGACAATATAAAATCAAGTTATAATATCAATTGTATCTGCCAACTAATTGTAACATCCCAGGTAAATAAAGAATATTACTTTTTCATATTTATTTATATTTGTGAATAAAATTTTAATATTAATTTAAAGGGAATGCTATTCTCGATTTCGTACCCAATATGCAACAATGAGTTTCTTAGAAATCTTACGTTGCACTCTAATAATAAAATAGTATTATTTTAAATGGTAGTTAATGCCTAGCCATTGTAATGGCGGGAATGAATAGAACTAACTGCAAAATAATTATATCTGTTGGTCAAATATTTTTACTATTATCCAATAAATGTTAGAGTCTTAAAATGCGAATGAATCCAATTTTAAGCGTAAATATTCTAACATTCTTTAAAAGGTCGATTAACCACCTTTTGATGGAGAACCTTTTCTAAATCCACTTGTTGACAATTTTATATATTATATTGGACCAAATAAAATCCTTATTTAGAATCGGGTTATCAAAATTTACTCTGTGTAGGTTTTTGTTATTTTTTTGATAAAGTTAATTTTTAATGAATAAGTGAAAAATGTTGTATTTTAATTCAAAACCACTTTTTAATCTAATTTATTTATATGATTATATCATCTTTTGAATTGGTTTTCAAGTGAAATTAGAATCTATTTTTACCATTTAATCCAATGGTGGTCATTGTAATTAACTTCACTTTGAAATTGGACTTAAACTAGCGTCAATCTTTTAATAGATATTGTTTCTTAAAAACACGCTATTTGTTTTGATAGCGGGAATTAATTATTAAATTAATTAATGCAAATTATATGTTTTTAATTTTGTAAAGTAGACATCATTTCTGAATTCGGAATATCAAATATAGCTTAGGGTGAATTTTTGGTATTTTTCTGAAAAACATCAATTTTTGATGAATAGTGAAACCACTAAGTGGTAGTAAAAAAACTGTTTTTCCGTTTAAATGAAACTTTACCACTTTTCTGATTTGAATTTCAAAAATCTGACATACATGGTTGTCATTAGGATGTAAAATGTGGTTCAATGGTATTAAAATAATATTTTGTTGAATAGTAACTTTTAAGTTTTATTAATCGTGATTAAAGTTAATTAGTGTAATTTAAGTTAAAGATAATGTTATAATAATATGAAATGACCTTGACGCATGTCTTACCCTTATTTTATGAGTCATGGCCGACCAAGAAAATCCATGGGTCAACTTGGGGACCCCATGGAGACACTTTGGTAGTAAAATGACATTAATAACTTTTTATTTAAAGTTAAAATAAAAATGTCACAAACATGTATTGTTTTACTAAAACACTTTTTACATGGGGTTATAAAAGTCATATTTTTTACTATAAATAGTAATTTTAAAGATAAAAATATTTCCAACATCATAGTATTTTTTTTATAATTTTTAGACATTAAATAAATTAATTTATTTATGACACCATGATGATGCAGCGATTACCACATTAAAGAACGATTTAAATAAAATGAAAAGATAATGTAAAATCTAAGACATAAACTTGTCAAAAACCTATTAGATGTGTGTATTTAGAACCCGTATCACCTTATCCTAGAAATATATCTTTTTGGGACCCTTGATATCCGAAAATAAATTTATAATAAAGTTACTTTTCAAGACTTTCCAAGAGTGCCCCTCCTCCCTCTTATAAAAGGCCCACACCTCTACCTCCATACCCACACCTCTCAAGCCTTTTGATCGACCAAAATCTGATCATTTTATCTCTCCACATACCTATATTCATCCTAGAAGCCTTCCCTTACGTAGAAATCTCTTCAAGAAACCCTTTTGGTTCAAACCAAGAGGAGTTACCCGATTTAAAGGTAAAGTCTTCCCTAATATTCTTTTTTTTTTATTTTGCTTCTCCAACCAACTAAACTCTTTCTATTAACTTATTTTGTAACATAAACAGTATCTTAAATATACTAGTATGTTTTTATGAGACGTATTTGATATACACTTACACACACCTCCATCTAATGGTTAAAGAACATACTGTTTCTACAGATGGCGAATTACTGCCTCACGAAGTGATGATTGTTCTATCTTCTCCTACCACCTCTCATGGTGGCCATTATGATGGAACTATATTTATTTATGATATAGATTATATTTATTTCCTCTCTATGCTTCTTTATTTTATATTTATTATATACCTTTATGCTTTTCATGTTGTGCAAATGTGATGATTTTATTTGAGGAAGTGTGGACTACCGCCCCCTCAAGTGATGTGACTCGTTCATGCAATACATGGAATGTATAAAGAATTAAATTTATGAACTTATGTGACCAATATAAAATATATATTATAATATAATTTTAATATATATATATATATATATCATCTAGTTTTAATTCCATTAATGTTCCAAAGAAATGAAAGTAGCGTTCATGCGTACGTACGGCCTACCATCTCAATGAGCGGTGCATTTCATTTCTTTTTAAATACAAATGTTATGTAATAGTATAAAATGAATATATACTGGATATATATTATATTTAAATCCTTAATACTATTCTGGAGATTATGTACTTATAAATACATGGAAAATTCTTTTCCAACAAGTTCAATTTTTACTAATGTACCGAACATCGACAAAAACATCTGATATGAACTCACATTATTAACCAATTATTATAAAATTATAATATGTGATATTAAATGAATAATAATCTTTAAAGGATGTAATTAAGAAATTATAAATTTACCAAAGTTTATTTTTCAGGAATATAAAGAAACTAAAAAGACAAGTTGGACTTGAGGTAAGGGATCCTCCCTCTCTCTTTCGTTTTAAGTACTCTCTTTTATGTCATTTATTTTAAGATCATATTTCGTATGTTTGGGGATGTTAATTTATATTCCTCATTCTGTAATTTTTATGTTCATATTATGAGAGATTCTATTTGATCTCATAAATCCATTTTCTAAAATTTTATGTGGCGTCGTTAAGATACCGAGTTTTCGTAAGGGATTTTTCATCTCACTTTTATTCCCGTGAGATTTATGCTACATTTTCCACCATTTCCTTTGAGTGGGGTATGTAAATCCCATTATTCAACTCTTTGTGTAATATAATATTGTTTATGATTATTTAAATCAATGTTTTTTAGTCCTTCATTCATGGGGTGTACGTTTCGAAAATTACCCAAGTCGGTAAGGGAACCTTTCACCCTCCTCTTTTTAAAAAGCCTCATTTATGTTATGTCTTTTAATTTACATATTATAATGTTGGTATATGTTCTTCAATATCCTTATTGATGTAAATTTTATGTTCAAGTGATGGGATACCATTTTCTCTCTCATCAACTTATTTTATGAATTTTAAAGTGATGTTGTTAGGCTGTCGAATTCTTACAAGGGATCTTCTTAACTCAATTTCAATCCTCTAGGTTAAACTTGTACTCCTTGAATATGTCATGCTATAAATATGTGTGAATAAATCTGATTGTTTTACACTTAATATCCACTTATATTGGGTGTATTTATATTTTTCACACATAAATTATGTAATTGATTTATCATTAATCTAAGGATACCGTCTTTGTAAGGGACTTCATCTCAATCTCCTTTCATTGAGACATATTTTGTTCTAATACAAGACTTTATTTTATACACTATATAAAACACCTTTTACTTTTCATTTCATTCAAAGGGAATATTTTTCTACAAAGAGTTTTTCTAAACGACAAAATGGAATGTTTATTTTAATGTACGTGGTAAAAACGACCTTTTCTGCCACCGTGAGTATTATTTGGTCTTCTTATTCCTCAACAAGTAGTAATGTTTATAAAATTAAATAAATTACATATACTCTTTTATGTATTTTAGTATTGAAAATGGTTTTTATAATGGATTTTTTATGTCAATATATTTAAGTGCTATATTGTGATTGAAATGTGGAAATGTTTTCTTTCCATTATATTTGTTTTGTGTCTTATAATTTTATAATGGTACTTATACATTTGATGGGTGGTTACGTGATAAACCATATGATGGGTGATGCCGTGAATACCAGGACGAGTGGTTACGTTATAACCTCCAATTCATTGGTTATGGAAGTTGGCCGTATGGCTATTCCATGTAGTCATATGTGTGGAAGTCGATCGTTTGATTATTCCATTTAAGTATGTTTATGTCCCAAGTTACCTTTATATGTTATGTGTTCTTTATATGGGTTTATGGTAATATTTTGGTTACAAATGATAAGTGGTGATATTTTATTCAGTGAAGATTATTTACTACTTCGTAAAGGTGAAAAGTATTACTTTGATAAGGTATTCATGGTTTACTTATTGTTTTGAAAAACTAACAGTTTTCCTTCTTTGTGTATCCTTTACTGGGTTTTTTATGCTCATCCCAAGTTTTTGAAATTTTTTCCACATGACTTAAAGATGAATAGGGTCATGGATGGGATCAATGAAAGACATGCTATCTAAAACATGGAACCAAACATGTTTCTTTTTAAGAGTTTTTATTTTATGGAAACTTAGTAGAAGTGTATACTTTGTAATCTTTTAAGATGTAATAGTTATGTCCTAATTCTCTAAATTTATAAACATGAAAAGATTCTCTATGTGAATTTTTCATTTAATTCATGATTATGTAAGGTTTTAAGGTCGGGTCCTTATAGTTGGTAGCGAAGGTCGGTTTAGATAACTTTAGAGGTTAGGGTATTCTCTAAGCATAAGTGACATTACCATAATGGTTAGGATTTCAAAAAGAGACATAGTTTTAGATAAATTGAATGGGTAAGTATATATTAGTGTTTATCTTCCTCATTAGTACATGATAGTTTTGTTGATATACTCACACTGACAATTTTTGGTTTTAGTACATGGATGGATCTAGCAGGAACCCAAGTGACAATGGGTTTGAAGGAAACTGTGGTGGTTCTATGATTAAGAGACTGGATGAAATGGGGGATTCAATGAGGAATCTCATGGTTATTCTAAACCGACTATAAAGGAGTCATGATTAACCACTTGAACCTTGGTGAGTTCTCTGATGCATCATGTATAAGAGAACCAACTCGATGTGGATGTTCAGGTAATAATTATAATGGTAACCATTAGGGTTTATATGATCCTTACTTTTGAGGTAATTATGGGTTACTATATGATGGAAGATGAAAGGCATGAGGTAAAATTGAGGTTAAATTATGTTATGGTTATTTTTGAATGTTTTATCTCTTTATGGGGAATGTTTTAAGAATTGTATAGTTTTCGAAAAAGGACAACACACAGACCGTGTGACAACCCGTCGTGTCGGACAATGTTGTGGGAATCGAACCCACAACCAAAGTGCGACTGGTATTTATCGCCTACCACTAGACTACGTGAAGTCCCTGGTTAGTATGAAAAATTCTTTTTGGTTATTTAATTTTATGAATCAAGAATAAGTTTGTTTTGGGTTATCTAGGAAAATATTGACCTATCATGGAGGATATATTATTAGGTTAATTACATTTCAATATGAGACTTTAAAAGCAACTGATGTTATTTGGAGATAAATGTTAATTTTTACCTTGGAAGACTATGTGATTAAATCCTTAAAATATTTGGGTTTCAATCTTAGTTTGGTTTAATTTGAATAATTTTATGGAAAAATTATTAATTGAATGGTCTTCGTTGAAATTTGGGTTTTGTTGGACAAATTTTGGAGATTAAGAATAGATTTTATTTTTATAAAGGATTATCCTTTTGTGGATTATCTGATCTAGTACTAACCTTTTTAGTTTTGGTTTTGGTTTTGGTCTAAAGACATGGGAACTATATAGTTCACTTTTTTGGATTAGGTGATTCTCTATAAGTTGATTATAGTGCTCTTAATGTGAACAAGTTATCCTAAATACTCGTCTTTTGGAGAAAATATGAGTTTGGGTAAGAAATCTAGTAAGAGATGAAAGTCTACATGAAAAGTAAGTATGTTTCTTTAGTATTTAGTTAATCTCATAAATAAATTCCTCAATTAAAAGTAACTTAAAACAAAAATGTTGTTCGTTAACTTTTCCTACTGGGGAATCAAATACCGTTTAACCCATCACAAGATTGTGATTTTCTTGTGGTTAACTTTCTCCTAATCATGTTTTCTATCACACTCCATCAGAACATGACCCTTTGTTTTCTCTTCCATGTTCATGTTTTCCTATATGGAATCCTAGTGTGGGTTAACTCGGGTGACCTTTCTACTTCCCTTTCTTTCTTTTAAAGTGACAGTTTAATTTACTCTTATTCCGATGTGGGGCTTTCAATGAAGTTTCCAAGCCCAATTTTAAAATTGCGAGGACACAATTCCCAAAAGGGGGGAAGGATGTAACATCCCAGGTAAATAAAGAATATTAATTTTTCATATTTATTAATATTTTTGAATAAAATTTTAATATTAATTTAAAGGGAACGCTATGCTCAATGGCGTACCCAATACGCAACAATGAGTTTCTTGGAAATCTTACATTGCACTCTAATAATAAAATAATATTATTTTAAATGGTAGTTAACACCTAGCCGTTGTAATGGCAGGAATGAATAGAACTAACTATAAAATTATTATATATGTTTGTCAAATATTTTTACTTTTATCCAATAAATGTTAGAGGCTTAAAATGAAAATGAATCCAATTTTAAGCGTAAATATTCTAACATTATTTAAAAGGTAAATTAACTACCTTTTGATGGAGAACCCTTTTTAAATCCACTTGTTAAAAATTTTATATGTTATATTGGACAAAATAAAATCCTTCTTTAGAATCTGGATATCAAAATTTACTCTGTGTAGGTTTTTGTTATTTTTATATAAAAGATCATTTTTAATGAATAAGTGAAAAATGTTGTATTTTAATTCAAAACCTCTTTTTAATATAATTTATTTATATGATTAAATCATCTTTTGAATTGGTTTTAAAGTGCAACTAGAATATATTTTTACCATTTAATCCAATGGTGGTCGTTGGAATTAATTTCACTTTGAAATTTAACTTAAACTAGTGTCAATCTTTTAATAGATATTGTTTCTTAAAAACACGATATTTGTTTTGACAACCGGAATTAATTATTAAATTAATTAATGCAACTTATATGTTTTTAATTATGTAAAATAGACATCATTTTTTAATTCAGAATATCAAATATATCTTAGGGTGAATTTTTAGTATTTTTCTGAAAAACATCAATTTTTTATGAATAGTGAAACCACTAAGTGGTAGTTAAAAAAACTGATTATTCATTTAAATGAAACATTACCACTTATGTGATTTGAATTTCAAAAATCCAACATACATGGTTGTCATTAGGATGTAAATTGTGGTTCAATGGGATTAAAATAATTTTTTTCGTGAATAGTAATTTTTATGTTTTATTAATCGCGATTAAAGGTAATTAGTGTAATTTAAGGTAAAGATAATGTTATGATAATATGAAATGACCTTGAAACATGATCTAAACTTATTGTATTAGTCATGGACTACCAAGACAATCCATGGGTCAACATGGGGACCCCATAGAGCCACTTTGGTAAGAAAATGACATTAATAACTTTTTATTTAATGTTAAAATAAAAATGTCACAAACATGTATTGTTTTACTAAAACAATTTTTACATGGGGTTATACAAGTCATATTTTTGACTATAAATATTAATTGGAAAGATAAAAATATTTCCAACATCACTGTTTTTTTTATAATTTTTATACATTAAATAAATTAATTTATTTATGACACCATGATGATGCAGCGATTACCTCATTAATGAACGATTTAAATAAAAAGAAAAGATAATGTAAAATCTAAGACATAAACTTGTCAAAAACCTATTGTATGGGTGGATTTAGAAACCTCATCACCTTATCCTTGAAATAAATATTATTGGGACCTTTGATATTCGAAAATAATTTTATAATAAAGTTACTTTTCAAGACTTTCCAAGAGTGCCCCTCCTCCCTCTTATAAAAGGCCCCCACATCTACCTCCTTACCCACACCTCTCATGCCTTTGTCTTGACTAAACTCTGATCTTTTTATTTCTAAACATCCCTCTCTTCATCCTATAATCCTTTCCTTAGGAAGAAAGCTCTTCAAGAAACTCTTTTCGTTCAAACCAAGAGGAGTTACCCAATTTAAATGTAAAGTCTTCCCTAATGTTCTTCTGTTTTATTTTGCTTCTCCAACCCCACAAAATATTTTTTATTCCTTTCTTTTGTAACAACATATTTATCTTAAATATACAAGGATGTTGTAATGAGAAGTATTATAGCTACACTTACACAAACCTCCATCTAATGGTTAAATAACATACTGTTTCTGTGGATGGCGAATTACTGCTTCACGAAACGATGATTATTCGATCTTCTCCTACCACCTCTCATGGAGGCCATTATTATGGAACTACATTTATTTATGACATGAATTACATTTTTTTCCTATCTATGATTCTTTATTTTATATTTAATACATACCTTTATGCTTTTCATGTTGTGCAAATGCGATAATTTCATTTGAGGAAGTGTGGACTACAGACCCCTCAAATGATGTGACTCGTTCATGCAATAAATGGAATGTATAAAGAATGAATTTTATGAAATTATGTGACCTATATAACATATATATTATACTATAATTATATTATATATATCTCTCTCATCTAGTTTTAATTCCATTAATGTGCCAAATAAATGAAAGTAGCGTTCATGCGTACGTACGGACTACCGTCTCCATGAACGATGCATTTCATTTCTTTTTATCTCCAAATGTTATGGAATTGTATAAAATCAATATATACTGGATATATATGATATTTAAATCAATAATACTATTCTGGAGATTATGTACTTATAACTACATGGAAAATTCTTTTCCAACAAGTTCAATTTTTACTCATGTACCGAACATCGACAAAAACATCTGATATGAACTCACATTATTATCAAATTATTATAACATTATAATATGTGATATGAACTGAATAATGATATTTAAAGGAGGTCCTTTAGAAATTATAAATTTACCAAAGTTTATTATTCAGGAATATAAAGAAAAGAACAAGACAAGTCGGACTTGAGGTAAGGGATCTTACCTCTCTCTTTCTTTTTAAGTACTCTCTTTTATTTCATTTCTTTTAAGATCATGTTTCTTATGTTTGGGGATCTTCCATTATATTCCTCATTCTGTAATTTTTATGTTCATATTATGAGAAAACCTATTTGATCTCATAAATCCATTTTTTAAATTTTTATGTAGCGTGGTTAGGCTGTCGAGTTTTCGTAATGGATTTTTCATCTCACTTTTATTCCCATGAGATTTATGCTACATTTTCCACCATTTCCTATGAGTGGCGTATGTAAAGCCCATTATTCTACTCTTTGTGTAATATAATTTAGTTTATGAGTATTTACATCAATGTTTTATAGTCCTTCATTCATGGGGTGTACGTTTCTAAAGTTACCCAAGTTAGTAAGGGAACCTTTCACCCTCTTCTTTTTAAAAATACTTATTTATGTTATGAATTTTAATTTAAATCTTATTATGTTGGTATATGTTCTTCAATATCCTTATTGGTGTAAATTTTATGTCCAAGTGATGAGATACCACATTCTCTCTCATCAACTCATTTTATGAATTTTAAAGTGATGCCGTTTTGTTGTCGAATTCTTACAAGGGAACTTCTTAACTCAATTTCAATCCTCTGGGTTAAACTTGTACTCCTTGAATATGTCATGCTATGAATATTTGTGAATGACTCTGATTGTTTAACACTTAATATCCACTTATATTTGGTGTGTTTATATTTTTCACACATAAATTATATAATTGATTTATCCTTAATATAAGGATACTGTCTTTGTAAGGGACTTCGTCTCAATCTCCTTTCATTGAAGAATATTTTGTTCTAATACAAGACATTCTTTTATACACTATATAAAACACCTTTGACTTTTCATTTCATTCAAAGGGAATATTTTTCTACGATGCGTTTTACTAAATGACAAAAAGGAATGTTTCTTTTAACGTACGTGGTGACAACGACCTTTTCCGCCACTGTGAGTATTATTTAATCTCTGGTTTCCTCAACAAGCCATAATGTTTTTAAAATGAAATAAATACCATATACGCTTTTATGTATTTTGGTATTGAAAATGGTTTTTATAATGGATTTGTTATGTCAAAATATTCAAGTGATATATTTTGATCTAAATGTGGAATGTTTTCTTTCCATTATATTTGTTTTATGTCTTATGATTTTATAATGGTACTTGGACATTTGACGGGTGGTTATGTGATAAACCATATGACGGGTGGTGCCATGAATACCAGGATGGGTGGTTACGTTATAACCTCCAATGCATTGGGTATGGAAGTTGGTCATATGGCTATTCCATGTAGTGATATGTGTGGAAGTTGACCGTATGGTTATTCAATTTAAGTATGTTTATGTCCCAGGTTACCTTTATATGTTATGTGTTCTTTATATGGGTTTATGATAATCTTTTGGGTACAAAGGATAAGTGGTTATCTTTTATTCAGTGAAGATTAGTTACAACTTCGTAAAGGCGAAAAGTATTACTTTGATAAAGTATTCATGGTTTACATGTTGTTTTGAAAAACTAACAGTTTTCCTTTTTTGTGTATCCTTTACTTGGATTTTTATGCTCATAACAAGTTTTTGAAATGTTTTCCACAAGACTTAAAGAAGAATAGGGTCAACGATGGGATCAAAGAAAGATGCTATCTAAAACATGGAACTAGACATGTTTCTTTTTATGAGTTTTTATTTAATGGAAACTTAGTAGAAGTGTCTACTTTGTAATCTTTTGAGATGTAATAGTTATGTCCTAATTCTCTAAAACTCTAAACTTGAAAAGATCCTCTATGTGAATTATTCATTTAATTCATGATTATGTAAGGTTTTAAGGTCGGGTCCTTATACTAATGATGAGCCAAAATAATCATGCATTATGTGAATATAATTTATTGTGTCTAACATAAGTAGTGGATTATAATAAAATCCTCAAAGATTATATTTTGGATAATCAATTACAAATTTAGTGAATTTATGACTGAAATTAATTCCCTCTAACATATACTTTGAGATGGAGTTGTCTTGATGAATAAGAACCTATCATGGGAAACGATGTAGTGGAAAAATACACATGTGTTTGGAAGATAGACTAAAATTCCATTCTAAAACAACAAATATTTCACAAAACTATGTTTTTATAACTATCTATGAAACTAGGTTGAGCTTCTTAAAAGACATATTCAAATATTTTTGATCAGTTGAAGATGATAAGACTGAGTTACATAAAATCATCACACTTCCTATCCATTTATCTTTATGTTCAAGTTTATATTTTAAGATTTTTTTCTACTCTATTTATTGTTTAACACTGACTCTTGTATTATATTGGATATTACTATACACTCTATAAAATTATTTAAAATTCTTAATCCCATATAAAACATTAAGAGAGGTTCTATGTCCAAGATAACTTGAGTCTAGTTGTTATTATTTTATTATTACAACATATAACTATAGAATAGAATATGTGTATCTTGGATATCCATGTGCATGGTTTATTTTATAAAACCCAATACAAGTTGTAGATTAGCTTATTCCCTAATAAACTACTTGGTGGTTTGTGATTTCCAAGAGGAGAGGACAATGTCTTAGTTTGAGACTGAACCAATAATATTCATTCCATTGTATGATTTCTCGATTATTTTTTTCTTTTTTAAAATAAACCATTGTATATTTTCAAAACTATAATAAAAAACAAAATTTTGATAGTTAATATGAGTTTTTTTAACATTGTTTAATATAGGTAAATCTATTTCAAAAATTTATATAGTTTCAAACTAGTTTTAACAAATTTTTGGTTGGATTTTTGAGAATATTTTTGAAATGTTGAATAATATACTTACACTGATATTGTTAACTAGGAATATTAAATAAATTCAGGTATTTAGTTATAAATAATTATTAATATAAATCTAAATTGGAAACTCAATTATACCCCCATCTTTAGTTGTCTACTCCAACCAATAGATTGACTAGGAGGAGATTATACATAAAAATGACTAGGGAATTAAGGTAAATTTACAATTTTAAGAATCCCATATGGGGTGCACCGTTAGGCAGTGGGATTTGGAAAATTGTGGGATAACCATGTAGTAACCACTGAACCTTGTAAACCCACATTGCAATGTTAACTAGGGATAGAAACATGGTTAAAAAAACTATACTCTAGTCATTTGATGACCTCTAGACCAAACCCCATTCACTCACATAGTTCTTTTAGTGACTTGAATTATTAGAGAACCCATTCTCAAACCATGAAAATTTTCATGGGAACTAATAGATTCATCTTTTATAGCTACCACATGGTTACTTCTAACACTATGAAGACCATGTTCCTTACCTATTTTATCTAAAACACGAAATTTTCATCTCCCATCTCCAAAAATTAATTAAAACATAAATAGGGATAAGATAACCTCAAAATTAAACATACCTATGACCTATAAGGCATCATAATTATCCTAAACATAAATATTTCTACCCTTAGAAAGTGATCATGATTATGGACTTTCATAAATAGAAGGCCACTAATTTTTCATCAATGATTCCTAATACCACATATTCTGACTATCCTACCAAAAATACCATCGAATCTAAACTAATAGAATCATTTTACTCCATAGAACCATTTCCTGGTGTTCCATAATCAGAATCATTTTCTCAACCACATATCTTTTAGGCTCAAGATAAATATCATCATATTCAATCACATGGGAGGATTCAGGTTGATACATTCTTATTTGGAAAACATGAAATATGTCATGAATCAATGTCAAGTGAGATGGAAATTTAAACTGATAATACACCTTTCTAATACATTTTATGACCTAGAAAGTTATAAAAAACCTCAGTGCCAACTTACCTTTGTTTCCCAATATACAATGTCCAAATTGAGTTGAAACTCTAAGAAATGACATGATCCTTGACTACATACACCAAAAAGTGATGAAGATAGTCCATATTATATTTAGGATGACTCTAAGTCATTTATAATAACATTCAAATAAACTGCACCTTTGTTGTCATCACATGAACAAGTCTCGTCCCAACTAAAGGTAGATGTCCCAACTCTTCCCCCAAAAATAGAGATCTATATGGCCCCACACACAGTGGTTTAAATGGAACCATTTTAATTAAATTATAATAACTATTTTGATAAGTAAATTTTAGTGAAGTTTTATGCTTTCCCCATAATCCACAAAAATCAATAATGAATGCTCAAAGAATATCCCCAAGAATAATAATTCCTCACTAAATCCTTTCATCTATACCTAGTTAATACACCGTGCTTAATTTCAAATGGGTACTCTTCACATATTTCAACCCATTTCAAAACATAGATGTATATCGATGGTCCTAATATAAAATAATCATATAAGGAATACCATAGAGCATCCAAATATCTCAAACATATAGGTTTCAAAACTATTCTACCTTCATGGTCTCCTTAATTGGATGAAAATGATATTATTTCATAATTTGATAAATGGTCACCAAAATCACATAATTCTCGCTATAAGTCTATAGTAAACTAATGATGAAGTTTATAGATTTCTCATCCCACTTCCAAATCAGAATATGTAAAGGTCTTGAAAAACTAGTAGGTCTCTAATGCTCCATATTAAACTTATAACAAATAAGGCATCGTGAAATTAAATCTAAAATAATATGCCACAACCCTATCCACTGATAATGATGTCTCGTATACAAGAATGATCAACCTTACATATAAAACAAAAACAACCATTGGGTTTATAAGACTAAACACTCGAGGACTCCTCAGTATTAAGGATTTTACTGAATCTTTCAAAATCAGTGTCCACAACTTGTTTGAGCCCAATCTGATCATCAAATGATGAATCATACTTTATAGAATCCAAACACACCTACCCACCAAACTCTTACACGTCCAATATTATATAAACAAACAAACTCATCAAAGACCACTCATTTACTAATTTATCCAAGCATTGATTCAGTATATTCCTTCCCAACATGTTGAAAACCACATTCCCTTTTCATAGAGTATAAGAAATATAAAATTTGAATTTTTAAATATACTCAACCCATAATCTCTATCAAAATTTCTAATCCTAATGATAAAAAATATTCTTCAGTCTCTTATGATATAAATATACCAAAAATATATCATGTAAAGAGATAGTGGTTTCATGTTTTGAGAGCGTGCATCCTAACTTCTAGCTTAAGTTCATGGGTAGAATATTTCTTCTCATTAGGGAATAATTTTTTAGAGCCATAGACCACCACCTATATTCCATGAATCAAGACACACCCCAATCTCATACCTCAGGTATCATAGAAAACATCATAGCCTGAACCTTAATCTAGGAGAATAGGAATTAGATATAAATTCAACCTCACATTAAGTTACTCAAAATATCAATAAATTTTAACATCCCATCCATAATTTACACACTTATAGGTTAATTATATTATTAGATATGAGATACTCTATAAATATGGAACAAACATTTAAAATAGCTAACTAATCCTTAGAATATTGAAATCTAGAACATGTTTCTGTGTTATTCCAATGACATCGCTACCTGAATATTTTTATAATATCTTAATATGCACCTCTTAGATATAGCATGGCCCATAAACACCACTTATTATATCCAAAATTCACATTTATAAATCATTCCATATAGAAAACATTCCTTCAAGATTTTAAAAATGATATCCAAATGCTAATTGTGTTCTTACATTAAATTGGAATACACTGAAATATCATCAACAAAATGGAAAAAAAAGAGTCCAGGAATTATGAAATAGTTGGTTCATTGGTTCCATAAATACTATGATAGAATTAGTCAGGCCGAATGGAATAACTAAGAACTCAAAATGCACATACCATATCTTAAATGTTTTTATAGATACATCCTCTTTTTAGACTCCTAATTGATAGTACCTATATCAGAATTCAAT
Source organism: Viscum album (assembly GCA_963277665.1). NCBI lineage: Eukaryota > Viridiplantae > Streptophyta > Magnoliopsida > Santalales > Viscaceae > Viscum > Viscum album. The sequence goes on along the minus strand of OY728130.1, from coordinate 1,903,599,062 downwards.
TTTAGAAAGAAACATTGATCCTATAATTTTATAGAAGAGATCTTCTATCCTAAGAAAGTGATACTTATTATTAATAGTAACCTTGTTAATCTGTTGGTAATAAACCAAAAAAATCAAAGGCTTTTGCCTGCCTTCTTTGTAATGAGAATAGGTAAATCCCAAGGTGGAATGCTTGGATTAATAAATCCATTTACCTCAAGATAAATAACTTTAAATCTAATATATTTTAACTTAGTATGTTCAATATGATATGTTGGCATAGAAATAGGTATCTTCCTAAGGGGTAGGTCAATAGTGAACTCAACCTCCCTCTAGGGTGGTAACATAAAAAAAATCATCAGGAAAGTTCTTGGGGTGTGTGCTCACCACTTAGGAAGTGGACTACTCAAAAAATGATAAATAACACAAATTAATATCTCTAATAACTAGAATGATATTATTCTAAAAAAATAACAACAATCTATACTCTTCCTGATATTGTGTCCCACTCACCCTAAAAGGCATGAGGATCCCATTGGGAGAGAGAAACTAAACTCAATGATGATAAAAATTGAGTTATCCATTAACACCGGCCATCCAATATATGTTGATAATAAGGTAAAAGATATCAAGATCAAGAACTAGGAAGTCCCACAAAACTTATAAGCTGGAAATAATTACTTGGTGTTATGAGAATTTAAAACTTTATTCCTTCCTCTTTCCAAATAGAGTTGAAAGATCTATCATGAATGACATAATCTTTGTTTATAAGCTCAATACATCAATCAAATTTGGAAATATAAATGAATAAGATTCACTTGTATGAAATAAATATTGGAACTTATAGGTTGTCACAAATATTAAATGTAATATTATTTTATAAATCATTATATAATATTTTTTGAGACAAGATATAAATAGATTTTTTTTTTGTGACATTAATCTGAAGGGCATAATAAATATACACAAAAATTATTTGTAGTATTGGATCCAATAATAAATATTGGTTTAGGTTTAAATAAAGTTGATTTTTTGATAATAAAATTAATACATAAATTACTAGATCACTATGAATATTTAATTAAAGGAAAATAAAACAAAATTATTAGATTAAAATATTACATAGGATTAAAAATATAAAAAAATGTTTTATAAATTAAGAATAATATTTCAAAATGATTTGTTTTACTCCTTAAATATATATTTGGTCGAATAAAATATTTTAATACATTTTAATTCTTTCTTATATCATTATTATTTCCAAAATGTTATGATATTTGTAAAAACATTATTTTTTGTTATTCATTCTAAAGTCGTTATTTTAAGAACTATTATAAAATTATCCCTTATATAATTTTATCATGATCAATACAAAAAATTAATTTAATTTTATGAAATTAAAATTCTAAAATATAGGAAATTAACTTCTAAATAAAACCATATAATATATGGAGACATATTTCTTAAAATAAAACATATTTGTTTTAAAATGAAAAACCATATATGTTTTTAATAGATTGAAGTGTTATATGGAAACCCATCCCACACATCAAAAGAATTTATTAAAACATAAAAAAGGATTACAATTCTTATACAAGGTTCCAAGGTATTGCACCAGTAGAATATTAATTGAAAGTAACAAAAAAAATGAGAACGGACCTAATAAAGATTGGGGATAAATAGAATAGGGATACCATCATCTGAGAATGTCCTGATGCTTTTATGTGATTTAAAGATAGAGAAAACTTAGATATACATGCTATAAATTTAAAAAACTATCTGCATCTATACTATGTACTATCCTCACCCATCTTTATCATATTATACGACAAGGAAAAGGGTAAAGGGGTGAAGAGAAAGATGCAAGAAGAGTCTCTACTCAAGATATCCATGTATGCAACTCAGAAACTCTCTCTATAAATGTTAAGTCCTTAAAATCCACTTCATAATATAATATTTACTAACTTACATATACATAGTCTAAATTTGAAGCATACTCCTAGAAAAACATCAGTCAATGTATGAGGCTCTGATATAAACCAAAAAACATTCTATAAATTGTCCAGTAAATCGTCAAGTAATCATATTCAGAGTGAGAGGCATTTATCAACATTGAAATCCAAGCGTACAATCTTTTTATATATGATATAAACATATATAAGTTTCTAAATCATATTTATATATTTATGATCATGAATATAAATAGACCATAAATTCTATATCTTAATAAAAATGCATGGGTTGTCACCCCCACCCCCCAAAGAAATGTTTTCCTTAAAATTTAATTTTTTTCTTACAAAAAAAGTGAATACCTTAACATATGCATAGTTCCTAATGTAAATTTTATTAAGGACATTAATTTATGAGGTAACATATAATTTCTAAAATAAAATTTTCTAAAACCAAGTTTGTACACTCATAAGACTCATACTTTAGATTTAATTTCTTATGTAACAACTTGATAACAAAGTGATGTTTGACACATAAGACTCTGTATATTTATCTTACTTTCTATTGAGTATTAGGAATTATATTGAGATATAGAATATGAGAAAATATTCATACTTGATTTATTTCCATTTTTATAAGCACAATATCATCCTCAAGTTGTTTTTTTTCAATAATTCATGGCCTCTATTTTATCTCACATTCTAAATGATGAATATAAAAGATTAAATTTTCATTCTTAAATCATGAAAATAAACTCTTAATTGATTGTGATATCTAGAAATGGATTTAATTATTTATTATATAAAGTATTTTTTGATGTGATATTTTTTATGTTTCTATATACATACTAAAAACCAAAAAGGTTATCAAAATTAATGATTAAACCCTAATGAATTATTGATAAACTTTCCTGTAAAAATATAATACAATAATTTCAAAAAAAATTAATAAAAAATAAAACTCTATGTGTAAATTAAATCATTACACAATAACTAAGCCTTAAAACTCTTTAAGATATATCTAGAAAAAATTAAAATCCAAAAATAAAAAAAATAAAAAACATGATTATCCCCAAACAAAATTAATCATTCATAAAGTCACATTCTAAATATATATATACCCTAACACATATTCTCCAAATATACAGTAATATTTTCCAAAAATAACCTAAATCACCATGAAATAAAACCATAAAATTATATATACTTATAAAAATTAACTTAATCCTTATACCTTAAATAATATAAACCACTATGATATTAAATCACATATTATACATTGTTTTCTTATATATACCTTAATCATAAGATGTTCTCACAAATTTAGTAAACCTATTTGAAAATAACTTTAATCACTTAGTCCCCAAAATCACATTTCAGACTCTAATGTTTTCTATACTTCAAATCTAATATTCCCAGAATCAGTTATTACATTGACTCTATTAACCATATAATATCACATACAAGTCCAAGGGGTCTTTTAAACCTCCATCATGTATTCTTACTAAGACCAAACAATATCTTTAAATATAATTATTCACATCAAAATAATACCTCAAAATGGGTATATATGCCTTCTAACTTAGGATAAATTTTAAATGTATCATCCCATAATGGTATCCATAACTCTTAAATTATACCCACTTGATAATTGACTAACCTCTAAAGTTATTTACACCCTACATCGATACCAATAGTTATAACCCCTACATAATCACTTTTTAATTACAGGATCTCTAACAAAAATTGAATTAAATAAATTCCAAGCACCTTTTAATGTTTCTAATTTAAGATAATTGGGAAGTCATTTTTGTAGAAAAAAAACCATAATTTTATTGTATGTGAAAAAAAACCCACTTGCAAAACTCCTTAAATTATGCACTTCCTTCTTGTGATACCAACATCTCATATTAAATGTTATACATCATAATGGATCTAACTCATCTAAAGGCCTTATGAAAATCATTTTAAAAACATGAGATGAGCATAAACCTAAGTAAGGGGTATAATATAATGATGAAAACCTATTATTCCATTGAAATACTCGAAACTATTGAAGAATACAGATGAAATAAAATTATTTAAACAAAATAGTATTGTAACGAAATGTTATAATCGTGCATATAAAATAGAATGATGTTTAATGTTCCTTGTAGAAACATTAAAACATAAGAAAACATTAAATATTGATAAAATCAAAAACAATTATGTAAAAATGTTCCTTTAACTTTGAAAATATTTAAACTTACCGTTACTCATAAAATTATCTTCTCGTTTCATGAAATCTATTTATTTACATTAATAATTAGTGTAATAATAGAAATCCCATAAAGGAATCTTAGATAATTTTATTTTTTTAACTCTTACAAATAACCCTAATTATTGGAGTAACTTAACTAAATACTTCCAATAACCCATAATGGAATAAAATACCCATATATTTCCAACATCATTTTCTCTAAAGAATAAATCATTACCCCATACATTGTATTTCTATATTTCAAGATCTCCCATCATTATATACAATTATCATGTGCTGATAATTGAATAAAATATGTATAATCTTTTAAATTTCATCATAAACCTAATAAACACATTCATTCAAAACCATAATAATAAAAACATGTAGTTATCACACAAAAATAAGAAGAAATGTCATTTTCATTGATAACTCTTTCAAAAAATAAATTTACAGAAGAACGGAAAATGAATTTACTTTATAAAACCATGAAAACATGGAGAGGAGATTTATAAAAATGAATGTAAATTATGGTGGTAAATGGTGATTAAGTAGTAAATGTTAAAAAATATTCTTTTCACACATTTATAGAGAAATTGAAAATTGACCCACATGGGAAAATTTAAAATTATATATTTTTAAAACTTTTAAAAGTAAATTATAGTGTAATGTGATATTAAACAATAATTTTGATTATATTAAAGAAAATTTTTGAAAAAAAAATTAATGAATATGGACATGTAAGATAACGTTTTTAGAGAATGACTTCAAAAATTGTTAAATTTTTTAAGAAAACCATTGTTGTTGAGTCCTGAATCATATCATAAATCATATACCCAATTTAGTATTATAATTATATTAATTATTTATTTTCATAATAATTTTTTTCAAGGCTATTATCTTATAATTATCCCATTTATTTAATTTATTATGAAGTTTAATTTATTTAGTAAATCGTTATTGGACATTTTGGGGTCATTCAGTGAATTATTCCCAAACTTATTAGATATATTTAATGTGGTTGAAAGGGATTATAAAATAGATCCATCATATAAAAAATTAGAAAAATGTTTTATTTCTCATTATATTTGTGAAACATTTTAAAAGTTCAATGGGTTCTCAAAAATATATTCAAATAATGTTAAGTGTCTCGATATTCTTGTTTTGGGAAGTTGAATTTATATTGACAATTTATTATTAATATTATTGATATAAGGAAAAAATTTCAATAAAACCATTAATAATGTTATAAAGGTAATAGTTATTCATTAAATTAATTTTTATAACAGTCCATGTAAGGAAGTGATGAAAAATGAAATACGTCATTTGTAGAGTCTGTAGTGTACATGTAACATGGGAGATGTCTTCAATTTCCAATAGATTGAAGGGTGTTGGATAATAGTTTTTCATATACATAAAATTATTTAATAAAAATAATGATACTTATGAAATTATATTAGGATATTTAGAGAATATTTTGTAGTTTTTTAAGTAGAAACAAACTTGAAATTACTCAGTTAAAACAATTACCTCATCATTGAACATCCTCCTTTAAGTACTATCTTAATCCTTTTTATATTTCTATTTTGTGGAGACGAGTACCTCTAGGATGTGTAAAATATTTTTGGGGATAGTATTTGTTATATTATGGTTTAGATAGTAAGGTTTATTTGTAAGTAGATATGGGTTGGTGAAGGGATATTTTTATAGGGGAGAGGGGTGTCTATTTTTGTAAATATTAGTTTCTTAATAAAAAATGGAATTGATGTTCATGGAAAGTGGATCTAGAATAGATAAAAATTTAAAAATAATACTATTATGTTAAATAAATACTATATAATCTGATTTAATGATAGTTTTTTGTTATATTTTATTTCATTAACCCTTGATTTAACACTTTTATCCCATTTAAGCCTTTACTCTAGTGATAAACGTTTACCTTGGTAACATATTCATAAAACTAAAAATAAATTAAAATTTATAAATTAATTTAAACCATCATATTAAGAATATAAAAATCTGTTTTACTATATTAATCTTATATATGTGATAAAATATAATTTCAATAAAATTATATATAACATAGTAAAAATAATTTTTAGAAAAATAACTTTTTTAAGAATAAAAATTAATTAACACAAAAATAATGTTTGGTATTGATTCCCAAGAAATATATTTCATTATGGAAAAAACGTATGTGATTTTACTTTAAAATAAATCCAAAACATAATGTATCATTATGAATACTTAATTGAAGGAAAAAGACTATAATAATTTTTTTAAATAAAATATCTCTTAGGTTCCAAAATATGAATCAAAGGTTTAAAATTTAAATATATTTTTAAATTATTTATAATACCCATTAAATATATATTTTTTCAATTAAAAATTTTTATAAAATTTTATTTCACGCATATATCATGATGATGGCATAAAAGTAATGGTATTTTTAAAAACTGTATTTTCACTATTCAGCAAAAAATCAGACTTCTTGAAAAATCTAAAAAAACTAACTTTAAGATAATTTGTTCATAACAAATCCAAAAATGATGTTCATTTTACCCAATAAAAATTTTAAAATTTATAAAATTAAATTTTAATAAAACTATATAATTTATGTAATTTTTTTTATTTAAAATAAAACCTATTTGTTTTCAAATTAAAAACCACATCATTGTTCCAAAAATTGGTAAAATTATTTATCATACTAAATAATAACATGAATTAACTTGAATATCCCTTTATAAAAGCATAATAATTAAATAATTCTTCTAATACATCAAAATAATAAATTATTTTAAGTATATTTACTTAGCCATAAAATAATGTATCCCCTATGAGATAAAATAAACAAGATAATGTTAAATGAATTATGATAATTTAATTGATTACATGATATATTTTGGTAGAATATATAAACATATATAAGTACTTAAAAATATTTTTAAATTAATTATCATGAATATTAATAGACTATTAAATTTATATCTTATTAAAAAGTATTGGGTTATCATAATAGAGATGTACATGGTTCACCATTCAAAATTAATAGATAAATACATGAAAATGTGTGGTAACTTCAATTATCTCATGATCCACTAAAATCACCAAATGAATTATAATATAATTGGTATATATTTTATCTCATGTGTTTAAATTTTTTTCCGAATAAATATATTTTTCTCCCATGCACAAAAAAATCATCTATTTATACAAAAATAGGGACCTTATATCATTAATAAGAAACTCTAAATCCATGGTCAATATAGTATCACCACTTCTTCTTCACTTTAATCATTAAAACATTGAAATTAAAAAACTAAACACTTCTTTAAGACAACCCAATATTGTAATTATTATTCCATAGGGAGATACTAATCAATATATTAATTGTTTATTATAAAACAATGATAAAAAGCTCAGTAACACACTCCACAACCAATGAAACCATTTTTTTAGAAGTATCATTTAATATTCACTGTATTAGGATGACTCATCAAGGAATCTATGATGTTAATAGTAAAATATCATTTCTACATTTATTAGGTGTATCTATATCTTTCTCTTTTCTCATCCTATCATGTCACAATACTATAGCCAACAAAGTAGCATTAAACATCCTATGTTTAGTTTAAATTTCTATTTTGAATTCAGAATTCAAAAAACAATGCAAATTATTTTTTAATTTCCTTTAATTTAAGAAATAATATATAATAAATTACTCTAAATCACCCTTAATGTGATTTAGGGATGTAAAAAAATAAAACTAGATTTCTAAATGTGAAACAAATAGTTTAAAATTATCCAAAACAATTTAATCTATATTTTATATCAAACCATGGTGTAGTTATGTAAAACAACATCTTTTTTCATAACCATTAAACATTACTGAAAATTATTTGAAACCATTTCAGTTTAGATATCCCATGTAATATAAATATTTATTTTTACCCTCATAAAAGAAAAAGTATTACTAATTTATCATGGTTTGAGAGCCCATAATGTCATCATTGTTAATATATAACCATAATAAATATATCATGAGGTAGTGATTTCACTATTTTTTTAAATAATCTAAGAACCGTGATAAGTCCCCATTATTCAACATCATTGAAGATGTATGTAATTTCATTCACTCCTGCGAAAAATGGTACTATTGTAATTTCCCATCATATGATTAGTTTTATATTTTAGTTTGGTTAGGAGAGGGATCTAGGACAATATTTTGTATAAATTACTATTTTATAAGGTCTAAAATTAAATGAGGGGTACACATGAGTCATGAAAAACAAGTAATTCATGTGGGATGTGCATATATTTCTAGTTTCTATGAGCAGTTCATGTCTATTGGACATGGGATTATTCCCACTAGAAATTTTGGGTTTGTTGAGTTGGCTAAAATGGGTTAAATGAGGTTACTTTGGGCTAATCCCGTGATGAAGGTTGTTCATTCCATCCTAGAACAACTTGGTGAGGCAAATCATGGCCATTAAGGGTGGATGGATCATCTTATTTTAAGGTATTGTAATTCTTAGGTTGGAGTTTTCCACGATAAATTGATTTGAGTTATGATGTTTCTAGATCAGCACAGTTATCAAATCAGGTATCATCCTAGTGAACCACTCTTTTACTAGACAGAATATAGGTTTAGGGTATAGAGATTTATAGAAGTGGAAAACAATGTGGGTCTACTGATGTTGGTAGGTTTCATATAGATTCAATTGATACTCGTGAAGGTAAGAATAAAACTAGCCTTCATAAATAGAATCAGCTTACTAAAGCAGATATCTATGATGTGTAGTACATAGTTGTTGAATTCCCTATTGGTGATGATTTAGGTTTGGGATATGTGAAAGAGAATGTTAAACTTTATATAAATAATGTTGGTAGTGTGTCTAATCTGAATTGGAATGTTCTTATTGATGGGGATAGGGTGAAGGATATATTTATTGAATATAGTTCTCAAGGAGGAATTTCTATATGTGGAATAAAAATCTTGATCCCAAGGACACTGTTAGTGGAGGATCCTCCTTTTTGAATAATTTTTTATTAAATGGTAATAAAATGTAGTTTATAATGAATACTTAGATTCAATTCCACTAAAAAATAGAATGTATACGGATTAATCTAGTCTCACAAGGAATTTTCACCCATATTATGACATTCTATAACTTATTACACCTTATATCATGATTTATTACATAAAGGTACACACTATATGGCCCCAAAAATCATAAATCCCACTATCTTTGAGAATTTAGGTACACGGATTAACAACTTGGAACTAAAATACAACAATATAATATAAAAATTCCTAAACATGCTCTTAAAATTTCATCATTCTCCTAAAACTACATAGGATAACCTAGTGAAGTACATAAGAAATAGTTGATCTATAAAGACCAGTAAGGGAATAATCATAGAATATAATGAGGTAAAGTTTCCAATGAGCTTGTACCCAAGTGGTACAATCTCTTTCTTGGCATCCAAAAGACCCAGGATCGAATCCGAGCAAGGAAAGTTTTCTGGGGGTACTGTAGCATCACTATAGTAGGGAACTATAGCAGGGGGCACTGTAGCATTACTATAGAAATAGAAAAACTATAGTAGAGGTGACATTGTAGCAGTGAAGGTATTATAGTAGGAACTATAGTGGTTGCAGTACTGTAGTAGGTACTATAGTAGCCTGAGTATTGTAACAGTTATATTCACTAAAGGGTCCTTTGGGCCAATAAATGGGCTTTCAAGCCTTGTATTCTAGCCACTTGGCCTTGGGCCTTCAGGCTATGTAATGGGTCTCCCTCTACCCAGTCAAAAGAGCAATTTTCTTTGATAATAAAATGAGGCTTCGGCCCCATCCTTTATAAATAAATGAGGTAAAGATGTACATGTGATTCAAGAGGCACATCGAGGTAACATAAGATGTTTGAGAATTATAATCCAAAATAATGAGGCATGATATAACATGATAGAATAAAGGAAACATAGGAATGTGGTGATAACATAAAACATGAAATTATGAACATAATTCAAAAAAACCACCAAGACAACATAACATGGTGTTCTTAAGATAACCTCTCACACACCATACATAGAATCTCACGAGATTAATATATTACCCAATGCATTTGAGGTCTATAAAATTCTAGTCCCACCCATCACATTCATTTCATGTACATAAATTAGTGTTCCACATAGATCATAAAACAAAAGGATTTATTTAACCAATATTAACACTATGATTAAGGACTACAGGTTACATACATGTAAATCCCCAATCAATAAATTATAGGTACAACTAGGTAAATACTCTTTGAGATGAAATGGGAATGGGTATTCACTATAAAAATTATTTTCATGGAAAATCGATGAAAATTTAAATAGCATAAACGTGGTATATAAAGATTTATAAAAGGTATTAATGAGAGTGAAAAGGGTCTATAGTCACTTTTAAATCATAAGGATAGTAAGAGGGAAATGTCAGAACGTAATCCCACATGAACAATTAGATATTAAAAAGGCATAAAACAAATAATTTTCTTGAATAAATATAAGGAGAGAATCTATTACTTTTAGAGGATTCTTCTAAAATCATGGTATGGGAATCTTAAGAGTTTGGGAGAACCTTGGGAGAACTCTATAGAGGGAAGGGTGGAGTAATGTCCTAATCCAAGGGTTTTTAGTGAATATTAATTGGTTTTTGGAGGGGTTTATATATCAAAAGAGTGGATAACTATTTATTAATTTTTAAACTTAGGTTTTGGAGATCAATAAAATAATGCCCCCGATGATGTGGAAGTGAGTCATGTGTGTAAAGAAATTATTTTCGAACCATAAAATATAATATAGGTTTTAGAGGATTCATTAAGGCTTTATAAAATTAATAAAATAAATTCCAAAAAACATTATTTTAAAGGGGAAACATAATTTTGGTCATGGATATTATTTATAGTATTTACTACACCACTTATAATCATTTTTTGTCATAAAACATACTATATAATTATATTATATTTAATTTTTAACTAAAAACGACTCTATTATAATGTTATGAAAAATTCACCACTGGATAATTTTTTCATGATGATTTCAAAAATATTATTTAACTAATCACAACAATTCAATAAATATGATAATTTACACTTTTAAATAAAAAAATACCATTTATCATAAAATACAGTTTCTTTATAATAATATATTTCTGATCCATATAAAAAATACATTTGAATTAATAAAATTATATTATAATTTATCTTTAATAAATATTATTGAATAATAATATTTTTTTAATATCATTTATTTAAAAACATATTGATTTCATCAAAAATAGTTTCTTGATTGAAATTATATACTTCTCAAAAAATATATTTTTTGTTTCCTCATATCAAAATCTAATTTTAATTAAATCCATTATTTATTCATTTAAAAAGTAATATTAAAATATAATCATTACTTTAAAAAATGAAATAGACAAATTCATATTAATATGGTCTAGATACATAATCCTTTATTACAATAGTGAATGTTTTAAGGGTAATGTGTGTGATGGTGATATTTTTATAGGATGGTTTAGCCAATACAGTTTGGGCTATGATGTTGATAATCTTGAACTTATCCATTAAATGTTTTCCCTTATGATTTAGTTATTTAATCTCATATTGGGACTGGTTAAGGGAAAATCCCAGTGATGTTATCTCCCTTGGAAGCTCTAATAAATCGGCATTATAGGGTATGATCATACTGGTCAAGGTTATCTCTTCATTTGTCTCTATCAAATGGACTTTATTAAAACCCTTAATTTAATAATCTTAATGGTAGATGTAAAATTGATATATTATCAATGGTTATGATGCTTAACAGTATTTTAAATTTTATAGACCATGTAACGGTCCAAAATAACCAATGTAGTGTGTGTGTATTCTATAACTAGATTACTTGATGAGGAATTTATTCATTCAAAAGAGAATTTCATTAATATAAGATTAGTTCATCACATTCTTCCCCCTTCATAAATTTCATCCGAAAAATTTTTATTTCATTCACTAAAACAAGTTAGGGTACTCCAATTTCATCACCTCCTCTCTTTCCTAAGTCACTTCCTTAAACTTGTGTTTATGACACAGCACTTTGTCCAGGTGTGTTGTCTTGTTTCCTATAAATTTGCCTCTATAATCTAAGATCTTCACTAGTTACTTATCATATGAAATGTCATTTTACAAAGGTACCACCCCTAGATTAATTACATGTGAGGGGTTTGGTATGTTCTTCCTTAAGATGGATACATGGAAAACATCATCTACTTGAGATAGGTTAGGTGGTAGTGATAAGTGATAGGCCACTACTCCAATGAGATCAATGATCTTAATGGGGTTGATGTATCTAGGACTAATATTTCACTTCTCAAATCTAATTACATTCACCCTTGGTGATATATGAAGGAACACCTTCTCTCCAACCTCAAACTCTAGGTCTCATTAATAATTTTTTACATTGATTTTCTATTGAATTTCTACAAAATTCATATGACACTGAATTATTTGAACCTACTATTTTATGTCTTAGAAAAGATCAGGTTACATCATCTTCCATACTCTAACATTATCCCGACATGTCAAATTCTTACAAATATTCCCATAAAGATCCTCATAAGGTGACATTAAAATGTTGTAATAGAATTTTTTATTACATGAGAACTCCACAAGGGGGAGGTGTTGGTCTTAATATCCTTGTAAATTCATTGAACATGATCACAACAAATCCTCTTGATTTATCATTCTCACATGACTTTTTGGCATACTAATAATTGAGATAAAAACTCTATAATCTCCATCTTTATGTTATCCCACCAAAAAATTTACTTTAAATATATATGAATATTAGTTCTTTTGGGGTGAATAGAGAAGAATGATCTATGTGCATCATCCATAAGTTCCCTCATTAGTTCTTCTTTTGATGGTTAAAATATCAACGTTCTAAACCTTATAAATCTATCATTATAAAAGTTGAACATCAAAATATTCTCTAACTTTATCTGTACCACCAAATCATCTTTTAAGGCCCCCTTGATCCTCTCAATAATAGATATTTGAGTAGTTATTTGAGATTGGGGGGATGAAGTTCCTTTTATGATTTTAATGACCATCCTCTGCATGTTCATGATGATCGGATCCCTTATAATCCTCATCATGGATATGGTTATAGGATCCTTTCTACTCAGATCATATTTCACATTTTTTTCCTTCTTGAAATGGTAATCGATTGAACAATCATAATCTTAGATCATCTCTAACCACATCTGTTGGATCATATAGATCTCAATTTGTGTGATCATATACTTCAGAATTTTATGGTCTATATATATGTCACACTACTCCTCATGGAGATAATGTCACGAAATCTTCAGTGCAAAAATCATGAAATCCAATTTTAGATTATGTATTAGGTAGTTTTTCTCATGGATCTTTAATTTGTGGGAGTCATATTCTATCAATTTTTAATCTTGTATGGGTAAACAACCTAATCCATTATTTTACGTATCATTATGGATCACTAATCATTCCCCATGGTTGGGTAATGTGAGCATAGTTTCATTGATTAGCCTCTTTTTTTACTCTTTAAATCTCTCTTTTATTCATCATTAAAAACAAGCTTGACACCCATATGAGTTATCTTGGTTATAGGGTTTGAAAATCATGTGAAGTTTCACACAAATTGATAATAACACTCAGCTAATCCAAGGAAACTATAGATTTCCATCACATATATTATTCTTTTTCATCCTTCATTTTCCTCAATTTTGAATGATCCAAAAGTATCCATTTTCTAGTGACAACATGACCTAGTAATGTTACATCATCCATAAATCATATTTACTTTACTTCAAAAATAACATTTTATTTCGAAAATTTTTCAGTACGACAATAAAATGATCCTCATATTCCTCCTTTCTTTGGGGGTATATACAGATATCATCTATAAATAAAACCCTAAATTTTCTGAGTAAATACCTAAAGAATCTATTCATCAGTTTCATGAATATTTTGTAGATAATTAGTGATTGTAAATGGAATCACTATGAACACATAGTGAATGTGCCTCATATAAAAACGTATTCTTGGGGATATCCTTCTTCTTCACATTTTCTTGATAATTTCCTAATGGAATATCAACATTAGAAGATTGTTAGGATTAACGTAGATAATAAAACAATTCATCAATCTATATAAGAGGATACTTATTCCTTATCATTATTTTTTTCACTTATGATAATCGATGTAGTAGAAAATTGACCCATCCTTTTTCATGATGAATAGGATCAGTGCACCCCATAGGAAATCACATGGGTGTGTAAACCATTTATCCATACACTTTTGTAATTTTTTTATATCCTTAACTTCAATAATGTTTATACTATATGGCATCTTGTATATCGGTAAATTTCATATTATGATATCAGAAAATAAATCAAACTCGTCGCTAGGAGGAAGAATAGGAAATTCTTTAGGAAACACATTAGAAAATTGCCTTATAATGGTAATATTATCAAATATAGTCTTATCTATAGTCTTAATCATTGGACAAATATATTCTTGCTCATATGGTAGTAATATCCATGAATGATATGATTATACAAAATGAGATTTTTTCTCATTCTTTCACTTGTATAAAATTGGATGGTGATTTGCGATATAGGGGGTGATTTTATTCTCTTGAGAATTTATGTTAAATCTGTATAAGTAAATCTAATCCATGACTAGAATAGCATCAAATTCCTGTAAGGGGAGAATCATAAGTTTTTATGGGAAATTGAGCCCATAAATTTTGATAGGGGAGGAGTCATATACTTAGGATTCAATAATTCTCTCATTCCATAGAGGTTTATAATCCTAATCCCAAAAATAATTATACTTTACTCTGATACCTACTGTGACTACCCATATCATTAGCACATATTGAGTCATGATTTAGTAAATAAAGGTATACATTATAAAATCCCATAATATCATGAATCCAAATTTCATTAGGAAATTAGGTACATAGAATAACAACATACAATCGAAATACAATGAAATTATTGAAAACTTATTTAACATCATCCTAAAATTCCAACATTCATCTAAAATTGCATGTGATAACCTGGGGAAGTACATAAGAAAGGGGTGAGATATAAATCTGATTAAATAATATTAAAATAATAGAATGAGGTAAAGTAATACATGTGATCCAATAGGCATATCAAAGTAACATAATAGGGGTGGGAATAATAATCATGAACAATGAGGAATGATATAATATAACAGAATAAAAAAAACATAGGAATGTGGAAACAACATAAAACATGAAATTATAAATATAATTCAAAGATAACTACCAAGAAAACATAACATAGTGTCCTCAGGATAAATTACCACACACCATACTTGGAATCTCATTAGATTAAAAAATTACACAGTGTAGTGTAGGGAAATATAATTTTGTGACCTCCAATCACTTTCATATCATGTACATTCATAAGTGTTCCATGTATATCATTCAATATAAGAATGTGTTTTTAAAATTTTAACCCCAGAATTAAGGATTTTGGGTTACATAAATGTAAATCATAAATAAATGAAGGATAGGTAAAACTATGTTAATACACTTGGAGTGGGAATGGGAATGTGTACTGACTACAAAAAATGATTCACATGGAAAATCACAGGACAATTTTGGCAGCATAGTGGTGGTACATAAATATTCATAAAAGGAATTAATGAAAAAAATTGGTCTATGGTCAATTTAAAATCACAAGTAAATTAATATTCATATTTAATAACATAATCCAACATGAAAAAATGAAAATTAAAATGCATAAGACAAAGAAAGTGTTTTAATAAATAGGAGAATGAGAATATCCCTTACCTTGAGAGGACACTTCTAAAGAATTGGGATGAGATTATTAAGATCTTGAGAGCACCTTGAGAAGAATACAGAGTGTCAAGGGAAGATTAATTTAATTCTAAAGGTTTTTTAGTGATTATTAATGGAAGTTTTTGTTAGCTTATATAGAAAATGAGATGAGAATTATATATTAATTTTCAAACCTAGGTTTCAGACTCTATATGATAAATTAATAAAAAACCTTCCCATGTATTTATCTAATGGTTTTGAATAATGTTAATTAGTTTTTATTATTTTCAATTTTAATAACTAAGATCATTAAAATAATACCCTTGGCAATGTGGAAGTGATTCATGTTTATAATTAATATATTTTAAAGCCTAGAAATATAATATATCTTTTGGAGGATTCATTAAGGGTTTATAAAATTAAAAAATAACATCAAAATCACATTATTCAAAAGGTGAAACATAATTTTGGTCATGGATATTATTCATAATATTAATTTTATTACTTTTTGTATTTTATGATTTCATACTACAAAATCATAATTATATCGTATTTAATTTTTACCCAAAAATTTGACTGTCTCATAAAATTATGAAATTTATCTATTGGATAATTTTGAAATGCTAATTTAAATAATAATATTTATTTAATAATAATAATTATCTAAATATTATTATTTACATTTTCAAATAAATAATCATCATTTATTAAAAAAATAATGGGTTTTTTTACGGTAAAAGTTTTCTACCCCTTATAAAAATTACATTTGAATTCATATAATTATATTATTATTTATATTTAATAAAAAAAATTAAATTATAATATTTTATCAAAATATAATTTATTTAAAAGTTATTGATTTCATCAAAGAGATTGCCCTGAACTGAAACTATATATTTCACAAAAATACAATTTGTGATTAACCATATCAAAATCTAATTTTTATCAAACTCATTAGTCATTCATTTAAAAATTAATATTAAAAAGGGACTAAATATAATAATTATTTTATTTAAAAGGAAATATAAAAATTCACATTACTATAGTCTAGATACATATCTCTTTATTACACTAGAAAATTCCATAAGGGTAAGGTGTGTGATGGCGATATTTTAATAGGGTGGTTATGATCATTATGAGATTTAACTTCTCAAAAAAAATGGTTCTGATCATGCTTTAGTTATTGAATATTGGTTTGGTCTTTGTTAATGGAAAATCCTAGTGATGTTTAATAAATGGGATTCATAGGCAATGATCCTACTGGTTAAGGCCATGGCTTCCATTGTCTATGATAAATAGAATTTATCATAACCCTTAATATACTAATCTTAATGGTTACATTAATATGGCTATATAATCTATAGTTAGTCTTTTAAATTTGAAAGATCGTGTAACAGTCCAAAATAACCAAATTAATGCATGTTTTTTCTGTAACTACATTACTTGATAAGATATGTATTCATTCAGAAAGGGAATTTCATTTATAAAAGTTTTTTTTCACTACACATATCATCCATAAATTCTTAAAAATGTATACTTACTCAAGAGAAGGAATGGTATTACACTGAGCACTCAAGGATCATTCAGTAAGGTAACTCGCATTTTGACTAGTAGATTACTAATGAGTGTGAATGTGGAAATGATTTTATATATTATGATCATTATTTTTATCCTTTTATATGGATAAGGGAAGGTCCCTCTGTCGGACCCCAGCCATTCCCATCATTTCTTTTTTTAATAAAATGGAAGGTATTTCCCCCTATCTAAAACATTTCTATTAATAATAAAGTTCATTTTCCTTTTAAAATAAATAAATTATATATATAATAATTATTATAATATATATATATTTCCAATATTAAATCTATTTAAATAAAATAATTAACATTTTTTCTTTTAATATTACAATTTTATAATTAATAATTTATTGTGAAAATTTTTTTTACATGTACATTTTTCATGAAATTGATAAAAAAATTATATTTTTATATTTTTAATTTATATATATTTTCTCAAAAAGAAAATTGATTTAGTATTATTTTAAATATAGTTAATAGTAAATCTAAATTTTATTAGCAATATATTGAAAAAAATATAAAAATTGAAACATGTTTATCAATATTTTTAAATATATGTAAACATTATAATAATATTAAATATTTATTCATTTTTATAATCAATAAATTCAATTAAATAAAGATAAAAAAATTTAAATATAATTTGTAATTATTAGTATTATATGTATAATTAATATTAAAACCATTTATAATATTATTTATTTATAGTAAATATTTTATATTTAAATGTAATTTATAATATATTGAACATACTAGTGGATGATGTTTTATTTTTTCCATTCTAAATATAGTTTAATTATTTGTGAGTTAATCCTTATGTGATAGAAAAGTTCTTAGAGGAAGTATTATCCATAATATTTTTGGAATGAAGTTAAAGTAGGTGTAATATTAAATAAATCATTATAAAAGTGATGATCACTAAATAAAGCTATATTAAATATATAATAACATTTATTTGATATTTTGAGTTGTTCAAAGGGGATTGAGAATGGATTGAGTTGAATTAAAGTTTTTTTGATCTTATATGGAGAAGTTTGAAAATTCTATACTAGAATTGAGAAAATTAAAAATGTATAACCATCCCACATAGATGATTTCCAGACTCTATAAGAGTCATTTGAGAATCCATTATAGTCATTTTCATCTTGTAAGGGTGATTTCTGGTTTATAAAAGGATTAATTGAAGACCCGTAATGATGTTTTATATTTTTGTAAGGATCATTTGTGAGTCTATAAGGATCATACATCCTTATGAAATGAGTGTGGAATAAAATATAAAAAATTAAAAACCATAAATATCATTTATCCTAACATTGACACTCTATAAGGATCATTTCAAACTTACGATATGGTTTTTCTTATAAAATGGAATAAGAATGCAAATTTTATAATGATCATTTAAATATATTATTTCCTAAAAATACCCATATACATTAAACCAGATGATTTAATGATATGTTCCTCATAGAATATAATATCACAACTATTCTAAAGAGTTTCCATTCATACTAATTGTAAGATCTCAAGTCTGAATAGATCAAAATATTCCAATGAAATTTGAATTTTAGTTATCAGATGGGTGGAATCTTGAATTTAGACTTTGAATGAGATTCTATGATTTGGAATGCTTAATATGGTGTTTTGATATGAGTATTGAGTCTTGGGAGGTAGATCAAGTGTTTTGTTGGGATTTGGATACTTCAGGTTAATTTTTGGAAATTTTGGAGGTTTTATGAATAGTCTTCAAGGTTATGTGTGTACATTTTAGGAGGAACCATGAAATAACTTGATGCTCAGGGGGATTTAGTTCACTTTTTAACTATGTATAGTTGGGTTTCACAATTAGAGCATATTTTTCGGTAAACTATATGAGTCATAAAGAGAAACTATGTGAGACTGAGAAGGGCTTGAGGCATGACACATGAGTTGTGCATGGTTTTAGATAAATTATGCACTGTGTTGGAGAGGGAGATAATGTAGAAAGAACATTTGTCACACGGTTTGTCTAACCATGTGACCTAATACTATGGATAATGGGTTTAGGTAGTAGGCGTGTACATGATTGGTGCATGGTTTGGCCAACTGTGTAGAAAAACTGTGAAAGTGGTGGCCTTAGATAGAGCCAACCGCACAGTTAGCGCATGGTTTGGAAAACTATGCATCCAAACCATGTTCCAACCTATATTTTCATTAAAATAATTTTTTTGCATTTTTACCATTTTTTATTTTAAGTCACCTCTCCCATTTCTTCTCCCTCATGTAAAGACCCAGAATTTCCATGTAATTTTTTTTAAAATATATGGGAATTTTATGAGTCCAAAAAAATTGACAAGACATGATTCTGAGGCTCGAAGCACCCGGAATGAATTTCTGAACTTTATTTCAAGTACGTTCAGTAAACATGCGAGTGGGTTTTTCTAACATTTGAACCAGTGCTCAGAATTGAAATCTGAGGGTACCATTGAACTTTTAGCACCGGTATTCTCTTAAGAATACTTTCATCTCAACGGCAGTTGGTCGAGGGTAAAAGTAAGTTTTTGGGTTTTTTTGGGGAAATAATAAAATAAAATAAGCTCATATTTTATTTTATTTTTTTTTAACCACCCACCATGTGGATGTTTAGGGGTGGGGTCCACTGAAACTAAACCTCCTCTTCTTGTTTTATTGTAGTGGGGACCACCTGACCCCTTATTAATGGGTGGAGAGGAAAATCTCTAAACCCCTCTCATTAATATGGGGGGAGCCTCTTCAACACCTCCACAATTTTAATTGTTCCAACACACCACTTAATTATGACAAAGTTAATTAATTATCCTATCCCCTTTTTAATTTATGTGACATCGTCGTTGGAATTTTTGAAGGTTCATAATAAATGACTTTTCATAAATTCCATGATCGTTACCTACCTTTCCCCCTCTTCTAT
This sequence comes from Viscum album, assembly GCA_963277665.1. Lineage (NCBI taxonomy): Eukaryota > Viridiplantae > Streptophyta > Magnoliopsida > Santalales > Viscaceae > Viscum > Viscum album. The sequence continues at coordinate 1,903,578,506 of OY728130.1, read as the reverse complement.
ATATATGGAGCTTGGGAGGAGGATTTGGGACGGCTTCACCAAGAAACGAAGCGTTCATAAAGTGACACGACGCCCAACACTTGGAGGATTATGCTCCCCAATGAAGAACTCTCCACCAACGAATAATACCGACCTCATTCGACCTTCTTCCTCGAGACTATTTCCTGTGTGGGATATACTCATCCACGGTGAACGAATGTATGTACTTCTTCCCGCACCAATGTCAATGAATGAGGTAGGGGTTTAATGATTTTTATTTATCACTTTCTAGGTACTTCCTTATTCTCTTGTGCAATATTGGGAATGATTAAATTACGAAAGATCACGGTTGACGTTCTTTGATTCATTCGTGAGAACCATATGCTACCACTATAAACGTAGAGGGTGTGGGACAAACTAACATGACCCGACCCCCCCCCCCATTCTTCATAGTGGTGTTCTTCGGATTGAAGGAAGGAGACGATGGCAATAGTGCCACCACCCATGACCCGTGCCACCCCCACGGCGCTCTAGCCTCCCAGCCAAACTATCACCACGCCTGCTGGTCGAACCGCCTCGGTCGCGCCACCCGTCGGCTGAGCCGCCACTACCGGGCCACCCTCCGGTCGAACCGGCTAAGCCGCCTCCATCCCTCTGAGACGCCCCAGCCTCCCTAGTTTCTCGTGCCCCTTACGGCGCCCTAGCCACCCAAGCTGCTCGTGCCCCTCGCGACGCCCTGGCCTCTGAGGCCGCCCGAGCACCTCACAGTGCCCCAGCCTCTCGAGCCGCCCGTGCCCCTCGCGGCACCCCGGCCGAACCAGCCCCACGCCCCAGGCCAATCTACCCTCGTGGTGCCCTTCGGGCCAAGATGCCCATGCGGCATCCTCCGTGCTGAAGAGCCCTCACGCCGACGTACTATCGATCCATTCCCTCGTGGTCGATCCACGCCCTCACAACCCTGTGCGGCCCCTCGTGGGGTCAGACCGGACCTGGGCCAACTATGACCCTTTACCTTCTTTGGGCCATATCTTTGGCACCGGATGTCAGTTTGATGAACCGTCAGTGGTGCTGGTAATCTTGGAGAATGGCGTCCCCTTTGAGTATACCCCACTGGAGTTTGGGGTATAGTTGAGATACGATTAGGTTGGATCGTTCATGAATTCAACCAGGCCCCCTGGACTAAAAGGCTAATAACTCACAGACTGGGCGTCTGATTGACGCAGCGTCTATTCTATTGAGACCCCTATGATGTGTCAAAACTTTGAGATAATTCTTTATGGGACTTTATGACTGTTGGAGTGTCGACAAGTAGTTCATGGAGTGGATCCTCCCAGAGACAAGTGAGCGTAGTGCGGAGAACTAGTAGCTGGCTGAGACCTAACGACTGCTGACTGTTTGACTTGGAGTGACTCTACTAGCCCAGTGGGAAGTTCCATGGTGTCGCGGCAGATCCACAGTGGAGGAGTGCGCCTGGTGATGTAGAAGACCCATGGTACTCGACAGGAGGAGTACCTCAGCAGGCTGCAGGGGGGAGCTCGCTTGGTGACGTGGCAGACCCACGGTGGGGAGCACCTCTGTGTGACGTGGTAGACCCACGATACTCGATAGGAGGAGTACCTCAATAGTCCAAGGTTATTGGGAAGCACGCTTGGTGTCACGGCAGGCCCACTGTACTCGATTGAGTAGGATTTCTCCAGCAGTCGAGGTTTCGATAATGTGACTGGGGATGTTACTTGATACTACCCCTAAAATAAAATCTTGGTTGAGATGAGTCAATACTTTTGTGTTTTCCTCATGATTGATATGGATTATCTAATAACATAGGTATATGTATTGGCATATACCTAAGTAGGGTTATCTATTGATGTCATACTTTGTGTTTTATCCTTGTGGGATTTGGTGAGACCTTGAGGGTCTCGAGGTCCCTACTGAGTATTGTTATACTCACCCCTGCACGAGATATGTCAGCATCTTGTTGTGTTGGAAGCAGACGACAGATAGTGCTAATTGGGGCTGAGAGTAGCATGACTGGATGGTACCCGAAGGAGGACCATACGGCTTGTCGATACACGGAGGAGATAGAAGGACTTTGAGTGATGAGGAGATGATCTGTACCTACCCTTCAAGTAGGAACCTCAGAGGATGATCCAGTAGTTGTCTTTTCTTTTTTCTTAAATTTTATTTAATTTTAGTTGTACGTGTACTTTCTAGTTGGGCTTTTATTCTAGACCCTTTTACATTCAGCACTCTTTTGTTATACAGTTTACTTGGGGTTTCATCCAGCTCTGTGCTTTCTTGTGTGTGTGTTATAGGTTATAAAGACAATGTCTTCTTAGTTTTAGGTAATTACTCCTTTGGTGATAGTCCCCAACCCCTGGCCTATGGAAGGCCGGATTGGGGTAGTTATAGCATGGGCCCCGAGGGACGGGTCATGGTAAATTGGTATCAGAGGAGTCGGTTCTACCGTAGAACTTAGGACTCTGATCTTTTCTATGAAGTAATAGTGTTTAGTGTAGTGAGTGTGGTTATCAGTTTAGGGAGTCCAATGTTGGTGTGGCAGCCGACGTATCCAAACACTAGGTCCCTGACTTCTAATTTCCGACTCAGTGCATGAAAAAACTGATTGCGTGTGTGTTTACAAAAGTTTTCATTAAGTCATCTCAGCCAGGTCAGCTCACTAGGGATATCTTTTAACCGTAGCTCGCCTATTTCTTTTCAGGATACCCCCACGGAGACAACCAGTGAGAGTTCTGAGAGTTGTACACACTGATATCCCATCAAGTGACGAGACTTTGGTGTAGGACCCTTTTCCAGTAGAGGCACTAGCGGAGGCCCCAGCGGTACCACTCTCTGTTGGTCCCCCGATGCCACCAGCCCTAGAAGAATATGGTTCATGCCACTTGATCACGTTGCATGAGTTCCTGCACTAGAGGCCAGTCCGGTTCAGGGAAGATACAGACCCACAGGCAGCTAAGGATTGGCTAGAGGCTGTGGTGAGAGTCTTCCGACTGGTAGGGACACCAGCAGACCTCATGGTGATCCTTGCTGCCAGCCTTCTACAGGAAGCAGTGGGCAGATGGTGGAGCATGATGCTCCAGTTTCATGACAAGGTGATGCTTCACTTGGAAGACTTTGAGAGCCTGTTTTGGGAAGATTTTTTTCCAGCGACTCTTCGCGTAGTGCACATACAAGAGCTACTTCATCTACAGCAGGGCAGCATGACTGTGGCTCAGTACTCATCGAGGTTCACTGACCTCCCACACTACTCCACAGATATGGTTTGGGAACCATTATTCAGGGCCCAGAACTTCGAGCAGGGGCTCAGGAAAGAGATCAGGGCTTTGGTGATCTCACTCAGCATCCCAACGTAGGAGGGGGTGTTAGAGAGATCCCACTTGGTTGAGAGATTTCTTGCTAAGCAGTCACCAACAGTGAGACCCACCACCAGTCATCACGTAGTAGAGTCTTATGTAGCTCGTAGCAGAAAGATGTCGCAGAGGTCCAAGAGGACCATACCTATAGTTTTACGACCGCATGACTCAGGATCGGTTGTGTGGGGCACCAGAGACAGATCGAGACATGCTAAGAGCGGGAAGTGTTACTCATACGGCGGGTAGGGTCACATGGCTCGTGACTATCTGACCCGCCATTCGGATGATCAGCAGACAATCGAAGGACCTCCCAGGAAGAGACAGAGGATAGATCGAGGTGGTCCGTAGGGAGCAGGTGGATGTGGCAGAGGACCTGGTCATGCAGCTGGCGATGGGCATCGATTCGAGATATTACCTCCACTACCACCAGGAGGTCCACCCTGACCGGAGGGAGAAGGTGGATAGGGGAGAGCTCAGCTCCAGGCAGATGAGGCATACGATCATGGTGCTCCAGTGATGATTTGAGGTAAGATCTATGTCTACTCCACCATATCTACAGTACTTATAGACATAGGATCCAATCACTCTTTTATTGCCACAGCCCGCGTTCGAAGCTCGAAGATTCTGATGGACCCATTGGCTCGATCAATATGGCTAGAGACTCCTACAAGATCAGATTCGTTGATTATGCACTTGTTCCGGCAGTGGGGGATTACTCTAGGAGGTGAGAGATTAGGCTGGGATCTCCTAGTAGCGGTGTCAAGGCCTTACAACATCATCTTGGGTATGGACTAGGTATCTACATTCCATGCTCAGATTGACTTTATTTGGCACAAAGTGTGGTGTGTCTGTATGAATGGGACCAGGTTTAACTTCACTAATGAGAAGGGAGCCTTTTGAGCACAGGATGGACTTTCTCAGAGGAGTGTGCAGTCGATCACTCATTAGTTGGCTAGACTAACCCTTGAAGTTGTCGATGTGGAGAGTCTCAGTTATCATGTAGTGGTGGACCAGTACACGGATGTTTTCCCTAATGATGTCCCAGGTCTACCTCCTTGCAGATAGGTGGACTTTTACATTGACCTATACCCTGGGACCGCACCGATATCTACACCAGCATATCAGAGGGCTCTCACAGTTCTTCACGAGCTGTAGGTACAGCTAGAGGACTTTTGGGGGAAGGGATTCATCCAGCCCAATGTTTCACCTTGGCCAGCCCCGATTCTGTTCGTCGAGAAGGAATATGTGGGCTTGAGGATTTTTGTTGACTATCGTCGCCTGAAATAGCTGACCATGAAGAACAATTACCCACTTCTATGGATTTACGACCTCTCTGATCAGCTAAAGGGAGCACAGTGGTTCTCGAAGATATACCTCAGATCAGGCTATCACCAACTCAGAGTACGAGACCAGTATGTGTAGAAGACATCCTTCATGTGTTGGTACGACCATTATGAGTTCTTGGTTATGTCATTCGATGTAACCAATTCTCCATAAGTGTTCATTGGGCTCATTAACAGGATATTTCATCAATACCTCGATCGCTTTATCGTAATCTTCATCGATGACATTCTGATCTACTCGACTACTGAGGAGGAGCATGCCTATCATTTACAGGTAGTACTAGACACACTCCGAGAGCACCAGCTTTATGGTAAACTCTCAAAGTTACAGTTTTGGATTCTATAGGTTCACTTCCTATGATATGTTATATCGGAGTCTGGATTTACAGTAGATCCCGCAAATTTTGATGTGGTACTTTCTTGGGATCCACCTAGGAGTGTGACAGGGGTACGAAGTTTCTTGGGATTGGCTAGATACTATCGGAGATTTGTGCCAAATTTCTCTAGAGTTACAGCTCCACTATCAGGCTTGACAAAGAAGGGGAAACCCTTTGTGTGGTCAGAGAGATTTCAGCAGATCTTTCAAGAGATGAGGTAGAGGCTAACTAGTGCCCCCGTCTTGAGGCTTCCAGAGGAAGGCGTAGGGTACGTAGTTACTGCGGCACATCAGGGCCGCACTCGGATGTGTCCTGATGTAGGAGTGAGCATTGATCACATATGGATATCTATAGCTGATACAACATGAGTATAACTACGCTACCCATGACCCGGAGTTAGCAGTGGTGGTCTTCGCCTTGAAGATGTTGGGACACTGATTGGCGAGGGTTTTATTGTGTACTCTGGTCACAAGAGTCTTAGGTATATATTCTCTCATAAGGACATGAACTTGAGATAGCGACATTTGATTTAATTCCTCTAGGACAATGACTTCTATAGATTTTATACTCCTAGGAAGGGGAAACTTTTTGCAGATGCACTTAGCAGGAGATCTAGTATATAGCTGCTAGGAGAAGCGACGGAGCAGCTAGACACATTGTAGATATCTTTTGTGGATAGAGATAGATCATATTTTCTTCAGTCTCTTACAGTAACTCCCCCACTTCTTCAGTGTGTCCGGGAGGCACAACATGGGGACGCTGACTGCGAAACACGACGTGCTCAGATATCCACAGGACAGGTGTAACACCCGAGACTTTTATGTTATATAAATCATCAAAGGAATCTTTTTCTACACAACACTTGCTTGGCTTGCTTTACACGCAATCGCGACCTTCCTCGATAGCTTGCGTCGTACGCAATACCAAGTTTCACTAAACAACAATATGCTATTAAAACTAGCCGTTATGACTAGTAATAACCACTTTTTGAAATTTTATAAATTTTATTTTTCAAAATGGACTTCATTTTTGGACTCAAAATATCGAAATTAGCCTAGGGTGAAATTTTGGTATTTTTCTGAAAACTTTCAATTTTTGATGAATAGTGAAATCACTAAGTGGTAGGTTAAAAACTGAATTTTGCATAAAACTTAATTTTACCGCTTCTGTGAATGGAATTTCGAAAATCCGACAGACACGGTTGATATCAGTAAGTAAAATGTGGTTCAATGACATAAAAATAATTTTTTGGTGAATAGTAACTTTTTACTATTTTTACCGCGGATAATAGTAAATTGGGTAACTAAGGGTAAATATGATATTAATATTACCCTAACACATGTCCTAATTCTATTGGACAAGTGTAATTCGACCAAAAACAACCTTATGAATAAAATATGACCATTTAGGCCCACTTGGATTAGATTAGGACATTTATTATTAATTTATTTAAAGAAGGGTTAAAATAGTTAAAATCAAAGTTTAATAAGTAAATCATTTTTAATATGGGGTTATACATAAGATAAATTCGACTATAAATATTCATTAGAAAGCTAAAAATATTTCCTACGTAATGGTATTTTATTTGTAATTTTTAGACATTAAATAATTTAATTTATTTATGACACAATGATGATGCAGTAATTATCTTATTAATGAAATATTGACATAATTGATGTTATAAACACCAAAATAAATGTAATTTGAGACTTTTTATGAATTCCACTAATTTTATAGGTTACTATGATATATTAATGTTGATTTAATCAACTTGGTTCGAACATATAATTCTGTTATGACTTTCACAAAAATCATATATCAAATAGTGTCAAAATTGACACAAAATAGTTTTTAAATCAAATATTATATTATTAATTGTTATTTTATTCCTAAAAATCTAAGGTTCGGCCAAATGACTTAGATAAGGATATATATATTAATAATAAACAATTTGGGGTTCGTTTGGCATGTTATAGTAAGTGTATTAACCATATAGTGAAAGAAAACAAAAAGACATGGTAAAAGTTAAATTATTTAACTTAGAGTTAAATCTAATTGATAAGGTTAAAATAATACCCTAAACTTGTCTAAATCCTATTGGTTGATAGTATTTTGACCCTTCCCCACTTTAGCTTCGAAATAAGACCCTTTGGAACCATTATAAACCGATTTTGACTTTAATATAAAATAATATTTTGAGATATTCCTAAGGTGCCCCTCTCCTCCCTTATAAAAGGGCACCTCCTCCCCCTCCTCCTCACACCAATTTGAGCACTCAAGCTCGGCCAACCCCTGCCATTTTCCCCTCTCCACTTCCCTAGAATAATCCTAGAGGTCCTGGTCTTCTCCAAAGACCAATCTTAGTTTCCTAAGTGGAGGATTCAAAGAGGCGTTCCAAAGAAGAGGTAATATCCATTACCGATCTTTTCAATTTCTTTCTTCTTCAACTTCTTCTTCTTTAGTTGTTTCATGATAAAGTAATAACATCAGTATTACTTGCATACTGATATGTTATTATAAATATGAAAAAACCCTAATTCACCTTCTATCCATCCTACGGAAAAATGAAATCACCGCGCGTGCGTACGTACGGAATACCGTCTCCACGCCGTGGTGTAATCTATTTTCCACCATCACCTTACAAGGATGGGTATAATGGTGTAATGAGTAACTATATATGATTATTATGAAGTAATATTGATACTTAAATAATATATATATACTCCAATACAATTCCACGATCATAGGAACGATATCATCACTCGTGCGTACGTACGGAATACCGTCTCCACGATGTGATGCGACTCGTTCTACATGATCTTCATTTATAATGATTATATAAATGAATTGAATGAATGAATATGGTATATACTACACTAATACCATTCTGGAAATGAATTATCTATAACCTAAAGATAAGAATAAGAATTTATTCGACAAAACACGCATAAGAACAAAAAGTTATAAAGACCCGAGTAACAAGTAACAATGAAATATTACTAACAAGAAGCTAATAGTATGACCATATATGATCTCATATCAATATGTATGATTCTGGAATAAGTCAATAACATTATTTAAACCATTATACAGGAGCTTCGGACACATACAAAGCTAATCGGACCTAAGGTAAGGGAAATATCACAATCTCATTTTTATCCGAGATTGTTTATTCGTAAGTATTTACTGGGGTGTATTTTATCATCCACATCCCTGTTCCCTCAATATGTAATATTGTTTCTATCCACTTGCAATAGTTTAAATCCAATTTTACCCTTAGGTGAGTTTTTAGTAAAGAATATGAAAGGAATCTTTTGTCGTTTTTCCGTACGAGGTACTTTTTGACTTTTCCGACAAAAGTACGAAGAATGTTTTTTTTTAACTTATACGGCGTGAATGGATTTTTAAAACATTACTTCAAAGAAGCTTCCTTTACAAGTTTTCAAGTTTATTTTTAATCAACTTCTTTTATTTTAAAGTTGTATGACATGTTATGAAAGGAAAAATGTTTTTGAAGAAGAAAGGATATTTTCCTCAAGAATGGAGTTCAAGTGTTTTATCAAAATTATTTTCCATCTAAGATAATAAAGGGTTATATTTTTATCCCTATTATTACATTGATTTGATCATGTTGTGATGGAATTATTTTTATGAATTCCTTTATCTTATATGAATTGATTTATGATGTCATGATGTTTCAAGAATCCCATTTTTGTTACTTGTGTTATGCGATGATGTATGTTTTATGATTATGTGGCACACATAAGAAAGGATTCATTATAAGATGGGTGGTACCTATATCTCCCTCCAATGAATTGGGTAAAGACTTTATATCTCATGGGATAGACATGGCTGGAACGGAAGGTTATTTCGGTTCAGTGATACAGGACTGAAACGAGGAGTGAACTCGGTTCAGAAATGGACTTTGTCCACTAAGATAGTCTTGGCAATGAGTCATGGCTAACAAGAAATGATTTTCCATGATTATGTGTGCATGCCACAAAGTTTGAAGTTTTATGTTATGATTATGGGGATCTCATTTTCACTTCAATGATTTATTCCATGTTAAGATATTATGATCTCTTTTGCAGGTTTTGATTTTTAAAAAGACATGATATGATTTTTATTTCCTTTATTTGCCCTTGCTGAGCATTTGAGCTCACCCTTTTATGTTTTCTTTTCCCCCGGTCAGGAATATGGATATTAAGTAGAATATGCTAAAAGGGACCCTAGATATGATGAAATAAATGGGAGACACTGTAGAAGATTTATGAACCAGTTGTTTATGTTTCCCAGTTTCTAAAGACACTATACTTATACGGTCCTTTGTGGTTTTGTCATATGTTGTAATAAGTGTGCTTCAATTTTGAAGTATTAACAATATATGTAAAGTATGGGTCGTTATAGTTGGTATCAGAGGAAAGGTATAGTCAACCTTTGGAAACTAGGATGTGAAAGCCTTAGTAAGAACCCTAAGGATAAGTCTAAGCATAGAACACAATCTTAGTGTTTTAGAAATGTCCTTGAATAACCTAGGATAAGACCTTAAGCATGAAAATTTTATTCTTGAATTATGTGGTTTTCCTATTATAATTAGTGCTGCTCACATTATTCTTCTTGGTTTTAGTCAATGGCTGGAACCCGAAGGAACCGTGTTAATGCGGAATGCGATGGGCAATGCAATGATTGTCCCCCTAAGCAACCAAACGATATGGGAGCTAGAATGCAAAATCTTGTATCCATGCTCACAAAACTTTCTCAAGCTATGAATCATGCAGGACTTCCAAACGAGCAAAGGAAGGAGCAACATTCTGTTGAATCCTTCATGAGGCAGCATCCACCTTCTTTCAGTGGGTCTACTGATCCATTAGTTGCTGAACAATGGATTAGTACTACTGAAAAGATATTTTCGGTTCTTCAATTTTCTGAACATGATAAAGTCATCCTAGCAGTGTATCGTTTGGAAGGAGATGCTGATCAATGGTGGAATCTTATTAAGAATACGAGGCAAAGGGATGAAATTGAGTCTATGGAATGGGACGAGTTCAAGAACTTATTTTTCAATAAGTACTTCACTCATATTCTCCGAACAAAGATGGAGAAAGAGTTCCTTGAACTGAAGCAAAGGGATGATGAATCTGTTAGTACCTATGAAGAAAATTTTACAAGACTTTCAAGGTACGCTTCTGGTATTATTATCCAACCTGAGAGTAAGATCGATCGATTCTTTAGTGGCTTAAAACCAAGTCTTCGAAGGGCGTTAGCCATAAGAGACTTCAATAGCTACGAGGAAATCGTTCGATGTGCTCTCAAAGTCGAGATGGAGATTGGAGTAACCCATCAGTCACATGGGTTTGATAAGAAGAGGAAGATGGAATTCAAAGAAAAATCTAAATAGCACACTGAAAAGAAGATGAACTTTCCCTTATGCTCAAAGTGTGGAACGAAACATTGAGGGAGTTGTCTTAAAGGGACAAGTAAATGTTTTAAATGTGGAAAGGAAGGTCATCGGGCATTTGAATGCCGCGATAATGGGAAGAAGATGTCTAATGATGCAAACAAAGGAAGGGATACACAGAATGAACCTACTACACTTCAATGCTTCAAGTGCAAGGAGATGGGGCATTATGCCAATCAATGCCCAAATCCAAGGGTTGATGATGATGGTCGACGTCAACAAAATCTTAAGGCTAAAGACAAAGGAAAGTCTCATGCAATTTCTATCAGCGATGTGGAGTACGATAACGAAGTGGTGAAAGGTACACTTACCATCCACTCTAAAGTAGCAAATGTTTTATTTGATTCTGGATCCACCCACTCTTTTATTTCTAAAGAATTTTCTAAGGGTATCACCATATTACCTCAACAATTAGATGTTGAGTTAGCTGTGACAACACCTAATGGAACAACAGTCGCATCAAAAGTTTATAATTCTTCTCCGATCGAAGTTTTTGGGAAAGTGCTTCCTGCAAATCTTGTGATCCTTCCTTTAGTGGAATTTTATGTGATTCTTGGCATGGATTGGCTTTCTCTACATGGAGCTCATATCAATTGCCAAAGAAGGGAAGTCACATTTCATACTCCAGATCAATCTACGATCGTATACCAATGCAAGGATGAACATAACCTTCCAGTGGAAATTTCTTCCATCTTATGGGTATTGATTCCACTAAATGAAGGTTATTTATCTCAAATGGTTGGTGAGAAACTCACGATTAAGAATATGCCCATTGTACGGGAGTTTGATGATGTCTTTCCGGAGGAATTACCGGGTCTTCCACCAAATCGTGAAGTTGAGTTTTCAATAGAACTTGTACCGGGTGCTTTGCCTATTTCAAAGACACCTTATAGAATGGCCCCAATTGAGTTGCAGGAATTGAAGAAGAAACTCCAAGAGAATCTTGATAAGGGATTCATACGCCCTAGTGCGTCACCTTGGGGAGAACTTGTTCTATTTGTTAAGAAGAAAGATGGATCAATGAGACTCTACATTGATTATAGAGAACTTAACAAGATCACTATCAAGAACAAATATCCTCTCCCACGCATTGATGACTTATTTGACCAACTACGCGGATCTCAATACTTTTCCAAGATTGATCTTCGTTCAGGGTATCATCAATTAAGGGTCAAAAGGGAGGATATACCAAAGACGGCTTTCCGTACAAGGTATGGACACTATGAATTTATAGTGATTCCATTTGGTCTAACTAATTCCCCTGCTATCTTCATGGATCTAATGAATAGAGTCTTTAGAGACTATCTTGATCAATTTGTGGTAGTCTTTATAGACGATATTCTTGTCTATTCAAAGAGCAAGGAAGAGCATGAAGATCACTTGAGAATTATATTGAAGACCCTGAGAAAGGAGAAGCTTTATGCCAAATTTACCAAGTGTGAATTTTGGCTTCAAAAAGTTGCATTTTTGGGTCACATAATCTCAAAAGGGGGGATATCTGTGGATCCAGCCAAAACAGAGGTTATCGAAAGATGGTCGAGACCAACAACAGTAACTGAGATTCGAAGTTTTCTTGGTTTGGCTGGATATTATCGATGTTTTGTAAAATATTTTTCACGATTATCTAATCCACTCACCAAGTTGACTCGGAAAGGAGTTAAGTTTGTCTGGACAGAGGAATGTGAAGAGAATTTCAAGGAGTTGAAAAGAAGGTTATCCAGTGCACCTGTGCTCACACTGCCTTGTAGTGGAGAAAGGTTTGTGATCTACAGTGATGCATCCAAGAAGGGATTGGGGTGTGTTCTCATGCAAAATGATATGGTGATAGCTTATGCCTCACGACAGTTGAAAATACATGAGCAAAATTACCCAACACATGATTTGGAGTTGGCTGCGGTAATATTTGCATTAAAGATTTGGAGGCATTACCTTTATGGTGAAAGGTGTGATATTTATACTGATCATAAAAGTTTAAAGTATATTTTCACACAAAAGGAGTTGAATATGCGTCAAAGAAGATGGTTGGAGCTGATTAAGGATTATGACTGCTCAATCCATTACCACCCTGGGAAAGCAAACAAGGTGGAAGATGCATTAAGTCGACAAGACCATGCTAGTTTATCCATGATGAGGATCACAAAAGATCCAATATTTATGGATTTACAAAGGATGGATCTTGGAATTATAATGGAAGGGGAAAATCTTATCTTTCTCAAATGAATGTTCAACCATCTATACATGTGAAGATTAAAGAGGCACAGAAAGAAGATGTAGAGTTCCAAAAGAAGGTGAGAAATGTTCCTGAATTCAACCTTGATTGTGATGGGATAATAAAGTTCAGGAATCGGGTTTGTGTTCCTTCCATCCCCGAATTAAAGAAGGAGATGCTGGATGAGGCTCATAGTTCTTCATTCTCTATTCATCCGGGAAGCACGAAGATGTATAGGGACCTGAAAGAGTACTTCTGGTGGGATGGCATGAAAAGAGATATTGCTGAATATGTCTCTCGATGCTTGGTTTGTCAACAAGTTAAAGCTGAGAGACAAAAGTCTAAGGGGATGTTACAACCATTACCCATACCCGAATGGAAATGGGAAAACATCACTATGGACTTTGTCACAGGACTTCCTAAAACATCCAAAGGCAATAATGCTATCTGGGTCATAGTTGATCGTCTTACAAAGTCTGCACACTTCATTCCTATTAGAGAGGATTTCTCTCTAGATCAGCTTGCCAGGATATATGTAAAGGAAGTGGTAAGATTGCATGGAGTACCACTTTCTATTATATCTGATCGGGATCCGAGATTTACCTCGAAGTTCTGGCGAAGTCTTCAGCATACTCTGGATACAGAGTTGAGTTTTAGCACTGCTTATCATCCCCAGACAGACGGTCAGTCTAAGAGAACAATTAAAACCCTAGAAGATATGTTGAGAGCTTGCTCTATGGATTTCAAAGGAGGTTGGGATCAACACCTACCTTTGGTGGAATTTTCTTATAATAATAGCTTTCACTCCAGTATTCAGATGGCTCCTTATGAAGCTCTCTATGGAAAGAAATGCAGGACTCCAACTTGCTGGGATGAAGTTGGGGAAAGAAATCTATTAGGACCTGATCTCGTTGATGAAATGGCAGAAAAGGTCAGATCTATTCAACAACACATAAGAGCAGCTCAGAGTCGACAGAAAAGTTATGCCGACAACCGAAGAAAAGACCTAGAGTTTGAAGTGGGTGATAAAGTGTTCTTACGAATATCTCCCTAGAAGAGGGTTATGAGATTTGGAAAGAAGGGGAAGTTGAGCCCTAGATATATCGGTCCTTTCGAAATACTGGATCGTGTTGGGAAGGTAGCTTACCGATTAGCGCTTCCACCGAATCTCTCTCAAGTTCACGATGTGTTCCATGTATCTCTCCTGAGAAAGTACATACCAGATCCTTCACATGTACTCAGCTCAGAAGTTGTACCGCTAGAGCAAGATCTTTCTTATGAAGAACAGCCGATAGAGATTCTGGATCGTAGCGAAAAAGTCCTACGAAACAAGACCAATCGCTTGGTGAAAGTTTTATGGAGGAACCACCAACTTGAAGAAGCTACATGGGAGCTTGAGGATATGATGAGGGAGAAGTATCCTCATCTGTTTGTTACAAAGTGACGAATTTCGAGGGCGAAATTCTTTTTAAGGGGGGTAGAATGTAACACCCGAGACTTTTATGTTATATAAATCATCAAAGGAATCTTTTTCTACACAACACTTGCTTGGCTTGCTTTACATTCAATCGCGACCTTCCTCGATAGCTTGCGTCGTACGCAATACCAAGTTTCACTAAACAACAATATGCTATTAAAACTAGCCGTTATGAATAGTAATAACCACTTTTTGAAATTTTATAAATTTTATTTTTCAAAATGGACTTCATTTTTGGACTCAGAATATCGAAATTAGCCGAGGGTGAAATTTTGGTATTTTTCTGAAAACATTCAATTTTTGATGAATAGTGAAACCACTAAGTGGTAGGTTAAAAACTGAATTTTGCATAAAACTGAATTTTACTGCTTCTGTGAATGGAATTTCGAAAATCCGACAGAAACGGTTGATATCAGTAAGTAAAATGTGGTTCAATGAGATAAAAATAATTTTTTGGTGAATAGTAACTTTTTACTATTTTTACCGCGGTTAATAGTAAATTGGGTAACTAAGGGTAAATATGATATTAATATTACCCTAACACATGTCCTAATTCTATTGGACAAGTGTTATTCGACCAAAAACAACCTTATGAATAAAATATGACCATTTAGGCCCACTTGGATTAGATTAGGACATTTATTTTTAATTTATTTAAAGAAGGGTTAAAATAGTTAAAATCAAAGTTTAATAAGTAAATAATTTTTAATATGGGGTTATAAATAAGATAAATTCGACTATAAATATTCATTAGAAAGCTAAAATGATTTCCTACATAAGGGTATTTTATTTGTAATTTTTAGACATTAAATAATTTAATTTATTTATGACACAATGATGATGCAGTAATTATCTTATTAATGAAATATTGACATAATTGATGTTATAAACACAAAAATAAATGTAATTTGAGACTTTTAATGAATTCCACTAATTTTCTAGGTTACTATGATATATTAATGTTGATTTAATCAACTTTGTTCGAACATATAATTCTGTTATGACTTTCACAAAAATCATATATCAAATAGTGTCAAAATTGACACAAAATAGTTTTTAAATCAAATATTATATTATTAATTGTTATTTTATTCCTCAAAATCTAAGGTTCGGCCAAATGACTTAGATAAGGATATATATATTAATAATAAACAATTTGGGGTTCGTTTGGCATGTTATAGTAAGTGTATTAACCATATAGTGAAAGAAAACAAAAAGACATGGTAAAAGTTAAATTATTTAACTTAGAGTTAAATCTAATTGATAAGGTTAAAATAATACCCTAAACTTGTCTAAATCCTATTGGTTGATATTATGTAGACCCTTCCCCACTTTAGCTTCGAAATAAGACCCTTTGGAACCATTATAAACCGATTTTGACTTTAATATAAAATAATATTTTGAGATATTCCTAAGGTGCCCCTCTCCTCCCTTATAAAAGGGCACCTCCTCCCCCTCCTCCTCACACCAATTTGAGCACTCAAGCTCGGCCAAACCCTACCATTTTCTCCTCTACACTTCCCTAGAATAATCCTAGAGGTCCTGGTCTTCTCCAAAGGCCAATCTTATTTTCCTAAGTGGAGGATTCAAAGAGGCGTTCCAAAGAAGAGGTAATATCCATTACCGATCTTTTCAATTTCTTTCTTCTTCAACTTCTTCTTCTTTAGTTGTTTCATGATAAAGTAATAACATCAGTATTACTTACATACTGATATGTTATTATAAATATGAAACAACCCTAATTCACCTTCTATCCATCCTACGGAAAAATGAAATCACCGCGCGTGCGTACGTACGGAATACCGTCTCCACGCCGTGGTGTAATCTATTTTCCACCATCACCTTACAAGGATGGGTATAATGGTGTAATGAGTAAATATATATTATTATTATGAAGTAATATTGATACTGAAATAATATATATATACTCCAATACAATTCCACGATCATAGGAATGATATCATCACTCGTGCGTACGTACGGAATACCGTCTCCACGATGTAATGCGACTCGTTCTACATGATCTTCATTTCATAATGATTATATAAATGAATTGAATGAATGAATATGGTATATACTACACTAATACCATTCTGGAAATGAATTATCTATAACCTAAAGATAAGAATAAGAATTTATTCGACAAAACACGCATAAGAACAAAAAGTTATAAAGACCCGAGTAACAAGTAACAATGAAATATTACTAACAAGAAGCTAATAATATGACCATATATGATCTCATATCAATATGTATGATTCTGGAATAAGTCAATAACATTATTTAAACCATTATACAGGAGCTTCGGACACATACAAAGCTAATTGGACCTAAGGTAAGGGAAATATCACAATCTCATTTTTATCCGAGATTGTTTATTCGTAAGTATTTACTGGGGTGTATTTTATCATCCACATCCATGTTCCCTCAATATGTAATATTGTTTCCATCCACTTTCAATAGTTTAAATCCAATTTTACCCTTAGGTGAGTTTTTAGTAAAGAATATGAAAGGAATATTTTGTCGTTTTTCCGTACGAGGTACTTTTTGACTTTTCCGACAAAAGTACGAAGAATGTTTTTTTAACTTATACGGCATGAATGGATTTTTAAAACATTACTTCAAAGAAGCTTCCTTTACAAGTTTTCAAGTTTATTTTTAATCAACTTCTTTTATTTTAAAGTTGTATGACATGTTATGAAAGGAAAAATGTTTTTGAAGAAGAAAGGATATTTTCCTCAAGAATAGAGTTCAAGTGTTTTATCAAAATTATTTTCCATCTAAGATAATAAAGGGTTATATTTTTATCCCTATTATTACATTGATTTGATCATGTTGTGATGGAATTATTTTTATGAATTCCTTTATCTTATATGAATTTATTTATGATGTCATGATGTTTCAAGAATCCCATTTTTGTTACTTGTGTTATGCGATGATGTATGTTTTATGATTATGTGGCACACATAAGAAAGGATTCATTATAAGATGGGTGGGACCTATATCTCCCTCCAATGCATTGGGTAAAGACTTTATATCTCATGAGATAGACATGGCTGGAACGGAAGGTTATTTCGGTTCAGTGATACAGGACTGAAACGAGGAGTGAACTCGGTTCAAAAATGGACTTTGTCTACTAAGATAGTCTTGGCAATGAGTCATGGCTGACAAGAAATGATTTTCCATGATTATGTGTGCATTCCAAAAAGTTTCAAGTTTTATGTTATGATTATGGGGATCTCATTTTCACTTCTATGATTTATTCCATGTTAAGATATTATGATCTCTTTTGCAGGTTTTGATTTTTAAAAAGATATGATATGATTTTTATTTCCTTTATTTGACCTTGCTGAGCATTTGAGCTCACCCTTTTATGTTTTCTTTTCCCCAGGTCAGGAAGATGGATATTAAGTAGAATATGATAAAAGGGACCCTAGATATGATGAAATAAATGGGAGACACTGTAGAAGATTTATGAACCAGTTGTTTATGTTTCCCAGTTTCTAAAGACACTATACCTATACGGTCCTTTGTGGTTTTGTCATATGTTGTAATAAGTGTGCTTCAATTTTGAAGTATTAACAATATATGTAAAGTATGCGTCGTTATAACAGGCACCTTATGTATTTTCTGAAGGTGGGGAGCATGCCATCATCCTTAGAGGATGTACCAGGGTACTAGTGTCACTTCAGAAGGAAGTATTGAGGGAGTTCTGCACCTCCCCTCTAGCGGTACATCTAGGAGTGGAAAAGATGTACCAGGACCTCCGACGATAGCACTGGTGTCCGGGAATGAAGAAAGCAGTTGCAGATTTTGTCTCTCGATGCCTCACTTTTCAGCAAGTGAAGGCGGAGCATCAGGTACCAGCAGGCTTAGTTCAGCCTTTAGAGGTCCCATATTGGAAGTGGGATGAGATATCCATAGACTTTGTGATGGTTTTTCCACATACATCCAGGGGACATGACTCTATCTGTGTGATCATCGACCGACTCAACAAGTTGGCCCACTTCCTACCGACCAGAGAGGAGGGTTTAGTAGAGAACTTGGGACACCTCTATGTGTAAGAGATTGTGCGATTACATGGAGTACCCATG
Source organism: Viscum album (assembly GCA_963277665.1). Lineage (NCBI taxonomy): Eukaryota > Viridiplantae > Streptophyta > Magnoliopsida > Santalales > Viscaceae > Viscum > Viscum album. Next base: position 1,903,560,198 of record OY728130.1, on the reverse strand, counting down.
ACGATTGTCTCCAATCATGATATTAATTTTACCTCCCGGCTATGGAAGGGGTTATAGGAGAATTTTGGGACGCATCTTCGTTTCAGCACCACCTACCATCCTCATATGGATTGTCAGACAGAGCGGACCATTCGAACCCTTGAGGACATGTTGTATGCTTGTGTCCTCAACTATAGTCACATCTGGGAAGATCACTTGCATGTGGTGGATTTTTCATACAACAACAACTATCAGTCCACCGTAGGGATGGCACCTTTCGAGGTGATGTACGAGCGACCTTTTAGATCACCTTTGTGTTGGACTGACCCAGGGGAGTCAGTACTAGTGGGACCAGAGATGGTATGAGCTACCATAGAGAAAGTGTAGATTATCCAGGATCGGATTAAGACTGCACAGAGTAGGAAGAAGTCATATGATGACAGTAGATGGAGACCTCTAGAGTTTGAGGATGGTGACCACATCTTTCTACAGTTCTCACCTCGACGAGGTTTGTGGAGATTTCGCCGAGGTGGAAAGTTATCTCCAAGATTCATCAGACCTTTTCAGGTCCTTAGTAGAGTTGGTGAGGTGTCATATCGCTTAGATCTTCCACCTCAGTTGCACTGGGTGCATGACATCTTCAATGTATCACAGCTGAGGAGATACGTGCACAAACCTTCTCACATCATCTACCATGGAAAGTTGTACGTCGACGATGGGGTGAATTTTACGGTGGATCCATTATATATTGAGGATCGACATGATAGGGTCCTTCATGGATGGTTGATACCTTTGTTTTTCATTCACTAGAAGCACGGGAACCCCAAGGAGAGAACATGGGAGTGGGAGGCTCAGATGCATGCTCAGTACCCCCACTTTTTCCCTTAGTTCGAGTTGTAGCTTACGGGGATGAAAATTCCTGAGGTGGAGAGAATGTAAAGACCTATAATTTTGATGTAATTTTTTTAAAATATATGGGAATATTATGTGTCCGAGATAATTGACGGTGCCTGATTCCGATGATTGGAGCACCCAGAATGAATTTCTGAACTTTATTTCAGGTACGTTCAGTAGATGTGCGAGCGGGTTTTTCTAACTTTTGAACCGATGCTTGGAATTAAAATTTGAGGGAACCGTTGAACTCACAGTGCCGATATTCACTTAAGTATACATTCACCTCAATGGTAGTTGGTCGAGGTTAAAAGTTAGTTTTTGGATTTTTCATGGAAATAATAAAATAACATAAACTCATATTTTATTTTGTTGTAACAATCCACCATCTGGATGTTTTGGGGTGAGGTCCATCGGAACTAAACCTCATCTTCTTGTTTTATTGTGGTGGGGACCACCCGACCCCCTATTAATGGGAGGAGAGGAAAACCTTTCAAACCCTCTCATAAATGTGGGGGGAGCCTCTTTGACACCTCCACAATTTTAATTATGCCAATGCACCACTTAATTATGCCAGCATTAATAAATTGCCTTCCCCCTTTTTAATTTAAGTAACAGTGTTGTTGGAATTTAGGAAGGTTCATAATAAATGAACCGTCATAAATTCCATGATCGTTACCTACCTTTACCCCTCTCTTATATATATGGAGATTGGGAGGAGGATTTAGGATTGCTTCACCATGCGACGAAGTAGTGGTAAAGTGACGCGACGCCCAACACTTGGAGGATTATGCTCCCCAATGAAGAACGCTTTGCCAATGAAGAATGCCGACCTCCTTCGACCTTATTCCTCGGGACTACTTCTGATGTGGGATGTACTAATCCACGGTGAATGGACGTCCATACTTCTTCCCGCGCCAACGTCAACGAATGAGGGAGGGGTTTAATGCTTTTTGTTCATCACTTTCTAGGTACTCCCTTATTCTCTTGTGCGGGATTGGGAATGATTAAATTAGGAAAGATCTTGGTTGATGTTATTTGCTTCATTCTTGGGAGTCATATTCTACCACTATAAATGTGGAGGGTGTGGGCCAAACAAACATGGTCTGACCCCCCCCCCCTCCGCAGTTCTTCTTCATAGGGTTCTTCGAAATGAAGGAAGGCGACGAAGGCAATGGTGCCACCACCTACGGCCACCGCAACCTGCACCACCGCCGCAGTGCTCCAACCACTCTGCCAAACCATCCCCATGCCCGCCGGTTGAGCCGCCCCGACCGTGCCACCAGCCAGCTGAGCCGCCCCGGCCACGCCACCCGCCGGCGGAACCGACCATGCCGCCGCCGGCTCACGGCACCCTGGCCTCCCGAGCTACTCATGCCCCTTGTGGTGCCCCGACCTCCCGATATGCCTATGGCCTTCCTGGCGCCCAAGCCTCCCAAGTCACTTGAGCCCCTCGTGGTGCCTCGACCTCTCGAGCCGCTCGCGCCCCTCGCGGCGCACCGGCTGAACCGACCTCGCGCATCAGGCTGAGCGGCCCTCGCGGTGCAATCCTGGCCGAGCCACCCACGCGGTGCCCTCTGGGGTGAACCTTCCTCGTGCCAACTCGTGTCTGATCCACGCACTCATGTCCAATCCGCGCACTCACTGCCGGTCTGTTCCCTCACGGCCCTTTGCGGCCCCTCGCAACCTGCTGGGGCTGGGCCCAGCGGGCCGGGCTGAACCTAATGGGTTTTCCCGCCAAACAGACTGAGGCTGACCTAACGAGTCAGGTCGGGTCGACTTGAATCAGGTCGGCCCAGACTAGGTCGAGCCGGGTCAGTCCAACCGGGTCGGACCGGACCCGGGCCCATTATGACCCTTTACATTATTTTGGCCATATCTTTGGCACCGGATGTCCATTTGATGAACCGCCAGTGGTGCTGGTAATCATGGAGCATGACGGTCCCTTTGAGTATACCCCATGGGAGTTTGAGGCATAGTTGAGATTTGATCAGGTTGGATCATGCATGTATCTTACCAGGCCCCCGGGACTAAAAGGCTAATAACTCACAGACCGAGTGTCTGATTGACGTGTTGTCTATTGCATTGAGACACCTATGTTGTGGTGGACCTTTGAGATACTTCTTAGTGGGAATTTGTGAAAGTTAGAGTACAGACCAATAGCTCGTGGAGAGAATCCTCCGAAGACCTAGTAGATGGCGGAGACCAAACTACTACAGACCGTTTGACTCGGAGTGACTCTACTAGCCCAGTCGCAGAATACCCATGGTGGAGGACCACGCTTGGTGATGTGGCAGACCCATTGTACTCGATAGGAGGAGTACTTCAGCAGGCTATGAGGGAAAGTGTTCTTGGTTACGCGGCAGACCAATGGTGGGGAGCACCTTTGTGTGACGTGGTAGACCCACAGTACTCGACAGAAGGAGTACCTCAGTAGTCCAATGTTAGTGGGAAGCACGCTTGGTGTCGTGGCAGACCCACTATACTGGATTGAGCAGGAATTCTCCATCAGCCGAGGTTTTGATAATGTGACTGGGTATGTTACTTGATACTACCCCTAAAATAAAATCATGGTTTAGATGATTCAATACTTTTGTGTTTTCCTCATTATTGAGATGGATTACTTAATAACTTAGGTATATGTATGGGCGTATACCTATCTAGGGTTTTCTGTTGATATCATACTTTTTGGTTTACCCTGGTTGGATTTTGTGAGACCTTGAGAGTCACAGGGTCCCTACTGAGTATCGTTATAATCACCCATGCACAGGCTATGCCCGCACCTTGTTGTGTTGGATGTAGACGACAGACAACACTGACTGAGGCTGAGAGTACCAAGACTGGACGGTACCCGGAGGTGGACCATTTGGCTTGTCGGTACACGGAGGAGATGGATGGAGATGGAGTGTTGAGGAGACAATTTGTAACTTTTAGAGATAATGCTCAGGGTGAAATTATTGGTATAGGTGACATTGTTCTTCTTGGAAAAACATTGATTTCAAATGTTTTATTTTTTAAGGGTCTTAAGCACAACCTTATTAGCATAAGTCAATTATGTGATGAAGGTTACCTTGTGAATTTTAGGAATGAAAAGTGTTTAGTACACAATTCCAAGGAATATTTTATTCTCACTTCCAATAGGCAAGAGAATATTTACACACTAAACTTAGAAGACCTTAGGATCCAAGATATAACTTCTCTTAGTGTAATGGAAGATCATTCTTGGTTATGGCATAGAAGGTTGGGACACTTTAACCTTATGAACCTATGAAAACTCACTAAGAAAAGACTAGTTGAGGATCAACCGGAGCTTAGATTTGATTCTTCAAAAGTTTGTGATCCTTGTCAATATGGAAAGAAACATAAATCAAGTTTTAAATCAATAGGTGAAGTCTCAGCTACTAATGCATTACAGTTAGTGCATATGTATTTTTTTTGTCCAACACAAACTAGAATCATTAGAGGTAAATATTATGTATTTTTCTTTGTTGATGATTACACTAGATTTTCCTGGGACAATTTTTTAGCAAATAAATCTAAAGCATTTCCTTATTTAAAATGTTTTAGGGACCAAGTTAAAAATGAAAAAAACCTTCCATTGATAACTATTCATAGTGATCATGGAGGTGAATTTTATAATTTGGATTTTGAAACTTTTTTTTAGTAGAAAAGGCATTACTCATAACTTCTCAGCACTAAGAACACATCAACAAAATGGTGTTGTTGAAAGAAGAAACTGAATTTTTTAAGAGATAATAAGAACCATGTTGAGTGAATATTAAGTAGCCAAAATATTTTGGGCTGAAGCTGTAAGTACTGTTTGTTATACTATAAATCATGTTTTGATTAGAACTTTTCTTAATGAAACTCATCATGTGTTATGGAATGGTAGAAAACCTAGACTTTAGTACTTTATGTTATTGGGTTACAAGGTATTAATTCTGAATACTAAATATAATCTACACAAATTCACACCAAAATCTGATGAAGGAATTTTCTTAGTCTACTCCACAAATTCTAAGGCTTATAAAGTTTTTAATAAAAATACTTGTACTATTGAAGAAAAAGTACATATTAAATTCGATGAAACAGATCCTTTTGTTTTTAAACAATATCAAACAAAATCCCCAGATGTGTTTTCAAAAACCGATTATCAACCTTTGATAGAAGATCCTTCTGATAAAGAAAATGTCCAAGAAAATGTTTTTAAATCATTTACCCTAGAAGACTTCCTACCATACGTTGATGAACAGGTCTTACAGAACTCAAATCAGTTGTTTCTTAAGAATCATCCTAGTGATAGTATCATTGGTGATGTAAATCAACTTGTAAGGACAAGAAGTTCCTTAAGAAATGAAGTATAACATCTAGCATTCCTTTCCCAATTAGAACCAAAAAGCACTGATGAAGCTTTAGGTGATGATGATTGGATAAAAACTATGCAATATGAGCTAAATGAATTTTAAAGGAATAAATTATGGACCTTGGTTGAAAAACCTAAGGAAACTACTGTTATTGGAGTAAAATGGGTCTTCAGAAATAAGTATGATGAAAATGAAATCATAGTAAGAAATAAAGCTAGATTGGTTACTAAAGGCTATAATCAACAAGAAGGAATAGTCTATGAAGAAAATGATGCTTCGGTACCTAGACTTGAATCTATTTGTATTTTACTTGACTTTGCAGCATTCTTCAATTTCAAACATTTCCAAATGGATGTTAAATGTACTTTCCTTAATGTTTATGTCCAAGAGGAAGTTTTTTTCCAACAAACTCATGGTTTTGAAGATACAAAACATCCTGAACATGTTTTTAATCTTACCAAATCTTTATATAGACTTAAACAATCCCCAAGAGCAGGGTATTATTGACTTACTGGATTTTTTCTTCAGAAAAATCATGTTAAGGAAAATGTTGATCCAACCATTTTTATAAAGAAAGATAAGAAAAATGTTTGGATTGTTCAAATTAATATTGATTACATTATATTTGGTTAAACTCAGTAATATTTAATTGATTGTTTTGTGGATCTAATGAAATCCGAGTTTGAAATGAGGATTATGGGTGAGTTAACATTTTTCCTTGGTTTTCAAATTTCTCAAAAAACCAAATGAATCTATATATCTCAATATAAGTACATTAAATATCTTCTTAAAATATATGGATGTGAAAAAACTAAGAGTATAAGTACTCCAATTGGTACCTCAAATTCAATTGATATTGATGAAGCTAGGAAACCATTAGATGAAACATATTTTATAGGTATGATAGAAAGTCTACTTTACAAGACAGCTAGTCCTCTAGACTTAATGTTTTCATTATGCTTATCTGTAAGATATCAATCCAATCCTAAGGAATCTAATTTAAAGGTAGTGAAAAGGATTTTTCACTACATAAAGGGAACCATGGATCTACGACTCCTTTATACTACAAGAAATGATTTTGTTTTAAAAAGTTTTTCAGATACTGACTTTTGTGAATATAGAATGGATAGGAAAAGTACATTTGGAACTTGTCATTTCTTAGGAGATTTCTTAGTTTCTTGGTCTTGAAAGAATCAACACTCAGTAGCACTTTCCACTCCTGAAGCTGAATATGTACCAGCTAGAAGTTGTTGTGCTCAAGTGTTGTGTATGCAACACACACTCAAAGACAATGGTATGAGTTTTACCAAAACAGAAATTTTTTGTGATAATACTAGTTCCATTAGCTTAAGTAAAAACCCTCCAAATTACTCTCATTCAAAACACATAGATATTAGGCATCACTTTCTTGAGGATCACACATAAAAAGGAGAAATCATTCTTTAATTTAACAGAACTTAAGATCAACTTGCTGATATTTTCACAATATCTTTACCATCATATATATTTGAATACATCAAACCGATGTTAGGAATGATAACCATAAGGTAATATTCCATATTAATTTCTTTTTGAAACCTATATCCTTATAGTAAGAAACTCTTTTTCAAAGGGGAGTACTTTTCTTGTTAGCCAAAATTTTCGTAGTCAAAATTTTCATACTCAAAATTTTCGTACTCAAAATTTTCGTAGTCAAAATTTTTGTAATCAAAATTTTTGTAGTAAAAATATTCATAATCAAAAACTTTATAGTTAAAATTTTTGTAGTATATTTTTTTCGTAATATAATTTTTCAGAATCTAAGGGTCTTCAAGAACAATTTTACTTATTACGAATAATCTTCCTCGCAACCTGAAAGGTATGTTTCCTTTTCTAAGTTTTAATATTAATTTTTAATTGCTGGTATTTACATTTGTTTTTAAACCCTTGGGATTAACTTTTCCGTAAATCCGAATGTTTTTCTTAAAAACATCAAAAGATCCGAATCTTTCAAAATCATTATTCATCTATCATCTCAACCATTATATCTTCTCAAGAATATTTCAACTGTTGGATCAAGCAGGGAAGTTGAATCATTGATTAAATTGCCTATATGAAGGACCCCCAATAGTTGTCCCACATCAAATTCCAAGCCTTCGTGTGCTGAAGCTCTGGCTATATTTTTAAATCCATTCTGGATTTTTAATGTTTCCTTACTTCTGAATGTCTATTGAAGCCTGTTCTTATAAATAAATGGCATCTGTTAAGAAAATCTCTGAGTGGGATATCTACAGAGAAAGGTTAGTCGATCTGATTTTTTATGCCAAGTATGATTCCATTGTTTCTAAGAATATCAATCTGAATAGTTGGAAGAGTGAACGTATATCAAAACCAAGAGCATAGGATCCGGTGTATCCATAATTTCAGGTAGAATTCTATGAGACAATTAGTTTTTTCAATGAAGGAGGAAGAGATAAATTTTCTTTCAAGATATATGATAGTACATACTCTCTTTCTTATAACATGGTAGAAAATCTGATAAGAATTCCTTATCAAGGAGAAGCAGATTTTTTCTCACAAAAGCTACATGATGTAATAGGATCTTTTGATAAGAAAAGGTCGCAATATTTTCTTCGTCTTTCAGAGGTAAAGACTCCGAAAATTATTCAGTTGTCTACAAATCTTCAGATTCTTCAGCTATGGGTTCAAGGTTTTCTCATTCTAAGAAAAGAAGTCAAAGATACTCTGAAGAAAATTGATACATATGTTCTAGATTTCCTGGTGAACCTAAGAAAGATAAACTTAATTAATAATATCTTGGTTACTACTGAGAATATAAAGAATGGAAATCTGAAGTCTCATATTATCATGTATCCAACCATTATTTCAAAGATCGTTGTTCTTTTTCTTCATTCATTCAGGATACCTTGCATTTCTATACCGAAAAAGTGTAAGGTGATGCTTTTGATTGATGATACTCTAAGGAGGATGATGATTGGCTTTAATAGTCAATCCAAATAATTTTACGATTTATCAGAAGAAGAAGTTGAAACTCTATCAAATAAGGCCAGAAGTTGCTAAAACCTCTAAAAAGTGTGGAAGGAAGAAGAAGGTCAAGGAACCAGAAGAGAAAGGAAAATCTACAGTGGCTAAGAGAACTCAGTCAGCACCTCCAAAGCCAAATAAGAAAAAGACTTATCATGATGAGGTAGTGGTTAAGTGGAGAAGAGTTAAGAAAAATAGGAAGTAAGGGGAGCCTATGATTGGCTTGGACCCTGCTAAGTCAAAAGCATTGAAGGAAAAGACTACTGAGAATCCTAAAAAGAAACAAAAAGAGAAGAACCAAAGAAAGAAGATGTCAGAGATTGAGATAGTACAATCCCTCCTTAAGGCTACTAAAAATGTCTCTGAGCAAATTCCAGTATTGGAATTGTTTTTGATAGAACCTTTAACAGAGAATCTAGGAAAGAAATTAGTGATTTTGGAATGCCATGAAGAAGAAGAAATAGTGCAAGAAGAAGAATTTGAAGAAGAGGAGGAGGAAGGCATAAGTGATACCAAAGATATAAAAAAGCAATTATAATACTAGAATAACAAGAAGATTCATTCTGAGAAGTTATTAATCCGAACTTCTGAAGCTGAATCTTTAAAACTTTCTACCCTAGGTAAAGATGAGAAGGATGCGGAAGAAGTGAATAAGTTGTCTGAAAATGAATTTATCAATCATGATTTCATTCACCCAGGAGATGTTGAGGTAGAATTAGAGAAGGAAGAAGTTGATGAAGATAAAAATTTTCAGCTATCAATTAGTGAACATGAATAACTTAATCAAGAAGAAATCATTCTGAAGGATGATAAGGGAAAATAGGTGATAGTTTGTACACCTAGAAAATCTATGTTAAAAAATAAAGAAGTGGTTGCTTCATCAAAAAGGAAGGCTGTTGAAATAGAAAAATAATCCTCACCAACCAAATTATTAGATTCAGAATCATCCTCTCTTGGCCATGACTTTGTTGTTCAGTATTTGAAGAAGTTGGTTGGGACTATTCCAATATCACCTAATATAGACTCAAGATGTCAGATGCTTCAGCATATGATAAATCAAAAATTGGACTCAGTATCTATGGTGATGGATAAATGTGTCAGTCTTGAGGAATACGTCAAGACCTATATCATTGGTTACGTGGCTCATAAAAGATCTTGCAAGAAGATGACAAGATGGTCAAGGAAGACAATAGAAGAGATGATAATCTTTGATGAATTTCAAGGTAGTGTCAATGATGCTTTTGACACTAATGATTTGAAGATCAAGGATCTCACTAAAAGTTTTTAGGAAAAGTTATCTATTGAATAGACTTCTCAGAAGAAAGAAGTTAAAGATCTGAATTGGAAGCTAAATTTAGTTGCTCAGAGTTGGAAGAGGAAAAGGGATCTCATAATTGAGATTTAAGAGAATCTTGCTAATCAAGAATAAGTTATGAAGGACCAGGAAGAATCTTTTAAGGCTTAGGAAGAGAAAATTAAATCCTAGAGAAGAAAACAGAAGATCCGGATCATTTTGTCAAGTGTGAAGAAGAGGATCACAAGGAGCTCAAGAAGTTAAAAATCATAGTGAAGAAGCTGATGCCGAAGGAGAAGTAATGATAATATTTTCCAAATATAATCTTTTGTTGTATTTTCCTATTGTACAAATTCATTTAATCCTAATGAAATTATTATTTCTCTTCATATTTTATTGTTGTTTAGTACTAATATTTCAGGTATCATATTTTCCTTTCCATTCCATGTATTTCTTTTTGAAAATCACAAAGGGGTAGAATGGAATGTCAAAAAATAATACTTTGTAAAGAAAAGTTTCCATAAGTAAGGGGGAGTTCATCTAAGGTGGATTTTTCATCGTGAATATTTTCATATGCAAGAAAATGAAAAATATCATTCAAGAAATTCATAATATGATCCTTAGTGTTTACAAAGCCAAAGGGTGAGTTAGTTATATTCACATTGATCCATAAGTAAAGGGAGAAAAGTTTTTAATTACAATCCCATAAAATTACTAAGTCCTTATATTATTTTTCATAAGGATTTTTGTGCTTTCCAAAAAGGGGGAGATTGTTGAGTCAATAAGGTTTCCTTATGACTTTTCCATTCCTTCATGTTTTGAAAATCACCAAGACCCTATCATAAGGAACATTTCATTTTCCCTAAGATTTTTCTTAGTAAGGAAAATTTTACTTCCCCATGGAAATTTATCCTTACCTATATTTCATTGTTAATATTTTAGTCTCTCTAAATATAACTCTTTCTATTCCTAAGTAAAAAAATAATTGTTTCACTTTCAAAAACCTCAGAATTCTATAAATACTTAGATATACAGTATTATGTTTTCAGGTTCTGAATTCCTTGAAATTCAGAATCTGAATACACTAAAATTCGGAATCTGAATTATCTAAAATTCAGATTTATAATTCTCTGAAATTTAGAATCTGAATTCGTTGAAATTCAGTTTCTGAATTATCTGAAATTCAGAATCTGAATTCTCTGAAATTCAGACTCCAAATTCCCGAAAATTTAGACCCTGAATTCTCTAAAATTTATACTTTGAATTACTTAGAATTCAGACTCTGGATTCCTTATAATTTGGAATTTTAATTCTTTAGAATTTAGACTCTGAGTTTCTTAGAATTCAGACTCTGAATTCCCTATAATTCAGGTTCCAAATTCCTTAGAATTCAGACTCTGAATTCCTCATCATTTAGATACTGAACTCTACAGAATTCTGATTTTGAATTCCTTGAAAAAAAGAATCTGAATATCCATGAAATATAGAATCCAAATGTTCATTATCTTAGAATCCGAACATTATTTTTCCTTAGACTCTGAAAAATGAATTTGTTTGGGCAACCATGTTTTACTTACTCTTTTTATAGTTGTAAAATGGTGTCATGCTTTCTGTTTCTAACCATCCGTTGTTTGAGTGACACATGTACAGGTCCCTCCGATGTTCAAGGAAACATATGACCATTGGAGGAGGGATCTGACTATTGGAAATGCACCTATAAATAACAGATCATTTAAATGATCTCAATACACTATTCTACAACTCTAGAGATTACATGCTAAAGTTATTTCTCGAGAGATAGATACTCACATGCTTTGTGAGTACTAAACATCTTGTTCAAATTTCTTCGTGCGACTCTAATTGTTATTGTGTACAATCAAGGACTTCTGGGGATAGGAAGACAGAGGTTCCGACTACCTTAAAGTTTGAGGACTTCCTTGATAAGGAATTCATAGGTTCCGACTACCTCAAAGTTCGAGGATTTGCAGGGATAGCAAGATAAACTCTGATATTCTTATCAAGGGATTACCGTGGTGTGGGTAAGACCGAATTTCTTGAAAATATGAATCAGGGTACCTTTATCCAAGGTTGTTGGATACCCTACTCTTTGGGTTAAAATATTTATTACTTGTTACATGTATTATTTCAAGTTTTTTTCCATTGTATTTTGATTAATAATGAATGTATAACTATCTTATACTTTCTTGTACATGTATACTCTAATTAGTGAGATTCTATATGATTTAAGGTGGAATCTTTGTCATTGTAAACTTTTCTTAAGTTTAATTTATTGAACCATATTTCTGGAATCTAGAAAGTTTTTAGAACTAAGAGGTCTTGTTAATTTACCTTGTTTAACATTGTTAAACAATAGTAAGGTTTATATCATCTTTAAATGTTCAAAGGAATTTTTTAAAGGATACAATTCACCCCCCCCCCCTCTTGTGTATTGAGCATCTACATCTTATTTCGATCCTATACTAAACACATATCATTCCTAAAATTCACAAGGTATCCTTCATTACATAATTTACTTATGCTAAAAAAGTTGTTCTTAAGGACTTTTACAAACAAAACATTTGAAATTAAAACTTTACAGAGGAAAATAATATTACCTATATCAAAAAATTTTCCTTGAGCATTGTCTTCGAAGGTAACTCTTCCACCTTTTGATTCAATAATATTTTCAAAGAAATATTTGTTTCTTGACATGTGACTAGAATAACCACTATCCATGTACCAAATTTTCTTATTGGTACACTTCTTGTTTTCTAGAAAAAGAAACAATTATCTATTCAGAACACAATCTTGTTTAGATCCAAATATGTTTGATAAAAGAATTTTGGGTTTCCCCATTTGTTTTGTAAAATGAGATTTATGAAAACCTAATGATTGATTTCTATTAAGAGAAAAATTTCTTTCCTATTGTCCACCACATTGGCATTTAGTACGGAGTGGGGAAATTTGATAAAAAAAATAGTTATAACTAAAAATAGGTTTAGAATGAGTATAACCAAATCCAAAATGATTCCTTAATTGTCTAATTTGATAATACAAATTGTCAAAATTTTCCTTACATAAGGTAAAATTTGACAAGCACTTTCTTAAAGAGAATATTTCTGACTTTAGTTTAACAACCAAGTTTTTATCCTTACAAAAATTATTTTTAGAACTAGAGTTAACCTCTAAAATATTTTTCTCAAAAATTACATTTTCATGATCCTTAGAAAGATTATTCTTTTCAGAATTTACTTTCTCAAGGTTTTTTGAAATACATTCAAAATCAAGAGTTTTCTTATCAATATCTTTTGAAATATCGGATATTTATTTTATAAGAACAGCTATTCTAGTATTTTCCATATCAATATTTTTCTTGAGTTTTTAATTTTCATTAATGTAATTTGGAAAATTGGGATACTTCTTCAAATGTAGGTAAATTTTCTTCTACTGAGGAATATTATTCATCCAAAGAATAATAATTATTATCATCAGGGTAATTATAATTTAAAGATACATTTTTAAGAGATTCAGAATTGTGTACCTTAGCTATGAAACATTGATTTTTAATAGGTAGTCTAGCTATAATTCCAATATTCCTTTCTCCAGAAGATTCACATTCTAAAGAATCATCTGGTGTATCACCACCACTAGCACTCTATGTATCATTTTAATTTAATAGTTTCTTTGTGTTTGACTTGTAATTATTTTTATTATTTCTTTTAGAATGGTTATCCCTCCTGCCTTTTCTTTTAAGAAATGGAAAATCTGGCATAATATGACCTACTATTTTACATTCATAACATGTTACTTCTGAGTCTTTCTTATCCTTTCTACCTTTATTTTTTGAATCTGTATTTAAAGTATTTCTTTCCCATAATCTTGTTCATCCTTAGAGAAATATTTTCCAACTCATTCTCAGACTGTTCACTATTACTTGATTCAGATATAACAATAGCTTTCTTGGATTTAGATCATGTCACCCTTTCTAGTGACTTAGCTCTGGATATAGCAGTAAAATCTACACTTCCATTACCATTATTCTTCTTATTGAAATCAGCATCTATTTTCATTATTATTTTATGATGAAGAAGAGTTCCAAATAACTCATCCAGATTGATTTGAGAAAATTTCTTATTTTCATCAATAGCTGTCAGTTTTTTATTCCCATTCATTTGGAATTATATCAATTTTCATTTCTATAAGTGCTTCATCATCAAGACCCTTTTCAACCATATATTTTTAACTATTTATGATTGTTATAAATCTTTTTTACACCTTACATAGTAGTTCTCTATAAAGAAAAAATAAACACATCATATTCTGCTCGAAGCATTACACTTCTTGTTTCTATAACTTTCGATGTACCAAAATGTGTGACATCCAATTTCTTCCAAATACAATTGGATGCTTCACATGATGATATCTGACTATATATATTCCAGGTCATAGAACACAACAATGTATTGTGTACCATGTAATTCAGTTGATATTATCGCTTCTCTTGATTAGTGAAAGTATTGACTTTTTTGTCAGGGATTTTATAACATTCATTAAGCATAATAAAGTTGTCTACTCCAGTATTAATAACAAAGGTCTTCATTATATCACTCCAGTACTCATAATAATTTTGATTAAAAATATGTGGTCTAGTAGGATTTAGGTTGTCAATTGATCCAATATTTATTCCTTCTATCTTATAAAACAATACTTTTCCACTCCACAAGTTAGTGTACTAAGTAGTTATAAACAATGCATTTGTAAAATAAATACAATTGTATTGTCAAAAGAAATATTGCAAGTAATTAAAAATAGTGTAAACCTCCTTTAATACCAATTTTTGGATCATTATATAGATTTATATGAATATTAGATGGCACAATACAAGAGGGGGTGAATTATAAGTTTAAAAACTTTGTATTTAAACACTTAAGAAAGAACGTAGTTTAAAAGGTCTTAAAAGAATACAATTAAAAATCAATACAATTTACCACAATGCTCTTAGATCTAATAGATATGATATTATGTAACACTATAAGTAATGTAAAAAATTGTATTCTGATTGAATATAATGATCAGAGTAATACAAGTAAGAAATATTCTAACATACAGTGTATAGAATCTATTAATACAATATGTATCAAAAGAATCATAATAGAAATAATTACAACAAAATTGAAAATGAAAGGAAATATGAAAAAATATAATTCCCTTTATAATACAAATAAAATAGGAAATGTAACAATATTACAATTTTTTCAACCAAAAGATAAGGGTATACTTTCACTTAGGATAGAAGTTATATCTTACCAACACCTTGGTAAGCCCTTAATACGATTATTGATACAGTTGTCTTACTATCCCTAGAAGTCCTCGATTAAGAAGGTAATTAGCACCACTGTCCTTCAAGAAATTGAAGGCCCTTGATATGATGATCGGTAGCACGTCTTCTAATCCCCAAAATCCCTCAATAATTGTCACATGATCGGTTGCACAAGGACAATCAAAGCACTTGATCGAATACAAAAACTAATAACAAGTGGTTCATATTTTTTTAATTCCAAGGCTTTCATATGAATCAAGAGAGAATTCAAATTGTCTGCCTCTAGAACTTGATAGAATAAAAATTTGATCAAAATTCGTGCCTCTATTTCAAGTGACCTCCTTTTTATAGGCCTCAGGTTCCAACGGTCATATTTCTCTAAAAAACTCCGAGAGACTTGGACACTTGGCATTGTAATGGTCATATTGAAACATAAAACACAACATCGTTTTGATTAGTTTATAACTAACTCCATAATATTGTTTTGTTTAAAAACAAAAGATATATGAAAATGATAACATTAGTACGATTGATATTGAACAATTTTTTTGATAAAAAGAATAAAAGCATGCATGAGATTAAAGTAAAATATGAGTATGTTTAATAATACTTAGTGAAATTTATTGATATGATGCAAAGTGAGTACGATGCACAATGTGGGTATGATTAACATAGTCAGTACGTAGATAGAGTCAGTATGATAGACAGAGTCAATACGATAGACAGAGTCAGTACGATTGACAGAGTCCGTATGATTGACAGAGTCACTAGGATTGACAGAGTCAGTACAATTGACAAAGTCAGTATGATTGACAGATTAAATTTGATTGACAGAGTTAATACGATTAATAGAGTTAGTACGATAGATAGAGTCAGTATGTTTGACATATTTAGTACGATTGATAAAGAACCATATTCAAAGTAAACATTCATTTTAGAATAGAGTATAAAAAGATTTGTGATTTCAAAAACAAAAGACATAGAAGTCAAAAGACGAATTTTGACTTAACATTGAGTTGGATCAGGAGAACATGAAGTGGTCAAGTTTCATGGTAAAGGATTCTAAGCTGAATTTTTCTGAGATTTGATTCATTGGATTCAAATAATATTTTTTGGTTGGTTTACAGAAGATCATGTAATGGTTATATAATAATGTAATCTTGGAGACATGAGTATTGGGATTCATTGTATTAATGGATTTTGTATTGTATATTGTGATATCATATGTATGAGGAGCTTGAGTAGAGAAGGCAGTTTGGAGTAGGTTGATAGTTGAAATGGATTTGATGAGATACTAACGAGTATGGTTCTTGGAACCTTAAGATGGGTTTTACATGTCCCTGAAAACAAAGGTGACAGTGAAAATGGATTAGTGGTTGTGGTATTCATCGACGAAATCTTAGTGTACTCTTGGATAGTGAAAAGCATGCCCTAAAACCTTGAAATTGTTATGATTACTCTATGAGGGGGGTGTTTATATGCCTAGTTACCTTAATTACCTTGGTTGGTCATGGAACCTCCTGGAGGTTATGCTCATGGAGTGGTGTATTTAAAGCATCATGAAGGGAAGTGCACCATCATATGTTTCTGGGTGAGGTCCTCAGGATGGACCAGATGCTAGCGGTTACCATGGGTTCTATTCATGGATATTGGGGATGGGTAATAATGTGTGTTTTTTCATTTCTCAAGTGCTAGTAAGATTTCCATGTCTAATTATTAGATTATTATTGGTTAGAGTGTATACCGACATGGTTGAGGTTTTTTGGGTGATCTGGTGATGATGACACTATTATGGTGGGGAGTGGTGTGTTGATTATGAAGGTACAACCCTTGTGTCAGGTGGGTCATAAGTGAGTGGAATTGAATATGGATCAGTTGTGGTGGAGTTATGATTATAGTGGAGAACCATAGAGGTGAAATCATAAATTTTGTGGGGAATTTTAATGGGATATTAGTGGTAACATATTCCAAAGATGAGAATTGACTTAAGGATATATGTGGTTCTAGAAATTAGTTTAGTTATGCACTCTAGTGGGTATGTTCGGGTGGTTTTATAATGCCTCTGAGGATGAGGGTATAGTGATCAAGTGAGATGGTGACGTACTAGTAGTTGGATGTAGGTATTTTGGGATGATTTGTATGAGGATAGTCTAAGTAGGGTTAGCCCATAATGTGGGTTCAAAAGGTTTCATGATACGATTGGTGTGTCTTTTGGGAATGACAAGTGTGTTTTGGGTTGAGTTGGAATTTCATAGAAAATTAGGTTGTTCGAGTTCATGTATGGGTGGTATTTATGCATCCAATTTGGTTGGTTTTTGAGGATGATTATGGGTTCTAAAGATAATTTATGTTCTCATGGGTGTTGGGGTGTGGTAAGTTGGAAACCATGTTGGGTGCATGGTCACCACATGAGTTTAGGTATGGTTGGGTTTTCCCTGATGGTATGGGTGTTAAGTATAGAATTTCGGGGGTTAATAATACAAACCTTATGGTGTGGAGCACCATAGATTTATGGTTTTTCGAGTGAGATTGTAATAAATGTTTTCTTTTGGGTGGGAATTGGTAAGCTCCATCATGGTGTTTTAGTTTGGTAGTGGTTGTTAGTATGGGTTTTCTGCCGGTTAATGGGATTGAGTTGGAGGTTGTTCCTTGGTAGTGTTTTAGGATTTTGGAATTCAAATGAGGCTATTGGGTAAAATATAGTGGTCTTCATAGGTTGAGTGATGCAGATGGATTACCCCAGAGGATTCTTGAGGATGATAAGAGTTGTGGTGGAAAGATTGTAAAATCCCATGTCCTGATGGATCAAAAAATTTAGAAGGAATTTTTATTTTCATTATTGGACAGATCAAATCCTGAATTAAGACTAAGAATTACATTCTAAGAGTTGGAATACTTAAAAATTGTGTTTTAGATTATGAGTGAGGATCTAGAGGTATCCTATGTGTTTACTTGAGTTTGGAATCTTCGGGCAAATTTTTGGATGTTTTTTAGGTTTTTTAGAAAGGGTTCATGGTTTTGTTTGCATGGTTTAGGAGGAACCGTGGGACACCTTGGGGCTTAGGGGGGGTTAGTTCATTTTGAACTAGGAATACTTTGTTTGCATGGTTATAGAATGGTTTGGGATAAATCATGAGTCAAAAGGAGAAACTATGTGAGATTAATAAGGGACTATGGCATGGATCATGGGCTTCACATGGTTTCAGACAAATCACACACCTTGTTTTAGAGGGGAGATAGTGTGGATAGGATGGTCGGTGCACATTTTTTTAGACTCTGTGACCTAACCATGCAGTTCATTGGGTTCAATAGTAGGGGTAAACACATTTGTCCCATGGATTCTCTAACCATGCATCCAAACTATTCTAGTGGTTGACTTGGATAGATCCAACTTCATGGTTGGTGGAAATTTTGGAAAATCGAGCAGCCAAACTGTGTAGTTACCCATATTTTTCATTAAAATGATGTTTTTACCAATTTTCCCATATGGGATTTTAAGTCACCCCTCCCCTTTCTTCTCCCCTCATGCGTATAAAGAAAAATATGGTCCTCCTTCCTCCATCCCTTCTTTAACCCTCTCTAAGGAGTATTTTTTGTTGTGTTTCTTTGTCATTTAAGGTGAAGTTTATCTACATACTCCATCCATCTCTCTCACCCCTTGGTTCCTTATAATTTTATTATTTGTGAGTTTAATGATTTGATTTAAATTCCACTAGATCATGGTGGAATTAGACAAGAATTATGGGGTTTTTGGTTATCTTGGTTTGAAGAGATCCTAATACAGATTTCACACTTCACTGCATGACGTTTCATTAAGGTATAAGTTCATTGATAATTTTCTTAGATTTTTTATAACATTTTAATTTATTTGGTTGATGATTTGGTATCACCTATTAGGTTTTTTCTAGATATGGGTGTTAGGAGCCTATTGTGGACCCTCAATGGTGGTTTCTAAGAGAATCTATAAGATTGGATTGACTTAGTGAGTTTTTAGACATTATGCCAAGTTGGGTTTCGGTTAACAAATCAATTATAATTATAATAATTAATTAAAAGTAGTTTCTTGGTGTGAGACTAGAGTTTAAGTTATCATGAAGATAAAGGTTATGTGATGATATATAGCGACCCTCTCTTTTCAAACATGATTATTACATCACTTTTGTGGCATACTTAATACATTACAAAAGCACGTGCCCAAAGACCATATTAGTTTAGTTCTTTTGGAAACTTGGAACAATTTCATCTCATTTGGTGAAAGATCTCCAAAATCTCCCATAATGATCTTCCCCTTTATTACCCCTAACTAAAACATTTATTTATAACTTGGGGAAAAGAAAACATAAGAAAAATTGTGATCTCATATGCTCAGTAAGGGTAAAAAAGTGATACATGTAAACATGATCATGAGAATAAGGGTATGAGAACATAATCATGAAAATAGAGGATCATACTATACATATCAAATATCATAAACATGTAATATCGAATAAATATTGGAATTTGACAAGGCATGAATCATAATGGGAAAAAATATATAATCCATTAAATTATAACATAGGAGTAAGACATGGACTTGTGGAAGACACATAAACAAATAATATAATTTCTTATAACTCAAGACGCATTGCCAAAACTTATCAGTGAACTTCATAGGGACTACTCCTAATGTGTAGAACACACCACCATCCCTATTTTATGTCATTTCCTTGTAAGGTGTAAGTTTTACTGTCATCCCATATTTTATTGGGCTTCCCAATCTTCGCATAGTGGATAGTGTTTCTCCATCTTCTCATAGTGGATTGAGTTTCAATATCTTCCCATAGTGGATTGTGTTTCTCCATCTTCCCATAGTTGATCAAGTTTCCCTATCTTCCCATAGTGTATCAGTTTTCCCTATCTTCTCATAGTGTATCGTGTTTCCCCCTCTTCCTATAGTGGATCATGTTTCTCTATCTACCCATAGTGGGTTGAGTTTCCCCATATTCCAATAGTGAATCTAGCCCACCAACTTGATTCCCATCATTATCTCATGAGACATTAATCATTACCCAATTAATTAGCGGGAGATATTGCTCCACCAATCTAATAATGAAATTATACATACATGTGCCACAAGATCATAAACAATAATATCATAATATATGTAATATAATGGGCATTATAAACCTGTAATCATATCATAAAATGGGGAAAAGATACATGTTTTATAATAATTTCATCAAAATCATAAACTGTGAAAAACATTCAGTTTCTTAAATATCATTCCATAAAAATATAAATTATTATGAGAAATAATATGAATGTTATTCTTGAAATATAACAAATTATGTCATCCTAGATTGGGAAGAATTTTGAAAGATCACTTAGAACATGAATTTTCCTTAATAATCACTTCTTAAAACATAAAACATTTTTAAAACCCTTTTCTTTGAAACCATTTTGAAAACATATAAAGGAATCATGAAAAATCATTTAAAGCATTTTATGAGGAAAATATCCTCTCTTTTTTGAAATTTTTTTCATTTCATGAAATGCCACGTGATTTTATGAGAAAAAAATTTATTTGAAAAAAAATTTTAAGATTGTAAGGGAATAATTAAGGAAATAAGATATCATGAAAGTATAAAAATATGTTTAAGTAGTATAATATAAAAATTCATACTTCTCATACTTTTTCTGAAAAAAAAGTCAAAAAATACCTCGTTAGGAAAATGAAAACAAATTCTTTTAAAAATATTTAATAAAAAATCATACATGGGTTAAAATGATATTAAAATTTTTTATAAGAATAGTATAAAATATTTTTCAATACAGTTTTAAGAATCATGGACATTGAAGATAAATATTCACCTATAAATACTTATGTATAAACAATCTCAGATAATAATGAGATTGTAAAATTAACCCTTACAACTTTATAATAAATAGAATTATTTTCCCAGTGAATGAAATAAAATTATATGGATATAAAAATATCATAATATTATGGTTAAGACTCATAAAAGACATTAATATTTAGTACATGCACCACATATAATAATCAAGTAGTGTATGAGGTCTGTGTCTCATAAAAGTAAAGGTGAGAAAAAAAATCCATTACCTTAGGTATGATTCCCTCCTTACATGTATAGAACTCCTTTACAGTGGTTTTAAACATATTAATAACTTATACTAGAATCATAATAATATTTATGATATAATATATGATACATTTATGACTTTATATTACCTGTTTATTAATAATTCCATGTTAAAACAACGTTTTGGGTAATAATTGTTTTGTTTGTCGTATGTGTTTTGATTTTTTATTCTTGATCCTGTTACTTTGATCAAGATTCACTTACATCCAGAATGTAAAACATGATTTATATATCATATATATATATAATATAGATATATGAAATGGGATACAACATTCATGGAGACGGTAAGCCATACGTACGCATGAATGATGTTTCTGTTTTTTTATTGTACAGAATGGAAGAAGATAAATGACATATATATATATATATATATTATTCAATTAGAACTGTTATTTCATACATTTTATGTTTATTCATTATATACATTTTTATAATTATTCTTGAAATGGTTAACATAGAAGATGAATCTCATCATGTCGTGGAGACGGTAGGTCGTACGTACGCATGAGTGATGATATCATTACATTAATTATGAAAAAGTAAGGAATTGGTTAGTATATATGTTTTTATAGAATAAATATCACATTATTATAATCATATATAATTATTATTTCCATCATTATACTCATCTGAGTAAAATGGTGATAAAAAGTATATTACACCACAGCGTGGAGATAATAAGCCATACGTACACACATGTGGTACAATCATTTTTTATAGGATGGATGAAATAGAGAATGTGGTTATTACATAGTCATAATAACATATCATATTAAATTTTATACTTCATTTATTAATTTATAATATAATCAACACATTAATAGGAAGTAGAAGAGGAAAAAGTTTCGAAAGAGTCGGTAAGAAGATTATCTCTCCTTTGACGATCTCCCTCTAGATCTCTTATTTGGGACACTATATTTGGCCTTTTGAGGAAAAAATAACCTCTATAATGTTACTATAGAAGTTTATAATAGAAATGGGTAGGTTTGGGTCGATCTATATGTATCAATGTGATGTGAGGAAGTGAGGGAGTAGGTGCCTTTTTATAAGAGATAGGAGGGGTACTCTTGGAATCCTCTGAAATATTAAGTCAATATAAATTGATTTTCAATTTTAAATAGATCCAATGTGAGTTATTTATGATATAAGATGAGTCTGTGTATAAATACTCTCAAAAAATTAATTTTATTCACTTTTAGGTCACAATATTAACCTTATCTACTCGCATTAACCCTTAGTTAAACCCTTTAACTTTTACCCTAACAGCCTGGCTCTTTACTCTTTAGGGTTAATATAGTTAGTCTAAAATGAAAAAAGAACACTAAATGGATCACTAATTAAATATAAAAACCTTATTATATTTATTTGGTTGAATTTTAGTTTTTTATTAAATTTATTTCATTTAATAAAATATTATTTTTTTCAAAAGTATCATTTATGTCAATTTTGATACTATTCAATATTTGTTTTTTTTATATCATAAAAATGTGAAAACTTCATAAGAACACTTATAATATATCTATAACATGTTATTTATATATAAAATTAGTTTATGACATTAATTATTCCTAATTATACTTCTTTTAATATTTTTAATATCATTTATTTGATGTTTCCATTAATTAAACAATTACAGCATCATCACTATGCAAGACATTAATTAAATTATTTATTTTATAAAAATTATAAATAAATTATAATTATTAGGATATATTTATTATCTTTAAAATTAAAATTTATAGTTGAATTTATATTTTGTATAACCCTATATTATAAAGTATTTACTTAATGAAAATATGAGTATGACCTTTTAACTTATCTTTAAATAAAATGTAATAAATGTCATATTCTTACCCAAGTGGATTAAAAAGGTTATAATTTCTGCATGAGGTTTATTTTGGTCGACACCCACTCATAAAATTAAATTAGGGCAAGTTGTAGGGTAATTTTATAATATTATAATATTAATTTTACCTTTAATTACCTGATTTACCCTTAAATGTGGTAAAAAAATACTAAAGTTGCTATTCATAAAAAATTAAGTTGATCCTATTAAATTGTAAATATCATATTTATTATAATATTTTATGTTATTTTTTCAAATTAAATTTATAAAATTGAAAAAATTAATTTTAACGGTAATCTCGTAGACATTGGGAGAAGGCAGTACAAAGAACGTTCAAAAGTTAAATAGGTTTTTATATATAATTTTAAAATAAAAATGATTAAAATGACCTAAATTGGATTAATATATATATATTATTAATCTATTTAAACTTTAAAATATAATAATTATTTAAAAAATGCAATATTTAACTATAATGAATTACTTTTCAATATTCATAAAAAAATGAAACCTCTCAAAAAAATTACAAAAATTTTCCCAAATTTAATTTTTACTTCAAAAATTAAAAAATGATGTTCATTTTTCCAAATGGAATTTATAATAGTTTCTAAAATCAATTTTATTGTTGTTTACAAAAGGACATAAAAAGTAGTTCCTTTAAGAAAATATTATTTCTAATTATATATATATATTACTGAAAATTATACATTTCATTATAAATAAGTTTTATTTATGTGAAAACTTAAAAAAATAGTTATTACTATTAATATTACTATGGTTAATGGCTAGTTTATAACTATATCATTTAAATAATTATAATAGTAATGTTTTGTTTTGCATAAACTCTGTGTTGTGTGTAACGCAAGCCAAGTTGGTGTATTTAGGGCAAGCATAACATGGTGTTGCGTATAATGTAATACAAACATAGTGATTTTATATAATAACAAAAATATATATTCAGTGTTCCATGAAGTGAAAAATATCATAAATATTAAATTAATTTGAATATATATATATATATATAATTTACAAAATATCAGGGTGTTACATTATACCTCCCCCCATAAAATGAATTTCACTCTCAAAATTCATATAGCTTATCAAAGGTTTAATACTTGAAAGTTTCTTTTACAGAAACCCACATCATAAAACTGAATTTTAAAAATTTATTTTAAAGAGTTGATGTTGTAAAATAACAATTACCCAAAGAAAATCATAACTAGGTCTCTGTATAGGAGAACATAGGTAAAGATTTGTGCATGGAGGAAATGTGTAAATAATCATAGAGATTGATAAAGATCACTGATCATAAGAAAGTGGGTTATCTAGTGAAAGTTAACAATCACAAAACCATAAACTAAAGAAGTATAAAAGAGGTCATTTATATCATCAAAAATGATTATAATAGGATAAAATTTTACATCACGGTCCCTTTTAATAATGTTGAAGTATTTTCATGGGAAGATATACTTACCTGATTTCAACAAAATATCACCCTTCTTTTATGCCATGATTAATTTCTACTTCACCTCTTATTCTAAGAAATGAATTTGAATTTATAACTCCTGAAGCGTTAATAGATCATTAGTTCCATAAATAGAATGATAATTCATTTCATCTATCTTCATCACAACAAAAAATGTTAAAACATGTTGTCAAATATGCATAATTCCACATATAGTGAGATAATACTTTAATCTACAAACTTCATCTAAAGTTTAAATTATACTTTCCATAAATAGATAAACTTACAATCCTTCTAAAAGTTGAAAATCCAAGACATTAGAAAAATATGCACTAAATCATCTTAACATTTATCTCCCATATATCATAAATTTATTCTTGGTTTTAACATTCCAAACTTGTGAATACCTTAATAATTTATTCTTTTCAAACATGCTAATAACCTAAATTACAATAAAACCTTACTGAAAGCATGCATTCTTTCAAACATTAACTATTTATTCATACCATAAATACAATAATTATCTAAACTATATCAATTATATCATAAATTGTATTTTTATATTATCAATACAAATTCCATCAATAATATCTCATATATAATCAAACATCTCTTTATCTAATTATCCTAACATCATGCACATATTATGGGTTATTATTCCCTTAATCATGAGTTTTCCAAAAACATCACCTTACCACATAAATAACTTTTCTAGGTCTTTATAACTATTAAACATATCCTTTCCCATCATTAAGGAAAAACATATAATGAAAATAATTATATATTTCATGATTCATATAACATAATATTTTAATTCCAAAACATATACACCTTAATCATCCAACATTATTCTGAACCATTACTCAGGATCCATCATCTTTTTCTTTCCTAAATTATGAATCATGTTTTATGGTATCCAACCTTAATATAAAAAAATCTTCTTAGTTTTAATGTAAAAAAAATTCTAGAACATACCATAACTTTCACATGTCATTTGTAGTCTATTTGTCCTCAGTAGTATAAACAATACTCATTCCACCTTCTTGATTCTCTTCATGATATTTCCACTTAGAAAATCAATTTTTATATTTCCCATACTTTCAAAATATGAAACATTAAATGTTAACCAATATCCTTATAGTTCTTGACATTGATCAAAACCCAGATAAATAGTGGGAGAAACATTTAACATAATAGAAAACCACATAATAATTGAAAATCACTTATAGGATATCTAAATCATGATGCCTACTTTAAAATCTATGACACCTTAGGATTATCCTTAGACACATCCCCATAAATGTCCTTAGAAATGTAACTAGGGGTCTCAATATGTTTTTTAATCCTATTTTACAAAGGTTGACTAAACCTTCACTCTAATAACAACTATAGCAACCCTCACTTTTCATACATGAATATTACATCACTTTTGTGAAATACTTAATACATTACACAAACACACACCCAAAGACTCTATTAGTTTAGTGACTTTGAAAACATGGAACACATTCTTCTAATTTAGTGAAATATCTTCAACATATCTCATAAAGATCATCCCCTTTAGTACCCCAATCAAAAACCTTTCTTTATAACATGGGGAAAATAAAACATAATAAAAATGGTGAGATCTGATGCTCAGTAAGGGTAAACAAGTGAGAAATGTAAACATGATCTTGAGCATCAATGTATGAGAACATAATCATGAAAATATAAGATCATACTCTACATATCAAAGATCATAAATAGGTATCATGGAATAAATATTAGAAGTTAAGAAGGAATTAATAAAAATGGAAAAAAAATATAAGCTATGAAATCATAATATAGGAGTAAGACATGTAATTATGGAATACATATAAAAATTTAATATCATTTCCTATAAGTCAGGTCACATTGCTATAACTTATCAAGAAACATCAAGGGGACTACACCTACTACGTGGGATAGACCATTATCCCCATTCATAATCCTTTCCTTGTAAGGGATCGGTTTTCCCATCTTCCCATATTAGATTGGGTTTCCCCATCTTCCCACAGTGGATAGGGTTTCCCCATCTTCCCATAGTGGATAGGGTTTCCCCATCATCCCATAGTGGATTAGGTTTCCATATATACCCATAGTTGATCGAGTTTCCCCATATTTCGATAGTGGATTTGGTTTCCCCATCTTCCTATAGTGGATCAGGTTTCCCCATCTTCCCATAGTGGATCGAGTTTCCCTATATTTCTATAGTGGATCGGGTTTTTTCATCCCCCAATAGTGGATATGTTTTCTTTATCTTACCATAATGGATCAGGATTCAACATCTTCCCATATTGGATTGGGTTTCCCCACATTCCCATAGTGGATCGAGTTTCCCTATATTCTCATAGTGGATCAATCTCATAGATTTCCCCATCTTTCAATAGTGGATTGGGTTTCCCCATCTTTCCATAGTGGATTAGGATTCCACAAATTCTCATAATGGATTAGGTTTCCACATCTTCCCATAGTGGGTCAGGTTTCCCCATATTCCTATAGTGGATCTGGATTCCCCATATTCCCATAGTGGATCAAGCTCATCGACTTGATTCTAATAATTATCTCATGAGACATAAATCTTTACCCAACACATTGGAGGGAGATATTGGTCTCATCCATCTCATAACTAAATCATATATAAATGTTCCATAAGATCATAAATAATAATATCATAACCAATTTAATGGAATGGTTGTTATAAAAATGTCATCATATCATAACCTAAGAAAAATATACATGTTTCATAATCATTTCATCAAAATAAAAAACTCGTTAAAAGAAGCAGGTTTCTTAAACAATATGCCATCAAAACATAAAGAATTATAAGAAATAATATTAAGGGTATTCTTGAACTATAACAATGTTTTTTATCTTAGATGGGGATGAATTTTAAAAGATCACTTAAAACATGAATTTTCCTTAAATATAACTTTTTAAAACATAAAACATTTTCAAAACCCTTTTCTTTGAAAACACTTTGAAAACATATAAAGGAATCATGGAAAATCATTTAAAACGTTTCTTGAGGAAAATATCCTTTCTTTATTGAAATTATTTTATTTTCTTAAAATTTCGTACAATTTTAAAAGAAACATGTTTATTTGAAAATAACCTTGTAATCTTGTAACTCATGATTTAAGGAAATAATGATTCATGAAAGTGTAAAAAATTTATTCTGTGTTAGTTAAAAACATTCTTCTCATTCTTTTTTTATAAAAGTCAAAAAGTACCTCATTGGGAAAAACAAAAAAAATATTCTTTTTAAAATGTTTAATAAAAAGTAAAACATGGTTTAAAATGACATTAAAAAATTTTATAATACTAGTAAAAAAATATTTTGGAATCAATTTTTAAGAAACATTTACATGGAAGATAAATATTCCCTTGTAAATACTTACGTATAAATAATATCAGATAATAATGAGATTGTGAAATTTACCGTTAAAAAATTATAATAAGTAAAATAATAATCCCAAAGAAAGAAATAAAATTATAAAGATATGAAAATAAAATAATATTATAGTTATTAATCATAAAATAAATTCATGGGTAGTTCATACACCATGTATAAGAAACAATTAGTGTATGAGGCATGTGTCTCATATAAGTAAAGGTGAGACAAAAATTCCTTACCTTAGGTCAGATTCCCTATATACCTATCCATAACTCATGTATATTGGTTTTAAAAATATTAATAACTTATACCAAAATCATAATAATATTTATGATATCATATATGATTCATTTATACCTTTATATTACAGGTTTACTAATAATTCCAAGTTAATGGAACGTTTCGGGTAATAATCACTTTGTTTATCATACGTGTTTTGAATTGTTGAACTTGATGTTATTACTTAGATCATGTTTTACTTACTTCTATAATTTAAAAAATTATTTTTATATCATATATATTTATAATATAAATATATATAAAAGATATATATATGATATGGAATACATTGTTCATGGAGATGGTAAGACGTACGTACGCATGAATGATGTTTCTGTTTCCATATTGTACTATTTGGAAGAAGGTGAATGAAATATATGTATATATATATTATTATATTAAAGTTATTATGTCATATATTTTATATTTATTCATTATATACTTTTTTATAATCATTCCTTAAATGGTTAATGTGGAAGATTAATCTCATTGCATCGTGGAGACGGTACGTTGTACGTATGCATGAGCGACGATATCATTCCCCTAAATGTGAAAACGTAAAAAATGGATGTTATATTTTCTGTTATAGAATAAATATCATGTTATTAAAATCATATAAAATTATTATTTCCATCATTATACTCATCCAAGTAAAGTGGAGATGAAAAACATATTACATCAAGACGTGGAGAC
This sequence comes from Viscum album, assembly GCA_963277665.1. Taxonomy (NCBI): domain Eukaryota; kingdom Viridiplantae; phylum Streptophyta; class Magnoliopsida; order Santalales; family Viscaceae; genus Viscum; species Viscum album. The sequence goes on along the minus strand of OY728130.1, from coordinate 1,903,531,485 downwards.
GGTAAGCCGTATATACACACGCATGGTACTTTCATTTTTCCTAGGATGAATAAAAGTTGTAACATCATCATTACATAATCATAATAACATCTCAGAATATATGTTATACTATATTTATCACTTCATAATGTAATCAATACATGAATTGGATGTAGAAGAAGAAATAATTTTGAAAGAGTCAGAAAGGAGATTACTTCTTCTTCAACAATCTACCTCTAGATCTCCTCTTTGGGAAACTATAGTTGGTATTTTTAGAAGAAAATATCCAGTTGAATGTTACTAGGGAATTTTAGAATATAAATTTTATGGTTTTTTAAATATAGAAGGCTCAAAGTTCTGTTAGGAAGTGAGGCAGGAGGTGCCTTTTTATAATAGAGGAGAGGGGCACTCTTAGAATCCTTTAAAATATTAAATTATTATAAATTGATTTTTAATTTCAAATATCTCCAAAGTGATTTATTTCAAATCCAAGATTCTTATGGTTAAAAATCATATCATCCAATTATTTTTATACATATTTAGTTTACAATATTAACCTTATAGCTTGGATTTAACCCTTAGTTAAACCCCTTAACTTTTACCATTACAACTTCACTTTTACACTTTAGGGTTAATATAGTTACTATAAAATTCCAAAAAAACACTAAATAGATAATTTATGACATATGTAACCTTATTCTAGTTATTTTTGTTAATTTTATGATTTTATTAATTTTATATCATTTAATAAAATATTATTTATTTTAAAGTATCTTTTATGTCAATTTTGATATTATCCAATATTTGTTTTTTTAATATCATAACACCATGATGACTTCTAAAAAACCCTTCTAATATATCACTAAAATATATAATTTATCTACAAAATTCTTTTATTTCATCAATTATGTCAAATTATATTTATTATAATATTTTTAATATCATTTATTTGATATTTCCATTAATTAAACGACTACTACATCATCATTATATATGCCTTTAATTAAATTATTTACTCTATAAAAATTAAAAATAAATTATCATGAAAATATAAATTTATTATATTTAAAATCACAATATATAGTATAATTTATATTTTTAATAACTCTATAATAAAAATTATTCACTTAATAAAATTTCGAGTATAACATTGTTAACATCTCTTTAAATAAAATATAATAAATGTCATATTCTTACACATATGGATTAAAAAGGTTATAATTTATGACTTAAGTTTATTTTGGTTTAAACCCACTCATCCAATGAAATAAGGACATGTTTTAGGATAATTTTATAATATTATAATATTATTTTTACCTTTAATTTCTTTATTTACCCTTAAATGTTGTAAAAATATACTAAAGTTGCTATTAAAAAAATTATTTTTATCTTATTAGACATTAAATAGCATTATTATTAATATAATGTATATTTTTTTTAATTCAATTCACATAAGTGATAAAATTAAGTTTAACGCTAATCCCACAGACGTAGCGAGAAGGTGGTAAAAAGAACATTAAAAAGTTCAATAAGTTTTTATATATAATTTTAATGTTAAAATGATTACAATGACAATAATTGGATTAATATATTTATAATTGATCAATTTTTATGTTAAATTAAATTTAATATATAACTATTGTTTAAATGAAAAATGAAATTTTTATCAATAATGTAGTTTTTTTCACTATTTATCAAAAAATGAAACTTTTTAGAAAAATGCTCAAAAATTATCCTAATATAATTTTTACATTCTAGATTCAAAAATAATTTTTATTTTACCAAATTTAATTTCTAAGATTTTCTAAAATTAATTTTATTATTTTTCACATAAGAATATAAATGTAAGTTCCTTTTAGAAAATAGTATTTCTAACCATATTAAGATTTTACCAAAAATTGTATATTTAATTATAAATATGTTTTATTTATGTAATTTTTTTTAAAAATAAGATATTACTATTCATATTTCTGGGATTAAGGGCTTGGTTATAACTATATCATTTAAATACTTATAATAGTAAAGTGTTGTTTTGTAGAATCTTGGTGTTACGTGTAATGAAATCCAAGTTTGTGTTGCATGTAGTGAAAGAATAACTTGGTGTTACGTATAAATTAATCCAAATATAGTGATTTTATATAATAATAAAAATTTGTATTCAGTTTTACATGAAGTAAAAAATATCAAATATATTTTGAAAAAATATATGTATTTAGTTTTGGACGGTGCTTGGATAGGCCTTGGAAAGTCCGATGTGATTAGGAAATTTCTTGGAAAGTATATCTAATGAGGTTGGTGGTATAATATATTTATCCATAGTATTGTAAATTAAATTTCATCGGTATGTGTTGTACGCCTTAATCCTTATGAGTGACATGTTTTCTTCCTTGATTTAAGAAATGTAGTTGGGTGGTGAGCTTAACTTGGTTAAGTTCGTTTATTGAATTGATTAAATAGTGATAATGGATAATGGGTTAAACTTGGGCATAAATGGTTGTGACTCTTAAGGGGATAAGGTGTGGTGTTTTATGGGTTTTGTTTTATTAAATGCCTTTGGGTCTTTTAAAATGGTATTAAATATGTTCATTGGTATTTGAATTAGTTTTGGGTATCAAAGGGGGAAAAGATATGTTTTGAAATGATCAGTAGTATAAGATATTTATCTATAGTCCTATAAATTAATTTTCATGGGTTTGTGGTGTATACCTTAATTCCTATGAGTGACTTTGTTTCTTCCTTGATTTAAGAAATTTAGTTGGGTTATGAGATTAACTTAGTCAAGTTCGTTTTTTGAATTGATTAAATAGGGATAAGGGATAATGGGTAGAACTTGGGCATAAATGGTTGAGAATATTAAGGGGGTATGGTGTGGTGTTTTATGGGATGAGTTTCTTGAAAGGCATTTGGGTATTTTGAAATGGTATTAAATATGTTCATTAGTGTTTGAATTATTTTTGGGTATCAAAGGGGGAAAATCTATGTTATTAAATAATTCATGTTTTGAAATAAGGTGTGACATCCAAGTGGTTTATGAAAAGGTGGTTTAAATTGGATTTTAATTGTTGATTTGAAATGGGAACATAATGTCATATTTGGTCAGAATATCTTTATGTCTCTTTTTATGTTTTTAATGGAAATGTATTCCTTGAGCCTTGTTAGTTTTCAAAGGGAAAGAACCATGTTTTAAAAGTTGGGTTTTGAAATGTTTAATGAGGATTTTTGGTTTTTCTTAGTGTGTGAAAAATGGTTGGCACTTATTGAGGCATGTTTTAGTTTTGTAGGCTTGTAGGGACATTATTACACTCTAGTGGTTAACAATGGCTGTTGTGTTTTCCTATAACATTTTTTGTGGTCATGATGTTGATAACAGGTAGTTACGGAATGATATATTTGATATATGGTTTAGATGTTGGACTGATTCTCTATAAATGATGCATTTGCTATATGGTTTAGGTGATGGACTGATGCTTTGGAAAAAAGTAGTATACTATGGATAAGATGTCAAGATGAGGCTCTGAACACTCATAGTATACTATGTGGTTTAACCACCAAACTGAGGTTCAAGGATATGATGGTATACCATGAGTAAAAGGATATTGGACTAATGCTCCTCCTCCTTAGGTTGGGCTAGACTAATGCTCTAGGAACCATCAATGTTATGTATATATAGATGATGGACTGAGTCTTCGGGCACTATTATTTTGTTTTTTGATGGGTTTGTTAGACCTGATGTACTGTATCAGTATCTATTTTTTGGTTTATGTTTAGGTGTTGGATAATGGTTCCATCCATGTTTTACATTAACCTTGATATATTTTTAGATTCCAGACTCACATTCTAGGAACTGATGTCTCAGGTACATTAGATTTATATAGGTATTATAGGTTTATTCTTACTTGATTTAAATGAAAATTTAACACCCTACCTTGAAATTTATAGTATGAACCTATTATGTTAGGCTTTAGAGGACATGTTTAGACCGTTGTATATTGGGTTGGATTGGGTTTCACCTTAGAACCCTTGTGCTAGTAGGAACTAATTGAGCTATCATGTTCCTTGGCTTTATCGCCTTTCTTTACTATTTATTTATTTTACTATTTATCTTAATACATTTTTTTTCTGACTGGTATTTTCTTTACACACCATTTATGGTGGTCTACTGAGTTTTACTCACACTATTATTGGGTATCCATTACTCCTAGGTACCTGAGTAGTGCTCACATGTTTATTGTAGGCATAGGTTTGGGCTAAGGATTGGGTTGAGTATAGACTATTCAAGCATGATTTCTCAAGTTGTATCAGGTTATTGGATGTGTGTGACTCAGTGATGTTGTGGTTATTGTTTTTTAGTTTTTTATATTTGATTATGTATTGTAACTGGACTAGTTGGATTTGGTTGAATATATGACATGGTTTTTTAGGAATTTATTTAATTTAATATTATTATAGAATGTTTCATGTTTATTTTATTTTTATTTTTTGCGCATACTCTGATGTGTATGATATTTGGTTATTTACTCTTATTTGGGAACTTTGAAATGGAAGTATAGTCTCGTAACAATACCATCTTAGACCCTCATTGATATTCAGAAGCCTTGGACTTATGAGAATTCTGGCTTTAGGTCTTTTGGTGCTCAATCTTGGGGCACTGATTCAGTGGAACCTGATCCAAGACATTACACTAAGAATTGAAATTCAATCTGAATCTAATTTTTATGAGAACTTATACATCATCATAAGGTAATCTTTCATGTCATAATGTTGTTTATGCATGATTATGTAGAATGAAGTTATTGGTGTGGATTTTGTGGAGAAAAAATCCATGATAATTGAAATATAATGTAAAATAATTCCTAAGACTTGTATAGATTTAAATGAGGGATATAATAAACATTGTTGAATGAGATAAAAATGATAAATAATACCATGATAATTCTCATTATCATAAGTAATTAAAATATGAGTCTTAAAGAGAAATAATTAAAAAACTAATGTGAATTCTAATTAATGGTTGAAAAAGGTGGGGGTGAAAAAAAAATTGGAAATACTTTGTGGTTGTGATGCGAGGAGTAAAAAAGAAAAAATGAGAAGAATAAAGATATGATGATCATTTTTTGAGTATTTTGAGTAGCTGAATAAGACAGCTCTGAAAATAGAAGAAAGAATATTAACATTTTTGAAGACTATATAAGGTTTCAAATATTGATTGGTGGTAATTATTTAGAATGATATTTTTGATTCTATTAAATTAATTTTATAACTAGTTTAATATAACCATTCTAATGGGTCTATGTCCATTCCATTTCTTGAGTTCTCCTTAATAATAAGAGTAAATTTCTGAATAATTCTTCTATATCATTTCATCCAAGGAGGAATCGAACCGAATATATGAAAGAATGATAAAATTTTATCTTAATGAGAATCAAAGTGTGTGGATCAATAAACAAGATCACATTTTTATATGAGTATTCAAGGGAAAGAAGATAAATATGGAGGAATAAATTCACACTTAGGGAAAGATAGTCCATCATTTTGAAGAAATCATCAAGGAAGACCTAGAAACTCATGTAACTCCATTAAAATGGGGATTGTATAGATTCAATAGTTTTAATAACTTCATCCTTGACTTTAATGATTTTGTGACTTATTTTTGTGTTCAATAATTCATCTTCATGCTCTATTAAGGTTTCCAACTTTTCCACAAAAGTACTTTTGAAAAAAAATCAGTCTTAATAATTAGAGAGTTGTGTGCATGGGATAAAAACCATGACACACCAAGTACATATTTATCCTTTTAGGGTATAAACCTTATTAACAATTTACTTATTTTCATTTCTTTTATGCATTATTTTGGTCATTATTAAAATTATGTTGAGAATGCATGATAGTTAGAGGGTTTTTTGAAAAACTTTGTAAGCACTAACTAACCCTCCCCATCAATGCCTATGACCATTCATGTGATCCTAAAAATTTGTATCATAGAAGGTATAATATATGTTGTTTATCTATAGTAATTATCATGGATTGACATAACTCATTTTACAAAAAAATATTCCTACTTTTGATAGAAAAAGGATTAACATTTAAAAAGAGTTACTGGTGTCATATCTCCTATCTAAGGGGGTCAATTTACTTTATTCTATCCAATATTATTTCACTATTCCCAATAGAACCACAACATCATCTTTGACTAATAATGAAACCATTTAAGGTGATGTAAAGGAAAATAATTCATTATTTTCCTCTTTTTCATATAATTATATAACAAAATTTATGTTTTTTAGAACTAATAATGTCATTTAGGTGAACCTTTATAGTACCTAAGAAGGAAAAAAGGTAAAGGAAGTGAAATTACATATCAGTAGAGATTAGTTTGAATAAAATAGAATAAAATAAGATTAAATATTTTATGAATTCTTTACAAGGGTTAATCTAATTGTTATCGTAGTCAAAGGGTTTGGAGATACTATTAATGATTCGAATATATAGAAGAATATTGTGAGAATTTTACTATAAAAGTTTGATGCTAAGATCCTAACTATTAAAGACAAATATCTTGATAAAATTCACAACACTCTCATAAATTATTATGTGATAAGAGGAGAAGAACTTAAAATTAAGGAAAATAAGGAAAATTAAATTTATTTTGAAACATTCAAAGACTTGAAAGTAGAAGAGGATCAGGGTTATTCTAATGAGTGATAAAGTATGAATGATTTTTTTAAAACACTTTCTCTTATGTAAATAAGCTTCACACGTGGAAGAGTTACATAAAGTGTTAAACTTATTTTTAAATTTTTTAGCTGTTGGAATGTAGACCATTGTTTTACAAATTTTCCATTGAAAATTAGATGATATAATTAAGATGATAAAGATACCAGGAAGACAAAATAATTGATATCTTTTCTAAATAAATGTTTTTCAAATGGATTGAATAAAATTTAACATAAGTCCATTTATAAGTAGCATTAATTTAGTTAAAGGATGTGAATTAAATTGTAAATAAATTTATTATAATTAGGATACTTAAATTGATTCCTCTCAAAAGGTGATCATGGCATAAGAAGAATAAGAAGTGGTCTTATAACAGTTATAATCACAAACCAATAGTTTGTGTGATGTATAAGAAGAAGAAACATAAAAATAATGTAGTATGAAAATAAGAATAAAAATTTATTTTAAGACAATATGGTGGTTGAGAGAGGAAAATATTCAAATAGAAAATTCATATAAGACGATTCAACTACATATTGAAAATATAATTTGGTCAAATTACTTGAAAATATGAAGCTTTAAATAGTTTTAAAATTAAGAATCATTAAATATATGAGTTCTATTATTATTATTGGGGATAAATAGGTTTAGAAACAATGAAAGATGATAGTTTAAATTGAGAAGTATGAAGAGAAAATAAAATGTGACTACAATAAAAATATTGAATAAAAAGGTGAGTGTTCCAAGAAATAAGATTAAAACACTAATTGTTTTTATAAAACTATTGATATTGATGAAAATTTTATCAGAGAACCACAACAAAATAAAAACATGATTTCTTTAGAATCTAATATAAAAAAATCTAAATTATTCAAGAAGCGTGATTAACAGTAAAATATATTTGTAGATATGAAATGAGGAGTCAATAAACCAGACCATGTCAGTCCCAAGAGTCAAAGAGAGTCTTGTACAAAAGGAATTGATGATACAAACACAACTGAGAACTTGAAACAAATCTATAATACAGCTTGATTAGTATCAATATCTATTTTAATAAAGAATGTTTTAGGGATTTTATTATTAATATAGTGTTTTTATCCACAAGTTCTATAATTTTTTGTAAAAATTATCATTACCATGTATTATAGGGGATAAATAATCAAGTGGGAGATAACAACCATGAATGAGAACATTTTGGAAACCTAAAATAATTAAAAAGTGTAAAATGATAAATTGTTTTAGGATTTTTTAGGTGTTGTTTTAGTGTGTGATCAAGAAGTATAAACCTATGATGAGTGAATTTTATTTATTCAATATTAGTTAAATATGTTTCAAAAAATTATAAATATTCAAAGTAAAGGTTGTATTAGACAAAAGGATGATTTGGTGAAATTATTATTTAAAATAGGAAAATATAAAAATCATTGGATCATTGACAGTGGATATTCCTATAGTATTATTGGTGATTTGAACAATCTAAAAATATTGAAATTTATAATGGGGGAGCTATCATTTTTAGAAATTATTGATCACTAAATATCAAAGGTTTTAAAGTAGTAAATATTGGGAAAAATGATATTATTCTATATAATGTCATATTTTTTATGGACTAAAGAACAATTTATTAAGTGTGTCATAGATCTGTGATACTACAAATGATGTTATCTTTAGGTAAAATTTATTCCTAGTGAATGTATCAAAATATAAGGGAAATTAAAACAAGAATTTTCACAATTGTATATAGTCTATTTTAAGTGGGAGAAGTTAGAACTGACTATTTTTTGAGATAGAAAGAATAAAATAATTTGATGCATATAATGCATGACCATCTTGGCTAAAAGAACATGAGGAAACTCATCAAGGAAATGGTAATGAGGAATATTGCCATTTTTAATGATGATATATTTATTGTTTGTAACACATTTTAAAAAGGGTAAATGGTAAAAAAATCATAAAGGATATGATATTCAAACCTCAAAACCATTAATGTCATTCTATTCTAATGTTTATAGACCTATAACTATTAATTTATCAAGTAGAACAAAAAAATAACTCATTACCTTTATTTTTGAATTCAAAAGGATGATATTCATTTTATTATTATAACATAAGTCTAAAGACTTTTCTAGATTCAAAAGATTTATAATATTAGAAGAAAAATAAATAGTAATGTCCTTGAAGTTATTGAGATATGATAATGGAACTAAATATTCCAACAAGGGGTTCTCTGAGTATCTTGAAAAACATGAAATCATTCTTGAGTTTAGTGATCCACGTACACCTCAACAAAATAGGGTTACTACAAGAAAGAATATAATTTTAGTGTATATGGATAGAAATATTCTTACAATGCATTATACAATAATATTTTACTAACTATAGTAATAACCACTATTGGATTTATTTAGAAAAAGATATAATTTGAGGTCAAAATCATATAGAACTCCCTATGATATGTTGTTCAAGAATAATCCCAATAATAATCACTTTATTTTGTTTGGGATTCCCATAAAATTTAATTTTTTTACAAATTTTAAAATAAGAAATATGAGAGAGTAATTTAATATGATAATGTCATGTTTTTTGAAAATGATAAAATTTCAAAAATAAATCACTATAAATGATAACGATTATGTTTTTATTTTTGAACCTATTCAATAAACTATAGATAAGATAAAGGTTCACAATAAAGACGTATATTCTACTTACTTTAGTGATAATAATGAATTTAAAAAGTTTAAACGAGAAAATTCTAAGCTGAAAAAATATGTTGATGTTGAGAATATTATTAGAAACAAAAATAAAGTTGTTTGTAAAAGAATATTGAACATGGAAACTAGTAATATCATTTTTCTATAAAAAATTAAACCTTTAACAATTAGAGAATCACTTGAACATAAAAAGTGGGTTTATGTTATTGAAAATCATTGTCTAATGGCTAAGGTACACAATGTTGAATCCATCACCAATGTATCCTTGAGTGATAATTATAGTGATAGTAAATATTATGAATCTTTGGATAAATAATCTTCTTCTAATGAAGATAATACTTTACCTACCTATAAATAAGTCTCTAGTTTTTCTATGCTCCTTGAAAATGAAAATTCTAAAGTCAAGAAAAAGCTTGATTAGGAAAATTATAGTATTTTTATTCTTACTAAAGAAATATCAGATCATTCTAAAGATATTTATAATAAAATATGTGGTTTTTCATGTATTTAAAAAACCCTTGAGGAAGTTAATTCTGATAAGGATAAACTTTATAAGGATCTAGAAAAAGTAATTTCTAAGAAAAATGCTTTTGAGACTAACTCTAGTGCTAAAACTAACATTTTTGAGGATAAAAACTTAGTAATTAGACTAAAGTCAGAAATATTTTCCTTGAGGAAGTGTTTTCAATCTTTACCTAAAGTAAAGAAAACATTGATAAGTTGTACTCCCAAATTAGACCTCTAAGGAAGAGTTCTAGATTTTTTAAGGATGGGGTCAAAGCCTCATTTTATTATTTAAAGCAAAGACCTCTTTTGACTGGGTATAGGGAGACCCATAACATAGCCCAAAGGCCCAAGGCCAAAAGGCCTTAATACAAGGCTTGAAAGCCCATTTTTTTGGCCCAAAGGGCCCCTCAGTGAATAGTACAACTAGAGTACCCAAGCTGCTACAGTACCACCACCGCTACAGTTCCTGCTACAATGCCTCTGCCTCTACAGGGTTGCCACCGCTACAGTTCCACCATTTATACAGTACCCTACTACAGTGCTTCTACAGTACCTGGAAAAAATTCCCTGCCCATATTTTATCCTGGGTCTATTGGATGCCAAGAAAGAGCTCTTTGGCTTCTGGATTTGGTTATACTCATTTAAAACTGATTTTTATTAACAATTATTTTGTACCTCAAAGTGCTTCATTCTACACTAAGTGTCAGTGTGGTGGGCATTGGGCAAAAAAATCCTTAAACAAAACTCAGTTTTAGGTTTTCATAAATCTTATTTTTCTAACATAATGTGGATTCCTAAAATTTTGATTTCTAATGTTTCTGGATCCCAGAAAGTATGGGTTCTGAAATTCTGACACTATTGTTTTCAGGAACGTAAAGATAGTACCAACAACAATACATGGTACATGGATTGTGGATGTTCCCGCCACATGACTGGTAACAAAAACCTCTTTTAAAAGATTATAAAGACAAAGGGATGAAAATTAACTTTCGGAGATAATGCTCAGGGAGAAATTATTGGTATAGGTAACATTTTTCTTCTTGGAAAAATTTTGATTGCAAATGTTTTATTTGTTAAGGGTCCTAGCCACAACCTTATTAGCATAAGTCAATTATTTGATGATGGTTACCTTGTGAATTTTAGGAAGGACATGTTTTTAGTACATAATTACAAGGAAGAGTTTATTCTTTCTTCCCATAGGTAATAGAATGTTTACACACTAAACATAGAAGACCTTAGGATCCAGGATCTACCTTGTCTTAGTGCAATGAAAAATCATTCTTGGTTATGGAATAGAAGGTTAGAACACTATAACCTTAGAAACCTTAGAAAACTCTCTAAGAAAAGACTAGTTAAGTATCTACTAGAGCTTATATTTTATTCTTCAAAATTTTTTTATCCTTGTTAATATGGAAAGAAACATAAATCAGGTTTTAAATAAATCAGTGAAGTCTCAAATACTGATTCAGTACAGTAAGTGCATATGGATCTTTTTGGTCCAACACAAACTGGAAGATTTGGAGTAAAATATTATGTATTTTTTCTAGTTGATGATTACACTAAATTTACGTGGGTCTATTTTATAGAAAATAAATCTAAAGATTTTTTTATTTAAAAAGTTTTAGCGCCCAATTTAAAAATGAGAAAAACCTTTCATTGATAACTATCCATAGTGATCATGGAGGAGAATTTCAAAATTCTGATTTTGAAACTTTTTGTAGTAGAAAAGTCATTACTCATAACTTATCATCACCAAGAACTCCTCAAAAAAATATTGTTGTTGAAAGAAGAAATATAATTCTTCAATAGATAACAAGAACCATGTTGAGTGAATATTCGGTAGCCAAAAAAATTTGGGTTGAAGTTGTAAGTACTGCTTTCTATACTATAAATTATGTTTTTATTGGACTTTTTCATAATAAAACTCCTTATGAGTTATGGAATGGTAGAAAACATAGACTTTCCTACATCAAGGTTTTTGGTTGCAAGGTATTCATTCTGAATACTAAAGATAATATACACAAATTCACACCAAAATGTGATGAAGAAATTTTCTTAGGCTACTCTACAACTTCTATCGATTATAGAGTTTTCAATAAAAATACTTGTACTGTTGAAGAAATAGTACATGATAAATTCAAGGAAATTGGTCCTTTTGTTTTTAAACATCCACAACCTACATCTTCATATGTGTTTTCAAAAACTGATTATTAATTCTTGATATAAGATCCTTCTAATAAGGAAAATTTTCAAGAAAATTTTTCTAAAGCATTTACCCCAGAACACTTCCAACCATACGTTGATGAACAGGTTTTACAAAACCCAAATCAGTTGTTTCTTAAGAATCATCCTAGTGATAGTAACATTGGTGATGTAAATCAACCTGTAAGGACTAGAAGTTCCTTAAGAAAAGAAGTATAACATCTAGATTTCCTTTCCTAATAAGAACTAAAAATCACTGATGAAGCTTTAGGTGATAATGATTGGATAAAATCTATACAAGATGATCTAAATGAATTCGAAAGAAATAAAGTATGTACCTTGGTTGAAAGACCTAATAAAACATATGTTATTGGAGTAAAATGGGTCTTCAGAAATAAGTGTGATGAAAATGGAACCATAGTATGAAATAAAGCTAGATTGGTTGTTAAAGGCTATAATCAACAAAAATTAATAGACTATGAAGAAACCTAGGATCCAGTAGCTATACATGAATATATTCGTATTCTACATGCCTTTACAGCATTAATTAATATGAAACTTTTTTAAATGGATGTTAAATGTGCTTTCCTTAATGGTTATGTTCAAGAGGAAGTTTTTGTTGAACAACCTCCTAGTTTTGAAGAAACAAAACATCCTGAACCTATTTTTAAACGTACCAAAGCTTTATATGAACTTAAATAAGCCCCAAGATCCAGGTATGATAGACTTACAGGATTTTCTCTTCAAAACAATTATGTTAAGGGAAATGTTGATCTAAACCTTTTTATAATGAAATACAAGAAAAATGTTTTGATTGTTCAAATTTATGTTGATGACATTATATTTGGTTCAACTCAGCAATCTTTAACTGATTATTTTGCAGATCTAATGAAATATGAGTTTGAAATAAGTATGATGGGTGAGTTAACATTTTTTCTTGGTTTTCAAATTTCTCAAAAACTAGAAAAAATATATATATCTCAATATAACTATATTAATTATCTTCTTAAAAAATTATGGATATGACAACACTAAGAGTATAAGTACTCCAATTGGTACCTCAAATTCACTTGATCTTGATGAAGATGGGAAACCAGTAGATTAAACATCTTTTATAGGTATGATATGAAGTCTAATTTACTTGACATCTAGTCATATAAACTTAATAGTTTCAGTAATCTTATGTGAAAGATATCAATACAATCCTAAGGAATCCCATTTAAAGGTAGTGAAAAGGATTTTTTGTTACTTAAATGGAACCATGGATCTAGGACTCTTTTATACTTCTAGAAATGATTTTATTTTAAAAAAAAATTGGATTCTAAATTTAGTTGATATAGAATGGATAGGAAAAGTACATCCAGAACTTGTCATTTCTTAGGAGATTAATTAGTTTCTTGTTCATGCAAAAATCAAAACTTATTATCACTTTCTACTGCTAAATTTGAATATGTAGTAGCTAGAAGTTGTTGTGTTCATCTATTGTGGATGCAACACACACTCTAAGAATATGGTATGAGTATTAACAAAACACAAATATTATTTGATAATACTAGTTTCATTTCCTTAAGTAAAAACCCTAAATATCACTCTTATGAAAAACACATTGATATTAGGCATCACTTTCTTAGGGATCACACACAAAAAAGAGATATCATTCTTCAATTTATTAGAACGCAAGATCAACTTGCTGATATTTTCACAAAATATTTACCCTTAGATATATTTGAATACATAAAGCAGATGTTAGGAATGATAATCATAAGGTAATCTTCCATATTAACTTCTTGTTGAAACCCATATCCTTAGAGTAAAAAACTATTTTTCATAGGCGGAGTAAATTTTCTTGTTAGCCAAAATTTTTCATAGTCAAAATTTTCTTAGTTAAAATTTTCGTAGTTAAAATTTTTGTAGTTAAAATTTGCGTAGTTTAAAGATTTGTAGTCAAATTTTTCATAGTCAAAATTTTTGTAGTCAAAATTTGTGTAGTCTAAAGATTCATAGTCTAAATTTTCATATTCTAAATTTTTTTTCATAATAAAAATTTTGGAATCTAAAGTTATTCAAAAAGAATTTTTCCTCATTGCGAATAATCTTCCTAGCAATTTGAAAGGTAAGTTTCCTTTTCTAAATTTTCATAATCTTATTTTACTGGTTGTAATTTTCTCTTTTATTTAAATTTTTCATATTCAATTTTCCTTAACTCCAAATGTTTTTTCATAAAAACCTCAAAAGATTGGAATTTATCGAAATCATTCTTCGGTTATCATCTCAACCATCAGATCTTCTCAAGATGCTTTCAACCGTTGGATCAATCAGGGAAGCTTAACCATCGCTTCAATTGCATATATAAAAGACCCCCAATAGTCATCCCACATCGAACCCCAACCCTTCATGTACTGAATCTCAACCACTGTTTTTAAATTAGTTTCAAATCTTTAAGGTTTTTTTACTTTCGAATGTCTGCTAAAGCATCTTCTCATAAAGAAATATCAACTGTTAAGGAAAACCCCTAGTGGATAAGGAAACCCATTCTGCACCTCCAAATCCAAAGAAACAAAAGGCCTATCCTGATGAAGTTTTGGTTAAGTGGAGAGAAGATAAGAAAAACCAGAAAGAAGTGGAGCCTATGTTTGGCTTGGACCCTGCTGAGGCAAAATCATTAAAGGAAAAGGATGTTGAAGATCTTGAGAAGAAACAAAAATAGAAGAAGCAAAAGAAATGGATGTATAAGTATGAGATATTACAATCTCTTCTTAAGTATGATGAGAAAGTTTCTGATAAAATTCTAGTACCAGAATCCTCTTTAATTAAATCACTTCTAGAGACTCTGAGAAAGAAGTTGGTGTTTCCAAAACAAGATACAAAAGAAGAAATAGTACAAGAAGAAGAAGTGGAAGAAGAAGAATAAGGGAGTGGTGATATCGAATATATTATAAAGCAAGTAGAAGATTATCATGAGAAAGATATTCCTTCTGAGAAGTTATCAATCCAAACTTCTAAAGCCGAGTGTTCAAAACTTGCTACCCCAAGAAAAGATGAGAAGGGTGAGGAAGAAGTAAATAATTTGTCTAAAAATGAAAGTAGCAATCATGATTTCATTCACCCAGGGGATGTTGAGGCAGGAGCCAAGAAGGAAGAAGTTCATGAAGATAAAATTCTTCACCTATCAGATATTGAACATGAATCACCTAATTAAGAAAAGTCATTCTGAAAGATGATAAGGGAAAACAGGTGATAGTTGATACACCTAGAAAAATTGTGGTAAAGAAGAAAGAATTTAGTGATTAATTAAAAAGGAAGGATATTGATATTGAAAAATAATCTTCAAAAACCAAAGTCTCGGATTCAGAATCGTCCTCTCTTGGACATGATTTTTTAATTCATTCTTTGAAAAAGCTGGTTAGAACTATTACTTTATTCCCTGGTATGGACTCAAGATATGAGATGCTTCAGTATACATAAATCAAAAATCAGATTCATTATCCATGGTGATGGATAAATGTTTTAGTCTTGAGGCAGACATCAAGACCATTCTCATTGGTTACAAGGTTCATAAAATATTTTTCAGGAAGATGTCAAGATGGTCAAGGAAGATAATAGAATAAATAATAATCTTTGATGAATTTCATGATAGTGTCAAGGATGATTATTACACCGAAGATGTGAAGATCAAGGATCTTACTAATACTTTTGAAGAAAAGTTATCTGTTGAAGAAACTACTCAGAAGAAAGAAGTGAAAGATCTTAATGGGAAATTTTATTCAGTTTCTCAGAGTTGGAAGAGGGAAAGGGATCTCGGAATTGAGATTGAAGAGAAGATTTCTATGCAAGAAGAAGTTCTGAAGGCCTAGGAAGAATTTTTTAAGGATCACGAAGAGAAAATTGAAGCCTTTGAGAAAAAACAGTAGATTTGGATCAGTTGGTCAAGTGTGCATAAGAGGATCACAAGGAGCTCAAGAAGTTAAAAACCATAGTGAAGAAGCTTATGTCGAAGGGGAAGGAAGGATAATCTTTTCCAAATCCGATATTTTGTTATATTTCTCTCATTGTACAAATTCTTTTGAACATAATATATTTTTAGTTGCTCTTCATATTTTTTGGTTGTTTAGTACTAATATTTCAGGTACCATATTTTCCTTTTTATTCCCTGTATTTCTTTTTAAAAATCAAAAAGGGGGAGAAAGGAATGTCAAAAAATAATACCTAGTAAAGAATAAATTTCCCTAAGGGGGAGTTCATCTAAGGGGGAGTTTTCATCCTAAAGATTTTCCTATGCAAGAAAATGAAAAAACTCATTCAGGAAATTCAGAATATGATCCTTAGTGTTTCCAAATCCTAAGGGGGTTCATCCATAAGTAAAGGGAGAAAAGTTTTTATTTACAAGCCCATAAAAATTCTAAGTCCTTATATTCTTTTTCATAAGGATGTTTGTTATTTCCAAAAGGGAGAGATTGTTGCGTCAATAAGGTTTCCTTATGACTTTTCCATTACGTCATGTTTTGAAAATCACAAACACCGTATCATAAGGAAAATTTAATTTTCCCTAAGATTTTTCTTAATAAGGAAAATTTTTCTTCCCCATGGAAATTTATCCTTTCCTATTTTTCATTATTCACATTTTAGTCTCTCTAAATCTAACACTTTTAATTTCTAAGTAAAAAATTCAGTTTCATAGATAAAACCTCAAAATTATATAAATTATTAGATATATAGTATTCTGTTTTTAGGATCCGAATTCTAATTCTGAATTCCTCAGAATTCAGGTTCTGAATTCTCTAAAATTCAGACTCCAAATTATCTGAAATTTAGACTCTGAATTCTATGAAATTCAAACTCCAAATTTTCTAAAATTCAAACTCCGAATTCTTTTAAATTCATACTCCGAATTATCTATAATTCAGACTCTGAATTATCTGAAAATAAGACTCCAAATTCCTCAGAATTCAGACATCGAATTCCTTAGAATTCAGGTTCTGAATTCCACTAAATTCAGGATCTGAATTCCTCAGAATTCTGGTTCTGAATTCCATAGAATTTAGGTTCCGAATTTCTCAGAATTCAGGTTCTCAATTCTTCATAATTCAGGTCCCTTTGAAATTCAAGGAAAAATATGATCATTAGAGGATGGAGGCAACCTTTGGCGATGTTCCTATAAATACGATCTCATTTGAATGATCTTAGAATTGAATGATTGTTCTAAACTCTAGAGATTACATACTCTTGAAGTGATCTCTAGATAGAGAGACTCTCATTATTTGTGTTTACTGAACATCTTGTTTATATTTCTTCATGCAACTCTGATTTTTATTGTGTACAATTGAGGGATTTCTGGTATAGGAAGATAGAGGTTCTTACTACCTTAAAGATTGAGGACTTCCTTGATAAAGAAGACAGAGGTGCCGACTACCTTGAAGTTCGAGGGCTTGCGGGGATAGCAAGACAGACTCTGATATTCTTATTGAGGGCTTACCCCGGTGTGGGTAAGACTGACTTTCTTGTAAGTATAAATCAGGGGACCTTTATCCTACGTTGTTGGATACCCTACTCTTTGGGTTAAACGATTTCATACTTGTTACTTGTATTGTTTCATGTTTTTTTTCCAATGCATTTTGATTAATAAGGAAAATATAACTATCTTATATTTTCTTATACGTGTATACTCTATTTAGTAAGATTCTATACGCTTTAAGGTAGATTATTTTTCCTCGAAAAATTTCTTAAGTTTCATTTCTGGAACCATATTTCTAGAATCTAGCATGTTTGGAAAACTAAGAGGTCTTGTAAATTTACCTTTATTAACTTTTTTAACCAATAGAAAGTTTTAACCAAATTTAAATGTTCCAAAGGAATTTTTAAAGTATATAATTCACCCCCACTCCCTCTTTTATATTTATCGTCGACATAATATTTTGATCCTACAAATGGTACTCACAAATTTAAGGGGTTGACATTGATTAGACCATTTCTCCAGTATCCATAATTGAATCTACTAGGGTATTTTTATATATTCTATCCCATGGATTATTTATAAAGATACAAAAAGATTTTAAATAATCCATTTATAATAGTGATATAGATAAATAAGTATACATAGAGAAACATGAGGACTTTATTCTAGACCCAAATAGTAGTAAGATTTTTAAATTGAAGAAGCATGTCTCTGGTTTGAAGAAAACTCCAAGTGGTATATTTTAATCTTGATAAATTTCTTAAAAAATATGAAATTTAAGAATGGGTAGTTGAAAAAAAAATTATGTAAATATGACCAATTCCACATCACTATTTCTAATTATTTATATTGATGGTGTTATATTTTCTATCAATGAGGAAAGTTTATGGGAATAATTCTCATTGCACATGAATAAAAAATTCGAAATTCCAATGCTTGGAGAGATGAAATATTTCTTTTGTTTGAAGATTACCCAAGTAGTGGATTATAATTTTATCTCACAAGAAAAATATACTAAGTATCTCTATAAGAGGTTTTATGTGGAAGGATCTAAAGTAGTTTTCACACTAATTTAGGTTGGAAAAACTAATCATGGATGATGATGTATATACAGTTAATGATAGGTAGTTCATAAGTTTAACTGAAATTATCATGTACTTAGCTATATATAGGACTCATAATGTTTACGTTTCACCTTTTTTTCAAATATCAATCTAGTTGTATAGAAATGAATATTTGGAATCAAAGAGGATTTTGAGATAGATTTCAAACACATGAAATTATTGATTGATATATAGAATGAATAGTGAGTTAAATCTAAGAAATTTTACAAATTCTATGTCTAGAAATGTTATATATGAATGAAATTTTATATATTTTATAGTGTTTTACATTATTATAAGGTATGTTTCATGGAATTCAGATAATGAAACATCAGTCACATAGTGTCTGAATATATGGATTTATCACAAGTTTATACTCAAATGATTTGGATGAAGATATAGGTAAAGGATTTGAAAGTTGGAATTAATTACCCTTCGGTTATAGGATGCGATAATCAGATTGCTATTAACTTTTCCAAATATATATTATATTATTAAAAATATAAACAAATTGACATAAGATAATATTTTTAAAAGAAATATTGGGTGAATTTATTCTAAAGCTAGAATTTTTTCCATTTAAGGAAGAAATTTCTAACATCCTTATAAATCCTTATAATTGAATCTTTTGAGAAACATTGTTTGAAAATGGGAGTGTATTCCTCCTTCCATCATTGACGTATGTTATTACTTGAGTTTCACCCACTCTTTTATTATGCTTAAATCTTTTTTTAAAGGATATATAATCTGTAGAGAGATAAAACTATTCTACATGTTTATGATCTGTTTTAATGTGTTTGTTGAGTAAGTATATGAAATCTCTTGAATGAATATGATATCTCATTCTTCCTAACATGATTTTTAGAGTTTTTTTGGATGATTTTTTTAAGTATGGTATTACTATAAGAATTAATCATTGTTTTTTTCTTCATTAAGGTAGATCATATATATTTTATATTTGAATGATTTATGACTCATTAAATTAGATACATTTTTTCTTTATATCATTATTTCGTTTGGTTTTATTATCAATAAGAGAGATGATAGATTTATGTTTTTGAAAAAAAAATTGCAGATTGTTGAACCCACTAGTCGATGATGTTTTATTTTTATCAAAACTAGTTTATGTTTGATAATCAATAGAATTATCCTTATATGATAGAAAAGTTCTTGAAGGAAGTATTATCTATAAAAATTAAATAATGAATTTATCATGGTTGGAAAATTATGAAAATAATCAGAGAAGTGTTTAGAATTGAGGGATACAATATCATATGTATAGTAAAAATTGGATGACATTTTCAATTTATCTTAAGTGTTTGATATGGGCCTGAGTTAAATAAAAGTGGTTCTAATAAGATTTGGAGAAGTTTGGAAATTTAGTTTTGGAATTGAGAAAATGGAAAAGGTATGACCACCCTGTATAGATGTTTTATAGACTCTATAATACTCATTGGTTACCCTATAATATTTGTTTCCATACCATCATGATGATTTTAGATTCATATAAGGATTAATTGAAAACTGTAAGTATTGTTTTAATTTTTATAATGATAGTTTGTTAAACCATAAGGATTATCTATCCAAATGAAATGAGTTTAGAATGAAATTTAAAAATTAATAAACCATAGGATCATTTATCCTTATGATGAGACTCTGTAAGGATCATTTGACCTTATTAAATAGTTGCTAACTAAAAAATGGTAAAAGAAGGAAAATATTATAAGGATCATTAATGAATATATTGGAAAACTTTTACAAGGATAATAAATCATATGAGGCTGTGATTTATTATTCATGAAATATAGTATGAAAACTATAATAAAGATTTGTGATTTAATCTAATAATAGTGGATCAAGTTGAAGTTGGACCTAAGAAAAGGTCTAGCCTTATAATGACGGATTTTTTAGAGATTTAAAGATTTTCATACA
Organism: Viscum album; assembly: GCA_963277665.1. NCBI lineage: Eukaryota > Viridiplantae > Streptophyta > Magnoliopsida > Santalales > Viscaceae > Viscum > Viscum album. The sequence goes on along the minus strand of OY728130.1, from coordinate 1,903,510,885 downwards.
CAATAATGTAGAATGATGTTAAGTTTATATATTTTTTGGGGTAAAAGAAGTTTTGGTAATTGAAATGTGTTTTTAAGGAAATATCAAGACTCATAAATACATAAATGAGGCATTTTTTTAGATTATGTAATGACATATAAATTGAGAAATGTGACCAAGAAAAATCTAATTATCATAAAGAATTAAAATATAAGTCTTAAAGAGAAATTGGTTTTCACTAATTTCAATTTAAATTGATGAAAAAAAGGTGGAAGGTGTATAGATTTTTGAAATAGTTTTTTCTTGGGATATAATGATTATAAAAGAATAAATAAGAATAAGAGAGAGATGATGAACTCTTTTTGAGTATTAATAATAGCTGAAGAAGACTGTTCTGAAAATAGGAGGAAGAAGATCAGCATCTATAAATCCCACATAGAGGATCTATTATTCATCAGTGATCATTCATTAAAAGCAATTGTATTATTCAATTGAGGATATTTTTTAATTTTTTAAATATAACCATTATAATGGGTCCAATGCCTTATAATTACTTGATATTTTCTTCATAATCAGAGGATAGCTATGTGCATGGGATAAAAACATTCATACAATGGGGATATATTCATCCTTTCATGAGGAAAACCTCAATAAAAAAATTTCATGTGCCCATTTATTTATTTTATTAATTTTACCCTTGAGATAATGGTTTTATGACACCTTTGAATTCTTTGGTATGTCTAATTTTTAGTTTTATTTATTTATTTTTTATTAATTGAATTCCTGAGAGTATGAGGTTTAAAATATTAAATTTTTTAGAAATAGGATATGGTGTATTGTTAGTGCATGGTTAGTATTAACCATGTAACTAAGTGTGAAATAGGGGTGTTTAAGGGACCAAATAGTTTTTCATGGTCTCCATATAGTTTTTAAAACCGTTTGGTAGTTTCAAAGAAACTATTTATTGTTTTTTTTTGATAAGTTAGTGGCTCTCATATATTTAGCATATGGTTTACTGAATCATGAATCCAAACTATGTAGTCCATGAATTATTATTAAAACATGTAATTTATGTAAATTTCTAAACATATTTCAAATCCAAAAACACTCAATTTAATCTAAATTCATGTGATATCCTCCCTCCTAGGTTTGGATCTCTTCTCATATTCATTTATTGGTCGATTTCATTTGAATTTGGGTGATTTCTATTGAGGTAATCTTGATTTTTCATTGATTTATATTTCCCTATCCTTATTTTCCCTTATTCTTCCATTTCCATAAAGTGTTATAACCCAAGAATACCATGGGTAATCAGTCTAGGATTTAGGGTGGATTATTAATGGGATTTATTAGTGATTTTGGTTTGTGAGGAATCTTCCTTGTCGGTGCATGTAGTTTTCATTGAAGGAAATGTGTTTTAATTTGGTTTTAGGGTAGTTGTCTCTATTTAGTGGTGATTTTCAATGGCTCAACATTAGTTTTTTATGTATGTTGGTTTTTATTAAATAAATTTCTTTTATATTGAGTTGATAATGATTTTTTATCCCTATTTTATTTGATTCTAGAAATGTAATTGAAATTTAATGGTTTTAAATTATTTTTTCAAAAGACCTGGCCTTTATACATGATAAGTGTTTGATAAAATTCTTCAATGAAGGTTTTTAGTTTGAATTGGAATTATAAAGGGGATTTAGAAAAGGATTTTCCATGTTGATGATGTTGGATTTTTTATGATATTTTTTTAATGAAATTGGAATTTACAATTTTTTATATGATCAGATATATATGTCATAGAAGAAATTTTCGGGGTATGGGTGGCTTAGATAATGGATGTCATGGTCTAGGTTGTTAACTAGCTATGTTATATAACTTAAGTGAATCAAGAGGGCTAATTAGAATAATGTATGTCATGAGGGAGACCAATGGATCTCCCAATAATATTGTTCTCAATTAGTTGGCTACTGAACCTATATTTGAATAAGTCCTACTTGACCCCATTAGAAACATCCCATGTTTAATGCTTCTTATGCCTTGTTTGATTTTTTATTCCCTTAATTTTATGCCTAATACCCAATCTAGGTTATATGATGATGTTTATTATTACACTTATACAATTTTTGGGAGAGTTGATTAATTGATAATTTTTTATTCATTAATTTGAATCATTTTTTTTAGTAAAACCAAATGGATTTTTAAATAAATTTTTATAAAGTGAAATAGTTTTAAAAAATGATTTCAAATTGGAGTTATTTTTTCATGGATAAATTCCATATATAGAATCATGGTAGGGTACTATTAGTTTTTTCTTTACTCTCTATATATTTCTATGGGTGTATGTAGACTTGGTTTTGTAGGATGTTGGTAAAGGTAAGTATATTATGTCATTTGGTGGATCCTCTTAATAAACTTGAAAGTGGTTGGTTTGTGGTAGTGGACATGATGGTCTCATGGATTTTAACTTATGTGAATCATTTTAGAATCATGGGGATGTTACGTATTGACCTCAATATACTTAATCCCATTTTGATATTTTTTTATGTTGGCTTATAGATATTATGTATATATTTCTTTTAAATTTTCATGTTTTTTTAATAATGTTATTAGTTTTTTATTATTTCTCTATATGCTCTGCTTGGATATTCCTATATTTTAGAGATTTCTTATTAAAATTCCTAGATTTCCTAGTTTTTAATGGGTCATGTTGGATTTATAAGAGTAATATTTGGTTTATTATTTGGATTCATAGGGTGAAATCATTCCCTTTTAGACTGAAGTCGATACCCTAGACATTTCATCCATCTTTTCATGATGAAACTCATTGCATCGTGGAGACGGTACGTTGTACGTATGCATGAGTGACGATATCATTCCCCTAAATGTGAAAAGGTAAGAAAATGGATGGTATATTTTCTGTTCTAGAATAAATATCATGTTATTGAAATCATATAAAATTATTATTTCCATCATTATACTCATCCAAGTAAAGTGGAGATGAAAAACATATTACACCAAGACGTGGAGACGGTAAGCCGTATATACGCATGCGTGGTACTTTCATTTTTCCTAGGATGAATAAAATTTTTAACATGGTCATTACATGATCATAATAACATCTAATAATATATATTATACTATATTTATCACTTCATAATGTAATCAATACATGAATTGGATGTAGAAGAAGAAATAATTTTGAAAGAGTCGGTAAAGAGATTACTTCTTCTTCAACAATCTACCTCTAGATCTCCTCTTTGGGAAACTATAGTTTGTATTTTTAGAAGAAAATAACCAGTTAAATGTTACTAGGGAAGTTGAGAATATAAATTCTATGGTTTTTTTAATATAAAAGGCTCAAAGTGTTGTTATGAAGTGAGGCAAGAGGTACCTTTTTATAAGAGAGGGGAGGGCACTCTTGGAATCCTTTAAAATATTAAATTATTATAAATTGATTTTTAATTTCAAATATCTCCAAAGTGATTTATTTCAAATCCAAGATTCTTATGGTTAAAAATAATATCAACCAATTATTTTTTTACATATTTATGTTACAATATTAACCTTATATCTTGGATTTATCCCTTAGTTAAACCCCTTAACTTTTACCATTACAACTTCGCTTTTACACTTTAGGGTTAATATAGTTACTATAAAATTCCAAACAAATACTAAATAGATCATTTATGACATATATAACCTTATTCTAGTTATTTGTGATAATTTTATGTTTTTATTAATTTTATATCATTTAATAAAATATTATTTATTTTAAAGTATCTTTTATGTCAATTTTGATACTATCAAATATTTTTTTTAATATTATAACACCATGATAACTTCTAAAAATCCCATATAATATATCACTAAAATATATAATTTATCTATAAAATTCGTTTATTCATCAATTATGTCAAATTATATTTATTTCAATATTTTAAATACAATTTATTTGATATTTCCATTAATTAAACGACTACTACATCATCATTATGTAGGCCTTTATTTAAATTATTTGCTCTCTGAAAATTAAAAATAAATTATCATGAAAATATAAATTTATTATATTTAAAATCAAAATATATAGTATAATTTATATTTTTAATAACTTTATAATAAAAATTATTCACTTATTAAAATTAGGAGTATAACATTGATAACTTTTCTTTAAATAAAATATAACAAATGTCATCTTCTTACTCATGTGGATTAAAAAGGTTATAATTTATGAATTAAGTTTATTTTGGTTGAAACCCACTCATCCAATGAGATAAGGACATGTTTTAGGGTAATTTTATAATATTATAATATTATTTTTACCTGTAATTTCCTGATTTACCCTTAAAAGTTGTAAAGATATACTAAACTTGCTATTAAAAAATTAATTTGATCTTATATGAAATTAAATACCATTATTATTAAAATAATGTATATTTTTTTAATTCAATTCACATAAGTGATAAAATTATGTTTAACGCTAATCCCGCAAACGTAACGAGAAGGTGGTAAAAAGAACATTCAAAAGTTCAATAAGTTTTTATATCTAATTTTAATGTTAAAATTATTATAATGACAATAATTGGATTAATATATTTATAATTGATCAATTTTTACATTAAAATCAATTTAATAGATAAGTATTATTTAAATGAAAAATGAAATTTTTAACAATAATGTAGTTTTTTCTCTATTTATCAAAAAATGAAACTTCTCAGAAAAATGCTCAAAAATTATCCTAATTTAATTTTTACATTCTAGATTCAAAAATAATTTTTATTTTACCAAATTTAATTTCTAAGATTTTCTAAAATTAATTTTATTGATTTTCATAGAAGAATATAAATGTATGTTTTTTTAGAAAATAGTATTTCTAACCATATTAAGATTTTACCAAAAATTGTACATTTAATTATAAATATGTTTTATTTATGTAAGTTTTTTAAAAAATTAGATATTTGTATTCATATTTCTATGATTAAGGGATTGGTTATAACTATATCATTTAAATACTTATAATATTAAAGTGTTGTTTCCTAGAAACTTGGTGTTATGTGTAATGAAATCCAAGTTTGTATTGCATGTAGTGAAAGCATAACTTGGTGTTACATATAAATTAATCCAAACAAAGTGATTTTATATAACAATAAAAATATGTATTCATTTTTACATGAAGTGAAAAATATCGAATATATTTTAAAAAAATATATGTATTTAGTTTTGGATGGTGCTTGGATAGGCCTTGGAAGGTCCGATGTGATTCGTAAATTTCTTGGAAAGTTTATTTAATGAGGTAGGTGGTATAATATATTTATCCATAGTATTGTAAAATAAATTGCATAGGTATGTGTTGTAAGCCTTAATCCTTATCAGTGACATGTTTTCTTCCTTGATTTAAGAAATGTAGTTGGGTGATGAGATTAACTTAGTTAAGTTTGTTTATTGAATTGATTAAATAGTGATAAGGGATAATGGGTATAACTTGGGCATAAATGGTTGTGACTCTTAATGGGATAAGGTGTGGTGTATTATGGGTTTTGTTTTATGAAATGCCTTTGGGTCTTTTAAAATGGTATTAAATATGTTCATTGGTATTTGAATTATTTTTGGGTATCAAAAGGGGAAAAGCTATGTTTTGAAATTATCAGTAGTATAAGATATTTATCTATAGTCCTATAAATTAATTTTCATGGGTTTGTGGTGTACGCCTTAATTACTATAAGTGACTTTTTTTCTTCCTTGATTTAAGAAATGTAGTTGGGTTATGAGATTAACTTAGTTAGGTTCGTTTGTTGAATTGATTAAATAGGGATAAGGGATAATGTGTAGAACTTGGGAATAAATGGTTGCGAATCTTAAGGGGATATGGTGTGGTGTTTTATGGGTTGAATTTTTGGAAAGGCATTTGAGTATTTTGAAATGGTATTAAATATGTTCATTGGTATTTGAATTATTTTTGGGTATCAAAGGGGGGAAATCTATGTTTTTAAATAATTCATGTTTTGAAATGAGGTGTGACATCCAAGTGGTTTATGAAAAGGTGGTTTAAATTGGATTTAAAATGTTGATTTGAAATGGGAACATGGTGTCATCTTTGGTCCGAATATCTTAATGTCTCTTTTTATGGTTTTAATGGAAATGTATTCCTTGAGCCTTGTTAGTTTTCAAAGGGAAAGAACCATGTTTTAAAAGTTGGGTTTTGAAATGTTTAATGAGGGTTTTTTGTTTTTCTTAGTGTGTGAAAAAAGGTTGGCACTTATTGAGGCATGTTTTGGTTTTGTAGGCTCGTAGGGACCTTATTACACTCCAGTGGTTAACAATGGTTGTTGTGTCTTCCTATAACATTTTTTGTGGTCATGATGTTGATAACAGGTAGTTACGGAATGATATATTTGATATATGGTTTAGATGTTGGACTGATTCTCTAGAAATGATGGATTTGCTATATGTTTTAAGTGATGGACTGATGCTTTGGAAAAAAGTAGTATACTATATATAAGATGTCAAGATGACGCTCTGGACAGCCATAGTATACTATTTGGTTTAACCACCAAACTGAGGCTCAAGGATATGATGGTATACCATGAGTAAAAGTATATTGGACTAATTCTCATCCTCCTTTGGTTGGGCCAGACTAATGCTCTAGGAACCATCGATGTTATGTATATATGGATGATGGAATGAGTCTTCGGGCACTATTATTGTGTTTTGTGATGGGTTTGTTAGACCTTATGTACTGTGTCAGTATCTATTTTTTGGTTTATGGTTAGGTGTTGGATAAAGGTTCTATCCATGTTTTACATTAACCTTGATATTTTTTTAGATTCCAGACTCACATTCTAGGAACTGATGGCTCAGGTACGTCATAATTATATAGGTATTATAGGTTTATTCTTACTTGAGTTAAATGAAAATTTAACACCCTACCATGACATTTATAGTATGAACCTACTATGTTAGGCTTTAGAGGACAGGTTTAGAATGTTGGATGTTGGGTTGGATTGGGTGTCACCTTAGAACCCTTGTACTAGTGGGAACTAATTGAGCTATCATGGTCCTTGGCTTTATCTCCTTCCTTTACTATTTATTTATTTTACTATTTATCTTAATACATTTTTTTTCTGACTGGTATTTTCTTTACACACCATTTATGGTGGTCTACTGAGTTTTACTCACACTATTATTGGGTATCCATTACGCCTAGGTACCTGAGTAGTGCTCACATGTTTATTGTAGGCATAGGTTTGGGCAGAGGCTTGGGTTGAGTATAGACTATTCAAGAATGATTGCTCAAGTTGTATCAGGTTATTGGATGTGTGTGACTCAGTGATGTTGTGGTTATTGTTTTTTATTTTTTTATATTTGATTATGTATTGTAACTGGACTAGTGGGATTTGGTTGAATATATGACATGGTTGTTTAGGACTTTATTGAACTTAATCATATTATAGAATGTTTCATGTTTAGTTTATTTATTTTTTGCACATACTTTGATGTGTATGATATTTGGTTATTTACTCCTATTTGGGAACTTTGATATGGAAGTATAGTCTTGTCACAATACCATCTTAGACCCTCATTGACATTCAGAAGCCTTGGACGTATGAGAATTCATTCTTTAGGTCTTTCGGTGCTCAATCTTGGGTCACTGATTCAGTGGAACCTAATCCAAGACATTACACTAAGAATTGAATTTCAATATAAATCTAATTTTTATGAGAAATTATACCTCACCATAAAGGAATTTTTCATGTCACAATTTTTTTTATGCATGATTATGTGGAATGAAGTTATTGTTGTGGATTTTATGGAGAAAAAATCCATGATAATTGAAATATAATGTAAAATAATTCCTATGATTGTATAGATTTAAATGATGGGTATAATAAATATTATTGAATAAGATAAAAATGATAAATAATACCATGATAATTCTCATTATCATAAGAAATTAAAATATGAGTCTTTAAGAGAAATAATTAAAAAAATAATGTGAATTCAAATTAACGGTTGAAAAAGGTGGGGTGAAAAAAAAATTAGAAATTCTTTTTTCTTGTGATGTGAGGAGTATAAAAGAATAAATGAGAATAATAAAGATATGATGATCATTTTTTGAGTATTTTGAGTAGCTAAATAAGACAGCTCTGAAAATAGAAGGAAGAATATTAACATTTTTGAAGATTATATAAAGTTTCAATTATTGATTAGTGGTAATTATTTAGAATGAGATTTTTTATTCTATTAAATTAATTTTATAACTAGTTTAATACAACCATTCTAATGGGTCTATTTCCATGACCTTTCTTGAGTTCTTCTTAATAATAAGAGTAAATTTCTGAATAATCCTTCTATATCATTTCAACCAAGGAGGAGTCGAACCGAATATATGAAAGAATGATAAATTTTGATCTTAATGAGAATCAAAGTGTGTGGATCAATAAACAAGATCACATTTTTTCATGTGGATTCAAGGGAAAGAAGATAAATATGGAGGAATAAATTCACACTTAGGGAAAGTTAGTCCATCATTTTGAAGAAATCATCAAGGAAGACCTAGAAACTCAAGTAACTACATTAAAATGGGGATTATATAGATTGAATAGTTTTAATAACTTCAGACTTGACTTTAATGATTTTGTGACTTATTTATGTGTTCAATGATTCATTGGCATGCTCTATTAAGGTTTCCAACTTTTCCAAAAAAGTACTTTTGATAAAAAAATCAGTCTTAATAATAAGAGAGCTGTGTGCATGGGATAAAAACCATGACATGCCAAGTACATATTTATCCTTTTAGGAGATAAACCTTATTAACAATTTACTTATTTCTATTTCTTTTATGAATTATTTTGGTCATTATTAGAATTATGATGAGAATGCATGATAGTTAGAGGGTTTTTTGAAAAAATTTGTAAGCACTGACTAACCCTCTCCATCAATGCCTATCACCATTCATGTGATCCTAGAAATTTGTATCATAGAATGTCTACTCTATGTGTTTTATCTATATTAATTATCATGGATTGACATAACTCATTTTAAAAAAAATTCCTACTTTTCATGGAAAAAGGATTCACATTTAAAAAGAGTTAATGGTGTCATATCTTCTATCTAAGGGGGTCGATTTACTTTATTCTATCCAATATTATTTCACTATGCCCAATATAACCACAACATCATCTTTGAAAAATAATTAAACCATTTAATGTGATGTAAAGGAAAATAATTCATTATTTTCCTCTTTTTCATATAATTATATAACAAAATTTATGTTTTTTAGAACTAATAATGTCATTTAGGTGAACCTTCATAGTACCAAAGAAGGAAAAAAGGTAAAGGAAGTGAAATTACATATCAATAGAGATTAGTTTGAATAAAATAGAATAAAATAAGATTAAATATTTTATTAATTCTTTACAAGGGTTAATCTAATTGTTATCGTAGTCAAAGGGTTTGGAGATACTATTAATGATTTGAATATATAGAATAATATTGTGAGAATTTTTCTACACAAGTTTGATGCTAAGATCCTAACTATTAAAGACAAATATCTTGATAAACTTCACAACACTCTCATCAATTATGATGTGATAAGAGGAGAAGAACTTAAAATTAAGGAAAATAAGGAAAATTAAATTTATTTTGAAATATTCAAAGACTTGAAAGTAGAAGAGGATTAGGGGTATTCTAATGAGTGATAAAGTATGAATTATTTTTATAAAACACTTTCTCTGATGTAAATAAGATTCACACGTGGAATAATTACATAAATTCTTGAACTTATTTTTAAATTTTTTAGCTGTGGGAATGTAGACCATTTTTCTACAAATTTTCCCTTGAAAACTAGATGATATAATTAAGATGATAAAGATACCAGGAAGACAGAAAAAATTGATATCTTTTCTAAATAAATGTTTTTCAAATGGATTGAATTAAATTTAACATAAGTCTATTATAAGTAACATTAATTTAGTTAAAAGATGTGAATTAAATAGTCAATAAATTGATTATAATTAGGAAACTTAAAGTGATGCCTCTCAAAAGGTGATCATGGTATAAGAAGAATAAGAAGTGGTCTTATAATAGTTATAATCACAAACCAATAGTTAGTATGATGTATAAGAATATGAAACATAAAAATAATGTAGTATGAAAATAAGAATAAAAATGAATTTCAAGGCAATATGGTGGTTGAGAGAGTAAAATATTCAAATAGAAAATTCATATAAGAAGATTCAACTACATATTGAAAATATAATTTGGTCAAATTACTTGAAAATATGAAGCTTTAAATAGTTTTAAAATTAAGAATCCTTAAGTATATGAATTCTATTATTATTATTGGGGATAAATAGGTTTAGAAACAATGAAAGATGATAGTTTAAATTGAGAAGTATGAAGAGAAAATAAAATGTTACTACAATAAAAATAATGAATAAAAAGGTGAGTGTTTCAAGTAATAAGATTAAACCACTAATTTCTTTTATAAAACTATCGATATTGAAGAAAATTTTATCAGAGAACCACCACAAAATAAAAACTTGATTCCTTTAGAAGCTAATATAAAAAATCTAAATTATTCAAGAAGCATGTTTAAAAGTAAAAAGTATTTGTAGATATGAAATGAGGAGTCAATAAACCATACCATGTTAGTCCCAAGAGTCAAAGAGAGTACTGCACAAAAGGAATTGATGATAAAAACAAAATTGAGAACTTGAAACAAATCTATAATACTGCTTGATCAGTATCAATATTTATTTTAATGAAGAATATTTTGGGGATTTTATTGTTAATATAGTGTTTTTATCCACAAGTTCTATATTTTTTTGTACAAACTATCATTACCAGGTCTTATAGGGGATAAACAATCAAGTGGGAGATAACAACCATGAATGAGAACATTTTGGAAACCGAAAATAATTAAGAAGTGCAAAATGAGAAAGTGTTTTAGGATTTTGTGGTTGTTGTTTTGGTGTGTGATCATGAAGGATACACCTCTGATGAGTGAATTTCATTTATTCAATATTAGTTAAATATATGTCAAAAAATTATAAATATTTAAAATAAAGGTCGTATTAGACAAAAGTATGATTTGGTGAAATTATTATTTAAAACAAGAAAATATAAAAATAATTGGATCATTGACAGTGGATATTCCTATAGTATTTTTGGTGATTTTAACAATCTAAAAATATTGAAATTTATAATAGGGGAGCTATCACTTTTAGAAATTATAGATCACTAAATATAAAAGGTTTTAAAACAATCAATATTGGAAAAAATAATATTATTCTATATAATGTCATATTTTTTATGGACTAAAGAACAATTTATTATGTGTGTCATAGATCTGTGATACTACAAATGATGTTATCTTTAGGTAAAATTTATTCCTAGTTAATGTATTGAAATATGAGGGAAATTAAAACAAGAATGTTGAAAATTTTATATAGTCTATTTTAAGTGGGAGAAGTTATAACTGACTATTTTTTTAGATAGAAAGAATAAAATAATTTGACGCATATAATGCATGACCATCTTGGATAAAAGAACATGATGAAACTCATCAAGGAAAAGGTAATGAGGAATATTACCATTTTTATGGATGACATATTTATTGTTTGTAACACATTTCAAAAAGGGTAAATGGTAAAAAATCATAAAGGATATGATATTCAAACCTTAAAACCATTAATTTCATTCTTTTCTAATGTTTACAGACCTATAAATATTAATTTATCAAGTAGAATAAAAAAATAATTCATTACCTTTATTTATGAATTCAAAAGGATGATATTCATTATATTGTTGTCATATAAGTCTAAAGACTTTTCTAGATTCAAAAGATTTATAATATTAGAAGAAAACTAAATAGTAATGTCCTTGAAGTTATTGAGATATGATAATGGAACTAAATATTCCAACAAGTGGTTCTCTGAGTATATTGAAAAACATGAAATCATGCTTGAGTTTAGTGATCCACATACACCTCAACAAAATGCTGTTACTACAAGAAAGAATATAATTTTAGTGGATATGGCTAGAAATATTCTTACAATGCATTGTTCAATAATATTTTACTAACTATAGGTAATAACCACTATTGGAATTATTTAGAAAAAGATATACTTTGAGGTAAAACTCATATATAACTCTCTATGATATGTTGTTCAAGAATAATCCCAATAATAATCACTTTATTTTGTTTGGGAGTCCCACAAAATTTAATTTTTATAAAAATTTTACAATAAGAAATATGAGAGAGTAATTTAATGTGATAATGTCATGGTTTTCGAAAATGATGAAATTTAAAAAATAAATCACTATAAATGATAACGATTATGTTTTTATTTTGGAACCTATTCAATAAACTATAGATAAGATAAAGGTTCACAATAAAGATGTATATTCTGCTTACTTTAGTGATGATAATGAATTTAAAAAGTTTAATAGAGAAAATTCTAATTTAAAAAAATATGTTGATGTTGAGAATATTATTAGAAACAAAAATAAAGTTGTTTGTAAAAGAATATAGAACATGGAAACTAGTAATACCATTTTTCTACAAAAAATTAAACCATTAACAATTGGAGTATCACTTGAACATAAGAAGTGGGTTTAAGCTATTGAAAATCATTGTCTAATGACTAAGGTACACAATGTTCAATCCATCACCAATATATCCTTGAGTGCTAATTATAGTGATGGTAAATATTATGAATCTTTGGATAAATAATATTCTTCTGATAAAGATAATACTTTACCTACTTATAAAGAAGTCTCTAGGTTTTCTAAGATCCTTGGAAATGAAAATTATAAAGTCAAAAAAAATCTTGATAAGGAAAATTATAGTATTTATATTCTTACTAAAGAAATATCTGATCATTATAAAGATCTTTATAAGAAAATATATGATTTTTAAATTATTTAAAAAACCCTTGAGGAAGTTAATTCTGATAAGGATAAAAATTCTAAGGATCTATAAAAATTAATTTCTAAGAAAAATGTTTTTGAGACTAACTCTAGTGCTAAAACTAACGTTTTTTAGGATAAAAACATAGTTATTAGACTAAAGTTAGAAATATTTTCCTTGAGGAAGTGTTTTCAAACATTACCTCAAGTAAAGAAAACTTTGATAAGATGTATTCCCAAAATAGACCTCTAAGGAATAATTCTATATTTTTTTAAGGTTGGGCTCAAAGCCTCATTTTATTATTTAATGAAATGACCACTTTTGACTGGGTAGAGGGAGACCCATAACATATCCCGAAGGCCCAAAGATAAGAAGCCTTAATACAAGGCTTGAAAGCCCTTTTTTTGCCCAAAGGGCCCCTTAGTGAATAGTACTACTACATTACCCAAGCTGCTACAGTACCACCACCGCTACAGTTCCTGCTACAGTGCCTCTTCCTCTATAGTGTTTCCACCACTACAGTTCCACCATTGCTACAGTACCCTACTACAGTGCTTCTACAGTACCTGGAAAAAAGTCCCTACCCATATTTTATCCTGGGTCTTTTGGATTCCAAGAAAGAGCTCTTTGGCTTCTGGATTTGTTTATACTCATTCAAAATCGATTTTTAGTAACAATTATTTTGTACCTCAAAGTGCTTCATTCTAAAATAAGTGTCAGTGTGGTGGATATTGGAAAAAAACCCTTAAAAAACGCAATTTTAGGTTTTCATAAAGCTTATTTTTCTAACCTAATGTGGATTCCTAAAATTTTTATTTCTGAAGTTTCTGGATCCAAGAAAGTATGGTTCCAAAATTCAAACACTTTTGTTTTCAAGAAAGTAAAGATAGTACCAACAGTAGTACATGGTACATGGACTGTGGATGTTCCCGGCACATGACTGGTAACAAAAACCTCCTTGAAAAGATTATCAAGACAAAGGAAAGAAAATTAACTTTCGGAGATTAATGCTCAGGGAGAAATTATTGGTATAGGTAACATTTTTCTTCTTGGAAAAAATTTTATTTCAAATGTTTTATTTTTTAAGGGTCCTAGGCACAACCTTATTCAAATAAGTCAATTATTTGATGAAGTTTATCTTGTGAATTTTAGAAAGGACAAGTGTTTAGTACATAATTACAAGGAAGAGTTTATTCTTTCTTCCCATAGGAAAGAGAATGTTTACACACTAAACATAGAAGACCATAGGATCCAGGATGTACCTTTTCTTAGTGCAATGGAAGATCATTCTTGGTTATGGAATAGAAGGTTAGAACACTGTAACCTTATAAATCTATGAAAACTCTATAAAAAAGACTAGTTAAGTATCTAGTAGAGCTTAAATTTGATTCTTCAAAAGTTTGTGATCCTTGTTAATATGGCAAGAAACATAAATTAGGTTTTAAATCAATCAGTGAAGTCTCAACTACTAATTCATTACATTATGTGCATATGGATCTTTTTGGTCCAACACAAACTGGAAGCATTGGAGTAAAATATTATTTATTTTTTATAGTTGATGATTACACTAAATTTGCATGGGTCTATTTTATAGAAAATAAATCTGAAGATTTTTCTTATTTAAAAAGTCTTAGCACCCAAGTTAAAAATGAGGAAAACCTTTCATTGATAACTATCCATAATGATCATGGAGGAGAATTTAAAAAAATTTATTTTGAGACTTTTTGTAGTAGAAAAGTCATTACTCATAACTTCTCAGATCCAAGAACTCCTCAACAAAATAGTGTTGTTGAAAGAAGAAATATAATTCTTCAAGTGATAACATGAACAATGTTGAGTGAATATTCGGTAGCCAAAAAATTTAGGGTTGAAGTTGTAAGTACTTCTTGCTATACTATAAATTGTGTTTTTAATAGACTTTTTCATAATAAAACTCTTTATGAGTTGTGGAATGGTAGAAAACCTAGACTTTCCTACATCAACGTTTTTGGTTGCAAGGTATTCATTCTGAATACTAAAGATAATATAAAAAAAATTTCACCAAAATGTGATGATGAAATTTTCTTAGGCTACTCTACAACTTCTAAGGATTATAGAGTTTTTAATAAAAATACTTGTACTGTTGAAGAAATAGTACATGTAAAATTCAAGGAAACTGGTCCTTTTGCTTTTAAACATCCTCATCCTACATCTACAGATGTATTTTCAAAAACTGATTATTAATCCTTGATATAATATCCTTCTAATAAGGAAATTTTTCAAGAAAATGTTTCTAAAGCATTTACCCAATAACAATTCCAACCATACGTTGATGAACAGGTTTTACAAAACCCAAATTAGTTGTTTCTTAAGAATCATCCCAGTGATAGTAACATTTGTGATGTAAATCAACCTGTAAGGACTATAAGTTCCTTAAGAAATTAAGTATAACATCTAGCTTTCCTTTCCCAATAAGAACAAAAAATCACTGATGAAGCTTTAGGTGATAATGATTGGATAAAAGCTATATAATATGAGCTAAATGCATTCGAATGAAATAAAGTCTGTACCTTGGTTGAAAGACCTAAGAAAACATATGTTATTGGAGTAAAATGGGTCTTCAGAAATAAGTGTGATGAAAATGGAATCATAGTAATAAATAAAGCTAGATTGGTTGTTAAAGGCTATAATCAACAAAAATTAATAGAATATGAAGAAACCTAAGCTCCAGTAGCTAGACTTTAATATATTCATATTCTACATGCCTTTGCAGCATTAATTAATTTGAATCTTTTTTAAATGGATGTTAAATGCGCTTTCCTTAATGGATATGTTCAAGAGGAAGTTTTTGTTGAACAACCTCTTGTTTTTGAAGATACAAAACATCCTGAACATGTTTTTAAACTTACCAAAGCTTTATATGGTCTTAAATAATCCCCAAGAGCCGGGTATAATAGACTTGCCAGATTTTTGCTTCAAAACAATTATGTTAAAGGAAATTCTGATCTAACCCTTTTTATAAAGAAATACAAGAAAAATGTTTTGATTGTTCAAATTTATGTTGATGACGTTATATTTGGTTCAACTCATCAATCTTTAACTAATTATTTTTCAGATCTAATGAAATATGAGATTAAAATGAGTATGATGGGGGAGTTAACATTTTTCCTTCATTTTCAAATTTCTCAAAAACAAATATATATATATATATATATATATATATCCCAACATAACTATATTAATTATCTTCTTAAAAATTATAGATATGACAACACTAAGAGTATAAGTACTCCAATTGGTACCTCAAATTCACTTGATCTTGATGAAGCTGGGAAACCAATAGATCAAAAATCTTTTATAGGTATGATAGGAAGTCTACTTTACTTGACATCTAGTCATCTAAACTTAATGGTTTCGGTAAGCTTATGTGCATGATATCAATTAAATCCTAAGGAATCCCATTTAAAGGTAGTGAAAAGGATTTTTTACTACTTAAAGGGAACCATGGATCTAGGACTCTTTTATTCTTCTGGAAATGATTTTGTTTTAAAATGTTTTTTCGATGATAAATTTAGTTCATATAGAATGGATAGGAAAATTACATTCGGAACTTGTCATTTCATAGGAGATTAATTAGTTTCTTGTTCATGCAAAAATCAACACTTATTATCACTTTCCAATGCTAAATCTGAATATGTAGCAGCTGGAAGTTGTTGTGTTCATGTATTGTGGATGCAACACACAGTCACAGACTATGGTACGAGTTTTACCAAAACACAAATATTTTTTGATAATACTAGTTCCATTGCCTTAAGTAAAAACCCTAAATATCACTCTTATGAAAAACACATTGATATTAGGCATCACTTTCTTAGGTTTCACACACGAAAAAGAGATATCATTCTTCAATTTATTAGAACGCAAGATCAACTTCCTGATATTTTCACAATATATTTACCCTTTGATATATTTGAATACATAAAACAGATGTTAGTAATGACAATCATAAGGTAATATTCCATATTAACTTCTTGTTGAAACCTATCTCCTTAGAGTAAAAAACTCCTTTTCATAGGGGGGGTAAATTTTCTTGTTAGCCAAAATTTTTCATAGTCAAAATTTTCTTAGTTAAAATTTTCATAGTTAAAATTTTTGTAGCTAAAATTTTCGTAGTTAAAAGTTTTGTAGTCAAAATATTCATAGTCAAAATTTTTGTAGTCAAAATTTTTTGTAGTCAAAATATTCATAGTCTAAATTTTTTTTCGTAATAAAAATTTTGGAATCTAAAGTTATTCAAAAAGAATTTTTCCTCATTGTGAATAATCTTCCTAGCAATCCGAAAGGTAAGTTTCCTTTTCTAAATTTTCATAATCTTATTTTACTTGTTGTAATTTTCTCTTTATTTTAAATTTTTCATATTCACTTTTCCTTAACTCTAAGGGTTTTATCTTAAAAACGTCAAAAGATTGGAATCTATCGAAATAATTCTTCGGTTATCATCTCAACTATCAGATCTTCTCAAGATGCTTCCAACCGTTGGATACATCAAGGAAACTAAACCATCGCTTCAATTGCATATATAAAAGACCCCCAATAGTCGTCCCACATCGAACCCCAAACCTTCACGTACTGAATCTCTACCACTGTTTTTAAAGACATTTCGAATCTTTAAAGTTTTTTTACTTCCGAATGTCTGCTAAAGCATCTTCTCATAAAGAAATGTCAACTGTTAAGGAAAAAACCCAGTGGATAAGGAAACCCATTCTGCACCTCCAAATCCAAAGAAACAAAAGGCCTATCTTGATGAATTTTTGGCTATGTGGAGAGAAGATAAGAAAAACCAGAAAGAAGGGGAGCCTAAGTTCGGCTTGGACCCTAATGAGGCAAAATCATTTAAGGAAAAGGCTGATGAAGAGCTTGAGAATAAACAAAAATAGAAGAAGCAAAAGAAAAGGATGTATAAGTATGAGATATTACAATCTCTTCTTAAGTATGATGAGAATGTTTCTGAGAAAATTCTGGTACCAGAATCTTTTTTAATTGAATCACTTATAGAGACTCCGAGAAAGAAGTTGGTGTTTCTGGAACAAGATCCAGAAGAAGAAATAGTACAAGAAGAAGTGGAAGAAGAAGAAGAATGAAGTGGTGATATAGAATATATTATAAAACAAGTACAATATTATCATGAGAAGGATATTCCTTTTGAGAAGTTATCAATTCGAACTTCTAAATATGAGTGTTCCAAACTTGCTACCCCAAGAAAAGATGAGAAGGGTGAGCAAGAAGTGAATAAGTTGTCTAAAAATGAAAGTAGCAATCATGATTTCATTCACCTAGGGGATGTTGAGGCACGAGCCAAGAAGGAAGAAGTTGATGAAGATAAAATTATTCACCTATCAGATAGTGAACATGCATCACCTAATCAAGAAGAATTCATTCTGAAAGATGATAAGGGAAATAGGTGATAGTTGATACACCTAGAAAAATTGTGGTAAAGAAGAAATAATTTGGTGCTTAATTAAAAAGGAAGGCTATTGATATTGACAAATAATCTTCACAAACCAAAGTCTCGGATTCAGAATCGTCCTCTCTTGGAGATGATTTTGTAATTCATTCTTTGAAAAATATGGTTAGAACTATTCCTTTATTCCCTAGTATAGACTCAAGATGTAAGATGCTTCAGCATACATTAAATCAAAAAACAGATTCATTATCCATGGTCATGGATAAATGTTTCATTCTCGAGGAAAACTTGAAGACCTTTCTCATTGGTTACAAGTCTCATAAAATATTTTTCAAGAAGATAAAAAGATGGTCAAGGAAGATAATAGAATAAATGAGAATCTTTGATGAATTTCATGAGAGTGTCAAGGATGCTTTTTACACAGAAGATGTGAAGATCAAGGATATTACTAATACTTTTCAAGAAAAGTTATCTGTTGAAGAAACTACTCAGAAGAAAAAAGTGAAAGATCTGAATGGGAAATTTTATTCAGTTTCCAGAGTTGGAAGAGGGAAAGGGATCTCGAAATTGAGATTGAAGAGAGGCTTTCTAAGAAAGAAGAAGTTCTGAAGGCCTAGGAAGAATTTTTTAAGGATCATGAAGATAAAATTGAAGCCTTTGAGAAAAAACAATAGATTTGGATGATTTGATCAAGTGTGCATAAGAGGATCACAAGGAGATAAAGAAGTTAAAAACCATAGTGAAGAAGCTGATGTTGAAGGAGAAGGAAGGATAATCTTTTCCAAATCCGGTCTTTTTTTATATTTCTCTCATTGTACAAATTCTTTTGAACATAATGCCTTTTTAGTTGCTCTTCATATTTTTTGGTTGTTTAGTACTAATATTTTAGGTACCATATTTTTTCATTCACTGTATTTCTTTTTAAAAATCAAAAAGTGGGAGAAAGTAATGTCAAAAAATAATACTTAGTAAAGAAGAAATTTCCCTATGTAAGGGGGGGTTCATCTAAGGGGGAGTTTTTTTCCTGAAGATTTTCGTATGCAAGAACATGAAAAAACTCATTCAGAAAATTTAGAATATGATCCTTAGGGTTTTCAAATCCTAAGGGGGTTTTATTCATATTCACATTGATCCATAAGTAAATGGAGATAAGTTTTTATTTACAAGACCATAAAGTTTGTAAGTCCTTATGTTCTTTTTTGTAAGGATGTTTGTGCTTTCCAAAAAGGGAGAGATTGTTGAGTCAATAAGGTTTCCTTATGAATTTTCCATTACTTCATGTTTTGAAAATCACAAACACCCTATCATAAGGCCAATTTCATTTTCCCTAATATTTTTCTTAATAAGGAAAATTTTCCTTCCCCAAGGAAATTTATCCTTGACTGTTTTTTATTGTTCACATTTTAGTCTCTCTAAATCTAACACTTTTTATTTCTAAGTAAAAAAATTCAGTTTCATAGATAAAACCTCGAAATTCTATAAATTATTATATATAGAGTATTCTGTTTTTAGGATCCGAATTCCAATTCTGAATAACTCAGAATTCAGGTTCTGAATTCTCTAAAATTCAAACTCCAAATTCTCTGAAATTCAGACTCTGAATTCTATGAAATTCAAACTCCGAATTTTCTAAAATTCAGACTCTTAATTCTTTCAAATTCATACTCTGAATTCTCTATAATTCAGACTTCGAATTATCTGAAATTCAGACTCTGAATTCCTCAGAATTCATACTTCGAATTCCTCAGAATTCAGGTTATGAATTCCACTGAATTTAGGTTCTGAATTCCTTAGAATTCAGGTTCTGAATTCCATAGAAATTAGTTTTCGGATTTCTTAGAATTCAGGTTCTCAATTCTTCAAAATTCAGGTCCCTTTGAAATTCAAGGAAAATATGATTATTGGAGGATGGAGCCAACCTTTGGCGATGTGCCTATAAATACGAGCTCATTTGAACGAGCTTAGAATTAAATGATTGTTCTACAACTCTAGATATTACATACTGTTGAAGTGATCTCTAGAGAGAGAGACTCTCATTCATTGTGTGTACTGAACATCTTGTTTATATTTCTTCATGAAACTCTGATTTTTGTTGTGTATAATCGAGGTCTTTCTGGTATAGGAAGACAGAGGTGCTGACTACCTTAAAGATTGAGGACTTCCTTGATAAGGAAGACAGATATGCAAACAACCTTGAAGTTCGAGGGCTTGCGGGGATAGCAAGACATACTCTGATATTCTTATTGAGGGATTAACCTGGTGTGGGTAAGACAGACTTTCTTGTAAGTATAAATCAAGGGACCTTTATCCTACATTGTTGGATACCCTACTCTTTGGGTTAAAATATTTTGTACTAGTTACTTGTATTGTTTCAAGTTTTTTTTCCAATGCATTTTGATTAATAATTAAAATATAACTATCTTATATTTTATTATACTTGTATACTCTATTTAGTAAGATTATATACACATTAAGGTAGATTCTTTTTCCTTGAAAAATTTTCTTAAGTTTCATT
This sequence comes from Viscum album, assembly GCA_963277665.1. NCBI lineage: Eukaryota > Viridiplantae > Streptophyta > Magnoliopsida > Santalales > Viscaceae > Viscum > Viscum album. The sequence continues at coordinate 1,903,490,044 of OY728130.1, read as the reverse complement.
TTCAGAACCATATTTCTAGAATCTAGCAAGTTTGTAAAACTAAGAGGTCTTGTAAATTTACCTTTTTAAATTTTTTAAACAATAGAAAGTTTTAACCAACTTTAAAGGTTCCAAAGGAATTTTTAAAGTATACAATTCTCCATCACCCCCTCTTTTATATTTATCATCTACATCATATTTTGATCCTACAAATGGTATTCACAAATTTAAGGGGTTGACATTGATTAGACCATTTCTCCAGTTTCTGTAATTGAATCTGCTGGGGTATTTTTATATATTCTATCCCATGGATTTTTTATAAATATACAAATAGATTTTAAATAATCCATTTATAATAGTGATCTAGATAAATAAGTATACATAGAGCAACATGAGGACTTTATTCTATACTCAAATAGTAGTAAGATTTGTAAATTGAAGAAGTATCTCTCTGGTTTGAAGAAAACTCCAAGTGGTATATTTTAATCTTGAAAATTTTCTTAAAAAATGTGAAATTTAAGAATGGGTAGTGGATAAATTTTTATATGTAAATATGACCAATTCCACATCACTATTTCTAATTTTTTATATTGATGGTGTTATATTTTCTATCAATTAGGAAAGTTTATGGGAATAATTCTCATTGCACATGAAAGAAAAATTTGAAATTCCAATGCTTGGAGAGATGAAATATTTCTTTTGTTTGAAGATTACCCAAGTAGTGGATTATAATTTTATCTCACTAGAAAAATATTCTAAGTATCTCTCTAAGAGGTTTGATGTAGAAGGATCTAAAGTAGTGTTCACACCAATTTAGGTTGGAAAAACTAATCATGGATAATGATGTAAATACTGTTAATGATAGGTAGTTCATAAGTTTAACTAAAATTATCATGTACTTAACTATATATAGGTCTCATATTCTTTATGTTTCACCTTTTTTTCAAATATAAATCTAATTCAATAGAAATGAATATTTGGAATCAAAGAGGATTTTGAGATAGATTTCAAACACATGCAATTATTGATAGATATATAGAATGAATAGTGAGTTAAATCTAAGAAACTTTACAAATTCTATGTCTAGAAATGTTATATTTGAATGAAACTTTATATATTTATAGTGTTTTACATTAGTATAAGGTATGTTTCATGGAATTAAAATAATGAAACATCAGTCACATAGTGTCTGAATATATGGATTTATAACAAGTTTATACTCAAATGATTTGGATGAAGACATAGGTAAAGGATTTGAAAGTTGGAACTAATTACCCTTCGGTTATAGGATGTGATAATCAGAGTTCTTTTAACATTTCCAAATATATATTATATTATGAAAAATCTAAACAAATTTACATAAGATAATATATTTAAAAGAAATATTGGGTGAATTTATTCTAAAGCTATAATTTGTTCCATTTAAGGAACAAATTTCTAACAACCTTATAAATCCTTATAATTGAATCTTATGAGAAACATTGTTTGAAAATGGGAGTGTAGTCCACCTTCCATCATTGATGTATGTTATTACTTGAGTTTCACCAACTCATTAATTATGTTTAAATCTTATTTAAAGGATATGTAATCTGTGGAGAGATAAAACTATTCTACATGTTTATGATCTTTTTTAATGTGTTTGTTGAGTAAGTATATGAAATATCTTGAATGAATATGATATCTCATGCTTCCTAACATGATTTTTAGAGTTTTTTTGTATGATTTTTTTAAGTATGGTATTACTATTAGAATTAATCACTCTTGTTTTCTTCATTAAGGTAGATCATATATAATTTATATTTGAATGATTTATAACTCATTACATTAGATACATTTTTTCTTTACATCATTATTTCGTTTGGTTTTATTATCAATAAGAGAGATGATAGGTTTGTGTTTTTGAAAAAAAATTGTAGATTGTTGAACCCAGTAGTCAATGACGTTTTATTTTTTATCAAAACTAGTTTATGTTTGATAATCAATAGGATTGTCCTTATTTGATAGAAAAGTTCTTGAAGGAAGTATTATCTATAAAAATTTAAGAATGAAGTTATCATGGTTAGAAAATTACGAAAATAATCAGAGAAGTGTTGAGAATTTAGGGATACAATATCATATGTATAGTAAACATTGGATGGCATTTTCAATTGATCTTAAGTGTTTAATATTTGCCTGAGCTAAATAAAAGTGGTTCAAATAAGATATGGAGAAGTTTAGAAATTTAGTGTTGGAATTGGGAAAATGGAAAAGGTATGACCACCCTGTATAGATGATTTATAGACTCTATAATAATAATTGGTTACCCTATAATATTTGTTTCCTTACCATCAAGATGATTTTAGATTCCTATAAGGATTAATTGAAAACTGTAAGTATTGTTTTAATTTTCATAATGATAATTTGTTAAACCAGAAGGATTATCTATCCAAATGAAATGAGTTTAGAATGAAATATAAAAATTAATAAACCATAGGATCATTTATCCTTATGATGAGACTCTGTATGGATCATTTAACCTTATTAAATAGTTGATAACTAAAAATGGTAAAAGAAGGAAAATATTATAAGGATCATTTATGTATATGTTGAAAAAAAATTACAAGGATAATAAATAATATGAGTTTGTGATTTATTATTCATGAAATATAGTATGAAAACTATAATAAATATTTGTGATTTAATCTAATAATAGTGGATCAAGTTGAAGTTGGCCCTAAGAAAAGGTATATCCTTATAATGAGGGATTTTTTAGAGATTTAAATTTTTTCATACACAATAATGTGGAATGATGTTAAGTTTATATATTTTTTGGGGTAAAAGAAGTTTTGGTAATTGAAATGTGTTTTTAAGGAAATATCAAGACTCATAAATACATAAATGAGGCATTTTTTTAGATTCTATAATGACATATAAATGAGCAATGTGACCAAGAAAAATCTAATTATCATAAAGAAATTAAATGTAAGTCTTAAAGAGAAATTGGTTTTCACAAATTTCAATTTAAATTGATGAAAAAATGTGGAAGGTGTATAGCTTTTTGAAATAGTTTTTTCTTGGGATACAATGATTATAAAAGAATAAATTAGAATCAGAGAGATATGATGATCTCTTTTTGAGTATTAATAATAGATGAAGAAGACTATTCTGAAAATAGGAGGAAGAAGATCACCATATATAAATCCCACATGGAGGAACTATTATTCATCAGTGATCATTCATTAAAAGGAATTTTATTATTCAATTAAGGATATTTTTTAATTTTTTAAATATAACCATTATAATGGGCCCAAGGCCTTATAATTACTTGATATTTTCTTCATAATCAGAGGAGAGCTATGTGCATGGGATAAAAACTTTCATACAATGGGGATATATTCATCCTTTCATGAGGAAAACCTCAATAAAAAAATTTCATGTGCCCATTTAATTATTTTATTGATTTTACCCTTGAGAGAATGGTTTTATAACACCTTTGAATTCTTTGGTATGTCTAATTTTTAGTTTTATTTATTTATTTATTTATTCATGGAATTCCTGAGAGTGTGAGGTTTAAAATATCAAATTTTTTAGAAATAGGCTATGGTGTATTGTTAGTTCATGGTTAGTACAAACCATTTAACTATGTGTGAAATAGAAGTGTTTAAGATACCATATAGTTTTTCATGGTCTTCATATAGTTTTTAAAACCATCTGGTTGTTTCAAAGAAACTATTTACTATTTTTTATAAGTTAGTGGCTCTCATATATTTAGCATATGGTTTACCAAATCATGAATCCAAACTATGTAGTCCATGAATTATTATTTAAACATGTAATTTATTTAAATTTCTAAACATATTTCAAATCCAAAAACTCTCAATTTACCCTAAATTCATGTGATAGCCTCCCTCCTAGGTTGGGATCTCTTCTCATATTCATTTATTGGTAGATTACATTTGGATTTGGGTGATTTCTCTTAAGGTAATCTTGATTTTTCATTGATTTATATTTCCTTTCCCTTATTCTTCCATTTCCATAAAGTGTTATAACCCAATAATACCATGGGTAATCAGTCTAGGTTTTAGGGTGGATTATTAATGGGATTTATTAGTGATTTTGGTTTGTGAGGAATATTTCTTTTCAGTTCATGTAGTTTTCATTGAAGGAAATGTGTTTTAATTTGGTTTCAAGGTATTTGTCTCTATCTAGTGGTGATTTTAAATGGCTCAACATTAGTTTTTTATGTATGTTGGTTTTTATTAATTAAATTTCTTTTAAATTGAGTTGATAATGATTTTTTATCCCTATTTGATTTGATTCTAGAAATGTAATTGAAATTTAATGGTTTTAAATTATTTTTTCAAAATACCTGGCTTTTATACATGATAAGTGTTTGATAAAATTATTCAATGAAGGTTTTTAGTTTCAATTGGAATTATAAAGGGGATTTAGAAAAGGATTTTCCATGTTGATGATGTTGGATTTTTTATGATATTGTTTTAATGAAATTGGAATTTACAATTGTTTATATGATTGGATATAGATGTCATAGAGGAAATGTTCAGTGTATGGGTGGCTTAGATAATTGATGTCATGGTCTAGGTTATTAACTAGCTTTGTTATATTACTTAAGTGAATCAAGAGGGCCAATTAGAATAATGTATGTCCTGAGGGAGACCAATGGATATCCCAATAATATTGTTCTCACTTAGTTGGCTAGTGAACCTATATTTTACTAAGACCTACCTGACCCCATTAGAAACATCCCATGTTTAATGCTTCCTATTCCATGTTTGATTTTTTATTCCCTTAAGTTAATTCCTAAGACCCAATCTAGGTTATATGATGATGTTTATTAATACACTTATACAATTTTTGGGTGAGTTGATTAATTGATAATTTTTTATTCATTATTTTGAATCATTTTTTGTTTTTAGTAAAACCAAATGGATTTTTAAATAAATTTTTACAAAGTGAAATTGTTTAAAAAATGATTTCAAACTGGAGTTATTTTTTCATGGATAAATTCCATATATAGAATCATGGTAGGGTACTATTAGTTTTTTCTTTACTCTCTATATATTTCTATGGGCATATGTAGACTTGTTTTTGTAGGATTTTGGTAAAGGTAATTATATTATGTCATTTGGTGGATCCTCTTAATAAACTCAAAAGTGGCTGGTTTGTGGTAGTGGACATGATGGTCTCATGGATTTTATCTTGTGTGAATCATTTTAGAATCATTGGGGTGTTACGTATTGACCTCAAAATACTTAATCCCATTTGGATATTTTTTTATGTTGGCTTATAGATATTGTGTATATCTTGCATTTAAATTTTCCTATTTTTTTAATAATGTTATTTGTTTTTTATTATTTCTCTATATGCTCTATTTGGATATTCCTATATTTTAAATATTTCTTATTAAAATTCCTATATTTCTTAGTTTTTAATGGGTCATGTTGGATTTATAAGAGTAATATTTGGTTTATTATTTGGATTCTGAGGGTAAAATCATTCCCTTTTAGACTGAAGTCGATACCCTAGACATTTCATCCACCTTTTCGTGATCAGTTACATGCTACGATCCTTATTGAAATTTAGTTTGGGTCAATCCAAGACATTTTATTTAAAATGTATTTTAATCCCACTTTTTATTTTGGGGTTAGTGTTAGTAAATAGATATGACCATCAGGGGTGAAGAGGTAGATGTTAAAGAGTGGCTGGATAGCTCTATGTCATATTGAACCTTAAGATTACATAGTGAAATAGAGCTTTATTTTGATGTATTTTCATGGTATTTGATGTTTTTCCCTACTAGTTATGAGTTTCTAGGTAATATTATGAGTTATTTTGAGAAATATTTTATTTTGAGGTGAATCGAGGAGGGAAACCATAGGTTCATAGTTAGGGGTCATAACCTAGAAAACTAGGTAGAAACCATGTAGCTTGGTTAGTGATCCCTTTAATGGAACTCTTCATGGTTGGTTTATGGTTTTCCAAACCATGAATCCAAACCATGGAGAGTGAGTAAATGTAAATTTTTTTGATTTTTTTACTTTTTCTTAATTTTTAATTATTATTAATGTTAATAATGGTTATTTAGGGCTTACTGTAAGGGGTTATTATGATTTAATTAATGATAAAAATATTTAATTATGTATTTAATGGGTTTTTTGAAATATTATTTATAGATAATTCTTCCCAAAAATTCCTCCTCTAATATAAGAGAGGGATTTTTGGAGCATTCTTCATAGGAATACCCTAAAATTAACCTTAATTTGGTGGAATGTGTGATATAAACTATTGATAATTGGTACAAGAGGGTACAAGATATAGGAATGGATAGTGGATTGTGCTTAGGATTCTACTATGAATAATAAACAGGTCCTCCATAGTGATAACGGAACCTAGGATCCTAGGGAATGGATTGTAAGTATCCAGTGTTTATTTATTTTCATAAATATCCCTAAGGAATTTAAAGTTGTATTTTTCACTTAAAATTTAGAAGGAATGGGTGGGAAGTGGTCAGAATCCATAGTGCAATAGAAATTTCAAGAGGATCTTTCCTGTACTACTTTCAAGAATAAATTCAATCAAGGTTTCTATCTTGAAACATTAAGGGTGTAAAATTCTTGTGATTTCATGACTATGGATCAAGAAGATCATTTGATGATGGAATATGATTCTCAGTTTTCTGAGTTAGATCAAATTTATCTAGATTTTAACATGAATTACTGTCTCATGTTTCACCATTTTTAAATAGTCTTAAAGACTGAGATTAAATCGGTTTTTATTCCCTTTTTCCTCTCAAATTATACTGATGTGTTTGATAAAGTTTTTATAGCTAAGGAAAAATTGTCTGGAAAGACTAGCCTTATTGGGGTTTTATTGGTAGTAGGGGTATCCATATCTCTTTCTATGTATAAAAGAGGAAGCAGGATGATCCACACTGAGATAGTGGTACAGGTTCTTAATAATCATTTGGTTATGCACAACTAGATTCTTAGGATATAATCCAATGAAATATTTCTATTATGGAAAGTATATATATACTGAGTTTTATTTTCTAGTGGATTTGAGGAAAAGTCACTAGTGTGGGAATATATGTCGTATTTAACACTTATTCTAGACTCCCTCATAGGGGAGTGGAGTTGGTTCTTCATTTTCTAAGAGTCCATATGTTTTATCAGATTATTCCAAGGGTGTAGGATCTCATCCCTAGTCTAAATGGGATTCTCATCTAGATGAGTGGAATTAAATTGTGACTAATTCAAGACATATTTACTCATCATAGATATCATATGAGGTATCTAGTTATGGTCCAATCACTATGAGATCTATGGTGTTTATTAATTATTCTATGTCATTAGATTTGTTTAATAAAGGTTCTTCCCATTCCTTTATCTTGATAAAGTTTATTGATGTTTTGGTAATGTGAGATGAGTTGATTCTATTTATAATGGATCTATCTACCACATTGGGAAGGAATAAGGATCCAAGTTTTAAGTTCCTAGAGTTTTCTGTTTTAATTTATGACATGGAATTTCTGTGGCTATTCCTTATTTTGGACCATGATGTTTTTCATTTTATCCTCGATAAGGATTGGATGATCAATTTTAATGCCTAGATTGAATATTATCACTATATGGTTTAGTTTCTATCTCATTGTGGGGATAATCATGTCTTTTAGGGTGATTGGGACACAAGGTTAGGGAGTGTAGGACTCATTGTTCCAAATTTAGGATATAGTTTGTTCCAAATATCCAAATTATTATTTTAATCTTTAGATCATAATGAAAATGGTCATATTTTAGTGGTAGTGGAACAGTACCCTAAGGTGTTTCTAGATGATTTCTCTTATTTTTTTCCCCAATGATATGTCAATTTTACTATCAAATAGCTCCTTTAGATGAACCCCATTAATTATATATCATATCATATAGTTCTTTCCAAGTAAAAGAAGTTGATATTTTCATTGTATGATTTTTAAAGAAAGGGATTTATTTTTTAGAGTGTGTCATTGTGGGAATCTCTAGTTAATTTTTCAAAGAAGAAAAATAGGATTCTTTGAATTTTCCTATATAATTATAAGCTTAATCAAGTGACCTTTGAGAATAAATACCCTTTATCATAGACGGATAATATTTCTGGACAAATCAAGGCAGACCAGTGGTTTTTGAAATTTCACCTAAGGTCAGGGTATCACCAGTGGAGGGTTTGGGAAAAGCATATTCATAAGACTACTTTCAGAAGTTGGTATGGAAATTTTGATTATCTAATCAAGTCATCTGAACTTAAAAATTCTCCTGTGGAATTTATTTATTTTATTAATCAAATCTTTCATCACCTTTTAGACACCATAGTGGTTGTGTCCATTAAGGAAATATTAGTGTACTCCAAAATAGAGGACAATAGAAACCATCTATAAATCATAATGGGAACTATGAAAGATAATCAGTTATATTATAAGTTATCAAAATGATATTTTTAGATCTAGGAGGTCATGTTATTGGGCCATGTGATTTCTGAGAAATGGGTTTAAATTGATCCAGAGAAAATATAAGTGTTGATGCCTTAGGATCATCACAAGAATGTGTTTCGAGTCATGATATTTTTTGGTTTTTGTCAAATATTACACTATTTTTTGGGAATTCTCATGTATTTCTTATCCCTTGATAGCATTGACATATAAAGTGGAAACGTTTGAGTGGAGTGTGAACTGCATGATATATTTTTTGGAGTTATTATTTTGGTTGAAATTATCTCCATTTTTTATTCTTCTTAATCATAAGAAGGGTTATGCAGTGAATTTTGATTCTTCATGTATGGGGATAGGGTGTTTGATGATATATGATGATCTTGTGGTGGTCTATGGATCTCATAAGATTAACCTACATGAAAGTAATTACCCCAACAATAACCTATATATGGAACTTATAATGAATGAATATGACCATTACCTATTTGAAGAGAGGTTTACAATTTATATGTATCACAAGGACATGAAATATATTTTTAAAAAGAGGGAATTAAATCTTAGACATATATTCTAGGTATAGTATCTTCAAAACATTAATTTTGATAGAGCATATACCCCTAGTAAGGGTAATATGGTCATTAATTCCTTGAGTGGGAAACTATTATTATGAAGAGTAAATTAATATATGGATGATTGGAGTTTGATGAGTTTTTTTGTTGGTCTTATTTTTGAAGTACAAGGGTAAGGAGAGCGGGTGTTCTTAACAAGTGTTCATATAACACCCTATCTTCATGATCAGGTTCGAAGTGAGTAGGAATTCAACCATGAACTCTAGAAGATCAGTAGAGTTTTAAATGGTAGGAAGACCTTATAAATTGGTCATGATCTCTCATTGGTAACTTATTCTTCTTCAAGAAGCGTCTTATTATTTATTTTACCTTATGGAAGGAGGTAATGCATGATACGAATTATTCTAGTTGGGTCATTCATCTTGTGGATACCAAATGTTTTATAATCATAGAACCTAATATTGGTGTCCCTAGATGGGATGGTTAGTTACTAATGTTTTGTCCTGATGTTTTACCTAACAAAGGATCAAAGTTGGGAATCATAGATTCGCTGAGTTGTTGTAGCCTATATCATTTCTAGTTTGAAATTCGGATGATATTTTCATGGATTTCGTGATTTTTAAACCTCAAAAATTTAGTAGGTAGAATTCTATTTTTGTGATTATATATTGGTTAACTAAATCATCACATTCACTTCCCATTAAAGATTCAATGAGGGTAGAAGATATTGGGTACCTATATGTTTGAGAGATCATTAAGATTCATAGAGTGTCCTTAGAGATTTTTTTTGAACTAGATTCCCATTTTACATATTGAGTTTATAAGGATCTCAAATAATCCATGGGAACCTTGTTGAAATTGATCAGAACATATCACCCATAGATGGATGGTATGACTGAGTGTTCCATCCATATTCTTGAAGATATTAATTAGGATTTCTTGTTTGACTTTATGGGTTTGTGAGAAATGAATATATTGTTGGTTGAGGTTGGGTACAATAATAGTGACCAAGCCCATATTAGGATGGATCCTTTTGAATTTTTTTGTAGATTTCCACACTAGTCCCTATATTTTTTGGCTGATTTGGATGAGTGTTCCTATATTGGGATTGAGCCTTATCCAAGAGATAACTGAAAAGGTGAAGTTAGTTGAAAAAAGGTTAGTGGTGACTAATAGTCAAAAAAATCATATACTAATTTTATTTTTCACTTGTTAGATTTTTAGGTCTCTGATTAAGTGTTTATTTGGGTTTCAATTCAACTGGTACATAGTCTATTGAGAATGTATGGGAGATTATAGTCATGATGTGTTAGTCTATTTTAGATTTTAGAGAATATTGGGAATGTATCCTATCAGTTGTATTGTCCACCATATTTAACCATGATTCATGAATTAATCTATGTATCCTAGTTGAGGAAGTAATATCTGGACCCATATCATATGATAGAGTGGGAATATTTATATTTGGATCCTAATACTACCATTATTGGGAATCCCATTCGTATCTTGTATTATTATAAAAATATACTCCTTGATAAATTTATCCTATTGGTTCTGTGATTTGGTATTGGGGTTGTGATAGCCAAAAGATGTGGTAAAATGAAGCTTTGGTGAGGGTGTAGTGGCCTTAATTTTTTTTAATGTGGATCCTTGTTTATTTTATAGGGGGAAAGTGGAATGGTGGGGAGAATTGTGACACCTTTAATGTCACTAGTGTGTATTATTTTGAGTTTTATTTATTTATTTATTTTTTCCATTGAGTTACTGATAATTGGAGATCAAAATTATTAAATTTTAGAGAAATATTTATAGTAACATATTTAGAAAATAGTTAGTATTAAATGTGTAGTTAACCATGTTAGAGGGGTATTTGGGGGACAGTGTGGTTTTTCATGGTCTCCACATATTTTTTTCAAACCATGTCTTTATTTCCAAGAAACTATGTAGTATTTTATTGTGAGATTAGTATGTAAGAACCCAATTTTTATCTCAGGTACAAATCCTTTTAAATTTTTTCTTATTATTTATTTTGGACTTAATATATATCCCTAATGAGTTTATGAAGGTGTCAGGGGTTTTTTGGGGCTTATTCAAAGCTCAGAATCCCGAATAGTGTAGAAAATCACTAGGCCACAAAATTAGTAGAAATAGTGTGACACTTCCCACATGGTATCTCTTAAATGTGTGGGGCTAGATAGTGGGGTGAATCAGGGTGAACAGATTTCCCTAACTATGCACCAAGGACCACACGCTCGTGTGAAATGTTTGTAGTTTTTAGAAGAGTTTATTAACATAGTTGGTACATGGTTTATCAAACAATGTTGCCTTATTATGTGACGTGGCCCTCCTTATAGTATATGGTGCATGGTTGGTGCATTTTTTGGCCAAGTGTGTAGCCAAACAATGAGACCGAGGAATTTTGGGTGAAATGACCATTTATCCCTTAATGAAATGTTTTAAGACACCTCCTTCCTCTCTTTTCTATCCAAGGGATAGAAAAGGTTCCTCTCTAATTTTTGGAGCTCTCAAAACCCGCTTTTGTATATTTTTATCCCTAATCACCTTCTGGACTCCAATTTGATCCCTATTCATCACGTTGGAAGTGCATTGGTAAGATCTTGATTCTTTTTTAGTTATTATTTGTTTATCTTTCTCTCAACAGAGTTATCGTGGTGTGGGTTCATATGCCCTATTTTTATGGTGTTGGTATATTATTCATATCTATTCTAATCCAAACCAAACTAGATGCTAATACTAGATGAGGGGATTCATACGAGTATGAGGCATGTGTTCTATAACTTATCCCTCGAGTTTCTTCATTTTATAAATTTTCATTATTGAGCGTGCATCGATTTCAATAGGAATGGCTTATTAAATTTATATTCCCTACTTTATTCATTTTTCTCATGTAACTGAACTTTTTTAATAGATTTTATTCATGTCATTGGAGGTTACAACCTCAAAAATATCCACCCCAAGTAGGGTGTTTCCCTTAATTAGGCCTTATGAGGTTTTTTATGTGTGTCTAGGCCACCGTTCAGGTGTGCTTTGGGTTGACCCTACTAATGGTATTCCATAAATAATTAAATGACTATTGAATTTGTTTTTAACTAGACTATGAATATTTTTGTGTTACTTGATCCTTCTAAGGTAAGTGTTTTAACTAATTAATAAATTTTTAAATGGTTAAATTGGAAAGTATAATATATATATATATATGACTTTGCCTAATTGAATGTAATTAAATGGATTGGTTTCACGTCCTTATAACCCCTTTCCATGCTTAATTAAATGTATAATAAAGGATATAATAATTTTTTGTTGAATTACATGAATTATGACATTGTTTCATGTCCTATTATCCTTATCACACTAATGGAAGCTATGGAATGAAACCCTTTAGTTATTAAAATGGATTAATTATTACAGGGCCTTAATTAGTTAATTAATCAAGTATAAGGTGCCTAATTTTATATGAAACTCGACATTATTATAGGATTGTTCAAGATTATGTTATTCTTAGACTCCTGATGGAAATCCTTGAGCAATCATAGACTCCATTCTGATTTGGGGATGCTGGTTTTAAAGGTCAATACCCACCTTGGAACTCGATCCTTTTATACTAGTGGATACCTAGTATAACACCATAGGATTCCACCATTATGATTATTATATGCCTTGGATGCACTCCTTAGATCCATCATGACTTCTATGTACATGTGAAACCTTTGATACACTATTTGAAAGACCCATTTCTTATCCCATTTTACCTTTGATGAATTCCTTAGACTCAGTTAGAAATTAAATTATTGTTGAATTACTTGGGTGTTTCCCCTTGGATTACACTATTATACCTTATAAACAGGCTACATATTATTACTAAGTTAGATCGACCCCTGGGGTCATTTATTCCCTTTTTTTAAATTGTATCCCTTTCATTATTAATATCTTTGCAGGATTCTTGGTTTTATCTTGGATCCTTTCATTATTATCATCATCATGGATGCCTTATTATATCTTGGATTATTAATCATTATTACAATCATGTGAGGATGTCAGTGTTGGTTACACCTCATATGACTTACTTATATCAACTGAAAATAATTAATAAATGAAATTCATACATTTTCAGACATCAGATGAGGCTGAAGTAGGTACTTGGGTATTTATATTACTATATTTCTTTACTTTTATATATCCATGATGTCACACTATTTCAGTTTATATTACACTAACTGGATATTATAGACACCATTGGTGGTGAACTACTAAAATTTATTTCACACCCTATCTGGGTTGCCATTGGAACCTAGACAGATTACATGTATGTAGGTATTGAAAAGTGGATGTGTCTCGCTTTGGACACTTGATTTCTCCCTTTACTTATGATGGATCTTGGTAGAAGATAACTTGGCCAGGGCTTAGGATGTTGGATAGATATTGGTTTATTTTTTCTACTTTTTTATAGAATGTTTTTTCTGCTTCTTTTAATACATGTTTTCCATCTTTATAGAGACATGACATGTATCATTAGCTTTTGTATATTATTATCAATTGTACCTATTGTTTATCATCTTTTCTTCTCCTATTGTTCATATATTTATACTACTTCTATTATTTACCTATATTTTATTACTCATTTGTTGTGCTATGATCTAGTAATGAGGAAATAGTCTCCCCACAGACACACCCTATTCCCTCGATGTTAGATTAAAACCTCTAACATTCTAGGAGATGTGCTTCAGGCCATGTTGCTAACTAGGGTCAGGGAACCTCTGAGTGGCATTGGGGTCTGGGATATCACAAAGTGGTGTTAAAGGTTTCATTTCATTCTTTACTATTTGGAGACAATATACATGATATTAGGAATGCTTTAAACTTGTTCATTAGTAATGATTAGGTTTATCCAAACCATGTTTAGGGTAATTTCATTTTTCCTAAAATAATGATTATTGTTATGCTTTTTATTATTGTTGTTCATATCATTTAACCAATGGGAGATTCACCTGTTAAGTTATGGTTATTATTATTATTATGATTAAGGATTTCATTTCATCCTTAGACAGATGATATGAGGGAAAGAATAATCAATCATGCATCATTATAGGTTTATAGAATTCCCATTCCATCCATATTTCCATGCCATAATGGTGAATTTCACTGCTTATATTTTTATATCATTGCTATGATTGTTTAGTGATACTTGTCTTTATATATGCACGTGATTCTCTTGGGTTATGATTTAGTGATTTTCAATTTCAATTAATGAGGTGTATAGGCCATCATGGGTTACAATGGGTAGATTACCGAGTCAATACATCATACATGACACATTACATTATGATACCAAATGTAGATGGGGTTAAATTGAGAATAAATGGGTATATATTTCAGTGATAAGGTGTATGGGACCTAATTCACTGGGAATAGAGATCCATTTTAAATGAACCTTGATATATAAAAATCAGAAAATGCAAACTTTAAAAGTGAAACTTGATATATAAAATGAAATTGATTCTAGTGAATGAAGAGGCAATGTGATATTAACCCTTCACCTATTAGAACACCTGTTATTTAAACATGAACTATTAAAAATATTTGGCCTTATATGGAGGTAGTCGAGGTAGTATACCATGGGTATTAAACCATTTCCTTTTGTTCATCTTCCACTATAGCTATCTATATACTTAAAACTTGTTCTTAGGTGTGTGTTTGGAATTTGTAGACCAATGTCACCACGACTTCCTCATGTTGTGTGCCAGGAGGGTGGTGACGACCATGCTCCGGGTGTGGTGGGCCTTGATCCACCAGTCTTGTCGCCAAGAGTGAAACTTGAGGCACCACCTATTATACCTGATCTGGTCAATGACACTCAACTTCATGGTGGTTTCATACATCTGGTCCAGTCCATGAATGGTTCTCCAAGACCTGCACCTATGATGGTTGATATGACCCGTGAGTTCTAGTAGTAGCATCCTACCACCTTCTTGAGAGATGGGGGTCCACATAATGTTATGTCTGTGCTAGATTCAACTCTATTTATCTTTGATCATCTGGGGATGCCTCCATATTGAGGGTCAATATTTCTACTAACATTCTACATTATTCATCCATGAACTTGTGGCATTTGATTACCTAGATTGGTCACCATCAGGGCATTGTATGGGTTGATTTCTAGACTTCCTTCTATGATCACTACTTTCCTTATATGATGAGGGATGATCGGCCTAGAGAGTTTATGAATTTAGAGCAAGGTTTTATTTCATTCATAGATTATTCATTTTGTTTCACTAAGTTATAGTGATTTGTACCAATTCTAGTCTGTGATGAGCTTTCGCATGCTATACATTTTGAGGATGGGCTCTGGTATTCCATCTATATTCAAATAAATATCATCTTCCTACCTAATTTCATTGAAATCATAAATCAAGATGTTATCACTAAGAGAATCCTGAGGGAAGGTGAAAATACTGGGTATAGAGGATTAGTTCTGAGGAAAGCTTGTAGTTATTTTGGAAGTAGGAAACTTTCCCTTGATGTTTCTCATTAGGTAAGTGGCATCAAGAGTACCCATACTAGTATCTCTATAGTATTTCATCATTGTGAATGATTGGGGTATCTAAATATTTTATGTGATAGATACCCTCTGAAGTTTATGGGTTATGTTCATATGGGGCACCTTCATTGATTATATCATACATTTCCATCTATTTCTAGTGGAACTTGATCCCCACCAACTCCACATTTATGGGAAGGTTATTTTACACCATGACAGGTAGGGAGATGGAGTAGCACCAAAATGATAGACTAAGGAGGAGGTCGTGGTTGTGGTAACCAGACTTCAGATCATCAGTGCTCATAGAGCGGTCATACTTAGGGTAGTTAGGCTATAGATTAGGCTTGTGGATCAATTCTGTTACATGCTTTACAATCAATGCCTGAGGATAATAGTGTAGGATTATCTATAGTACACAGTACTATTCTAGTGGCCTCCACTATAGTATCATCCTTACTTGATACTGGTGCTTCACACTACATAATCTCTTTATCTATTATAGAAATTCTTGGGCTATAAATACAGTATTATTGTGGTGTAATGACCCTATATACATGTTTGGGAGTATAGTTAGAGGGAGTATTCCAATTTAGGGACTTTCCCCATTTAGTTAGGTAGTTACCCTATCTCATGGGATCTCTTTGTTATCGATATGACTAGCTTTAATGTCATTTTTGAGATGGATTGGTTAGTCTCATACCACACCTTTCTAGACTACTATCACTACATGGTTTCATTTACATCACCATAGGGCAGCATTTATCTACACAAGGGTGAGTGGGATGTCCAGGATAATAGAGTTAGACCAGAGAATCATGGTCTAAGAAGAGTGACTACACAGAATTCTAATCTCTTCATGGAAGATCAAGGTTTACATCAAGTTGAATTCCCTTTGGTAGTAGATCATTCCAAGGAAGTCTTTTATGGTGATTTTTCTTGCTTTCTTCGTAAAATATAGGTATATTTTATGATTGATCTCATTCTAGGAGTATCTTCAGAGTCCATTCCTCCACCTAGGAAGGAAATTCCTGAACTCCAGGAGCTCAAGCGGTAGTTGGAGGATCTAGAGGCCAAAGATATTATATAGACAAGAACTTCCTCTTGTGGATTGAACATTATTTTTCCCAAGAATTTAGAAAAATACCTTTGTTTATTCTTGGATTATAGATACATTAACTAGCTTATGGTCAAGAACCAGTATCCACTACCTTGAATATATGATCATTTTGACCATCTTCAAGGAGCTATGGTGTTCTCTAAGATCGATCTGAGATCAGATTATCATCTAGTGTGAGCCAAACCTTCACACATACCTCGTACATATTTTTTATATCAACTGTTTTCTATTTGAGTATCTCGTTATGTCGTTTAGTATTACAAATGCACCTAATATTTTCATGTATTTTATGAATAGGGTCTTTTATCCTTGTCCGGATTCTTTTTTCATGGAATTTTTGGATGAAATGTTTGTGCATTATCACACTTTTAGTGACCATGCTAAACACCTTGATATTGTTATGAGTACATTTCGTGACCTTCATATTTATTCTATTATTTATAAGTGCCACTTATGGATCAAAAAGGTTCATTTATTGGGTCATATTATCTCAAAATTAGGAGTCTATGTTGACCAAAAGAAGGTGAGTGTCATGGTTTCTCGGTAGCATCCCAAGAACATGTTTGATATGTGGGGTTTCTTAGGTTTGGTTAGATATTACAAGAATTTCATATAGGACTTCTCACACCTTTCTTCACCTCTTTCAGGTCTTACAAAGAAGGTTAGTAAGTTCCTATAGTCAGAAGCATCTGAGAAATACTCTCTAGAGTTGAAAGGAATGATTTTCTTGGCACCTATACAGATTCTTTCAAATCTTGGAAGAGGATATATAGTCTTAATTGGGTATCATAAATTATCCTACAAGAAGTTTTTATGTTGAAGGATGGAGTCATTTCATATGGATCTCAATAGTTAAGGCCTCAAGAAATAAATTACCTGATGAATGACCTTGAGCTAGTATCATTTTTCCATGCCTTATATTGCTAGAGACATTGTCTATTAGGTGATATATTTTTTGTGCATACAGACCACAAGATCCTCAAATATATCTTTACATAGTATTACTTAAATCTTATACTATGAAGATGGGTCAAATATATTTGGTCCTTCGATTTTGAGCTTTCCTGTACACCTGTAAAGGGAAATAAGGTAGAGGACGTGTTGAGTTAGAAAACTCTAGAACATTTTATATGAGAAGCTAGTGATGAATGAAAATTGATAGCCCAATTCTCTAAGCTAAATATGGAGATTCATGTAAATAATGAGAAATCTTATCAATCAGCCTTGAAAGTTGCCTCTTCCCTCATTGAGAAGGTGAAGAGGAGGAATGTTTTAGTTTCTAAAGGTTTGGTTCTCCGTGAGAGTATTTCATGAGATAGCCAACCTCTAGATTAGTTTGTGGATAGAGATGATGTTCTACATATACATGGGCATATCTGGGTTTCTAAAGATATGAAAGAGGAACTGATTCAAGAGTCTCATGATTCTCAATGGGAATTTCATCTATGCATCTCCAAGATGTATCAAGATATGTGACACCAATATTGGTGGCATGGTATGAATCTTTATATAGCACTCTTTATCACTTGTTATTCCACATGTCAGTAGGTGAAGGAGGAGCACTAGTAACCTGATGGCTTGTTACGTCCTCTCTCATTCCCAAAATGGAAATGGGAATACCTTTACCTAGATTTTTTAGTCATATTTTAGATTTCACATAAAGGTAGAGACATTTTATGGGTAGTGATTGACCGAATGATGAAATTAGACCAGTTCCTTCCTATCTGGGAGACTTTCTCAATTGATGAGTTGGGAAGATTGTATGTCTGTGAGATCATCTGACTACATAGTGTCCCTCAAACTATCATTTCGGATAGGGACACTCGCTTCACATCATTATTATATCAAGGTTTTTAGAAAGATATTGCAACACCCCAAGCTTCCACGGTACGTTTCCCGTTGAATAATGAAATAGCTTTCATTGTAAGCAATTTTGAGATTCTAACACACCACAACCAATCAAACTAGCCGTTATAAATAGTAAAACCCACTTTTTGAAATTTCATAAATTTTATCTTTCAAAATGGACGTCATTTTTCTAACTTAGAATATCGAAATTAGCTTAGGGTGAATTTTTGGTATTTTTCTGAAAACATTCAATTTTTGATGAATAGTGAAAAAACACTGAGTTATAGTTTAAAACCGAATTTTTATTTAAATAATTATTTATTTTATTTAAATTTAATTAAGGTAAAAATAGATACATAATATTTATATAATCTCAAAGTAATTCATTGTATTTAGTTTAGAATAATTTTAGATATATAAAAAAATTATTGTACTTTTCACCGTCTTTTACCCACCTCCTAGGAGAATTTGGAAATTCACATAAAACTTAATTTTACCGCTTCTGTGAGTGGAATTTCGAAAATCTGAGAGACACAGTTAATATCAAGAAGTAAAATGTGGTTCAATGAGATGAAAATAATCTTTTCTGAATAGTAACTTTTTACTTTTATTTACCATGGTTAAAAGTAAATAGATTGGTACATTTATTATTATTTAATTCAAAGAAGAGTTAAAAGAGATAAAATCAAAGTTTAATAAATAAAACATTTTTAATATAGGTTTATACAAAAGATAAATTCAATTATAAATATTCATTATAAATCTAAAAATATTTCCTACATAATGGTATTTTATTTATAATTTTTAGACCTTAAATATTTTAATTTATTTATGACAAAACGGGGATGCAGTAATTAACTAATTAATGAACTATTAAAATAATTTATATTGTAAATATCAAAATAAATGTAATTTGAGACTTTTTATGAATTCCACTAATCTTATAGATTAATATGAAATATTAGGATTGGTTATATAAATTTTGTTCAAAGTAATAATGTTGTTATGAAATTATTAAAAACAAAATACCCAATAGTGTCAAAATTGACATAAAAGAGTTTTCAAAACAAATATTATATTATTAACTGATATTCTATTACTAAAAATCTAAGGTTCAGAAAAAGGACTTATATAATTATAGGTTTATCAATAATGGACAACTTGGGGGTCTCTTTGAGGTATATGGTAAGTTTATTAACTATATAATATAAAAATACAAAGAGACATGGTAAATATCAAACTATTTAACTAAGAGTTATATATAAATGATAGGGTTAATATACTGACCCAAACCTATCTAAAGTCTATTGGTTCAAAGGATTTCGACCCATCCCCACCTTAACCTTTAAATAATCCACTTTAGATCCATTAGAAACCGAATATGAATTTATTATAAAATAATATTTCTAGCTTTTCCAAAGGTTCCCCTCACCCCTCTTATAAAAAGGCACTCCCCCTACTCTCTAATTAACACCTTTAGAGCCTTTTGTCTCAGCGAACCACTGCCCAAATATTATCTCAACTTCCCTCACTTCAACCTAGAGGCCTTATTTAGATCAGAAAGCCAACCTAAGGATCCATTTTTATCAAATCAAAAGTAAGAACCCGAAGGAGAGGTAATGTTTTCACCACCCTCTTTCAAGTTCCTTTCTTCTTCAACTTCTTATTTATTTGTTATTTCCATTATAAAATAATAACACCAGTATCATATATTTACTATTATGTTATTATAAATATGGTACAACCATATTCAGTATTCTATCCATCCTTTTAATGACATGTCACCATACGTGCGTACGTACGGCCTACCGTCTCCACGTCGTGGTGTAATTGTTATTCAATATTTTATTATTTTAATGGGTATAATAATAATGTGTAATTCATGTAAATAAAAAATATAACATGATAATGATTCTGTATATATGATATACCATCTAATTATATATTATGTTAATATCAAGAGAATGATATTGTCGCTCCTCCGTACGTACGGATTACCGTCTCCACGAATGCGATGAGATTCATTCCTCATCGTATCCATACAAGCCTATTTCTCATTTTATGATTAAAAATAATGTTTAAATACTTTATATCATTCTTTATATTAATAAGATACAACCTATCCATAACAAACATGACTTATGTAACAAAACATATAAAAGAAAATGAGTAATTTAACACCTAAAATGACGATAATACTAAGATATTATTAACAAATCAACGTACAAAGATCATATATGATGTCATAATAATGTATATGACTCGTGTATAATTAAATAACAATTATTTCACCATTATACAGGATGCTAACCTACCCTAGACCAAGGAAAAAGTACAAAGTAAGGGGTTTCTTATCTCACTTTTAATTCTGCGAGATTTCCATTGTTCACCACTTATTTATTGCATGTGATGTGTGTACTTCCAACGATTGTATTCATTGTGTAATATAATTTAATTTATGTGTATTTAAATCATCATTGTATAATCCTTATTTCATGGGTGTATTATTCTTAAGTTACTAAATCGATAAGGGAATTAGAAATTTCAATTTCCACTCATTCGACTTTACGCATACTTCATTGATTATTTTACTTCAAGATTATGTGTGGAATAAATATTTATTTTCTTATGTCATAATTTATACTCCCCTTTCTATGGATATACTTTTTATACATATAATAACTCCATTGATAAATTCTCAAGTCATCGATATGAACTTGATAAGAGTAATTTTAACTCAATCTCTATTTATTGAGTTGAACATCTAATTCATTGGTGTTGTTTTTACCAGAATATGTGTGAATGTCCTTTGATTGTTTTACACTAAATATCCAATAATATTGAATTTATTTATATTTTTCACACATAATTATGTCATTTATTTATCCTTAACCTAAGGATACGGCCTTTATGAGATATTTCATCTCAATTTACATTCCATTGAGACTCCTTTGTTGTTATACACCAAATCACTTTTATATGGTGTATATAATGTACTTTTACATAGTATATCATGAATCCCTTTATTATCATGATATTACAAAGTTTTGATTACCTCAATTATTTGTATTCAAGTGTCCCTCTTTTGGTTAGGAACTCTAACTAAAATATCATTTTAAAATGTTTTAAAGATTTATTATTCTAAATATTTCTCATTAATGTCCATGTTTTAAAAATGGTTTTAAGGAGTTATTTATATGGACATTAAAGTTTTCAAATCAAAATTCATTTTAAAAGTTTTAAAGTGTTATGGGACACTTTGATTCAAAAATATATTTTAAATGTATTCTTGACAAATAGTGTGACTTTTAAATGTTTTCAAGAGAAAGGGGGATATTTCTCTCAATAGTTTGATGATTATTTTAATATATATCAATATCCTTCATTATTATTGATTAAGGTTAATCTGATTTAATAAAATCTTCCATATTGTATCAAATGAGTTATGTTTGACTGTGGATGTGTTATTTTTATACCATTCATGGTTTGTGGTTAAAGTATTGACATTTTGTATGCTAGTTTTAATATGAATGTTTATGTTATGTTTAAACCTGTTCATATGAGGAATTCGTTGGAATTAATATGTGACAGTTGCAGCCCACTATAGATCCTTAATGCATCGGTAAGTATCATAAGACAAACTAGTGTCTTGGCACAAGGCCTTGGAAAAATATTATTTATAGTCATGGCAAGAGGCCTTGACTATGTGGTTATGATAGTCTGGCATTATACATTCCATCATTATGAAAGCGGTTGTTGATATTTCATGTGGTTATTCGACTAGTATAATATCCATGTGAATAAGTAAATGGAATTATTTCATTTTCTCTTTTCCATATCATGCTGAAGTTCAAGTTTAAAAGGCTTTTGTTTTATTTATACATTGCCTTAAATGTTTATGCTTATTTATGAAATTTTCTGCTATATTGTTATCCTTTCTGAGCATCTGATCTCACACCTTTTAATATTTTATTTTTCCCAGGATATGAAGAAGTAATTTATGAATGACCTGTAAGGATAATATGAGGTGATATGAATACAAGATGTTTTTGTAGTTTTTTTTAATTTATTACGTAATGCAAGACTTATGAATATATATAGTGTTTCCATGACTACTAAACTAATAGATCTTTCAAGGCTTGATCTTTTGTGGTCATGCCAATGTTATGTAATAATGCACCGACTCTGGGTAACTGGGGTCAGGGCATTACAGTTGGTATCAAAGGAAGTTTATTACAAACCTTGGAAACTAGATTTAGATAAACTCTGATTAGAGAACATAGCCCTAAGATAGACTTTGAGGATTAGTATAGAAGAACTTCCTAGAATATTGGTATTGTATAGATTTTGTGAGTTTTCTAAGAAATACATCCCTATCTGTATAGGAGCAGGTAGAGGGGGCTCTGGCACAGATGTACTTAGTGGTAAAACTGGAAAACACCACTTTGAGCTAGACTCGAACGGGAACCGGTGCACGATAATGGGCCTTGCTGCACTCTTGGTTATGACACTACTGGGGGATATACTTAGGATAATTTACATTTTATTTACAAACCAATTTGAAGTATTTTAATATAAGATGAGAATAAATGACCTTGGTTAATCCTAAGGTGTTTCAAATTGAGAATATGATTTCATGATATTCTCTAAATGATTTTATGACTACTGTTACTCACACAATGATTTCTGGTTTTAGTCAATGGCAGGAGTACAAGGAATTCATAGTAACTTTGAGAATGATGTACAAGGTGGGAACGGTGGTGGAAATGAGAAACAAAATGGAATGTTGATAGGAATAAATGATATCATGTTTATTCCAAATCAGTTTTCCAAAAATATGATCAACAACATATATATTAACCAACTCCCAGACTCAACAAAGAAGAGAAAGGTGATGAATGATAAGAGCTCCAGCTATGGAGACCATGGAGAGAAGAAAGCTCAATTTTCGTTATGCCATAAATTTGGAAGGAGAAACCCCGGAATGTGTCTCAATGTAACAAATAAATGCTTTATATATAGGAAAGAAGGGCATAAAGTAAATAATTGCCGAGGAAAAATGAAGGGTACTATGGAAGAAAATAAAAATGATCCTAAGATTCCAATTACGATCATTTGTCGTAAATGTAATGGACTTTGGCGTCACCCAAGTCAGTTCCCTATTCTATAGGATAACCTCTTGGTCAAGGTAGAACCTATGTCAAAATAAATGCATGGAAAAATGTTTAAAGGTATTAGTGCTCTTTGTTGTTGAGATTATTTTGGGTGAATTTTCTCTTATATGTGTAACCCTGAAATTTATCATGTGAAAATGTTATTTGAGGAAGAATTAACTTTTATCTTGTGGATATAGTTATAAATAACCATTTTATTTTATATGATCCTTGAATTAAAGGAAATTACAAGTTATTTTATTTTGGGATGAAAATTCAAGGTATGAGATAACATTTGTGGTTAAATTATGTTATGGTTATTTTGAAGAATTTATCTCATTTTGGTAATGTTATAAAATGTAGTTTTTGAAAAAGGGTAACAAGCAGACCGTGTGACAACCCGTCGTGTCAGACAAAGCTATGGGAATTGAACCCACAACCAGAGTGTGATTGGGATTTATCACCTACCACTGGACTACGTGAATTACCTAGTTAGTGTAACTAATTATTTTCAGTTAAATGATTTTATTGATCAATAATAAGTTGGTTTGGTATCTTATGTCTTATCAAATTAATACCCATATTATAGGAAAATGATTTGGTGATTAAGTGATGAATGTAATTTTGGAATATGTTCTCTTTGTTGGGAACGCTATATGCCCAAGGAAAATAGAATACTATAGGATTTTGTTTGAGGAGTAATGGTGTATTTTTATCTATGTTTTTATTGTGGATTTATAGTGATTTGGGTTATTTATGGAAATGATTAACCTATAATAGAGGACATGTGATTAGGTTAATTACTTTTAAGTTTGTGACTTTAAGAGTAGTTGATGTCATTTGGAGATATAGTTTAACATGGAAGACTACATTAACAAATTCTTCTATGTTTTGGGTTTCAATATTAGTTTGGATTATATTCAAGGATTTTAAGTAAAATTACTTATTGAATGGTATTTATTTAACTTTGGGTATTGTTGATTTAATTTTAGAAATTAAGATTAGTGTTTCTTTCTCTAAAAGAATATCCTTTTGGGGGATCATCAGATCTTGTGTTAACCATTTTGGTTTTTATTAATCTCTAAAGTCAAGGTAAATATATATTTTATCCTTTGTGGATCATGTGATTATCTAGAAGTTTATTCTAGCTCTTCTAGTGTGACCAAGTCTTCTTGAATACTCATCATTTAAAAAAATGATTTAGTGGTAGAAATTTATTAAAGAATAAAACTCAACTTAAAAAGTAAGTATATCTCATTATGTTATTAGTCAATATCATAAATAAATTCATAATCTTTATGTAATGTAGCTTAAAAAAATGTTGTCCGATTATTTTTCCTTCTAGGAAACTAATGTCTCTTTGTCCCATCACAAGTTTGTGGTTTTCTTGTTGTTAACTTTCTCCTGATCATGTTTTATATCCCTCTCCATCAGAACTTGACACTTATTTTATCTTCCATATCCATGTTTTCCAACATTGAATCCTAGTATGGGTTATCATGGGTGACCTTTGTACTTCTCTTTCTTTCCTTTAAAGTGATAGTTTTATTGACTCTTTTTTCGATGTGGGACTTCCCATTATATTTCCAAGCCCAATTTTAAAAATTGTGAGGATGCGAATTATTGAAGGAGGGGAGAATGTAACACCCCAAGCTTCCACAGTACGTTTCCCTTTGAATAATGCAATAGCTTGCATTGTACGCAACTTCGAGATTCTAACAAACCACAACCAATAAAACTAGCCGTTATGAATAGTAATACCCACTTTTTGAAATTTTATAAATTTTATCTTTCAAAATGGACTTCATTTTTGGATTCGGAATTTTGAAATTAGTTTAGGGTGAATTTTTGGTATTTTTCTGAAAACATTCAATTTTTTTATGAATAGTGAAAAAACACTGAGTTATAGTTTAAAACAGAATTTTTATTTAAATAATTATTTATTTTATTTAAATTTAAATAAGGTAAAAATAGGTACATAATATCTATATAATCTCAATGTCATTCATTGGAGTTAGTTTAGAATAATTTTAGATATATATAAATTTTATTGAACTTTTCACCGTCTTTTACCCAACTCCTAGGAGAATTTGGAAATTCAAAAAAAACATAATTTTACCGATTTTGTGAGTGGAATTTTGAAAATATGAGGGACACAGTTAATATCAAGGAATAAAATGTGGTTCAATGAGATGAAAATAATTTTTGGTGAATAGTAACTTTTTACTTTTATTTACCATGGTTAAAAGTAAATAGGGTAATTAAGGGTAAAAATGATATTAATATTACCCTAACACATGTCCTAATTATATTGGACAAGTTCAAATTGACCAAAAACAACCTCAGGAATAAAATATTATCATTTAGGTCTACTTGGATTAGATTAGGACATTTATTATTATTTAATTCAAAGAAGAGTTAAAAGAGATAAAATCAAAGTTTAATAACTAAATCATTTTTAATATAGGGTTATATATATGATAAATTAGATTATAAATATTCATTAGAAAGATAAAAATATTTCCTACATAATGGTGTTTTATTTATAATTTTTAGACGTTAAATAATTTAATTTATTTATGACACAATGGTGATGCAGTAATTACCTAATTAATGAAATATTAAAATAATTGGTATTATAAATATCAAAATAAATGTAATTTGAGACTTTTTATGAATTTCACTAATTTTATAGGTTAATATGACATATTAGGATTGGTTATATAAATTTTTATTGAAGTAATAATTCTGTTATGAAATTATCAAAAAACAAAATACCCAATAGTGTCAAAATTGATATAAAAAGAGTTTTTAAAACAAATATTATATTATTAATTGATATTCTATTACTAAAAATCTAAGGTTCGGCCAAAGGACTTATATAATGATATTTGTATCATTAATGGACCACTTGGGGGTCTCTTGGAGGTATATGGTATGTTTATTAACTATATAATATAAAAATACAAAGAGACATGGTAAATGTCAAACTGTTTAACTAAGAGTTAAATATAAATGATAAGGTTAATATAGTGATCCAAACCTATCTAAAATCTATTTGTTGAAAGGATTTCGACCCATACCCACATTTACCTTTAAATAATCCACTTTGGAGCCATTAGAAACCGAATGTGAATTTTTTATAAAGTAATATTTCTAGCTTTTCCAAAGGTGCCCCTCACCCCTCTTATAAAAAGGCACTCCCCCTCCTCTCTAATTCACACCTTAAAATCTTTTTGGATCGAAAAACCCCAGCCCATATATTCTCTCAACTTCCCTCACTTCAACTTACAGGCCTTATTTTGATCATAAATCCAACCTAAGGATCCCTTTTTATCAAATCAAAAGGAAAAACCCGAAGGAGAGGTAATGTTTTCTCCACCATCTTTCAAGTTCCTTTCTTCTTAAACTTCTTTTTTTCTTTGTTATTTCCATTTTAAAATAATAACTCTAGTATCTTCTATATACTGTGATGTTATTATAAATATGGTACAACCATATTCAGTATTCTATCCATCCTTTGAATGACATGTCATCATACGTGCGTACGTACGGCCTACCGTCTCCACATCGTGGTGTAATTGTTATTCAATATATTATTATTTGGATGGATATAATAATGATGTGTAATTCATGTAAATAATAAATATAACATGATAATTATTCTTTATATATTATATACCATCCAATTATATAATATTTTAATATCAAAAGAATGATATTGTTGCTCGTGCATACGTACGGATTACCGTCTCCACGAACGCGATGAGAATCATTCCCCGTCGTATACTTACAAGTATAATTCTCATTTTATGATTAAAAATAATGTTTAAAGACTTTATATAATTCTGTATATGAATAATATACAACCTATCCATAACAAACACGACTTATGTAACAAAACATATAAAAGAAAGCGAGTAAGTTAACACCTGAAACGACTATAATACTAAGATATTATTAACAAATAAATGTTAAAATATCATATATGATATCATATAAATGTATATAATTCTTGTATAATTCAATAAAAATTATTTCACCATTATACATAAGGATAACCTACCCTCGACCAAGGAAAAATTAAAGTGAGGGGTTTCTTATCTCACTTTTAATTCCGTGAGATTTTCATTGTTCACCACTTATTTATTGCATGTGGTGTGTGTACTGTCCATGATTGTATTCATTGTGTAATATAATTTAATTTATGTATATTTACATCATCATTTTATGATCCTTATTTCATAGGTGTATGTTTCGTAAGTTTCCAAATCGATAAGGGAATTTGAAATTTCAATTTCCACTCATTCGGCTTTACGCATACTTCATTGATTATTTTACTCCAAGATTATGTGTGGAATCAATATTTATTTGATTATGTCATAATTTCCACTCCCCTTTCTATGGATATACTTTTGATACACATAATCATTCCATTGAAAAATTCTCAAGTCATCGATATGAACTTGATAGGAGTAATTTTAACTCAATCTCTAGTTATTGAGTTAAACATCTAATTCATTGGTGTTGTTTTTACCAGAATATGTGTGAATGTCCTTTGATTGTTTTACACTGAATATCCAATCACATTGAGTGTATTTATATTTTTCAAACATAATTATGTCGTTGATTTATCCTTAACCTAAGGATACGGCCTTTATGAGAGATTTCATCTCAATTTACATTCCACTGAGACTCCTATGTTGTTATACACCAAATCACATTTATATGGTGTATATAATGTACTTTGACAAAGTATATCATTAATACCTTTATTCTCATGATATTACAAAGTTTTGATTACCTAAATTATTTGTATTCAAGTGTCTCTCTTTTGGTTAGGAACTCTAACTAAAATATTATTTTAATATGTTTTAAAGATTTATTATTCTAAATCTTTCTCATTAATGTCCATGTTTTAAAAATGGTTTTAAGGATTTATTTATATGGCCATTAAATTTTTCAAATCAAAATTCCTTTTAAAACATTCAAAGTGATATGGGACACTTTGATTGAAAAATCTATTTTAAATGGCTTCTTGAAAAATAGTGTGACTTTTAAATGTTTTCAAGAAAAATGGGGATATTTCTCTCAATAGTTTGATGATTATTTTAATCTATGTCAATATCCTTCATTATTATCGATTGAGGTTAATCTTATATAATACAATCTTTCATATTGTATCGAATGAGTTATGTTAGACTGTGGATGTGCTATTTTTATACCATTCATGGTTTGTGGTTAAAGTATTGACATATTGTATCCTAGTTTTAATACGAATGTTTAAGTTATGTTTAAACCTACTCATATGAGGAATGCATTGGACTTAATATGTGATGGGTGGAGCCCACGATAGCTCCTCAATGCATCGATAGGTCTCATGAGACAAACTAGTGTCTTGGCATAAGGCCTTGGAAAAATCTTATTTGTAGTCTTGGCACGAGGCCTTGAATATGTGGTTATGATAGTATGGCATTATGCATTCCATCATTATGAAAGTGGTTATTGATATTTCATGTGGTTATTCAACTAGTAGAATATCCATTTGAATAAGTAAATGGAATTATTTCATTTTATCTTTGCCATATCATACGGAAGTTCGTGTTTAAAAGGCTTTTGTTTTAGTTATACATTTCCTTAAATGTTTATGCTTATTTATGAAAGTTTCCGCTATATTGATATCCTTTCTGAGAATCTAAGCTCACCCATTTCAATGTTTTATTTTTCCCAGAATGTGAAGAAGTAATTTATGAATGACCTGAAGGGATAGTATGAGGGGATATGATGAAAAGATGTTGTTGTAGTTTTTTTTACATTATGACGTAATATAAGACTTATAAATATATCTTGTGTTTCCATGACTATTAAACTAATCGTTCTTTTGAGGATTGATCTTTTTTTATCATTCCAATGTTATGTAATAATGCACCGACTCTGGGTAACTAGGGTTGGGGCGTTATAGCTATGGGTACACAGGTTCTTCTGAGCCCAACTTTTCACCCTCAAACCAATGGACAGTCGGAACGGACAATAAAAGTGTTAGAGAACATGCTCTGACCATACATCCTTGATTTTGATAGATATTTAATGAATCATATTCATCTCGTAGAGCTTTCCTATAATAATATCTTTTAGGGGATGATTCGGATGGATCCTTTTGAGGCCTTATGTGGTAGGTCATTTGATTCACTCATATATTGGCTAGAAGTTGGAGAGGCAGCGCTACTAGGTCTTCATCTCATTCATGAGACTTTATTATAGGTTCAACTGATCAAGAATCATATGTATATTTCTTATTCTAGATATAAATAATAGGTTAATCACCATCAATGGCCTCTATATTTCGAGTTCTGGGGTTATGTTTTCTTATGAGTATCATCCAGACATTGGCATAGATGGATATAGAAGTAAAAGAAGTTGTCACCTCATTATGTTTTTCTGTTTGAGAATTAGGAGAGAGTTGGGCTAGTAGCTTATTGATTGTTATTATCTCATAGGTACTATGCCACAATGTTTCACAGCTTCTCCATTATCATTCCCACCCATCTCATACCTTTGATCCTGAGGAAGTTATGTTATATGATGATGATTTGTTAAAGGAGTATCATATAAACATCATTGACCAGAGCATGAAGGCTCTTTAAGGCTGATATATCCCTTTATTATGGGTTATATGGTAGCACGGACGTGTATAGGATGAGAATAGGGAGCGAGAGGCTGATATATGTGCCTAGTGGCTGGAGTTGTTCTTAGATAAAGTTTTTTTACCCATGGAAGGTGAACTTCAGAGTGATTTCCTTCAAATGGGGGAAGAATCTAATAAACTAGTTTTTATCATAGGTGTGGATCCACTTAAATTTTGTACAGTTTTTATTTTGGACCTAATACAGATTTCTAATGAGTTCACGAAAGTTTTAGGGGTGTTTAAGGGTTTTTCAAAGCTCAGAAGCCCAACGATGGAGAAAATCACTAGGCTATACAATTAGTAAAAACCATATGACATAGCCTGTATGGTCTCTCCTAACCATGTGGGGTTTGAGAGTGCAGTAAATCAGGGTTCACGGGTTTCCCTAATTATGAACTAGGGACTGTATGCTTATGAGAAATGTCTTCAGTTTTTATTAGAGGTTATTCATAGGTTTGTCACATAGTTTCTCTAACCATGCAGCCTAACCATGAAAGGTGACCCTCCTTACTATAGATGGTTCATGGTTTTTCCAACTGTGTATCCAAATAGTGTGACCCAGGAGTTTTGGGAGAAATGACCATTTCACCCTTAATGAAATGTTTTAACACGCCTCCTTCCTCTCTTTTCTCTACAGAGAACAAAAAAGGCTCCTCTACAATTTTTGGAGATCTCAAGATCCTATTTTTTATATTTTAATCTTATATTGTTGTTTGAACTCCAATTTGGTCCATGTTCATCACGTTGGATGCATATCAGTAAGATCTCTATTCTTTTTTAGTTATTCTTCATTTATCTTTATCTCGACAAAGTTATCAAGGTAAAAGATCACATGCCACATTTTTAGGGTGTTTTTCTATTATTTAGATCTATTCTTATATAGTAAAAACTAGATGGGGATACTGCATGAAGAGAGGCATATGAGTATGGGGTAGGTGGTATATAATTCATCCCTCAAGTCTCGTCATTTTATAAATTTCTGTTGTTGAGCACACACCATTTTCATCGAGTGTGGCCTATTAAATTTATTTGACTTTATTATATTCATCATTATCATGTTCTAGATATTTTTCATAAGATTTATTCATGTCTTTGGAGGTTATAACCTCAATGTTATCCACCCCAAGTAGGGTGTTTCCCTTTATTATGCCTTTTGAGTTTTGTTATGTGAATTTGTGCCACCATTCAGGTGTGCTTAGGATTGACCCTGCTAATAGGAAGCCCTTCTATAATTAAATGACTATTGAACTGGTTTTTTACTAGCCCTTGAATATGTTAGTGTCACTTGAACCTTCTAAGGTAAGTGTATTAATTAATGAATGGATGGTTAAATGGTTAAGTTGGTAAGTATACTATGTATATTACATTCCCAAATTTAATGTAATTAAATGTCTTGGTTACACATCTATAGAACCCCTTTCCATGCTCAATGGAAGGTAGAGGAGTGAACCTAATAAACTATTGATGAATTTTATAAATAATGAAATGTTTTCATGTCTTATTACCCTTGTCACACTAATGAAAGGTATGGAATAAACCCCTTGACTTATTAAAATGGTATAATTATTACAAGGCCTAAATTAATAAATGAATCAAGTATAAAATTCCTAATTGACTATGGACCTTGACATTATTATAGCAGTTTTCATACTATAGTTAGCCTAGGATTCTTGAGGTAATTCCTTGATCACTTAGGGATTCTATTCCAAATTAGGGATGTTGGTTTCCAAGGTTGACACACAACTTGGAACTTGATCCTTGTATACTAGTGGATGCTTGATATGAGACTGTAAGATCCCTCCTTTATTATTATAGGATGCCTTGGATACACTACTCAGATTCAGAATGATTTCTATGGACTTTTGGTTTCTCAGATACAGCCTTGGGCCTAGTTATTGCTTATCCCATTTTACCTTGGGTGAATTCCTTGGACACTGATAGAAATTACATTATTGTAAAATGCATTGGGTGTTCCCCCTTGGATTACACTCCTGTCCCTTATAGTTAGGATACAAATTATTACTGATTTTTCTTAAACCCTATGTTCATGGATGCCTTGGTTATTACCTTTAATCCCTTTCATTATTAACATCTTTATAGGATGACTTGTTAGATCTTGTATCCTTTCATTATTATCATCATCATGGTTTCCTTGTCATATCATGGATATTTTATCATTATTAATATTATGTTAGGATGTAAGTTCTAGTTATACCTCATGTGACCTACTTATATAAACTATATATAATTAATAAATGAAATGAATACATGTTTAGAAAGAAGTTGGGGATGAATAAGGTACATGGGTATTTATGTTACCATACTGATTTACTTTTATATATGTATGTTGAAACATTATTTTTATTTATATTACATGGACTGGATGTTATATATGTTGTTAGTGGTGGACTAATGGAATTTATATCACACCCTATTTGGGATTCCATTGGTAGTTGGGAAGATTACTTGTGTACATGTGATTACAAGGGGAAGCATCCCACTTTGGACTCTTTATTTCTTACTTTCCTCAGGATAGATCTTGGTAGAAGATGAATATTCTAGGGCTTGAAATGCTGGAATGATTTTGGTTTATTTTTTTTACTTTTTTATAGAATTTACTTGTTTCTTCTTTGTATCCATGTTTTCTATCTTTGTATAGACATGAAATTTGTTATCGTATTTTGTATGTTATTATCAGTTTTACCTATTGTTTATTGTCTTTTCTTATATTGTTGTACCATCTGTTTATACTAATTTTTCTATTTACCTTCTATTTTATTACTTTTCTGATGTGATACACTCTATTAATGAGGTAATAGTCTCTCCAAAAACACACCATAGGCCCTCGCTGATAGTTGATAGCCTCTAGAATTTGGGGAGATGCGCATGAGGGCATGTGTTCAACTGACTGACTGAAAATTAACTTTTTATTAACAGAATCACTTTTTAGGAAAAGTGAGAAACCAGTCACAATCAATCCAGTGGTGAAGCCTCATAAGAAAAATCAAAGCCATCAAAGCATAGCCTCAGCCTATTGGTACTTTCCTCCCAATAAAGTTTCCAGTTCATGAATGATACTTTCACTTCCCATTTGATGGAAAGATGGTAGATAATAGTAGTTACATAATAATAACATTTAATTATATTTATTATATTTAATTTATTATTTTATGAATAATACCACATATTTATAGAAGGTATAAGAAGAAATAAATTGGAAGATGTTAGGTAGATTGATTACCTCTTCATCGATAGGCCTCCTTTAGATCACTTATTAAATGCCATTAGAATGGTCTTTAAAGAATAAAATCACCTATAATTCATGTATGTTAAATTTTATAAGTGAATTGGGTTGATTGTTTTTATCTATATATCAAAAATTGGTGTGAATAAAATATATAAGGGTGTCTATTATAAGGGAAGGAAATGACACACTTAGAATTACTAAATAGATTAAAATATAATTAAGCCATTTGGAATCAAAATTCATGAAAAAGGACATATATTAGAATAAAAATATGATAAGGTTAAAATATTATCATAAAATGAAATTTAGATAGGTTTTTTCTCATTTTAAGTCTTTTCTTTTGGGTTAACCACTTGGATAATCGATTTTAATCTTAACTATGGTAAAACAATTTATTAAAGGTTTATAATTTTACTATTAAGTTAAAAATTAGATCATAAATGAACTAGTGATAAAATTATAGACCCTATATCATCCTACTTATCCTATTAAAATATTTTTATGGTGTTTAAATAATTTAATAAAATATTTTTATCATAAAATTCTATTAGTGTCATTTTAAGAACTTTTCATTTGATTTGACTTTGAAAAACACATGACATCAATGGAATTAAAATATAAACCTTTAACAAAACCATAAAATGTTATATTTGTCCAAATAAATCATGAAACATAATAATTCACTCAAATTATATTATTTTTAATATTTTTAAAATCATTTATTTAATTTTTCTATTAATTGAATAAATATTGTGCCAGCGTTGTGTAATCATTTAATGTACTTATTCAGTCACTAAAAAATATAAATAAATTATCATGATAAAAAAATTATTCTTATTTAAAATAAACATATATAACATAATTTATACTCTTTTTATACTTATGTAAAAAATTTATAAATATTAAATTCAAATGAGTTAAATTTTGCAATTTTCTTTACTTAAATAATATAAATTTCATTATCAATGGAAAATATTAAAAAAATGAAATATATTTGAATGTGGGATATATTTATATATATTGTAAGATTTATTCTATCCAATAAACAAAGGGAATGTTTTTTGTTGATTTTAAGACCTTATATCATGGTTTTATCCTTGTTTCACCCATTTTACCGTTACCGGGGCAACAAA
This sequence comes from Viscum album, assembly GCA_963277665.1. NCBI lineage: Eukaryota > Viridiplantae > Streptophyta > Magnoliopsida > Santalales > Viscaceae > Viscum > Viscum album. The sequence goes on along the minus strand of OY728130.1, from coordinate 1,903,455,296 downwards.
TATTTACCACAGTTATTATTCATAGTGAACAAAAATAATTAGATTATTCTAAATAAAATTAATCTTATGTCACTTTAATATCAAATATAAAATACAATGTTATTTTTAATTACTTTATTTAATGAAAATAAATTACAATATTTGATAAATCTTTAGTTTTCACACTTCATTGAAAAATAAATCTTTTCCAAAAAATACCAAAATTTCACCCTAAGATAATTTTGATATGAATATTTAAGAAATGATATTATTTTATAAAATATAACTTATAAAAGTTATAAAAATTAATTATAATATTCTCTCATAAAAATTGATAAAAACATTTTTGAAGAAAATATATTTTGAAGAATAAAATGAATTTAATAAAAATGAGTGAATATTTATTAATAAATTTTCAATAAAATTTTTATTGATTATGACCTTTATATATATATTATAATTCATTTTACATTATTCATACCCACCAATTAAATGTATATGTTATAATGGATATAAAATAATAATATTTCATGGTTTGTTTAAGCTCGGTGTTGTGTGTTGCATACACTATCGAATATAGTGATCTTTTAAAAATTATTGGGTTGATTCATTATGAGTTATATTGATTTTGGGTAGGTTTTAAATTTAAAATTTTTTAATAAATTATATGTTTTAATTTAATTGAAATTTATTAGAATGATTTTAATGTCAATTGAATTATATTTTCAATTTATTACAATAAAAATTAATTTTTAATTTATTTATGTTTATTTATTCAGTTATTTTAGTGTTTTGTTACTATAGTAACACACTACTATAGTCATGAAGTAATGTTATCAGTGCTAAAGATAGAATTTATAGAATTCCTTTTATCATTACTAAATATATCACTGATAAATTATATTTTCTTAGTGTTAAAACTAATATAGATCAAATAAAACTTATATTAGCACTAACTCTAGCACTAGTAAAAATCACTTTCATCATAATTTTTTAGTATTGATAAAATATCTCATCTTTTATCAATTTATTAAAAAATAAGTTCTTTTTTAGTGTTGATAAATCCTATATCATGCACTTATTAAAGACTAATCTATAGAAATTTTTCTTGAATTATCACTGTTAAAATAGAATTTAAATAGTTAAAGGGATTTTATATTGTCAATTTTAATAATATAATTCAGTTGAAAATAAATACTGTAAAATTACAATATGAAATTATTGTATAAATGTGTAAGAATCATCCACATAACTTGAAATATCCTTTTGAAATTTAATTTTCATTCTTAAGTAATCAATTATATAATTTTTTATAGAGACTTTTAGAGAAAACTTAAATTAAAAATCTGAACTATAAAGTTATACAGTAAATTTCACACTATCAAATTATTCATTGAGTTTAGAGTGTAAACTCTTGAGAATAATCCATGGAAATTTAAATTCAAAAAGTTTATTTTCTTTATATTCTTAAAAGATATGTCTAAATTTTTACATTACATTTTTAGTGAAAATATGCATTCTAAATTTACACCATAAATTTTTGTTGGAAACAAGCACTAAAAAATAATTTTATGTTTATAGTGGTAATTCACAATGGAAATAAGTATGTATATTGTCAAATATCCATTGATATTTTCAGTTATATTCCTGAACTATCAACTAGAAAATTTCAAATGCAAATTTTCAATCGAATTCTACACTGAAAATTGGAAATATATATTTATGGTGCAAATGTACACTCTAAAATCACACCATGAAGTTAAAATGAAAATTTAAAAGGTTACATAACTCATATATAAATTTTTTATTTCAAAATTTTTCTATATTCATAATATATTAATTAAAATTTATTGTTTAAGTTTAACTATAAATAATAAAATTAGAATTTAACTATAAATTATATTGTAAATGGAAACTCATAAAAAAAATTATTTTTATATCCTGAACCATGTATCATACACATAATATAACATGATTTTTAACAAAAATATCCAATAAATACAATGCAAATATCAAAGGTCCTAGTATATTTGGAATACTAGGTTTATAATATATCAAAGTGAAACTAGAATAAGATGAATTTATTTTAATATATATAATGAACTCCTAAATCCATTTTATCTAAAAAACTATATAGGATAACTTGGGGAATATATAAACAAAATGGGTGATATATAAATCCTAGTAAGGGAATTAATATGAGAAATATGAATAATATATAAGTCAAAATGGATAACATGATATCATAAAGGACAATGATCATGAATAATCATATCGAAGCATGACATAAGGAACATCGAATCATAAGATTAATGAAACAAAGTATTATAGAAACAATATAAAACATTACATAAGAATAAGTTAGGGATAACTATTAAGACAACATCACATAGTAGACAGAATTATATAGGGGATTAGGTTTACTCTCTAATCTTATACATATCGTCTCATGCGGCATAAAAAATACCCAACTCATTTGAGCACTATTTCGGTACACCCATAATAATATTACATACATATAAGTTCCATATATGGTAATCAAACATAGGTAACAATCATAATAAATACCCAAGGAAAAAATGGGTTATATAATCTTTCTCATATCACAATCAAATGAGATTTCATAAAGATTACATAAAGAAGAAGGAATTAAAAATTTTGTACATTCAGATATGAATAAATAATCATAGGTCCCAAGTATGTTGTTTATTTTTAAATAAAATTTCATGATAAAGGGTATATAATTGAGTAGATAAATGAACTTTTAAAATGGTGCTTTAAGGAATCTATTTAATACTTTTAAAGTGACAATGAATATGGGTTTTTCTCTAAAAATAGTGGTAAACTAAACTGGTTATTACTAAAATATTCCTTTATTTATTGAAATCATGAATGGGAATAAATACTTTTAAAGAGTATTAAAAAATTATTAAGTAATAGAAAAACTTACCCTTAATAGAGTTTGATTTTAAAGAAGGCAGTAGGGAATGAAAATAAGGAATGTATAACCCCAAAAAAGGAAGGGAGAATAAGATAGATGTAACGCCCTTGTTCTAGATGCCTCCCAAAGGTGCCCCATACCTAGTTGGTCACATGGCCTCAAGAACATTTCCTCAAACACCAGAGGCTTCCAACTATCATTGAGGGCCTTGGGTGTGGTAGTGGGGAAACTATGCCCTCATTGGTAGAGTAACACAATAGAAACAAATAGTAAATAGTAGAGGAAGTAGTAATACCATACAACATAAGTAAACATCATGAGAGGATTAGTATAAAAAAATGGAGTATATATAAATAAATGTTGTATGTCACAAGCATCTAGGAACTCATCCAAACAAGTCACAATGATGGAAATACAGTACTGAAACTAAAGTATAGAAAATAGTAAACTCCAACAGCATCACATGACTTAGATTGGTCACATGCTCTACAACTCCATAGAAATCAGGTACCTGATGAAGAAGGTCACTTTCCCTTATCTATACCTGCAACTATATAATTTTTTTGGGTTTAAAATAATGACCCAAACAGGGTGTGAGATGAATCCCAGTTGGAAATCACCAAAAGATATGTGCCTAACTATTAGTGAATATATAGAATGCAATATGAAGAAATGCAGTAACAAACTAGAAAGTACTCAATAGTAAACAATCATATATATTATAATTACATCCATTTACATTTAATAAATTATTTAAACCATGGAATATTGTAACCTCAAGATCTATACTAAGATCTGTATCCCCCCGTACAATAGTAACAACATACATCTCAGAAGACCATCTAACAATCCAAGTAAGACTGAGTCTAAGATTGTGCTTTGTCTTGTAATTGTAGAGACCCCAAACCTTGACATACATGGACATTACATTACTTTTTCAGAATACTTAATACATGACAAAAACAGACTCCCAAAGACCGTCTTAGTTTAGTGTCTTTGGAAACTCGGAATGTAATCTTCTAATCATGGTGAAAGATCTTCAACATCTCCTATAAAGATCTTCACCTTTAGTTTTCTTACCTAAAACATTTCTTTATATCCTGGGGAAAAGAAAACATAAAAAGTGTGAGCTCAAATTCTCAGTAATTGAAATCATAGAGAACATAAAACAATCCATAAACATTTGAATGCAAAAACTTGAACATAAAATATAAACATCAAAATCTTGAGAAAAGACATAAATCTTGGAAGTACGTAAGGAATATATCATAAAGGAACATCATACATTATAAAATAGCATGGTAAAAAACATGTAATTGTGGAAAACAATTAAGCACATGATATGATTTCCATAGTAGCCAAGGCATTGCTGCCAAGACCATCTTAGTGGAAAAAGTCTCTTTCTGAATCGAGTTCACTCCTCATTCAAGTCCTGTAACACTGAACCGGATTAACTTACCATTCCAGACATGTCTATCTCATGAGATATAAATATTTACCCAATGCATTGGAGGGAGATATAAGTCCCACACATCTCATAATGAAATCATTCTTAATTTTTCCATAACATAAACATAAATCATTCATCATAACCCAAAGAATAAAAATGGGTTTCATAAACATCATCCCATCATAACATATTCCATATAAAACAAATTGATATAATTTTATCATAAGAAAGGTGAAGCCATGTAAATCATAGAGATATTATACTTGAAATATATACATACGAAATAATGTCATCTTAGATGGAAAATGGTTTTGATAAAACACTTGAAAAGAATTCTTGAGGAAAATATCCTTTCTTCTTAAAAATAATTTTATTTTCACAAAATGCCATCCAATATTAAAAGAAAATGATTTTTTTGAAAATAATCATGAAATCTTGTAGAGTATTCATCATGAAAATAAGGCGTTATAAAATTGTAAAATTCTATTCATGACGTATAAGTTAAAAAAAATTCCTCGTACTTTTGTCAGAAAAGTCAAAAAGTTCATCGTATGGTAAAAAAAAGAAATAGTCCTTCCATAACATGTGGTAAAAGTCAAAAAATTGGTAAAAAGGACTTTAAGAATACATAAAAACACTTTTAGAAAACATGGGCATGGATTATAACAATTACCCCAGTAAATACTTACGAATAACAATCTCGGATAAGAATGAGATTGGATTAGTTATCCCTTACCTTAGGTATGATATGCTTCGTACATATTTGAAACCCCTGTATAATGATTTAAATAATGTCATTGACTTATTATAGAATCATATTCATTGTTATAAGATCATATATGGTTTACTTATGACTTTATATTACCTGTTCTTGTGTAAATTCGATGTAAAAGCAGCGATTTGGATAAAATTGTTTCATTTATTGTACGTGTTTCGACTTGTTGTTCTTGATATTATTACTTATATCCGGATTTAATTAATTCCAGAATTTAAAAGAAGATTTATATATAATATATATTCAGCATATACATATATATATGATAGATCGATAAATTGAATGAAATACACCGTTCATGGAGACGGTAGGCTGTACGTACGCATGAACGTTGTTTTCATTTCCTTATTGAATTGAGTGGAATTAAGTAGATAGCATGAATATATATATACATAAATCCAGTATCATTATTATGTCGTATATTTTATTATTATTCATTATATATACTTTATAATCATTCATGAATGGTTAACATGGAGAATGAATCTCATCGCGTCGTGAAGACGGTAGTCTGTACGTACGCACGAGCGATGATATCATTTCCATAATCGTGGTTTTGTATTGAAGTGTATGTATAATATTTCATAATAAATATCACTTTAAAATAATCATATATAGTTATTTATTTACACCATTATACCCATCCATGTAAGGTGGTGGTCGAAAACAAATTACACCACGGCGTGGAGACGGTATTCCGTACGAACGCATGCGCAGTGATTTCATTTTACATAGGATAGATAGAAGGTGAAATAGGATTGTCTCATATTTATAATAACATATCAGTATATAAGTAATACTGATGTTATTACTTTATAATTAGAAAACTAAATAAGAAGAAGTAGAAGAAGAAAGAAATTTGAGAGAATCGGAAGAAGAGATTACCTCTTCTTCGATGCACCTCCTTTAAGCTTCCTATTAATAAAGTAGATTTGGTATTTTGAAAATACCATAACCTCCATAATGTTTCTATGTAAGTGGAGAAGATAAATGGGAAGGGTTTGGCCGAAATTCAAGGCTCAAAAGGGTGTGAAGAGAAGAGGGAAGGGGTGCCCTTTTTATAAGGGAGGAGAGGGGCACCTTTGGAAAAACTTAAAATATTATTTTATAATAAAGTAATATTCGGTTTATAATAGCTCCAAATTGATTTATTTCAAATATAAAGTGGGTATGGGTCGAAATCATCTCAACCAATTGGTTTTAGACTTGTTTAGGTTACTATTTTAACCTTATCTTTTAGATTTAGCTCTAAGTTAAATAATATAACTTTTATCATGTCTTCTTGTTTTCTAACACTATATGGTTAATAAACTTACTATAAAAAGATAAAATAACCCCAAGTGGTTCATTATTAATATATATAACCTTATTTAAGTCATGTTTCTGAACCTTAGATTTTTAGGAATATTATAACAATTAATAATATAATATTTATTTTAAAAAACTATTTTATGTCAATTTTGACACTATTTGGTAATTGATTTTTGTGAAAATCATAACAGCATGATTAGTTAGAAAAAAGTTAATTAAATAAATAATAACATGTCATATTAAGCTATAAAATTAGTGTAATTCATAAAAAGTCTCAAATTACATTTATTTTGGTATTTAAAAAATCAATTATGTTAATATTTCATTAATAAGGTAATTACTTCATCATCATTGTGTCATAAATAAATTACATTATTTAATGTTCAAAAATTATAAATAAAATATAATTATGTAGTAAATCTATTTATATTTCTAATTAATATTTATAGTCGAATTTATCTTATGTATAACCCTATATTAAAAATGTTTTAGTTATTAAACTTTGATTTTAACTATTTTAACTCTTCTTTATATAAAATAATAATAAGTGTCCTAATCTAATCCAAGTGGACCTAACGGGTAATATTTTATTACTAAGGTTGTTTTTGGTCTAATTACACTTATCCAATAGAATTATGACATGTGTTAGTGTAATAATAATACCATTTTTACCCTTAATTACCCTATTTACTTTTAACCATGGTAAATAAAAGTAAAAAGTTACTATTCAAAAAAAATATTTTTATCTTATTGAACCACATTTTACTCCTTGATATTAACCGTGTCTCTCGGATTTTCTAAATTCCACTCACAGAAGCGGTAAAATTAAGTTTTATGTAGATTTTCAAATTCTCCTAGGAGGTGGGTAAAAGACGGTGAAAAGTTCAATAAAATTTTTATATATCTAAAATTATTATAAAATGACTCAAATTAATTACATTGAACTTATATAGGTATTATGTATCAATTTTTACCTAAAATAAATTTAAATAAAATAAATAATTATTTAAATACAAAGTTGGTTTTTACATAGTAACCCAGTGTTTTCATTGTTCATCAAAAATTGAATGTTTTCCGAAAAATACCAAAACTTCACCCTAGGCTAATTTTGATATTCCGAATCCAAAAATTAAGTCCATTTGGAAAGATAAAATTTATAAAATTTCAAAAAGTGTGTATTAATATTCATAACGGCTAGTTCATAATAATATTATAATAATATCTCGTTTAGTGAATCTTGGTATTGCGTACTACACACGCCATCGAAGAAGGTCTTGATTGTGTGTAATGAAAGCCAAGTCAGGGTTGTGTGTAGTGAATTCTCTGTTTAGTGTTGTGTATAACATAATAAAAACCTTTTTCATTTATACATTAAACAAAATCTATACATAATGTTGTGTAGAATAATTTCCACAAAACGAACTTGAAATTGTGTATAACATGAGCCAAGAATAGTGTTACATATACTGCAAGCTAATATAGTGTTGCGTATAGTACAAGATAATATTGGTGTAGTGTATAATAGAAGACATCAAAAAAATTAAGAATAATATATCTCATAAAATCTCAAGGTGTTACATTCTACCCCCCTTAAAATGAATTTCGCCCTCGAAAATCGTCGGGGTTATAAATGGTTTACTACTTGAAAGTTTCTTTCATAGAAATACACATCGTAAAAAGGAATACTAAAACTTCATTTTAAAAAGGGAAGTTATAATCATAACAGTCACCCAAAGTAACTCAGCATTGGGTTTCCACATAGGACAACATAGGTGAAAATATGGATATGGAAGAGAAATATAACCATCAACTTCTGATGAAGAGTGGTAGAGGACATGGATATGAAAAATCTAACAATCACAGAGCCATAAATTTTTGGTGGTCTAAGGTACCATATAATTCATCAGATATAAGGGCACTAGGACAACATTTTTGGTTTTCAAGATCATTTCCCTAAAGTTGAAGAAATTGGAATTAGGAGAAATACATTCTTGATTTTGGTACAATCTAACTATTGGTCATTCCTTAGATAATTTTCTCTTCATCTATTAAATAAATGAAATTGAATTTGTCATTCGTAAAGTATTACCAGATCATGTGATAGAATGATGGGTCATTCCATCTGTCTCAAACAAAAGGTTAGAAAAAGTTATCAAAATTACAAAAGTCCATCTATAGTGAGATTAATCATATATGGTTCCTAAAATGGACTTATACTTCATATATCATACTTATTAATATAATAAAACTAGTTTCTACTAACTAGGGACTTTCTGTAGGCTAGTGGTAGGCGATAAAGTCATGTCGCACTTCAGTTGTGGGTTCGATTCCCATAGCCTTGTCCGATGCGATGGGTTGTCGCCCGTCCTGCAGGTTGTCCTTTTTCTAAAACTACATTATTATAACATTCCATAAATAATATTGAAAAAAGTTCTAGCCTTAAACAATACTGACTTATGCCCTAGATAATCCATTCCAATATGTAGGCTTATCCAAAATACATCTGTCCAATCTCATAGTATAAAGAAAATGATTACTAGAGAGGTCATATACCAAGCATGTAAATACCATAATTTATCTCCAATATATCAGAAGATATATCTTGTTGGTCATATTCCAAATAGGTTAATACCTTAATCATGTATTCTTTTGAAACATGAATTACCATAGAACCTTAGCAAAAACATGAATTCTGTCAAAAGTTAACTCGTTCCACATACCAAAATCCCAAAATTTCTATATACTCAAACCATGATATCACTTTGTCCTTATATCAATCATGAGATCATGAATACTATCAAAATTTAATTTTATCTTTATCCATTCATTATGCACATGTCATATTCTTTCCAAAAATATCAGAATAACCTTTCATGGTTACCAGTACCATTCAACATATACTTTTAAATAATTTATAAAAAACAATAGTGTAACAATCCTTATATGTTTTTTTATTCCATAGTACCATTAAATTACCTATACAACATAACTCTTGATAAATATACAATCATTCCACTGCCTTCTTAAACCATTGACCAAGCTTCAACACTTTTTTCATCTCATGTACTATTTGTAGTCTCCTCATCATCATCCACATAAATACTACCCATATGACCATGCTTATTCTCTTCATGAGATTTTCCCTTAGGGCATTGTTTTGCATAATGCCCATAAATTCCACATTTAAAACATCTAATCATTGTTGATTTCATAGCAATACCATTATCCTTCTCCATGGTGTTAATTGATCCTGTCCTTTTCCCTTACTGGATTTGTGTCCTTCTTTTCCGCACCCAAAGAATCTTCCAGTTCCTTTGAAACATTCTCTTTGATGCCTCTTCCCACATGATTTACATGAGATAAATTGAACTTTCATTCCTCTATGATCATCATGAAACTTCAACTTTATCTTATTAGCTGAGTCGGGAAACTTACCAAAGTTGAGATTATTGATCATATTATGAGATTGCTGATTAGGCATAATAACGATTTTTGGACTTCCAAATCCTATTTCATTTGGTTGCTTTTGAAGAATATCATTCCATTGTCCATTATATCCTCCATTACCATAAATCTTCCTATTTCCATCCATTTTCTAAAACTCAAAAATAATAGTGTGAGAGGCAAAAATCGTGCTAGGGAAAACAACATAATAAAGGGGGAGTACCGTCAATATCTAACATCTTAGGTTATATTATAAGATCATTACCGTAATTCTAGGACTATAACCTATATGTATATGTATCCTTAGGGACATCCCTAGACATACCTTAGAAATATCTCTAGGGATTTCACTAAAGTTTTTGCATCCTATTTTCCAATGGTAAACTAAACCTTCGCTCTAATACCAACTGTATAGACCCCAAACATTGACATACATGGACATTACATTAATTTTTTGGAATACTTAATACATGACAAAAATAGACTCCCAAATACCGTATTAGTTTAGTGTCTTTGGAAACTCAGAACGTAATCTTCTAATCATGGTGAAAGATCTTCAACATCTCCCATAAAGATCTTCACCTTTGGTTTTCTTACCTAAAACATTTTTTTATATCCTGGGGAAAAGAAAACATAAAAAGGGTGAGCTCAAAATCTCAGTAAGGGAAAGCATAGAGAACATAAAAAAATCCATATACATTTGAATGCAAAAACTTGAACATAAAATCTAAACATCAAAATCTTGGGAAAAGACATAAATCTTGGAAGTACGTAAGGAATATATCATAAAGGAACATCAAACATGATAAAATAGCATGGTAATAAAACATGTAATTGTGGAAAACCAAGAATCACATGATTTGATTTCCATAGTAGCCAATGCATTACTGCCAGGACCATATTAGTGGACAAAGTCCCTTTCTGAATCGAGTTCACTCCTCATTCAAGTCTTGTAACACTGAACCGGATTAACTTACCGTTCCAGCCCTGTCTATCTCATGAGATATAAATATTTAACCAATTCATTGGAGGTAGATATAAGTCCCACCTATCTCATAATGAAATCATTCTTACTTGTTCCACAACATAAACATAAATCATTCATTATAACACAAAGAATAAAAATGGGTTTCATAAAAATCATCCCATCATAAGATATTCCATATAAAACAAATGGATTTCATTTCATCATAAGAAAATTGAAACCATCTAAATCATAGAGATATTATACTTGAAACATATACACATGAAATAATGTCATCTTAGATGGAAAATGGTTTTGATAAAACACTTGAATAGAATTCTTGAGGAAAATATCCTTTCTTCTTAAAAATCATTTTATATTCACAAAATGCCACCCAATTTCAAAAGAAAGGATTTTTTTTAAAATAATCATGAAATATTGTAGAGTAAGATTTATAAAAAGAATCTTTTATAAAACAATAAAAATCCGTTCATGACGTATAAGTTAAAAAAATATCATCCTCATACTTTTGTCGGAAAAGTCAAAAAGTTCTTCGTATGGTAAAAAAAGAAATATTCCTTCCATAACATGTGGTAAAAGTCAAAAAAATGGGTAAAAAGGAATTTATTCATACATAAAAACACTTTTAGAAAACATGGACATGGATGATAACAATAACCCCAGTAAATACTTACGAATAACAATCTCAGATAAGAACGAGATTGGAATAGTTATCCCTTACCTTAGGTCTGATATGTTTCATACGTATATGAACCCCCTGTATAATGATTTAAATAATTTCATTGACTTATTACAGAATCATATTCATTGTTATAATATCATATATGGTTTACTTATGACTTTGTATTACCTGTTCTTTTGTAAATTCGATGTAAAAGCAGTGATTTGGGTAAAATCGTTTCATTTATTGTACATGTTTCGACCTGTTGTTCTTGATATTATTACTTATATCCTGATTTACTTAATTCCAGAATTTAAAACATGATTTATATATAATATATATTCATCATATACATATATATATTATAGATCGACAAATGGAATGAAATACATCATTCATCGAGACGGTAGGTTGTACGTACGCATGAACGTTGTTTTCCTTTCCTTACTGAATTGAATAGAATTAAGTATATGAAATACATATATATAAATAAATGAAGTATCATTATTATGTCATATATTTCATTATTATTCATTATATATACTTTATAATCATTCATTAATGGTTAACATGGAGAATGAATCTCATCGCGTCGTGGAGATGGTAGTCCGTACGTACGCATGAGCGATTATATCATTCTCATAATCGTGGATTTGTATTGAACTGTATGTATAATATTTCATAATAAATATCACTTTACAATAATCATATATAGTTATTTATTTACACCATTATACCCATCCATGTAAGGTGGTGGTCGAAAACAAATTACACCATGGCGTGGAGACGGTATTCCGTACGTACGCACGCCCAGTGATTTCGTTTTTCGTAGGATGGATAGAAGGTGAAATAGGATTGTTTCATATTTATAATAACATATCAGTATATAAGTAATACTTATGTTATTACTTTATAATTATACAACTAAAGAAGAAGAAGTAGATTAAGAAAGAAACCTGATAGAATCGGAAGAAGAGATTACCTCTTCTTCGACGCACCTTCTTTAAGCTTCCTCTTAAGGAAGTAGCATTGGTCTTTTGAAAATACCAGAACCTCCATAATGTTTCTAGGAAAGTGGAGAAGATAAATGGGCAGGTTTTGGCTGAGCTTCAAGGCTCAAAAGGGTGTGAAGAGAATAGGGAAGGGGTGCCCTTTTTATAAGGGAGGAGAGGGGCACCTTTGGAAAAACTTAAAATATTATTTTATAATAAAGTCATATTCGGTTTATAATAGCTCCGAATTGATTTATTTATAATATAAAGTGGTTATGGGTCGAAATCCTCTCAACCAATAGGTTTTAGACATGTTTAGGTTACTATTTTAACATTATCTTTTAGATTTAACTCTAAGTTAAATAATTTAACTTTTACCGTGTCTTCTTGTTTTCTTACACTATATGGTTAGTAAACTTACTATAACATGCCAAAAGAACCCCAAATGGTTCATTATTAATATATATAACCTTATATAAGTCATTTGGAAGAACCATAGATTTTTAGGAATATTATAACAATTAATATTATAATATTTGTTTTAAAAACTATTTTATGACAATTTCGACACTATTTTGTAATTGATTTTTGTAAAAATCATAAAAGCATTATTAGTTCTAAAAAAGTTAATTAAATCAATAATAACATGTCATAATAACCTATAAAATTAGTGGAATTCATAAAAAGTTTCAAATTACACTTATTTGGGTATTTATAACAGCAATTATGTAATACTTCATTAATAAGGTAATTACTACATCATCATTGTGTCATAAATAAATTAAATTATTCAATGTCTAAAAATTATAAATAAAATATCATTATGTAGGAAATCTTTTTAGATTTATAATTTATATTTATAATCGAATTTATCTTATGTATAACCCTATATTAAAAATGTTTTAGTTATTAAACTTTGATTTTAACTATTTTAACTCTTCTTTATATAAAATAATAATAAGTGTCCTAATCTAATCCAAGTGGAACTAACGGGTAATATTTTATTCCTAAGGTTGTTTTTGGTAGAATTACACTTATCCAATAGAATTAGGACATGTGTTAGGGTAATAATAATATAATTTTTACCCTTAATTACCCTATTTACTTTTAATCGTGGTAAATAAAAGTAAAAAATTACTATTCACCAAAAATTATTTTTATCTTATTGAACCACATTTTACTCCTTGATATTAACCGTGTCTCTCGGATTTTTAAAATTCCACTCACAAAAGTGGTAAAATTAAGTTTTATGTAGATTTTCAAATTCTCCTAGGTGGTGGGTAAAAGACAGTGAAAAGTTCAATAAAATTCTTATATATCTAAAATTATTATAGAATGACTCAAATGAATTACATTGAACTTATATAGGTATTATGTTTCAATTTTTACCTAATATAAATTTAAATAAAATAAATAATTATTTAAATAAAAACGTTTTTTAAATAGTAACCGAGTGTTTTCACTATTCATCAAAAATTGAAAGTTTTCAGAAAAATACAAAAAATTCACCCTAGGCTAATTTCGATATTCCGAATACAAAAATTAAGTCCATTTTGAAAGATAAAATTTATAAAATTTCAAAAAGTTTCTATTACTATTCATAACAGCTAGTTCATAATAATATTATAATAATATCTCCTTTAGTGAAACTCGGTATTGTGTACTACACATGCTATCGAAGAAGGTCTTGATTGTGTGTAATGAAAGCCAAGTCAGGGTTGTGTGTAGTGAATGCTCTGTTTAGTGTTGCGTATAACATAATAAAAACCTTTTTCATTTATACATTAAACAAAATCTATACATAATGTTGTGTAGAATAATTTCCACAAAATGAACTTGAAATTGTGTATAACACGAGCCAAGAATAGTGTTACGTATACTGCAGGCTAATAAGGTGTTGCATATAGTACAAGCTAATATTGGTGTAGTGTATAATAGAAGACATCAAAGAAATTAAGAATAATATATCTCATAAAATCTCGGGGTGTTACAGGAAGACTCATCACAATCATTCAAGCATTAAAATTCAACCCTTTGGGAAAGTTCTCATAGTCTGACCCCTCTGGTTTAACATATCATCAATTCCATAAATAATAAAGACCCTCTGGGAAAGCTCACACAGTCTAACCCCTTTGGTTATATATATCACTAATAAACTACAAACGACCACCTGGGTAGGTCTCACAGTCAATACCCCTTGGTCAGCATAGAAACACTAAATATAATGACCCCAATCATTTCTCATAGTCAGTGCCCTATAGTCCACCGTTCATTTAATAACGACCCTCTGGGAATCTCTCATGATCTAACCCCTCTGGTCAATGACCCCATGGAAGATCTCATAGTCAATACCTATTGTCAATGATAATAAAAATTATACATAAATGACCCTACCTCAAGAATATCTCACATTAAATTCCCCTTGTCCATAAATTCACAATGCAAAATGCATGCATCTCAAATAAATAGAAACTCCATCCTAATAACACAAGGCATGGAAACAAATCAAGCCTAACAGGCAATTCTAGACCAAATGTACATAATCAATTAAACATGGGAAAACACATCCATGATCAAGGTGTTAAACCTTATTCAAACCAATTTCCCTTTTTAAATCTACCATATCATAATAGGTAATAAATATGGTCAAATTCAAAAACACAAAATACCCTAAACTTGGGTATTCGGTAGTTTTAGCATATATAATTCAAATAAAAACAAGGAAAGGAACAAACCACCTACCTTGATGTTTTACAATGAACACTCTTGAACATCAGCCCTTTAATCACCCTATAATGACGTAGATATATGAAAATTTTAAAAACATTCAACCTTGGATAACTCAAGAGAGAGGAGAAATCAGGAGGAGAGGCTTTAGGGGAAGAGAAAACTCACCGGTGGGAATCCAACGCACCCAACGGCCTCTCAATCAAAGCTCGGATGGAAGAGCGAGAGGGACTCAAAAATCTTTGGTTGTACATCTCTAACTTGTATGAGATACAAGAATAATAAGCTCGTTCTGGAGATAATATGTGACCCTAGTCCGATTAATAAAATAAAGAGAAAAGTACATGGCGTGTTCATTTAATGAACATGTCATGTACTAGCCTCAATCGACCCCTATTTTAGGTGGTCTGCCAGGTCACCTCACACATCCATGTTCTTGGCTATTACATGGCCAATACATGGCTACCTGTAGCAACTGAGTACACGGCATGTACTCAGGGGTACACGGCGTGTACTTAGAAAATTTCTCATTTCTTCCTTTTATCCTCAAAAACAACTCGAAACAAAGATACATACCTGAAATGAAGATCTAGGTTCGTACAATAGATATATATTTAATAGACATATATATAGAATTTAGAAAGAATAACATAACATCAAATATAAAGGGAAATTATTTTTGAGAGATAAAGGTCATAACCCAAAGAAAATAGGGTGGTTTAGAGAGATTTTATTACAATATGCTCTAATTCGTTCTAAACATGGAGGTAACATACTGAATAATAAAATTAGATTCATTAATTACTTAATTTAGAACCTTTTTAATCTACATTTTAGTTAATATAACTACATTGTGTTCCTTTACATTGATTTTAATGAGATATAAATTTTATTTTAATTATTCTGATGGCATTCATTTCATGGTTCCATGGTCAGATAACTTGTGGATAATTATCAAATTTCTTTTCAAATGGAACTAAAACATAAGAAGTGAATGAAATGATAATAATTTACATATATAAATTTAAATGGTCTCCAATATCTATATGTTTTTTAATATAATGATTATTTATTTAATATAAAATTTCTCGTTGTATGGTTATTTCATTCAGGCAGTTTTACTAACCTTCATGAACTAGATTCATTTTATTTAATATTATGGATATATATTCATTATATAATATGAAATAATATATTATATAATTATAATCATCATATTTAAATGTAATATTATTTCAATAACAATCTTTAAAGGCATTGGATGAAAAATGAAGTACGTTGTTCATGGAGGTAGTGAACCAACCTTATCATGAACAACATTTTCATTTTAGTATCAATTGATGGAGGGGTAGAAGATGGATATTACACCATAATAATAAATTATTATTATATTTATTATACTGATGTTATTATTTCTATGTGTATGGAAAACATATGGGGTGGTATAATAAAAATAAATTTAAAAGATGTTTGATTGAGAATTTACCTCTTCCTATGGTTGTCTCCTATTAGGCTACCCCTTAAGACTCCTTGGAATGGTCTTTAGTGAGACCAGGGATTATAGGTATGTGTATAGATATAAGTGGAGATATTTTTCTATAGTTTATGTAAGATCCAATTCTTATAAAATGTGAGTGGAAGAGGAGGTGAGGGGTAGTATTTACAAGGGGTAGAGAGGGTCATATTTTTATATTATATTCATTGGTTTATTATTTTCAATCAAGACTATAAACAGTGATGAATATTGTGACCATATATAGTAACTTTTTCATGTAATTTCAAAAAAATAGGTTCTTGCATCATCCCATATACAATAAATTGTTTATTTAACTTTTAATGTGAAATACGGAGTTTTTTCATATTTCAATAGTCACCAAAAGATCAAATATTTTAGAAAAATAAAAAAAATCACCCCAACTATTTTTTTTAAGTTTAGATTCAAAAAATAAAATCCATTTTATTAAAATAATTTTATAAATAGAAAAATTTTAATTTTTAATTAAAATCCTTATTTATTTCAAAAATATCAATTTTAATATTATGATCAACTTCCTAACTCATTGAAAATTACTTATAGTTTTATAAAATTAAATTTTCATTATAATGAAACATAATATTAATTTTTAAACCCATTTTATGAAAATAAATTTCTTTTAATTCATTATATTTTTTATAAAAATGTAAATAATATGTGTGTGTGTGTGTGTTTTACAAAAAAATACATATTTTATCATTTTTTAAAATATTTATATTAGTGTATAATGATATAAATATTTAATATTTTTATTTTGTAAGATAAGAAAATGTTATTTCACTCCACCATTAATGCAGATACTATTCTAATGGTTAGGTTACTATTCTTGATGATCAAATTACTATTCTAATGGTCATATTTGAAATGTTCATATGGGTTCCCTACTTTTTATAAATACCTTATATTTCATTCAATATTTATTCACTTATATTTTCTCTCAAGGTTATATATATTTTTACATTAAAGATAAATATTATATTACTAATATTTATTTCTTTGTTTTTTTCTATGAGTGTAGTTATTCATGTGGATCGAGAAGATCCAAATATTCATATTATAGTTATCTTCTTTTCTATTTTTATCATATTTTAATATTTTTAATTCACAATTCCATATTTATTCTATAAATTTTATAGTAAAAATAATATAATAAAACATTGTTGGTTTTATCATGTGGTGCATGTGACGTCCTGGATCCAGGTGCCACTCAACGGGTGCCCCGAACCCAGTTGGTCACATGACCTCAAGAGCATTTCCCCAAACACCATAGCTTGCCGAATAGTAGCGAGGGCTAGTTCTGATAGTGGGGAAACTATGCCCTCAATTGTCAAAGTGTAGCGCAGCAGAGAAAATAAAAATATACTAAAGCGGAAGAAGTAACAATACCAAGATAAAAAGTACAATAGTACTGAATTAATGAAATGACAAACAGTCATATATATATATATATGATGATGCAATACATCCATAAGTTTAAGAAAGCATCCACAATAGGATACACTGCAATCTGAAACAATACAGTACAAGGGACAAATATAGAAAAGCAAAATGAAATAGCGCAGCAGGAACTTGGCAGCATCGCAAGCCTAATCTTGGTCTCATGCTCTCCTACTCCTCTATAACAATCAAATACCAGTATAGGGGTTCTTTCCCATATCTACACCTGTAGCAATATAATATGTTTGGGCCTAAGACATGACCCAAATAGGGTGTGAGAAATAAATCCCAGTAGGAAACCACAAAAGGCTCATGCCCAACTGTCAGTGAATTTGGGCAATAATAATAAACAATAATTAAATGCAGTAAACAAGAAAGTACTCAAAAGCAGCTACTCATTCCAGTTCCATTTCCATTTAATTATTATTTAACAATTCACTTTAATTGAATTATAAGTTCTCGAGACTCAGCCTCAGTAGAAAATCTCCTAAATAGTGCCACAGCAAAAACTACAACAAGTCATCTAACAAGTACAAGGTAAAACAATACCAAGACTGTGCTTTAGCGTGGTAGGTATAACATGTAAAATCACCACAGTGAATATATGAAGTAAATATAGTCCTCATACATGAAATCCTTACCCTTGAGTAAATTAGAATCGAAACCCGCAGGTGACTGCCCATAGGCATAACGAATATTTCCCTCAGGCATACAAGGTGTCGCCCACAGGCACAGAAGCTACTGCCCATAGGCATGAGAAAAGTTTCCCTAAGGCTAAACGAAACACTTCCCTCAGGCTAAACAAATAATCAGGCCAATCCCAACACACAAGCAAGAAATTATATATCCATTTTCATTCAATAAAACTCAAAGCATGCTAAAAATCATGGAATACCCTCAGGTATCCTGGTCAAACGGCTAAACAAGGGAAACTCACCCATAGGGTGGCCCTGGATCCAAGAAATAATCCCAGACAGTACTTTATACTTATCATTATATTATCTATACCATTATAGATATCTTATAAACTAAGGCCTCAGCCATATGATACCCCAAAAATGGGTGCGTGGAACAATGGTACACAAAAACACTGAACAGTTGGAATTAAACACCAGACCACCTACCTTGATCTCCTCTGATTAATATACGTGAATGGAGCCTCGTGAAACAATCGAGAACGGTGTAGATCTGAGATAAACGTTCACCCATTCAAACTCAAATAACATCCCATCAAGAAATAATTAGAAATAAACACACAAGGATAGGGAAGGGATTACTCGTGCGGTCCCAACGTGATCGTCGGTGAAGGAATCGGAGTCCCGGTGCTCGGTCAGGAACTCTTCCAAGGTCCAGCCCTCTCTCACATGGCTTCCCAGTGTTCTAAGATTCCTCTGTTGAAAGATGAGGCTACTTCTTGTTTTAATCAAAAAAACAAACTACATAGTGTTTACTCCCATGTATACAGCATGTGCTTTTCATTTTTTTAACTGTTACTCTAGCGGCTACTTTTCATCGCCACATTGTTCATCTGTCAAGATGAGTACACGACGTGAATTTTTGAGTACACGGCGTGTATTTTCATTCCACTGGCGGCTACTCCCACCTCCTTACTATTCATATTCCAACTGATTACACAGCGTGTATATACTAAGTACATGGCGTGTAGTCAGTTTTTACACCCTTCATCGACGGTAGGCCTACACGCCCTGTGTAATCATCCCACACGGCCAAAGTACATGGCTTGTGGAAAAGTACATGGCATGTACCCACAAAATTTTGGATTTTTCCCCATTTTCATTATTTTCTCAAAAACATCAATGTAAAAAAGGAAAATAATAAACCCATACCTCAAGAATAAGAACCATATTCATACAAACTTCCCCCCTTAAAAAAATTCGTCCCTAAATTGCCCTTCCAAGGGTGGTGAAGATAAAACATAGAATAACATTGGCTACTAAGCACGTACGTCGGTCTCCCTCTCCAAGGATTTGTCCTGCACTCGGCCATGCTTCCATAGCACCCGTACGAGAGGAACTGACCAGCCTTGGAGAACCTTCATGATCCTATCAACAATATGAATCAGATTCTCCTCAAAGGATGCATCTTCTAGAAGATCAACCTCCTCGGGCTGAAAGATGTGAGATGGGTCTGAGTGATAACGGCGCAGCTGAGATATGTGGATGATGTCATGCATGGCTTTGTACCTATGTGGTAACTGAAACCGATAGGAAACCAGCCCGACTCTCTCTAGAATCTCAAACAGCCCCACAAACCTCGGTGAAAGTTTACCCTGTCTCTAGATCTACCTGTGTCCCAATATAATTGAAACACGTAGGAAAACATGATCCCCAACCACAAACTCCAAGGGTCATCTGCGGTGATCAGCATAAGATTTCTGATGAGACTGTGTAGTAGCCTTCCACTTCTGTATCAACTCGACCTACTCTGAAAACTATTATTGTAGGTAAACTCGGCAAGGGGTATGTGCTTCTCCCAAGATCCCCCAAAGTCCAAGACGCATGCATGCAGCATATCCTCTAGCACATGTATCGTACGCTCTGACTGGACATCGGTCTAAGGGTGGTAAACTCGATCACATGTATGTGCTTCTCCCAAGAGCCCCCAAAGTCCAGAACACATGCATGCAACATATCCTCTAGCACCTATATCGTAAGCTCTGACTGGCCATCGGTCAGAGGGTGGTAAGCTATTCTCAGAAGCACCTGTGTACCTATTTCCCTCTGAAAACTCTGCCAGAAATGAGACGTAAAGTGGGCATCCCTATTTGAAATGATAGAACGAGTAACCCCATGAAGATGTACCACCTCTCAGATATACAACGTCCCGAGCACGTCAACACCGTAGGTCTCCTTGATTGGAAAAAGGTGAGATACCTTTGTAAGTATGTCCACAACAACCCACATGACATCATTTCCTCGAGGTGACCTTATCAACCCGGTCATCAAGTCCTTCGCGACATCATTCCATTTCCACTCTGGAATAGGTAACTTTTGTAACAGTCTGGCTAGCCTCTGATGCTCCGCCAGCACCTACTGATAGGTGGAACATCTCGTAACAAAACCAACTACCTCTCGCTTCATACCTGGCCACCAATACTTCCATCTCAAGTCACGGTACATTTTGGTAACTCTGTGATACACTGCCCAAGATGAAGCAGGAAACTCCTACGTCAACTCCTCACGTATATCCCCTATAACCCATACTCATCCATGGATACGCAATTCCTCAAAATTTCCTATTGTTCAACTGGGAGGAGGGTCCTCACTTTCCACCAACTCCTATAGAACTAGGCCTTCTGAATCTGATAGTTGTCTCATTCTCACTCTATCCAGGAGGGTAGAAGTCACAGCTAAGGATGAAAGATAGGCTTTCCCCTGACTATTGTGCACCTCCAAATGAATCTCAGAGAACAAAGCCATGAGTTGTCACTCACTGTTGGCCTCCTGCACTGCCTGTAACAGAGTACTCCTACTCAGTGCATCAGCAACTGCATTACCCTTACCAGGTGTATAGGCAAGATCAAGGTCAAAAGGACTAAAGGTATTCAACCCACTTTCGTTGTCTCGGATTCAATTCACACTAGGTAAAGATGTATTTAAAACTTTTTTGGTCCGTAAACACCATAAAATGTTATCCAAAGAGGTAATGTCTCCAACAGCATAATTCATGAACAAATGTAGCCAACTCGAGATCATGTGTTGGGTAATTCCTCTCATGTGTTCTCAACTGCCGAGACCTGTACATTACTACTTGATCACCCTGCATCAACACTACACCCAGTCCAATACCTAATTAATCACAGTAAACTGTATAGCTCTTCCCTTGCTTTGGAAGTATCAGTACTGGTGCTGATGTCAAACTTCCCTTCAACTCTTGAAAGGCTATCTCACAAGCTTCTGTCCAAATGAACTTCACACCCTTCATAGTTAAACCCGTCAACGGAACTTCTAAGAAGGATAAATCTTGTATATAATGCATGTAGTAACCAGCCAGCCCCAAGAAACTCTGTATCTCAAACACATTCTTAGGATTATCCTAGGAAACTACTGGTCTTTCTTTCTCTAGGTTTACCACAACTCCTTCCTCTGAGATAATATGACACATGAAGTGTATCTAGTCCTTCCAAATGTGGAACTTTGATAGCTTAGCATATAGCTGATGCTATCTCAGTGTACTTAGTACAATCTCAAGATGGGTAGCATGGTCATGTCGAGTTTGAGAGTACACCAAGATATTATCCATGAAGACTACCACAAAAGAATCCAGATATGGGTGGAACACACAATTCATCAGAGCCATGAGAACTGTTGGCATGTTCTTGAGTCCGAATGGCATGACCAAGTACTCTTATAGACCATACCTGCTCCAAAAAGATATAAGCAGTATGTCCGATGGTATAACACATAACTGATGATATCTGGATCTCAATTCAATCTTCGTGAACACTCATGCTCCCCAAAGTTGATCAAAAATATCATCAATCCTTGTCAAGGGATATCGGTTCTTAACCGTCAAATGGTTCATCTTCCGATAATCCATAAAAAGTCTGAGGGTATCGTCTGCCTTCTTAGCAAATAGGACAGGTGAACCCCAAGGAGAAGTACTAGGTCAGATGAAACCATTTTCCTGTAACTCCTCCAACTACCTCTTAAGCTCCTGTAACTCTAGTGTAGCCATCCTATAAGGAGGAATGGACACCGGTGCCACTCCTGGAATAAGATCAATAGAGAAATCCACCTCTCGCTCTGGAGGTAGACCTAAAAAGTCATCCAGGAAGACATCCCTGAAACGATCAACTACTAGAGGGAAATCCTTCTGACAAGTTCCCTGGTCATCCAGATATAAACTCCCAATTTGGGATATTTAATCACCTAACCAACGATGCTCAGGTCCATCTCGGCTCGCCTGGAAATCTCATTAGCCCTTGTATAGAAATTCTCCGCCCTCTGGTGGTGTGAAACTCACCCTACAACGGTAGAAATATAAAAAGGCTCGAAAGGGTACCAACCAGTCCATCCTGAGAATGACGTCATAGCTCATCATCTCTATGACATAGAGGTCCCATAGAAAGTGACACCCACCATCCTCTAGGGGGCACTCCCTGCACTGATGCACACTTTTCATTCAAATCCCCAATGGAGTGTCTAGAGTCATAAAATCATAAGAATAAGAAACACAGAGCCCAAGGATCTCCACAATGGCACAGATATAAAGCTATTAATAGTACTAGTATTGAAAAGTACTGAAGAGAAAACCGAAGAAACTAGAATATTACCTATAACAGTAGAAGTTCTGGGATCCTGCTCATGTTGGGTTTGTTGCACTACATATGCATGCCCAGTGTTGCAGCCCTACGACCCAACCTGGATACTGATTGTTGTCCCGCCCTGCTGTCTATGAGATCCTAGTGTCTGACTACCATGGCCACAACCACCACCTCGGCATGAACATCCTGACGTATTCCAATTCCATAACTAGTATTAAGCTTCTAGCCCTACTCCTACACACGGATTCTGCATAGAACCCCTCTCACTAGCCACTGGTAGAAATGCCCTACAAAAATGCTGAAGATGACCCATCTTTCCGCAAGCATGGCACTCCACTAGGTCATGTGGACACTGAGGTATCTTGTTCCCATCTTTACCACACTGGTAGCACATTACCAGGCCACCTGAATAATTATTTAGGCTAGTACTACCACCGTGAAATAAATCCATCTGCCTCTTCCGCTTACCGGTAGAAATAGTACCAGAGACTGGTGCCGAACTGCCCTAGCCGGCACCACTAGCTTCCCGCATGTTCCTCTTGGTAATCAGTGCCTGGTTCACAATAGCATGCACTGTAGGAAACCTGAAAACATTCACCAATGTGTGGATGTCATATCGAAGACCATCCTCAAAGTATCTACCTGTCAGCGTCTCATCACCCACCAGAATAGGTGAAAAACATTGTAGCTCAGTGAAGCGGGTAGAATAATCGATCACTGACATGACGCCCTACTGCAGACTCATGAACTATTGAGCTTGATCTGCCCTCAGCGTCTCTGGAAAGAAAAATTCATAGAATACTACCTGAAAATCATTCCACGCCATGTCTCGGTGACGCTCGGTCTGGGTGGTAACACCCCACCATCTCTTGGCGGAATCACGCAGCATGTATATAGCGAGCTTGACCCTCCAGCCTAGTGGGGTCTCCAGATACTCGAAGATAGTCTGCATATAACCCAGCCAAGACTCCAAAGCCTGTGGTCCTCCATCCCTGTAAAATGTTGGCGGATGGTACTGCTGGAATATACATGTCATCTCTACCATAGATGTGGCGGACGGTGGTGCTCCCTGGAATGTCTGTATGAACCGCATGAAGCCTTCATGGAACTGTGCCTCTACATCTATGACTGGTATAACGGATGGTGCTGCATCTGGCTCTATTGGGGGATCCATCGGTAGTCCATAGCCTACCGTCTCTAGAGTATAATTGCTTCCTCTCTCCTGGTGAACAACTCGAGGTCGTCTCAGTGGCATTACTCTACAAGGATAAACACACGCCTTAGATTAAGAATATCAAGGACCAAGAACTGGAAGCACAAGAAGGGAACAAGGAAAAGAAAACATTCAAGTTTTACAAAACAAGACTACACGACATGTATAATAACTGCACAGTGTGTTCCCTCAAGTCTTTCACATGGGCATGTACTTCTTCCAAAACTAGTCATGTAACACCCCAAACACACGGCGTGTTTTCCACACACACGGTGTGTACTTGAATTTTCTTCACCTACATGAGTCCTTCTACACATCTTAGCCACACGGAATTATTTTGAACGAGACTACACAGTGTGTATAAGGTCTACACGGCATGTACATGACAATCTTCATTAACTCGTGTTTTCCATTACACGGTCGGGTACACAGCTCACTCTACATGACGTGTTTTAGATAGACACGGCGTGTACGACTTAGATTCCAACTGCCTGTGTTGTTAGTGACACGGCTGGATACTCGGCTGACACTAAACGGTGTGTTACACCAGCACATGGTGTGTACACCACCCCATTTCCCCATCCACACGGCCTAGTCCACACGGCCTCTCACCGCTCAGGACTACAAAACGTGTCCCACAGGTAAACGGCAAGTACTGGACGAGCTTCATTGACCCATGTTGTTTGAGACATAGTCAGATACATGGATCACACTACACAGCATGTTCTAGATAGACACGGTGTGTACTAGAAAGGATAACATCGACCCGTGTTGTCAGTTACACAGCTGGATTCCCAAGTTACACTACACGGCGTGTTCGGCATTGACACTGCATGTATAAACGAAAATTCGTATGTCCGTGTTGTTAGTTACACGGGCGAACATAGGATCAACCTGACACGGCGTGCACAACCAGTACATGGTGTGTTCCCAATAGAACTTCCTCATCCCATGTCTCTGCCCACACGAACTATAACATGGTTATAGACTACACGGTGCATACTTAGGTTACACAGCGTGTACATAGGGTACACGGCATGTACTTAATTTTATTTCATTTCTTCTCAAACAGAAGAGTACATGGTGTGTATTCAAAATTACACGGTGTTTAGTTTGTGTTTTTTCAGATAGTAAGCCTTAGAAACTACTCTGGAGCCCAGAAAAACACTGAAACCAACACCTAAGTGCCAAATTCCGATCCGTGAGGGCCCATACTCCCCGCGAATAAAAGTTTGGCATCTTATACGTGTTATAACAAGGTAAAAAATCAATGATCCACCAAATTTTGATTGATGAGGACCCATACTCCTCAAAAAACAAATTTTTTCCTTCATTCATAGAACCATACATAACAATACCCTATCAAATAGCAGGTATTTATCAAGTCATCTATTACAACAGCATGCATTTTCTATCACAACATCTATCACAACAACATGCAATTTCTAATGCACCTATATAGCATGGAAACTATGGATGGAATGTGATTCTAACATGTTCCTAAATGATGTATGAGTTGGAATACCCTCATCTCATTGGGTTGTAACTAAATAGAACTCATGTATAAAAATATAAATAGCACACAAAATGTGCATCACCCAACGGTGAAAATCAAATCAATTGTAATAATCATAAATAGAAAATCACAATTTAATTCGACGCAATCCATCTTTTACCTATACATGGGGTATCTACTCCCATGCACAGTTATTACTAAATCCTTTAACAATCTATATCTTTTAGTTTTCTCCAAATAATAAAATAACTCAGAGAAAAGAAAAACCTCTAATACCCCTTAGTAATGTCCTGGATCTGGGTGCCACTCAATAGGTGCCTCGAACCTAGTTGGTCACATGACCTCAAGGGCATTTCCCCAAATGCTAGAGGATATCAACTAGCAGTGAAGTCCTAGGTCTGATAGTGCGGAAACTATACCCCCAACTGTCAAAGTGTAGCACAGCAAAGAAAATACAAATATACTAAAGCGAAAGTAGTAACAATACCAAGCTAAAAAGGACAACAGTACTGAAGTAAATAAATGACCAACAATCATGTATATAATGATGCAATATGTCCCTTAAGTCTAAGAAAGCATCCAAAATAGGATACACTGCAATCTGAAACAATACATTACAAGAGACAAATATAGCAAATCAAAACAAAACAGCGCAGTAGGAACTCAACAGCATCGCAAGCCTAAGCTTGGTTCCATGCTCTCCTACTCCTCTGCAATAATCAAGTACCTGTATAGGGACTCTATCCATTATCTACACCTACAGCGATATAATCTTTTTGGTCCCAAGACATGAACCAAATAGGGTGTGAGAAATAAATCCAAGTAGACAACCACCAAAGGCTCATGCCCAACTGTCAGGGAATTTGTGCAACAGCAGTAAACAATGATGAAATGCAGTAAACTAGGAAGTACTCAAAATCATCCACTCATTCTAGTTCCATTTCCATTTAATTATTATTTAACAATTCACTTTAATTGAATTACAAGTTCTAGAGACTCATCCTCATCTGACAATCTCCTAAACAGTGCCGTAGTAAAAACTAAAAAAATCCATCTAACAATTACAAGGTAAAGTAATACCAAGCATGTGCTTTAGCTTGGAAGGTATAACATGTAAAATCACCATAGTGAATATAAAAATTAAACAAAGTACTCAGAAATTCAATCCTTACCCTCAGGTAAATAAGAATCCAAACCCACAGGTTATTTCCCATAGGCATAACAAATATTTCTCTCAGGTGTACGAGGTGTCACCTGCTGGCACAGAAACTACTGCCCACAGGCATGAGAAAAGTTTCCCTCATGCTAAATGAAACACTGCCCTCAGGCTAAAAAAACAACCGGGTTGAGACCAACACATAAGCAAGAAATTATATATCCATTTTCTCTTAGGAAAGCTCAATGCATGCGGAAAATCATGGCATACCCTTGGGTATCCTGGCCAAACAGCTAAACAAGGTAAACTCACCCACGGGGTGGCCCTGGATCCAAGAAATGATCTCAGACAGTAGTTTATAATTATAATTAGATTATCTATGCAATTACATATATCTTATCAACTAAGGCCTCAACCATACGATACCCCAAACATGGGTGTGTGGCACAATGGTACACAAAAACACTCAGTAGTAGGAATTAAACACCAGACCACCTACCTTGATCTCCTTTGATTAATATATGTGAACAGCGCCTCCCGAAAAACTTGATAATGGCGTAGATCTAGGATAAATGTTCACCCATTCAATCTCAAATAACTTCCCCTCAGAAAATAATTGGAAAGAAACAAACAAGCAGAGGTAAGGGCTTACCTGTGTGGTCCCAACGTGATCACCGACAAAGGAATTGGACTCTCGGTGCTCGGTTGGGAATTCTTCCAAAGTCTAGCCCTCTCTCTCGTGGATTCCCAGTGTTCTAAGCTTTCTATTTTGAAAGAGGAGTCTACTGCCCATTTTAAGCGAAAAAAACTACACGACATGTACTCTCAAGTACACGGTGTGTACTTTTTATTTTTTAACTGTTCTTATGGCAGTTACTTTTCATTGCCACACTATTCATCTGTTGACATGAGTACACATTATGTATTTCTGAGTACATGGTGTGTATTGTCACTCTGTTGGCGGCTACTCCCACCGCCTTAATGTTCACCTGTCGACTGATTACACGGCATGTATATACTAAGTACACAGCGTGTAGTCAATTTTTATACCCTTCATCGTGGGCAGGCCTACACGCCCTGTGTACTAATCCAACACGGCCAAAGTACATGGACTGTGAAAAATTAAACGGCGTGTACCCACAAAATTTGGGATTTTTCCCCATTTTCCTTATTTTCTCAAAAATATCAAAGGAAAAGGGAAAAGAATAAACTCGTACCTCAAGAATAAGAATTGGGTTCTTACAGTGCATGTGCTTTATATAATACTACATTACTGAATTTGACACAATTAGAAGGGGAAATTATATAGATAAAATATTGGGTTGTTACATTATTTACACCTTAGGAAATTTCATCCTTGAAAATTTTTTTACATACTAATGTGAAAAAAGGTGGGGGAACTTCTACTTAATTTCTTCCTTGGGTTCCCATTTTGCCTCCTTATACTAATGTTTCCACAATTATACTTTGACTAGGTGAGTTTTCTTATTGTGTTGACTTTTTTCTCTATAGTCCAAGATCTTCATCGAATTCTCCCCATAAGAGAGATCATTTTCGTGTTGTACCACCTCTAAATTTAGTACATGTTGTGGATAATTAATGTACTTTCTCACGAGGGAAAAATGTAACATGTTAAGTTCTTGAGACTGGGTAACTAGGAATACTAGTCGATAATCCATAGCTCTGACATGACTCAAAGGGTTCAATGTACTTGGGAATTAGTGTTCTATTATTCCTAAATCTCATGAATATCTTCCATATATATATTTTTAGGAACACTTTATATCCAACTACTAACTCTAGGTCTATTCGATGGTTATTAGAATAGATTTTTTCGACTCTGAGCAACCCTAATGTGTCACAAAATAATCTTGAAATTTTATATCATTTCATTTACCAATTCAGATCCCAACATCTTGTATTCATCCACTTTATCCTAACACATGGGTGTTTTGTATCTATTCTCCTAAACATATTTATATATAGCCATTCAAAATCTTGATTGAAAGCTATTGTTTTATAAGAAATCATCCTAAGGAAGATATTGATCCCATCATCCTTTGACTTCCATGAAGAAGTATCTAAATATGTCTTCAAGTATATGGATATTTTGCTTATATTAGCCATTGGTTTTAGGGTGATAAATTGTATTGAAGTTCAACTCGATGTTTAGAGCTTGTTGGATACTTTTCTATAACTTAAATATAATTATCGGATCTCGGTCGGATATAATCAATAATGGTGTTCCATAAAACCACACCACTTATTTGATGTATATCCTTTCAAGTTGATCAATTGTTAAGTACTCTCAAATATCAATAAATGGCCAACTATAAACCATATGTAATTATTTTCCCTGTATTTCTTTGTAAGACCAATTAAAAATTCCATGGTGATATTTTTTTCATTTCCATATAGGTATCAGTAATGGTAACATTGTCCTATTAGACTTTTTTACTTTCTACCTTCAATTTCTGAAATACCAAGAACATTGATGTATATTTCCTGATATCCTTCTTCATATTGTCCCACCAATTGTCCTCTCATAGATATTCATACATATTTATGCTCCCTAGGTGGGTATAGAAGGTGCATCTATGTGCATCATTCATCATCTTCATCTTTATCTCAGTATGTGATGGTATACATAGTTGTGAACCAAATCATAAAACTCCATCTTTATCAATTTTAAACTATGAGGATTTCCTTTTTCTTACGGCTTCCAAATTCTTTCCCAAATCAATATGTTTTATATAAAAAAAGAGTGAGGGTGGTGACACAAAACAAATGAAAGACCCTGGGGACCTGGAAAAGAAACAAGGAATCATAGGGGCTTGAAGTAGTGCAGCCCAAGGGTATTGTCTCATACTAGGTCCAATCCCTCAAGAGGAAGAGACCTGTGATTTGTGAAGAATGTGATTGGGCCATCTTTGACTGCCCTATTAGTGAGGAATTCTACCACTTTGTTCCCTTCATGGAATGTGTAAAGGATTTTCATATTTTTGTTGATTAAACCTTTGAACCTATAGATAATATAAGAGATAGACTAGGGTGAAGGAAAAAATCCTATTATGGAATCATGAATAATGATAGAATCAGTTTCAATCACATCTAGATGAAAATTACTTTGGGTACTAAGTGTAACCTATGTAATTAAGGTATGAGATTCTTCATATAAGAAGTATTTGATTCAAAAAAGTGTACTGAAAGAGAAGATGATAGATCCCCTTATTACCTGAACAACCTCAGCACCCTTCATAATTCCCATAATACAAGATACATTAGTATTGAGTTTGAAGACATTCAGGTTTGGATTCTATCCTACCTATCTTCCTTGAATGGGGTTGTGAACTAGGAAGTCAGGGGAATAGACAAGAAGGAGATGATATAAGGAGGGGATTCTTCCCAACTCTTGATATAAGGGATGAGATCAGTCAATAATATATTAGTTCTCAAGGCTATAGTGGATCTGTTACATGGAGGTTCATCATGATGCACACCAATAATTTCCCTCCATATAAACCAGAAACCTTTTTGAAAAAATATTACCTCTTAGGATTTTTATATATTTCTCACTTCTCCCCATATATACAATTCCTCCATATATTTAATGTTAATATTACTACAACAAACTCCATATCATGTATTGGATATTTCTTTTCATAAAATTTAAACTTCCTTGAGGTGTAGGCTATAAATTTTTCATTTTTCATCAATACACATCCTAAGACCTTCTTTGAAGCATCATTTTATACCAAAAAAAAGTTTACCACTTGAGGGTAACATATCTATTAGTGTAGTGATAATCCTCTTGTTCAATTAATAAAATCTCTCTTTGCATTCATTTTTCTAGAAAAACCTTACTACCTTCTGAGTTATCTTGGTTGGAATATTTTAAAATTATGTAAATTTTCTCACAAATTTTTCATAATACTAATTTAGTCCAAGGAAACTATGGATATCTATTATATATGCTATTTTGTAACACTCCTCAATTTCTATTATCTTTAATGTTTCTACAAATATCTATTTTTTTAATAACATGTTGTAATAATGATACTTACTCCATTTAGAACTCATAGTATTAAAATGATAATCATACTCCTTGGTTTTAGATTATATCATAATATCATCAATAAAGAATACCACAAATTTTTTAAGGTAATATATAAAAATATTATTCATTAAGTTCATGGATATTTATAGAGAATTAGTGAGTCCAAATAGAATCAATATGAACTAGTGGTGTCCATACCTCTTTTGAAAGGAAGTCTTGGAAATATCTTTCTTATTTATCTTTAATTAGTGATATCCCAATTGATGGTACATCTTATATAAATACTAGGCCCCATTTGGTTAATTTAAAAAGTAATCAATTCATTTAAGGGTTTACTTGTTCTTTACCATTATTTTTTGAGTTCATGGAAATCAATGTAGAGGCACATTAACCCATCCTTTACTTTGACAAAGAGGATCGGAGCACCCCATGGTGAAGCACTCGGGCATATAAAACCCTTTTCTAGATTCTATTGTAATGGATTCTTTGGTTTCTCCAACTCAATATTGGACATTCTGTATAGAGTCTTGGATATTGGTAGAGATATAGGTATAAGTTAAATTGAGAAATCAACCTCTCAGATTGGAGGAATTCCCAAACAATCTTCAAGGAATATATCCATATAGTCCCACATAATGGGAATGTCTTCAATCATGATTATCTCATTCATATAAATCATTTGATTTTGATATGATTTATCATGAAGAAATAATATCCATTCTTGAGAAGAATATTTCAAATGATATTTTTTCTCCTCCTTACACATGTACAGAATTGCAGGACGATTCGGGATGTTAAGAATGATCTACCTTTTCCAATATTTGATGTTGTCTTTATATAATGACATCCAATCCATTCCCAATATAGAACCAAATGTAGAGACTCAGTTTTCACCTTGTAAGAGTTTGAAATATTTCAAGGTATATTTCCAGATCTAGGCACTCAGACGGCATGCAATTTCAAGGATCGGTGTGCCCAGAATAAATTATACAAAAATATTAAGTATATTTAATATTATTCACATGAAGAAAATACGATATCTCTTAAAAGTTTGATCGGATCAGAAATTTGAGACCGTGGTTGGGTCTATAATGCAGTGTTTACTCTAGGCGGGACATACAATATGTCGGCATGGGACGTTTGGACCCCTCGCTCGTTAGAAGTACATTAAATGGATGAATTAATTTATTAATTCATTCATTTAATATCTCAAACCCAAGTAACTCTCAAATGGAAACTCAGGAAAAAAAATCGGATACCATGGTTGAGTCCGTAACATGGCTTTTACCCTAAGAGGGGCATAACTTTTTCGACATGGGACTTCTATAAGAAAAGTCCCCCAGGGGAAAATCGTAAATAAATTAATTAAACATAATTATTTTATCTCAAACATCGAATCAAATAAATTTTTATTGGGGTCTCATATTGAAAATATGAGACAAGAGTTTAGTTTGGAATGGGTTGTTCTTCCTAAACGCGACATAAAAAGAGGTGGTGCAGGAATTTCAGATTCCATGCTAAGTAGGGTATCTATAAATAGCTAAGGGATTAGAATTAGATTTATCCATTAATTCCCTTATCTCTCTGCAATATATCTCTCTATATCCTCTTGATTCATTATTCATTGAATCAAGAATCAAACTCCATTGCAACTTTGATGGATTGAAGAGGGAGAGTTGTGGATGCATTGCCAACGCCGAAAGATCAAATCGCGGTAGGATTTATCCCTTTTTTTATTTCTGATTCAGTTTCAAATTTGAAAATCCATTTCAATGCCTTATTTTTCATTGTTAATTGGATTAATCATTTATGTCTGAATGAACATGGCCATCGATCTCGGTTTAAACCCCTTTTCTTCATCTGTTCATCACAGGTATCCACCGTCAACTTTTGGACTCATCAATCGACCATCGTATCATTGATTAGATGAAGGTGTTGTGAAGCTTGCATCATAGGGGGCATTAATTTGTCCTTGGATCTAGAATTTGGAAATAAAAGGAGTTCTGGTGGTCCGCAGAATGGGTCATTAGAGCATTGGAAGCACATCAGCTGGTGACGATGTAGTGGGTGTCCGAGGTGGTCGGTGTAAGGGAGTCATGAGGCGGTGTGGTCAGCCAGCAGTGGAGTGGAGCATGGGGGCACGATTGATGGAGCAAGTCAGGACGAGGAGGCTGGGAGAGAGCTTCGATTTTCTATGGATTCATCGGATATTGGGCCACTATCACGGTCAAGCAGGAAGAATAAGGGCCAAAAGGAGGTTAGGTCTTTAAGGGAGGTAGTCGGTCGTTAATGTGGCCTGGCGGAGGTACCCGAGGTGGTGCACCACTTAGACTATATTGGGAGTAGCCCAATTTGACAACAGGCAGGCTAGGACACACTTTCAGGTCACGGGCTGGTGAAATGAGCTGGGCTAGCCTAGGCAGACATGTCCGGTCAGCATGGGCCAAACTGATTCAAATGGGACCATCAGACTTTAAAAAGTTGTATCTCCTAAACTGCACATCTATTTGGGGTACTGTTTATGGACAAGAGTCCCTATATTCGAGAAAAATCTTTTTAGACTGGTTTGGGACTTATAATTCCTGGTTCTGTTTCTTGGTATCATAAAACGCCTAAATTTAATAATTATAATTTAATTATTATTATTTTGGGACATTGTATCGAACCTATCTTCTAAATGGAATGTCCATTTAATGCACTGTCAGTGACAGTGAAACCCTAGTATTTGTGTGAAGTTTTAAATAATACTTTTGGGATTTTAAACCAAAGATGTGGTGTGGTACCCATGAGGCCCAGTTCGCACATGTTTCTGTGAAATGCTGCTTTTTTGATAGGGTATCCGTTGTGAGTGAATGATTAGTCCATCTCATGTGTTTTCCTATAAGGAACACAATGGTGTGATCCATATAATTGTTTCAAGATCAATTCATGGACCCCACTGGATGACTTTCAAGCTAAATGTGGTGACTTATAAATTTTTTACCATAGGCCCTTTTGGGATGATTAAATAGTATATCTTGCATGTTTTTCTGCAAGGATCGCAACAGTGTGATCTGTTTGGATGTACATAGCCTTGTTTGTGATCTCATTAAATGTGGAAACATAAAAGTAGTATTGGTGGAAGATCCTTCTACTGTGTTTGAATAAAACCCATGGCTTTGGTCAACTTTGACTCTTGTGAGATTTGATAAGATGTATGAAGAGTTGTAGTCAAATGTTCCGGGTTATTGAGGAGGTGTGTCAATGAAGTTACATTTTTGACCCTTCAGATTAACGACGAGCGTTGTGATGTCATCATCCTTTTGACTATATGTTCCATGTACTTTGGAATCACATTGGAATTCTTAGGGGTACTTTTTCACAATTTATTATGTGGGAATGGATAGGTACATGGCCATGCGATGAAGCAGGGCCACATAATGCGTGTTCCCCACATGCACTATGTACAACTTTAAAAATCTTATATCTCTCATATATCCTTCTTTTGGACTCAGATTTCGGTTTTTGAGCAACCTATCCTGAGTGTCTATTCACGTAGAATGTGTATGTGCCTCTATAGTGGCTTCTGAGATACGACGCAAGATTTTCCAGGAGTGACACCTATTCAGGGGCGGCACTCGATTACTGTAGTAGAATTCTTTCTAAGAGGTATCATCTAGAAGGGATGGCTAGTGTTACTTGGTGCTTCCTAAAAGGTACCATCTAGTAGGGATGGCTAGTGTTCCATACTGTTTTCTAAGAGGTGTCATCCAGAAGGGATGGTCAGAGTAGTTCTGTTCTTACCTCTATTTGGGCTGGGAAGTGGTCCCCAATGGTAGATCCAACTTGAATTCACATGACATGCTAGGGATTGGGTCCTTGATGAACTAGAGTGGAATCCCCCTAACACATCAGGGTGTGGGTCCTCTATGAAAACTATCAGAGTGGAATCCCCTTGACGCATCAGGGTGTGGGTCCTCTAAAATGACTACCAGAGTGGAATCCCACAGATTCATCTGGGTGTGGGTCCTCTATGACAACTACCATAGTAGAATCCCCCTGATGCACTAGGGCATGGGTCCTATACTATGAGTTTTAAATCCCTCAGCTATGCGGCATAGTGAAGAGGCATGCTTTGATTTAATTTTGGACTCTTAAGGAAGAGGGATGCTTTTTCTACCATGATGTGTCCTTGTGACGTGACCAAAAATCATGAGGGTGAGACAGTTTTGCCCAAAGAAGAAAGTATCAAGGTGTGGTTATTGAGTCCCTTTAACTTGAAGTTCAGAGAAGATGTGTGGAATGTTAGGCATCGATAGTGGTTACTTCTGGGATTGTTGGATACTCACTTTCTTGGTTTGAGCTTTGATATATAGATTCCATTACTCTCTCATTTGGGTTTCTATGATTGATCATGTATATATTCTATTTCATGTGCCCAATCCTTTGGTTTTGGCTACTATCCTCTAAGGATAGGTTAATATGTGTGGGGTATTCCATGTTCTTTCCGTGTCTAGCTTCTCATGGTTGGAAGAGTCTACTCTCCTACTATAGGTAGTGAATACTTGATGATAATTTTATCTTCTCACCATTTTTATCTCCTTATTTTTGGACGAGTTAACTTCACTCTCATTTTGGGTTGAGCTTCACTCTTTTTATTATATCTTATTCTATCTAGTCCCCCCCTTGAGTACATATTTTGTTTCTCCCTTGATCTTTTGGGGAATCCTATTGAGTATTTTTATACTCACTTATGCTTGGTCTTTTCCTACAATTTTTGTTCCCTTGAATACAATGGATAGGTTGATAGTGATATTAGATGAGCTTAGGGATACATGGTTCTTAGACTGCATGCGGTGGTCGTAGCTTGGGATACAGGAGTGGGGCTCTCTCATCTATTTTACTTTTCCACTTTTTGCTGGGTTGTGGAAGTTTTTTGGTTGGGCATGTAGTATTTCCCTTTTCCCCTTTCAGTTTACCTTTCTGTACTTGTATTTTTTAGAGGTTGATGCATATTTGGTTTCCTTTTTATTATAGTGTTGTATCTTGTTTTCCTTTCCCTCTACACTTTTTTGTTGAGTTGGATTTTTGTGCATGTATAGGTTCTTAGAAAAAGGCCTACCTGATATTTTTGTGCCTTCGGTGCTAGTCGCCACAACCTAGCCTATGGAGGTGGGCTTAGGGTAGTTGTGGCTTGAGCCCCGACATGGTTCGGGTTGTGACAAAGTGGTATCAAAAGTGGTTCGACCCTTGGGACATCGTTCAAATATTTCCCTAAAAATATATTGGTTGGGTTTAGGGAAACATTTTCAATGTTTCTTGAAAGAGACTCTTAGGATATGGAGTCTAGTGATGATACTGGTGGCCGATGTATCCATTCACCAAGACCCAGACTACCTGCTTGTCAACTCAGCATGCTGAGACATTTGTTGTAGGGAACATTGGTACATGAATCATATAGGATTGAGTCTTTGACTACCCTTCTTGAGTCATCTCCCCACTATAGTTGTCGATATATATATATATATATATATATATATATATATTCATCTGACCGCGGTACTCTTTGATAACATTCAGGGTGTCTCTATGACGACAGTCATCCATGAAACTAGCTCTGGTTCGTGATGATACCTTTATTAGAAATGAGGCCTCAATTCATGACCCATCATGCAATCCCCTTCTTCTAGGTGGGTAGGTAGTAGCACCTCTACCTATCCATCAGTAGACATCCCCAGTAGTGTGGTATGAGGATGTGTACAAGCTGAGCGCACTTCATGAGTTCCAACAACAGAGACCACTGAGGTTCCACAGTGAGCCAAACCCCCAGGCGGTGGAGGTTTGGCTAGAGTTAGTGGTCCACCTCTTCAGGCTTGAGTGTACACCAGAAGATCATATGGTGGATTTGGAAACCTACCTTTTCCATGGAGTAGATGGACGTTTGTGGAGATTGGTTACTCTGATACACGATGAGATTACACTCTTGTGGGATGACTTTTAGATGATGTTTTATAAGGACTATTAACCCTCCTACTTGAGATCCATTTGGATTTAGTATCTCATGTAGTTTTAGTAGATAGGGATTACAGTGTCTAAGTATGTGACTAGGTTCAAAGACCATACTTTCTACTCTCTGTACATGATCCTTGATGGCTACTTTTGAGCACAGAAGTTTGATCAGGGACTCCGTAGAGAGATTTTTTCAATCATAGCACCCTTGTGCATCCCCACCTATGTCAGGTTTCTGGAGAAGGCACTGGTGATAGTGAACCTTCTATCAGAGGGACTCCATACAGCTGGTTGTGGAAGTGGTAATAATAGAGCTGATACATCTTCAGCAGCTAGAAGACGTTAGTCAAAAAGATATTGACGTAGGGTTCCTCCCTATAATAGGTCTCAGGCACATATTCTTATGTTCCCAAGGCATCACATAGCACATGGACAACCTGGGAAGGGCTGGTGTTATTCTTTTGATGGGTGAGGTCACATGGCGAAGACTTCCCTACCATACATGCAAATAATAATAGGCAAGCAGGTGGTGGACCACAATAGAAGAGACAACATCGTGATTAGGGTGGCCCCGAGGGAGTTTGTGCTAGTAGGGAAGCTGGGGGTGATGGATGACGTTATTAGGTCTTTCCAGTACCTCTAGTTGGCCCACATTAGGCTCAAGATGATGGAAATTGGGACCATGGATAGCTGTGAGATTTGGATGTCTACAATATTACAAAGCACGAGATGATAAGTGGTACCCCCTGTGACATTTCTACTTTTTTCAGTATAAATTCATAGAAACTTTGTAATGTACTCTTTTCTCGCTGCTCATTTGATAGAGATAATATTTCCAATATTTTTAATGTCTATTTAAACGATTTAAACCTCACAAATTTAACAATTTGATCTTATTTGTAACAATTTTGGATTTATAGTGTGTTTTGGGATAAAAAGTTTAAATTTCATAATTCTGGATTTTTAACAGCTTTTTATCACAGGGGTATTTTGGTCATTTCTTATAAAATATATTTCCAAATTTTGTGATTCGAATTTTGTTTGAACCCTTATTTTAGTTTCTTCAACTTTTTCTTCAGGACCAGGGGTTGAATCGATATTAATGGTGGCCAAAAAAATCAATGAAATTGACAATTTTTTCCGGGCGGACTGCATTGACTCCACCATATTAATGGAAGCAAATTTCGGCCTACACTACTCCAAATGATGCGATTCTACCTGGATATTACAGAGGACTCCAAGGCGCGTCTCCTCAATAAATTGAAAGCCGTTTGGAAGCCTTTATGATGGCCGTTTAGTGGTAGAATTTTGAAGGAATCTTCCAGGAAGCTTCATCCAGAGATATCTATTTTTAATAGAAAACCAATAAATCATTCAATACGCGTCCAATTAATCTGAAATTTTGAGGGTGGACGGACAAGGCATTGATGAACAATATTGATGAAGAGGTCAACGCGTGAATCGGCCATTTAATGGGTCTAAAACGCGACAACTTGGTGAAGATAAAATCTGCTATAAAAGGAGGGGAGCTCCTACCTCTCAAGATATTCTATTTTTCACCACACCATCCCTCACAAAAGGGATTTGGCTTGAGAGAGAGAAGGGGAAGGTGGAGATTTTGATCCTTAAGAATATGAAATTCTTTGAATATTCAATACAAAATATGAAGGCTTCTCAAGTGAGGGAAGGCTAAGCGGCAAGTGGTTGCGGACGGCGACACCTGACGGACACTCTCTTCCGAGTTTGGATTTTAATGTGTAATCTCTTTTTTTGAATTTCTCTTGAACCTATATTTTTGAATGAATATGGTTGTTTTCTTTCTTAAATATATTTTCATCAAATTTGATTTGACCATTGTTCCATCTATAAAGTAGAACAATTGACTTCGCTATTTAAAAGTCTTTGGTGGGGTTTTGTCATTGAGCATAGCGAATTCAATTAGGTTCAATTACTTGGAGGTATTTAAGTAATTGAATCACTTCTATAGGCGGGACAAAAGTCATATTGAAGTCTTAAATATGGTGTCTTTTCAAATTTGAGTGTAAACTTGGGGGTCCTTGGGGGTACATTTAGGAATTTAAAATAAGATATATTTTTTTATATACAAGGAAGAGGGGAGTGCCCGAGAGGGTGAAGCTTGTCTGCGACTGCTATTTTTATTCTTGATTTCAAACCCACATTATCTTTCCTTTAAAATTATTTCAGTTCAGAATTTAATTAAAATTTTATTTTCAAATTGTTAATCAAACCCCCATTTTCATTTCATTAAAAACAAACAAAACAACAAAAGTGACAGTTTTACAACTCGAACTGCAACCTCCTCGAGAGACAACCCTGTGGTCACCATTGTGCTACATAAAAAGGGAAAATATTGATTGAGGGTTTTACGACAAAAACGCTCACATCAACTGGCGCCGTTGCCGGGGAGGTTGCTAGAGTTGATTTTATTTTAGTTATATATATATATTTTTTTTCCTTTCTCTTGCATGACCCGAACTTCTGAACCGAACTTGTTACCTTTAGATTCAGAAATTGATAGAACTTTTCACACTAGGGTTAGAGGTAATAATCCACAAGTTTCAAGTTGTGAATCTTCCACCAATACACCTAGGAGGGACTTAGTTGAAACTGAAATCCAAATGGCTGAAAATAGAACTTTGAAAGAACTGGCTTCATCCTATGATGAAAATCACGAGAATCCTGTTGAGTACCCTGATGCCCCTGCTGGATTTGAAATCAATTCCGGTTTCATCCACCAGCTTCCCAAATTCAATG
Organism: Viscum album; assembly: GCA_963277665.1. Lineage (NCBI taxonomy): Eukaryota > Viridiplantae > Streptophyta > Magnoliopsida > Santalales > Viscaceae > Viscum > Viscum album. Next base: position 1,903,415,068 of record OY728130.1, on the reverse strand, counting down.
GGTTTCCCGGTGAAGACCCACACAAACACCTCCAAGAATTTAGTTATCTGTGTGTCAATATGAAACCTCATGGAGTTGATGCCGATCAAATGAAGCTTAGGTCGTTTCCTTTTTCTCTAGATGGAGTTGATAAGGAATGGTTTTTCTATTCTCACTCAACCTTGATTAGAAATTGGAATGAATTAAAAAAGATTTTCCTTGAAAAAAATTTCCCTGCGTCTAGAACTACCTCCATTCGAAAGGAGATTTTTGGAATTAGGCAAACACAAGGATAAATGCTTCACGAATACTGGGAAAGGTTTAAACGTCTTTGTTTTAGTTGCCCCCATCATCAAATTAGTGACCAGCTTCTCATTCAATACTTTTATGAAGGATTGTGTCTCACTGATAGAAGTATGATCGATGCTGCTGCAGGAGGAGCTTTAGTTGATAAGACACCAGCTGCTGCTAGGATTTTAATTGCAAACATGGCCCAGAATGCCCAACAATTTGGAACCAGAGGCCTTCTTCATGTCAAAGCTTCACAAGAATTCCCTACTACTAGTCCCGAAAACAACACAATTGCAAGTCAACTATCTGATCTCACCACCATGGTAAGGTCAATAATGTTGTCTAACACCCCACCAACCCAACCCAAACCTGAAGCGGCTTTCCAACTACATGTCCATTGTGGGATTTGTTCTTCGAATGAACATTTTAGTGACCAATGCCCGCAAATGAAAGAGCCTCATGAGAACTGCAATGCAGTTTTTCCTGGAAGACCATTTCAACCAAACCAGCAAAGACCATTTCAAAACAACCAAAATTTCAATCAAGGATGGAACAACAACTCAAATGAAAGATTTCGTCAACCTGAACAACCAAGAGGATTTTTCCCAGGACAATCAAGTAATTATCAACCAAGATATTTCAATGAGCAAGCCAATGCTCATTCTGGAAGCAATTTTCACCCTACCCCTCCCACTCAAAACTCGGATAGGAACCTTGAAGAAGCAATGCGGAAACAACAAGAGGAAATGAGGGAACTAAAAGAATACACAAAACAGCAAGATAACAAAATGAATACCTTGATGACTCAAATGGGTCAACTTGCCTCTGGTATTAATAGCATAACAAATCAAATGAGTGGTGGTTTACCCTCACAGCCACAAGTAAATCCGAGGAATAATGGGAAGGAAAATGTGAGTACAATTGAACTTAGTAGTGGAACAAAATTGAAAAATCCTCAGATTGAGAACATCAAGCCTTCTTCTGATACTGTTGATGAAAATTCTACCCTTGATAAAAATGATGAAAAATTTGATGTTGATAGAAACTCAAAGTCAAGAGAAGAAATCTTGTTTGAAAGAACAAAGAATGATTGGAAGAGGATGTCTGGCCCTTATGTTCCTCCAAAACATACTCAGAATACCCCAGAAACATTCAAACATCCACTGCCTTATCCAAGGTGTGAACCACCACCAAAGTCAAGTGCTGAAAAAGAATTGGATAAGGAGGTTTTGGAAACATTCAAGAAAGTCCAAGTCAATATTCCATTGCTCGATGCTGTGAAACAAATTCCAAGGTACGCTAAGTTTCTGAAAGACATGTGTACCAACAAGAGGAAGTTCAAAGGGGGTGAAAAAGTAAACTTAGGAAGGAATGTCTCATCATTGATCCAACATGCCCTTCCGGTCAAGTGTAAAGACCCTGGGACATTTACCATTCCCTGTACCATTGGGAAATGTGAATTCAAAGATGTGATGCTTGATCTAGGGGCCTCCATCAATGTCATGCCACATTCTGTCTACTCATCTCTTCAGGTTGGAGACTTAAAACCCTCTGGAATTATCATTCAACTCGCAAACCAAAGTACCACCAAACCTGCTGGAGTTATAGAGGATGTTCTCGTTCAAGTGAGAGACATGATTTTTCCTGTTTACTTCTATGTTTTGGATATGGAAGATGATCGGTTCAGCACACATGCTCCCCTCATCCTAGGGAGGCCATTTCTAAAAACGGCAAAAGCTATCATCAATGTTCACAAGGGAACACTTTCACTGGAATTTGGAGGAGATGTTGTTCATTTCAACATTTTTCATTCAATGAAACACCCAGTTGAGGATCATTCAACTCCCCATGTAAACATTATTGATTGGTTTTCCTCTGGCATGTTACCTAATTTTTTCTGTGATGAAATACCAACTGATGTGGAAGAAGAGGGATATTTGTATGATACCGAATCAGATAAAAATGAGGATGAAATTGGAGACTATGAAGAGTCTTGGGATGTTGAGACTGGATATCTGAGAAATGATAAAGATGAATTTCTAGAAACCATTGAATCTGTTAGTGGTATTCCAGAAGAGGTTTCCAATTTTTCACATGAAACAAGTCATGATATCATAGAAAGAGATAACTATGATTGTAACAGCCCGAGATTTTATTAAAAATTATCTTTTTAATTTTAATGTCTTGTGTTGTACGCTACACCAAAAGGAGCTTGCACAACACACATCCTTGACTTGCCTTGCATTACACGCAATCGCGACCTTCCTCGATAGCGTGTGTAATACGCAATACCGAGTTTCACTAAACAACGATATGCTATGAATAGTAATAACCAATTTTTGAAATTCTTTAAATCTTATTTTTCAAAATGAACTTCATTTTTGTATTCGGAGCATCGAATTTAGCCTAAGGTGAAATTTTGGTACTTTTCGGATAACTTTTATTTTATGATGAATAGTGAAAATTACTAAATTATAATTAAAAACAACTTTTTTAATAGAAATAATTAATAGTGATAAATCATTAATTTGAGTGGTTTTAAAGTATATTTAGAATATATTTTTACAATTTAATACAATGTTGGTCATTGGATGTAATTTCACATTTAAACCAGACATAATCAAGTGTCAATCTTATGATATATATTGTTTCCTAAAAACACGCTATTTATTTTAACAGCAGGATTTAATTATAAAATTAATTAATGCAACTTCTATGTTATGAATTTGGTAAAATAGATTTCATTTTTGAATTCGGAATATGAAATATAGCTTAGGATGAAATTTTGGCATTGTTCTGAAAAACATCAATTTTTGATGAATAGTGAAACTACTAAGTGGTAGTTAAAAAAAACTTAATTTTTCATAAAACTTAATTTTTCCGCTTCTGTGAATGGAATTTCGAAAATCCGAGAGACACGGTTAATATCAAGGACTAAAATGTGGTTCAATGAGATGAAAATAATTTTTTGGTGAATAGTAACTTTTTACTTTTTTTACCGCGGTTAATAGTAAATAGGGTAACTAAGGGTAAATATGATATTACTATTACCCTAACACATGTCCTAATTCTATTGGACAAGTGTAATTCGACCAAAAACAAACTTAGGAATAAAATATGACCATTTAGGCCCACTTGGATTAGATTAGGACATTTATTATTAATTTATTTAAAGAAAGGTTAAAATAGTTAAAATCAAAGTTTAATAAGTAAATCATTTTTAATATGGGGTTATACATAAGATAAATTTGATTGTAAATATTCATTAGAAATCTAAAAAGATTTCCTACATGATGGTATTTTATTTGTAATTTTTAGATATCAAATAATTTAATTTATTTATGACACAACGATGATGCAGTAATTATCTTATTAATGAAATATTGACATAATTAATGTTATAAACACCAAAATAAATGTAATTTGAGTTTTTTATGAATTCCACTAATTTTCTAGGTTACTATGATATATTAGTGTTGATTTAATAAACTTGGTTCGAACATATAATTCTTTTATGACTTTCACAAAAATCATATATCAAATAGTGTCAAAATTGACACAAAATAGTTTTTAAATCAAATATTATATTATTAATTGTTATTGTATTCCTAAAAATCTAAGGTTCGGCCAAATGACTTAGATAAGGATATATATTTTAATAATAAACAATTTGGGGTTCGTTTGGCATGTTATAGTAAGTGTATTAACCATATAGTGAAAGAAAACAAAAAGACACGGTAAAAGTAAAATTATTTAACTTAGAGTTAAATCTAATTGATAAGGTTAAAATAATACCATAAACTTGTCTAAATCTTATTGGTTGATAGGATTTCGACCCATCCCCACTTTAGCTTAGAAATAAGACCATTTGGAACCATTATAAACCGATTTTGACTTTAATATAAAATAATATTTTGAGATATTCCTAAGGTGCCCCTCTCCTCCCCTATAAAAGGACACCTCCTCCCCCTCCTCCTCACACCAATTCGAGCACTCAAGCTCGGCCAACCCCTGCCAAAATCTCTTCTCCACTTCCCTAGAAACATCCTAGAGGTTCTGGTCTTCCTCAAAGACCAATTTTAGTGCCCTAAGAGGAGGTCTCAAAGAGGCGCTTCAAAGAAGAGGTAATTACCGTTACCAATTCTTTCATCTTTATTTCTTCTTCCACTTCTTCTTCTTAGGTTGTTTCATTATGAAGTAATAACATCAGTATCACTCATATACTGATATGTTATTATAAGTATGAAACAACCCTATTTCACCATCTATCCATCCTACGGAAAAAGAAATCACCGCGCGTGCGTACGTACGGAATACCGTCTCCACGCCGTGGTGTAATCTATTTTCCACCACCACCTTACATGGATGGGTATAATGGTGTAAAGAATAACTATACATATTTATTACAACATCATATTGATTCTGATATATTTTATAATCCACTCCAATTCAATTCAATATTTATAGAAATGATATCATCGCTCGTGCGTACGTACGGACTACCGTCTCCAAGACGCGATGAGATTCATTCTCCATGTTAACCATTTAAGAATGATTATAAAGTATATATAAGAAATAATAATGAAATATATTACATTATAAAGCTACTGGATTTATGTATATATATATATATATGTCATCTACTTACTTCCATTTCAAGACAATAAGGAAAGGAAAACAGCGTTCATGCGTACGTACGGACTACCGTCTCCATGAACGGTGTTTTTCATTTTATTTATCTATCTATTATAAATATATATACTGAATATATATGATATATAAATCATGTTTTATATTCTGGAAGTAAGTAAATCATGATATAAGTAATAATGATGTCAAGAACAACAAGTCAAAACACCTACGATAAATGAAACGATTTTACCCAAAACGCTTCTTTAACATGGAATTTACAAAAGAACGGGTAATATAATGTCATAAGTGAACCATATATGATATCATAACCATGAATATGATTCTGTAATAAGTCAATGACATTATTTAAATCATTATACAGGAGGTTTGGACACATACGAAGCAAATCGGACCTAAGGTAAGGGAAATATCACAATCTCATTTTTATCCGAGATTGTTTATTCGTAAGTATCTACTGGGGTGTATTTTATCATCCACATCCATGTTTCATCAATATGTAATATTATTTCCATCCACCTAAAATTGTTTAAATCCATTTTTACCCTTTGGTGAGTTTTTAGTAATATCTATGAAAGGAATCTTTTGTCGTACGAGGTACTTTTTGACTTTTCCGACAAAAGTACGAAGAATGTTTTTGTTAACTTATACGGCATGAATGGATTTTTAAAACATTATTTCCAAGAAACTTCCTTTACAAGTTTTCAAGTTTATTTTTAATCAAATTCTTTTATTTTAAAGTCGTATGACATGTTATGAAAGGAAAAATGTTTTTGAAGAAGAAAGGATATTTTCCTCAAGAATGGAGTTCAAGTGTTTTATCAAAATTATTTTCCATCTAAGATAATAAAGGGTTCTGTTTTTATCCCTATTATTACATTGATTTGATCATGTTGTGATGGAATTATTTTTATGAATTCCTTTATCTTATATGAATTTATTTATGATGTCATGATGTTTCAAGAATCCCATTTTTGTTTCATGTGTTATGCGATGATGTATGTTTTATGATTATGTGGTACACATAAGAAAGGATTCATTATAAGATGGGTGGGACCTATATCTCCCTCCAATGCATTGGGTAAAGATTTTATATCTCATGAGATAGACAGGGCTGGAACGGTAGGTTATACCGGTTCAGTGAAACAGGACTAAAACGAGGGTTACTCGATTCAGAAAGGGACTTTGTCCACTAAGATAGTCTTGGCAATGAGTCTTGACTAACAAGAAATGATTTTCTATGATTATGTGTGTATGCCACAAAGTTTCATGTTTTATGTTATGATTATTGGGATTTCATTTCACTACTATGATTTATCCCATGTTATGAAATTATGCTCTCTTTTGCAGGTTAAGATTTCCAAAAGTTATGTTCTTATGAATATGATGTGATTGATATTTATTTACCCTTACTGAGCATTTGAGATCACCCTTTTATGTTTTCTTTTCCCCAGGATATAATGAAAGGTTTTAGGTAAAAAAAAGGGATGACTTTATGGGAGATATTGAAGAACTTTCACCACGATTAGAAGATTACGTTCCGAGTTTCCAAAGACACTAAACTATTACGATCCTTGTGTGTGTGTGTTTTTGTTATGTACTAAGTATTCCTCAAATGTAATGTAATGTCCATGTACGTCAGGCTACGGGTCTCTACAGTTGGTATCAGAGGAAAGGTTTAGTCAACCTTTGGAAACTAGGACGCGAAAACATTAGTGAGATCCCTAGAGATATTTCTAAGGTATGTCTAGGGATGTCCCTAAGGTTAAGTATACGTATAGGTTATAGTACTAGAATTACGCTAACGATCATAAAATTTAACCTAAGATGTTAGATATTAAGGGTACTCCCCCTTTGCTATGTTGTTTTCCTTAGCATTATTTTGCCTCTCACACTATTCTTTTTGGGTTTTAGAATATGGCTGGAAACAAGATGATTCACGATAATGGAGGATATGATGGACAATGGAATGATATTCTTTATGAGCAACCAAATGAAATGGGATTTGGAAGTCCAAACATCATTATTATGCCGAATCAGCAATCTCATAATATGATCAATAAAGTAAAATTTGGTAAGTTTCCTGACTCGGCTACTAAGAGAAAGATGGAGTTTCATGATGATCATAGAGGAAAGAAAGTTCAATTTCCCCTATGTAAATCATGTGGGAAAAGGCATCAAGGAGAATGTTTCAAAGGAACTGGAAGATTCTTTGGGTGTGGAAAAGAAGGACACAAAGCCAGTAAGTGCAAAGGAAAAGGTTCAGTTAACACCAGGGATGAGGATAATGGTATTACTACGACATCAACACTGGTTAAATGTTTTAAATGTGGAATGTACGGGCATTATGCAAACCAATGCCCTAAGGGAAAGTCTCGTGCAGATAATCAGTATGGTCGTATGGGAAGTATTTATGTGGATGATGATGAAGAGACTACAAATGATATGTGAGGTGAAATAATTGTTGAATCTTGGACAATGGTTTAAGAATGTAGTGGAATGATTACATGTTTATCATGTGTAATGTTGTATAAGTAATCTCATGGTACTGTAGAATAAAGAGACATGTAAGGATTGTTACACTGTTGTCTGATTAATGTTACCAGTATCCATGAAAGGTTATTCAGATATTTTTGGAATGTAGATGATATGCGCATAATGAAGGGATAAGGAGAAAATTAAATGTTTGATAGTATTCATGAGCTCATGATTGATATAAGGACTAAGTGATATCATGGTTTGATTATAAATAATTTTGAGGATTTTGGTATGTGGAAAGTGTTAACGTTTAACTGCATTCATGTTTTCACTAAGGTTCAATGGGTATTCAAGAGAATACATGATTAAGGACTTTGAATGTTTGGAATGTGACCAACAAGATATACGGGGGATAAATGATGGTATTCACATGCTGGGTTGACGACATTTCAAGTAATCATTTTCTTTTTACTATGAGCTTGGACCGAAGTATTTTAGATAAGCCTAAAGATTGGAATGGATTATGTTGGACATAAGTTAGTATTGTTTAAGGATAGAAGTTTTTTCGATATTATTGATGGGATGTTATAGTAATATAGTTTTATAAAAAGGACAACCTGCAGGACGGGCGACAGCCCATCGCTTCGGACAAGGCTGTGGGAATCGAACCCACAACCGAAGTGCGACTGGCCTTTATCGCCTACCACTGGCCTACAGGAAGTCCCCGTTTATTAGAAACTAGTTTTATTATATTAAGCAGTATGATATATGAAGTATAAGCCCATTTTAGGAACCATATATGATTAATCTCACTATAGAATGACTTATGTATATTTAATAACTTTTGCTTACCTTTTCTTTGAGAGAGATGGAATGACCCGTCATTCTATCACGTGATCTGATAACACTTCACAAATAACAAATTCAACTTCATTTATTTAAGATATGAAGTGGAAATTGTTCAAGGCACAAACAACAGTGAGATTGTACCAAAATCATGTAAGTATTTTTTTTAATTCATCGACTTTAGGGAAATGATCTTGAAAACCAAAAATGTTGTCCTAGTGATCTTATACCTGATGAATCGGATGGTACCTTAGATCGTCACAAATTTATGGATTTGTGATTGTTGGCTTTTCCATAGCCATGTTCTCTACCACTCTCCATCAGAACATGATGGTTAGATTTCTCTTCCATATCCATATTTTCACCTATGTGGAAACCCAGTGATTAGTTTATTTGGGTAATCGTTACATTTCATACTTTAGTTTTTAAAGCCAAGTTTTGGTATTCCTTTTTACGATGTGTGTTTCTATTAAAGAAACTTTCGAATAGTAAACCATTTATAACCCCGATGAATTTCGAGGGCGAAATTCATTTTAAGGGGGGTAGAATGTAACAGCCCGAGATTTTATTAAAAATTAACTTTTTAATTTTAATGTCTTGTGTTGTACGCTACACCAAAAGGAGCTTGCACAACACACATCCTTGACTTGCCTTGCATTACACGCAATCGCGACCTTCCTCGATAGCGTGTGTAATATGCAATACCGAGTTTCACTAAACAACGATATGCTATGAATAGTAATAACCAATTTTTGAAATTCTGTAAATCTTATTTTTCAAAATGAACTTCATTTTTGGATTCGGAGCATCGAATTTAGCCTAAGGTGAAATTTTGGTACTTTTCGGATAACTTTTATTTTATGATGAATAGTGAAAATTACTAAATTATAATTAAAAACAACTTTTTTAATCGAAATCATTAATAGTGATAAATCATTAATTTGAGTGGTTTTAAAGTATATTTAGAATATATTTTTAAAATTTAATACAATGTTGGTCATTGGATGTAATTTCACATTTAAACCAGACATAATCAAGTGTCAATCTTTTGATATATATTGTTTCCTAAAAACACGCTATTTATTTTAACAGCAGGATTTAATTATAAAATTAATTAATGCAACTTCTATGTTATGAATTTGGTAAAATAGATTTCATTTTTGAATTCGGAATATGAAATATAGCTTAGGATGAAATTTTGGCATTGTTCTGAAAAACATCAATTTTTGATGAATAGTGAAACTACTAAGTGGTAGTTAAAAAAAACTTAATTTTTCATAAAACTTAATTTTGCCGCTTCTGTGAATGGAATTTCGAAAATCCGAGAGACACGGTTAATATCAAGGACTAAAATGTGGTTCAATGAGATGAAAATAATTTTTTGGTGAATAGTAACTTTTTACTTTTTTTACCGCGGTTAATAGTAAATAGGGTAACTAAGGGTAAATATGATATTACTATTACCCTAACACATGTCCTAATTCTATTGGACAAGTGTAATTCGACCAAAAACAAACTTAGGAATAAAATATGACCATTTAGGCCCACTTGGATTAGATTAGGACATTTATTATTAATTTATTTAAAGAAAGGTTAAAATAGTTAAAATCAAAGTTTAATAAGTAAATCATTTTTAATATGGGGTTATACATAAGATAAATTTGATTGTAAATATTCATTAGAAAGCTAAAACGATTTCCTACATGATGGTATTTTATTTGTAATTTTTAGACATCAAATAATTTAATTTATTTATGACACAACGATGATGCAGTAATTATCTTATTAATGAAATATTGACATAATTGATGTTATAAACACCAAAATAAATGTAATTTGAGATTTTTTATGAATTCCACTAATTTTCTAGGTTACTATGATATATTAGTGTTGATTTAATAAACTTGGTTCGAACATATAATTCTGTTATGACTTTCACAAAAATCATATATCAAATAGTGTCAAAATTGACACAAAATAGTTTTTAAATCAAATATTATATTATTAATTGTTATTGTATTCCTAAAAATCTAAGGTTCGGCCAAATGACTTAGATAAGGATATATATTTTAATAATAAACAATTTGGGGTTCGTTTGGCATGTTATAGTAAGTGTATTAACCATATAGTGAAAGAAAACAAAAAGACACGGTAAAAGTAAAATTATTTAACTTAGAGTTAAATCTAATTGATAAGGTTAAAATAATACCCTAAACTTGTCTAAATATTATTGGTTGATAGGATTTCGACCCATCCCCACTTTAGCTTCGAAATAAGACCATTTGGAACCATTATAAACCGATTTTGACTTTAATATAAAATAATATTTTGAGATATTCCTAAGGTGCCCATCTCCTCCCCTATAAAAGGACACCTCCTCCCCCTCCTCCTCACACCAATTCGAGCACTCAAGCTCGACCAACCCCTACCAAAATCTCTTCTACACTTCCCTAGAAACATCCTAGAGGTTCTGGTCTTCCTCAAAGACCAATTTTAGTACCCTAAGAGGAGGTCTCAAAGAGGCGCTTCAAAGAAGAGGTAATTACCATTACCAATTCTTTCATCTTTATTTCTTCTTCCACTTCTTCTTCTTAGGTTGTTTCATTATGAAGTAATAACATCAGTATCACTAATATACTGATATGTTATTATAAGTATGAAACAACCCTATTTCACCATCTATCCATCCTACGGAAAAAGAAATCACCGTGCGTGCGTACGTACGGAATACCGTCTCCACGCCGTGGTGTAATCTATTTTCCACCACCACCTTACATGGATGGGTATAATGGTGTAAAGAATAACTATACATAGTTATTACAACATCATATTGATTCTGATATATTTTATAATCCACTCCAATTCAATTCAATATTTATAGAAATGATATCATCGCTCGTGCGTACGTACGGACTACCGTCTCCACGACGCGATGAGATTCATTCTCCATGTTAACCATTTAAGAATGATTATAAAGTATATATAAGAAATAATAATGAAATATATTACATTATAAAGCTACTGGATTTATGTATATATATATATATATATTTCATCTACTTACTTCCATTTCAAGACAATAAGGAAAGGAAAACAGCGTTCATGCGTACGTACGGACTACCGTCTCCATGAACGGTGTTTTTCATTTTATTTATCTATCAATTATAAATATATATACTGAATATATATGATATATAAATCATTTTTTATATTCTGGAAGTAAGTAAATCATGATATAAGTAATAATGATGTCAAGAACAACAAGTCAAAACACCTACGATAAATGAAACGATTTTACCCAAAACGCTTCTTTAACATGGAATTTACAAAAGAACGGGTAATATAATGTCATAAGTGAACCATATATGATATCATAACAATGAATATGATTCTGTAATAAGTCAATGACATTATTTAAATCATTATACAGGAGGTTTGGACACATACGAAGCAAATCGGACCTAAGGTAAGGGAAATATCACAATCTCAATTTTATCCGAGATTGTTTATTCGTAAGTATCTATTGGGGTGTATTTTATCATCCACATCCATGTTTCATCAATATGTAATATTATTTCCATCCACCTACAATTGTTTAAATCCATTTTTACCCTTTGGTGAGTTTTTAGTAATATCTATGAAAGGAATCTTTTGTCGTACGAGGTACTTTTTGACTTTTCCGACAAAAGTACGAAGAATGTTTTTGTTAACTTATACGGCATGAATGGATTTTTAAAACATTATTTCCAAGAAACTTCCTTTACAAGTTTTCAAGTTTATTTTTAATCAACTTCTTTTATTTTAAAGTCGTATGACATGTTATGAAAGGAAAAATGTTTTTGAAGAAGAAAGGATATTTTCCTCAAGAATGGAGTTCAAGTGTTTTATCAAAATTATTTTCCATCTAAGATAATAAAGGGTTCTGTTTTTATCCCTATTATTACATTGATTTGATCATGTTGTGATGGAATTATTTTTATGAATTCCTTTATCTTATATGAATTTATTTATGATGTCATGATGTTTCAAGAATACCATTTTTGTTTCATGTGTTATGCGATGATGTATGTTTTATGATTATGTGGCACACATAAGAAAGGATTCATTACAAGATGGGTGGGAACTATATCTCCCTCCAATGCATTGGGTAAAGATTTTATATCTCATGAGATAGACAGGGCTGGAACGGTAGGTTATACCGGTTCAGTGAAACAGGACTAAAACGAGGGTTACTCGATTCAGAAAGGGACTTTGTCCACTAAGATAGTCTTGGAAATGAGTCTTGACTAACAAGAAATGATTTTCTATGATTATGTGTGTATGACACAAAGGTTCATGTTTTATGTTATGATTATTGGGATTTCATTTCACTACTATGATTTATCCCATGTTATGAAATTATGCTCTCTTTTGCAGGTTAAGATTCCCAAAAGTTATGTTCTTATGAATATGATGTGATTGATATTTATTTACCCTTACTGAGCATTTGAGCTCACCCTTTTATGTTTTCTTTTCCCCAGGATATAATGAAAGGTTTTAGGTAAAAAAAAGGGATGACCTTTATGGGAGATATTTAAGAACTTTCACCACGATTAGAAGATTACGTTCCGAGTTTCCAAAGACACTAAACTATTACGATCCTTGTGTGTGTGTGTTTTTGTTATGTACTAAGTATTCCGCAAATGTAATGTAATGTCCATGTACGTCAGGCTACGGGTCTCTACAATGATGAACATGGAGCTTCACCAAACAATCAAACTTCTGAAGAGTTCCCAGTTATCAATGAAACTAACCCACCTGTGGTAGAATTGAAACCCCTTCCAGATAACCTCAAGTATGCCTTCCTAGGTCATAAGGAACAATTCCCTGTAATAATCTCAAAAGAATTGTCAGAAGTCCAGGAAAACCAATTGTTGGAAGTTCTCAAGTCCCACAAGGAAGCCATAGGATGGACTCTCTCTAATCTAACAGGAATCAGCCCCTCGGTTTGCATGCACAGAATTTTACTAGAGGAGAACACTAGACCGGTAAGACAATTTCAAAGAAGACTAAACCCAACACTTTTGGAGGTTGTGAAGAAAGAAGTCACCACCTTGTTGGCTGCTGGAATTATTTTTCCCATATCTGACAGCCAATGGGTAAGTCCAATCCATGTTGTTCCTAAAAAAAGTGGATTTACAATCTCAAGGAATGAATTTGGTGATCTTGTCCCCATAAGGATTCCAAATAAATGGAGAATGTGCATTGATTACAGGAAACTCAATTTGGTTACAAGGAAAGACCACTTCCCATTACCATTCCTTGATCAAGTCCTTGAAAGACTAGCTGGAAAAACCCACTACTGTTTTCTGGATGGATTCTATGGATATTTTCAGATTCACATTTTACCTGAGGATCAAGAGAAAACCACTTTCACATGCCCATTTGGAACTTTTGCTTACAGAAGGATGCCCTTCGGTTTATGTAATGCCCCAGGAACTTTTCAAAGGTGTATGATAAGAATCTTCTCTGAATTTTTGGAAACTTGCATGGAAGTTTTTATGGATGACTTCACTGTGTATGGATCATCTTTTGAAAGTTGTTTGAAAAGCTTGGAACGTGTCCTGAAAACATGCATTGAAAAGAACCTTGTTCTAAATTACGAAAAATTCCATTTTATGGTTTCTAAAGGGATCGTTCTTGGACATGTTGTGTCCCGTGATGGAATTCAAGTTTATCAATCCAAAGTTGAGGTCATTTCTTCATTACCATACCCAAAAACTGTCAGAGATGTGAGATCCTTCCTTGGGCATGCTGGATTTTATAGGAGATTCATTAAAGATTTCAGTACGATTGCACTTCCATTGTCCAGATTACTCCAAAAAGATGTCCCATTTGTCTTTGATGAGAATTGCATAAATTCGTTTCATGATCTAAAACAAAGATTGATAACCCCTCCCATTGTTCAACCTCCTATATGGGACATTCCCTTTGAAATAATGACAGATGCATCTGATTTTTCTCTTGGGGCAGTATCGAGTCAAAGGATAGAAAAGAAATCTCATGTGATTGCCTATGCCTTCCGAACTCTTGATTAAGCCCAATCAAACTACACAACAACTGAGAAAGAACTGCTGGCTGTTGTCTTTGCTCTAGAAAAATTTAGAAGTTATCTGCTGGGCTCTAAGGTGATTGTTTTTACTGATCATTCTGCAATCAGATTCATGATGAAGAAACATGATGCAAAACCAAGACTTCTGAGATGGATTTTGCTTTTACAGGAGTTTGATGTTGAAATAAAAGATAAGAAATGATGTGAGAACCTTGTTTCTGATCATTTGAGCAGGATACCATCTATTGGGAATAAGAAATTTCAGTTGTTTTCCACAATTAAGGAAACCTTTCCAGATGAGGATTTATTTGCTGCTCAAAGTGAAATACCATGGTTTGCTAATCTTGTAAACTATTTGGCTTCTGATGAACACCCCCATTGGTTTTCCAAAAATAAAATTGATAAACTTCGGAGCGATTCAAAGAAATACATTTGGGATGATCCTTATTTATGGCACATTGGTAGTGATCAAATGATACGAAGATGCATTCCGAATTCTGAATTTCAATCCATCCTACATTTCTGCCACACATTAAACTGTGGAGGACACTTTGGACCACAAAGAACAGCAAGAAAAGTTCTTGATTCTGGATTGTATTGGCCCACCATTTTTAGAGATGCTTTCGAATTCTACAAAACCTGTAAAAATTGTCAATTCCAAGGAAACATTTCCAAGCGGAATGAGATGCCACAAAACCCACTTTTGTTTTGTGATGTTTTTGATGTATGGGGAATGGATTTAATGGGGCCTTTTCCTAATTCATTTGGATATCTCTACATCTTGTTGGCTGTTGATTATGTTTCCAAGTGGGTAGAGGCTATCCCCACCCGAACTGACGATGCAAAGATTGTGTCTAAATTTTTGAAAGGAAATTTGTTTTCAAGGTTTGGATTTCCAAAGTTTCTAATTACAGATCAAGGTACCCATTTTTGTAATAGGACTTTGGAATCACTTTTGAAGAAATACGGTGTTAATCATAGGGTCTCTACACCCTATCATCCTCAAACAAATGGAATGGATGAGTTGTCTAATAGGGAGATCAAACAAATCCTAGAAAAAACAGTGAACTCAAATAGAAAGGATTGGAGTTTGAGACTTGATGATGCTCTTTGGGCCCATAGAACAGCTTTCAAAACCCCCATTGGAATGTCACCATTTAGATTGGTCTATGGAAAGGCTTGTCATCTACCAGTTCAGTTAGAAAACAAATCCTTTTGGGCTGTAAAAACATGTAACATGAACCTATATTCTACTGGGAAAGAAAGAAAATATTGTTTGCAGGAGTTGGAGGAGATCAGAAATAATGCATATGAAAGCTCCAGGTTATACAAAGAGAGAAGAAAAGCCTTTCATGATGGGAGGATTCTCAACAAAAACTTCAAGGAGGGAGACAAAGTTCTGCTATTTGATGCCAGATTGAAACTCTTCCCAGGTAAATTTCGTTCCAAATGGTCTGGCCCATTCATTGTTACTCATGTTTTTCCTTTTGGTGCAATACAGATTAAAGATCCAGACAAAGAGACATCATTCACTATCAATGGGCATCAGTTGAAGCTATTTCGAGAAAATTTTCATGATCCTCCAGGGGAGGAAATTCAACTTCATGACACAGAATATAATTGATTCCAGGTTGTGTCTTTCCTTATCATTTATTTTTTCATTGTCTTTAATTTCCTGAATTTCATGCTAAAAAAAACTACACAATGAGGAAATTGCATAGAATAAGTGTGGGGGGGACACAATGCTGGGTAGAGTAGATTTTTTTTACGAACTTTGTTTTTGAAATTTTTTGTTGTCAAAATTTCTTTCCATTTTTTTTCTTCTTTCTTCGTGTTTCTTTTTCAAAAAAAAAGGGGGTTTGGAATTTCTTGAATTTCATTTGAAACTTATGCCATGGAGTGAACAAACTTATCCTTTGAAACTAAAGATAAATGAATGCTGAATACGACATTGCTTTAAGTTCAAAAATTTGGAAAATTCTTAAAATGACCACTGACTTTTAAATATCATGGCACATATCACTGGCATTGTGATTGAAATTCTCATTCTTGTGAGGCCTCTGGACCCATTTTTACATCTTCTTCACATTTACCTCTTTCTTGAGAGAACTAATTCGTGTTTGTTTAAACCAGAACTTGATTTATTTCTATCAAAACTTGAGGGCTGAGATACGTGTGATTAAAATGATCGAGGCATTTGTTTGAATATTGGAGCCTCCTTTTCATGATTATCCTTTTTATATTGGCCTTCCTTGAACATTTTATCCTTCGTGAGCCCTTAGTAGCCATGTATAGCCTGTTAGGTTAGCCACATTACAAGCCAAATTTCCCTTTCCAACCTGCTCTGGAAGTATAAATGCATGATCTAGTTGAACTTAAGTGTGAAGGGGAAGATGACTCATGATGTGCTACCTCATTTGGTGTTGCTTTGGGAGAACATTTAAACATTGAAGGCGTATTTGTGATGCTGGAATATATTTTTCTGGGAGCTGTGCCTATCTGGAGATCTCAAATGAAATGGAGTTGTGCCTATCTGGAGCTCTCAAATGAAATGGAGTTGTGCCTATCTGGAGCTCACAATGGAAATAAGCTGTGCCTATCTGGAGATTTTAAAAAAAAAATCATACATTCTACTGAAATATTGATGGAATGGGGTGGAAAACAGAAGATCAGAGCTGATTATTTTAAGAGAATATGGAGGAGACCATACTTGAGCAAAAATTAGAATCATGCATTTCTAATTCAAAAAGAGCCAAACCCTCCTTATTCAGCCACAGAATTTTTCACATTTAAAACCTACCAACCCCAAGCCACAGAAAAACCTTGTAAAGTCCTCATGATAATCACATGTTCTTGGTTCACATCAGGTGGAGATGTAGAAATTTATCAAGCCTATGGTAATTCTTGCATGAGTTGGATGAGAAAATCCTTGTTGCGAATCTATATTGTGTGCTGAGAGAAAAAAATGAATGTGAGGTAAGTGTGTTTTGTTCATGAGAAGAAAAAAATAAGGGGAAATGGATTGAATGATTTAAATTTAGAATTTTAAATATTGTTCTTTAATGAGGCATGATATCTTTTTAATTCATTGTGGTAAAATTGGTAAACTCCATTGGTATGTGTTTTATTTTTCTTGATACCGTGCTCACTTGTCCAGGAGTCCAAGAGCCAAGTGTGGGGGAATTGATAGAGATAATATTTCCAATATTTTTAATGTATATTTAAATGATTTAAACCTCACAAATTTAACAATTTGATCTTATTTGTATCAATTTTGGATTTATAGTGTGTTTTGGGATAAAAAGTTTAAATTTCATAATTCTGGATTTTTAACAGCTTTTTATCACAGGGGTATTTTGGTCATTTCTTATAAAATATATTTCCAAATTTTGTGATTCGAATTTTTTTTGAACCCTTATTTTATTTTCTTCAACTTTGTCTTCAGGACCAGGGGTTGAATCGATATTAATGGTGGCCAAAAAAATCAATGAATTTGACAATTTTTTCCGGGCGGACTGCATTGACTCCACCATATTAATGGAAGCTAATTTCGGCCTACACTACTCCAAATGATGCGATTCCATCGGGATATTACAGAGGACTCCAAGGCGCGTCTCCTCAATAAATTTCAAGCCGTTTGGAAGCCTTTATGATGGCCGTTTAGTGGTAGAATTTTGAAGGAATCTTCCAGGAAGCTTCATCCAGAGAAATCTATTTTTAATAGAAAACCAATAAATCCCTTAATACGAGTCCAATTAATCTGAAAGTTTGAGGGTGGACGGACAAGGCATGGATGAACAATATTGATGAAGAGGTCAACTCGTGAATCGGCCATTTAATGGTTCTAAAACGCGACAACTTTGTGAAGATAAAATCTTCCTATAAAAGGAGGGGAGCTCCTACCTCTCAAGATATTCTATTTTTCACCACACCATCCCTCACAAAAGGGATTTGGCTTGAGAGAGCGAAGGGGAAGGTGGAGATTTTGATCCTTAAGAAGATGAAATTCTTTTAATATTCAATAGAAAAGATGAAGGCTTCTCAAGTGATGGAAGGCTAAGCGGCAAGTGGTTGCGGACGGCGACTCCCGACGGACACTCTCTTCCGAGTTTGGATTTTAATGTGTAATCTCTTTTTTTGAATTTCTCTTGAACCTATATTTTTGAATGAATCTGGTTGTTTTCTTTCTTAAATATATTTTCATCAAATTTGATTTGACCATTGTTCCATCTATAAAGTAGAACAATTGACTTCGCTATTTAAAATTCTTTGGTGAGGTTTTGTCATTGAGCATAGCGAATTAAATTAGGTTCAATTACTTGGAGGTATTTAAGTAATTGAATCACTTCTATAGGCGGGACAAAAGTCATATTGAAGTCTTAAATATGGTGTCTTTTCAAATTTGATTGTAAACTTGGGGGTCCTTGGGGGTACATTTAGGAATTTAAAATAAGATATATTTTTTTATATACAAGGAAGAGGGGAGTGCCCGAGAGGGTGAAGCTTGTCTGCGACTGCTATTTTTATTCTTGATTTCAAACCCACATTATCTTTCCTTTAAAATTATTTCAGTTCAGAATTTAATTAAAATTTTATTTTCAAATTGTTAATCAAACCCCCATTTTCATTTCATTAAAAACAAACAAAACAACAAAAGTGACAGTTTTACAACTCGAACTGCAACCTCCTCGAGAGACAACCCTGTGGTCACCATTGTGCTACATAAAAAGGGAAAATATTGATTGAGGGTTTTACGACAAAAACGCTCACATCAACTGGCGCCGTTGCCGGGGAGGTTGCTAGAGTTGATTTTATTTTAGTTATATATATATATTTTTTTTCCTTTCTCTTGCATGACCCGAACTTCTGAACCGAACTTGTTACCTTTAGATTCAGAAATTGATAGAACTTTTCACACTAGGGTTAGAGGTAATAATCCACAAGTTTCAAGTTGTGAATCTTCCACCAATACACCTATGGGGGACTTAGTTGAAACTGAAATCCAAATGGCTGAAAATAGAACTTTGAAAGAACTGGCTTCATCCTATGATGAAAATCACGAGAATCCTGTTGAGTACCCTGATGCCCCTACTGGATTTGAATTCAAGTCCGGTTTCATCCACCAGCTTCCCAAATTCAATGGGTTTCCCGGTGAAGACCCACACAAACACCTCCAAGAATTTAGTTATCTGTGTGTCAATATGAAACCTCATGGAGTTGATGCCGATCAAATGAAGCTTAGGTCGTTTCCTTTTTCTCTAGATGGAGTTGCTAGGGAATGGTTTTTCTATTCTCACTCAACCTTGATTAGAAATTGGAATGAATTAAAAAAGATTTTCCTTGAAAAAATTTTCCCTGCGTCTAGAACTGCCTCCATTCGAAAGGAGATTTTTGGAATTAGGCAAACACAAGGAGAAACGCTTCACGAATACTGGGAAAGATTTAAACGTCTTTGTTTTAGTTGCCCCCATCATCAAATTAGTGACCAGCTTCTCATTCAATACTTTTATGAAGGATTGTGTCTCACTGATAGAAGTATGATCGATGCTGCTGCAGGAGGAGCTTTAGTTGATAAGACACGAGCTGCTGCTAGGATTTTAATTGCAAACATGGCCCAGAATGCCCAACAATTTGGAACCAGAGGCCTTCTTCATGTCAAAGCTGCACAAGAATTCCCTACTACTAGTCCCGAAAACAACACAATTGCAAGTCAACTATCTGATCTCACCACCATGGTAAGGTCAATAATGTTGTCTAACACCCCACCAACCCAACCCAAACCTGAAGCGGCTTTCCAACTACATGTCCATTGTGGGATTTGTTCTTCGAATGAACATTTTAGTGACCAATGCCCGCAAATGAAAGAGCCTCATGAGAACTGCAATGCAGTTTTTCCTGGAAGACCATTTCAACCAAACCAGCAAAGACCATTTCAAAACAACCAAAATTTCAATCAAGGATGGAACAACAACTCAAATGAAAGATTTCGTCAACCTGAACAACCAAGAGGATTTTTCCAAGGACAATCAAGTAATTATCAACCAAGATATTTCAATGAGCAAGCCAATGCTCATTCTGGAAGCAATTTTCACCCTACCCCTCCCACTCAAAACTCGGATAGGAACCTTGAAGAAGCAATGCGGAAACAACAAGAGGAAATGAGGGAACTAAAAGAATACACAAAACAGCAAGATAACAAAATGAATACCTTGATGACTCAAATGGGTCAACTTGCCTCTGGTATTAATAGCATAACAAATCAAATTAGTGGTGGTTTACCCTCACAGCCACAAGTAAATCCGAGGAATAATGGGAAGGAAAATGTGAGTACAATTGAACTTAAGAGTGGAACAAAATTGAAAAATCCTCAGATTGAGAACATAAAGCCTTCTTCTGATACTGTTGATGAAAATCCTACCCTTGATAAAAATGATGAAAAATTTGAAGTTGATAGAAACTCAAAGTCAAGAGAAGAAATCTTGTTTGAAAGAACAAAGAATGATTGGAAGAGGATGTCTGGCCCTTATGTTCCTCCAAAACATACTCAGAATACCCCAGAAACATTCAAACCTCCACTGCCTTATCCAAGGTGTGAACCACCACCAAAGTCAAGTGATGAAAAAGAATTGGATAAGGAGGTTTTGGAAACATTCAAGAAAGTCCAAGTCAATATTCCATTGCTCGATGCTGTGAAACAAATTCCAAGGTACGCTAAGTTTCTGAAAGACATGTGTACCAACAAGAGGAAGTTCAAAGGGGGTGAAAAAGTAAACTTAGGAAGGAATGTCTCATCATTGATCCAACATGCCCTTCCGGTCAAGTGTAAAGACCCTGGGACATTTACCATTCCCTGTACTATTGGGAAATGTGAATTCAAAGATGTGATGCTTGATCTAGGGGCCTCCATCAATGTCATGCCACATTCTGTCTACTCATATCCTCAGGTTGGAGACTTAAAACCCTCTGGAATTATCATTCAACTCGCAAACCGAAGTACCACCAAACCTGCTGGAGTTATAGAGGATGTTCTCGTTCAAGTGAGAGACATGATTTTTCCTGTTGACTTCTATGTTTTGGATATGGAAGATGATCGGTTCAGCACACATGCTCCCCTCATCCTAGGGAGGCCATTTCTAAAAACGGAAAAAGCTATCATCAATGTTCACAAGGGAACACTTTCACTGGAATTTGGAGGAGATGTTGTTCATTTCAACATTTTTCATTCAATGAAACACCCAGTTGAGGATCATTCAACTCCCCATGTAAACATTATTGATTGGTTTTCCTCTGGCATGTTACCTAATTTTTTCTGTGATCAAATACCAACTGATGTGGAAGAAGAGGGATATTTGTATGACACCGAATCAGATAAAAATGAGGATGAAATTGGAGACTATGAAGAGTCTTGGGATGTTGAGACTGGATATCTGAGAAATGATAAAGATGAATTTCTAGAAACCATTGAATCTGTTAGTGGTATTCCAGAAGAGGTTTCCAATTTTTCACATGAAACAAGTCATGATATCATAGAAAGAGATAACTATGATGAACATGGAGCTTCACCAAACAATCGAACTTCTGAAGAGTTCCCAGTTATCAATGAAACCAACCCACCTGTGGTAGAATTGAAACCCCTTCCAGATAACCTCAAGTATGCCTTGCTTGGTCATAAGGAACAATTCCCTGTAATAATCTCAAAAGAATTGTCAGAAGTCCAGGAAAACCAATTGTTGGAAGTTCTCAAGTCCCACAAGGAAGCCATAGGATGGACTCTCTCTAATCTAACAGGAATCAGCCCCTCGGTTTGCATGCACAGAATTTTACTAGAGGAGAACACTAGACCGGTAAGACAATTTCAAAGAAGACTAAACCCAACACTTTTGGAGGTTGTGAAGAAAGAAGTCACCACCTTGTTGGCTGCTGGAATTATTTTTCCCATATCTGACAGCCAATGGGTAAGTCCAATCCATGTTGTTCCTAAAAAAAGTGGATTTACAATCTCAAGGAATGAATTTGGTGATCTTGTCCCCATAAGGCTTCCAAATAAATGGAGAATGTGCATTGATTACAGGAAACTCAATTTGGTTACAAGGAAAGACCACTTCCCATTACCATTCCTTGATCAAGTCCTTGAAAGACTAGCTGGAAAAGCCCACTACTGTTTTCTGGATGGATTCTCTGGATATTTTCAGATTCACATTTTACCTGAGGATCAAGAGAAAACCACTTTCACATGCCCATTTGGAACTTTTGCTTACAGAAGGATGCCCTTCGGTTTATGTAATGCCCCAGGAACTTTTCAAAGGTGTATGATAAGCATCTTCTCTGAATTTTTGGAAACTTGCATGGAAGTTTTTATGGACGACATCACTGTGTATGGATCATCTTTTGAAAGTTGTTTTAAAAGCTTGGAACGTGTCCTGAAAACATGCATTGAAAAGTACCTTGTTCTAAATTACGAAAAATGCCATTTTATGGTTTCTAAAGGGATCGTTCTTGGACATGTTGTGTCCCGTGATGGAATTCAAGTTTATCAATCCAAAGTTGAGGTCATTTCTTCATTACCATACCCAAAAACTGTCAGAGATCTGAGATCCTTCCTTGGGCATGCTGGATTTTATAGGAGATTCATTAAAGATTTCAGTACGATTGCACTTCCATTGTCCAGATTACTCCAAAAAGATGTCCCATTTGTCTTTGATGAGAATTTCATAAATTCGTTTCATGATCAAAAACAAAGATTGATAACCCCTCCCATTGTTCAACCTCCTATATGGGACATTCCCTTTGAAATAATGACAGATGCATCTGATTTTTCTCTTGGGGCAGTATTGAGTCAAAGGATAGAAAAGAAATCTCATGTGATTGCCTATGCCTCCCGAACTCTTGATCAAGCCCAATCAAACTACACAACAACTGATAAAGAACTGTTGGATGTTGTCTATGCTCTAGACAAATTTAGAAGTTATCTGCTGGGCTCCAAGGTGATTGTTTTTACTGATCATTCTGCAATCAGATTCATGATGAAGAAACATGATGCAAAACCAAGACTTCTGAGATGGATTTTGCTTTTACAGGAGTTTGATGTTGAAATAAAAGATAAGAAAGGATGTGAGAACCTTGTTGCTGATCATTTGAGCAGGATACCATCTATTGGGAATAAGAAATTTCAGTTGTTTTCCCCAATTAAGGAAACCTTTCCAGATGAGGATTTATTTGCTGCTCAAAGTGAAATACCATGGTTTGCTAATCTTGTAAACTATTTGGCTTCTGATGAACACCCCCATTGGTTTTCCAAAAATAAAATTGATAAACTTCGGAGCGATTCAAAGAAATACATTTGGGATGATCCTTATTTATGGCACATTGGTAGTGATCAAATGATACGAAGATGCATTCCGAATTCTGAATTTCAATCCATCCTACATTTCTGCCACACATTAAACTGTGGAGGACACTTTGGACCACAAAGAAAAGCAAGAAAAGTTCTTGATTCTGGATTGTATTGGCCCACCATTTTTAGAGATGCTTTCGAATTCTGCAAAACCTGTAAAAATTGTCAATTCCAAGGAAACATTTCCAAGCGGAATGAGATGCCACAAAACCCACTTTTGTTTTGTGATGTTTTTGATGTATGGGGAATGGATTTCATGGGGCCTTTTCCTAATTCATTTGGATATCTCTACATCTTGTTGGCTGTTGATTATGTTTCCAAGTGGGTAGAGGCTATCCCCACCCAAACTAATGATGCAAAGATTGTGTCTAAATTTTTGAAAGGAAATTTATTTTCAAGGTTTGGATTTCCAAAGTTTCTAATTACAGATCAAGGTACCCATTTTTGTAATAGGACTTTGGAATCACTTTTGAAGAAATACGATGTTAATCATAGGGTCTCTACACCCTATCATCCTCAAACAAATGGAATGGCTGAGTTGTCTAATAGGGAGATCAAACAAATCCTAGAAAAAACAGTGAACTCAAATAGAAAGGATTGGAGTTTGAGACTTAATGATGCTCTTTGGGCCCATAGAACAGCTTTCAAAACCCCCATTGGAATGTCACCATTTAGATTGGTCTATGGAAAGGCTTGTCATCTACCAGTTGAGTTAGAAAACAAATCCTTTTGGGCTGTAAAAACATGTAACATGAACCTATATTCTGCTGGGAAAGAAAGAAAATATTGTTTGCAGGAGTTGGAGGAGATCAGAAATAATGCATATGAAAGCTCCAGGTTATACAAAGAGATAAGCAAAGCCTTTCATGATGGGAGGATTCTCAACAAAAACTTCAAAGAGGGAGACAAAGTTCTGCTATTTGATGCCAGATTGAAACTCTTCCCAGGTAAATTTCGTTCCAAATGGTCTGGCCCATTCATTGTTACTCATGTTTTTCCTTTTGGTGCAATACAGATTAAAGATCCAGACAAAGAGACATCATTCACTGTCAATGGGCATCATTTGAAGCTATTTCGAGAAAATTTTCATGATCCTCCAGGGGAGGAAATTCAACTTCATGACACAGAATATAATTGATTCCAGGTTGTGTCTTTCCTTATCATTTATTTTTTCATTGTCTTTAATTTCCTGAATTTCATGCTAAAAAAAACTACACAATGAGGACATTGCATAGAATAAGTGTGGGGGGGACACAATGCTGGGTAGAGTAGATTTTTTTTACGAACTTTGTTTTTGAAATTTTTTGTTGTCAAAATTTCTTTCCATTTTTTTCTTCTTTCTTCGTGTTTCTTTTTCAAAAAAAAGGGGTTTTGGAATTTCTTGAATTTCATTTGAAACTTATGCCATGGAGTGAACAAACTTATCCTTTGAAACTAAAGATAAATGAATGTTGAATACGACATTGCTTTAAGTTCAAAAATTTGGAAAATTCTTAAAATGACCACTGACTTTTAAATATCATGGCACATATCACTGGCATGGTGATTGAAATTCTCATTCTTGTGAGGCCTCTGGACCCATTTTTACATCTTCTTCACATTTACCTCTTTCTTGAGAGAACTAATTCGTGTTTGTTTAAACCAGAACTTGATTTATTTCTATCAAAACTTGAGGGCTGAGATACGTGTGATTAAAATGATTGAGGCATTTGTTTGAATATTGGAGCCTCCTTTTCATGATTATCCTTTTTATATTGGCCTTCCTTGAACATTTTATCCTTCGTGAGCCCTTAGTAGCCATGTATAGCCTGTTAGGTTAGCCACATTACAAGCCAAATTTCCCTTTCCAACCTGCTCTGGAAGTATAAATGCATGATCTAGTTGAACTTAAGTGTGAAGGGGAAGATGACTCATGATGTGCTACCTCATTTGGTGTTGCTTTGGGAGAACATTTAAACATTGAAGGCGTATTTGTGATGCTGGAATATATTTTTCTGGGAGCTGTGCCTATCTGGAGATCTCAAATGAAATGGAGCTGTGCCTATCTGGAGCTCTCAAATGAAATGGAGTTGTGCCTATCTGGAGCTCGCAATGGAAATAAGCTGTGCCTATCTGGAGATTTTTAAAAAAAATCATACATTCTGCTGAAATATTGATGGAATGGGGTGGAAAACAGAAGATCAGAGCTGATTATTTTAAGAGAATATGGAGGAGACCATACTTGAGCAAAAATTAGAATCATGCATTTCTAATTCAAAAAGAGCCAAACCCTCCTTATTCAGCCACAGAATTTTTCACATTTAAAACCTACCAACCCCAAGCCACAGAAAAACCTTGTAAAGTCCTCATGATAATCACATGTTCTTGGTTCACATCAGGTGGAGATGTAGAAATTTATCAAGCCTATGGTAATTCTTGCATGAGTTGGATGAGAAAATCCTTGTTGCAAATCTATATTGTGTGCTGAGAGAAAAAAATGAATGTGAGGTAAGTGTGTTTTGTCCATGAGAAGAAAAAAATAAGTGGAAATGGATTGAATGATTTAAATTTAGAATTTTAAATATTGTTCTTTAATGAGGCATGATATCTTTTTAATTCATTGTGGTAAAATTGGTAAACTCCATTGGTATGTGTTTTATTTTTCTTGATACCGTGCTCACTTGTCCAGGAGTCCAAGAGGCAAGTGTGGGGGAATTGATAGAGATAATATTTCCAATATTTTTAATGTATATTTAAATGATTTAAACCTCACAAATTTAACAATTTGATCTTATTTGTAACAATTTTGGATTTATAGTGTGTTTTGGGATAAAAAGTTTAAATTTCATAATTCTGGATTTTTAACAGCTTTTTATCACAGGGATACTTTGGTCATTTATTATAAAATATATTTCCAAATTTTGTGATTCGAATTTTTTTTGAACCCTTATTTTATTTTCTTCAACTTTGTCTTCAGGACCAGGGGTTGAATCGATATTAATGGTGGCCAAAAAAATCAATGAAGTTGACAATTTTTTCCGGGCGGACTGCATTGACTCCACCATATTAATGGAAGCAAATTTCGGCCTACACTACTCCAAATGATGCGATTCTACCTGGATATTACAGAGGACTCCAAGGCGCGTCTCCTCAATAAATTTCAAGCCGTTTGGAAGCCTTTATGATGGCCGTTTAGTGGTAGAATTTGAAGGAATCTTCCAGGAAGCTTCATCCAGAGAAATCTATTTTTAATAGAAAACCAATAAATCCTTTAATACGCGTCCCATTAATCTGAAATTTTGAGGGTGGACGGAAAAGGCATGGCTGAACAATATTGATGAAGAGGTCAACGCGTGAATCGGCCATTTAATGGGTCTAAAACGCGACAACTTTGTGAAGAAAAAATCTGCCTATAAAAGGAGGGGAGCTCCTACCTCTCAAGATATTCTATTTTTCACCACACCATCCCTCACAAAAGGGATTTGGCTTGAGAGAGCGAAGGGGAAGGTGGAGATTTTGATCCTTAAGAAGATGAAATT